>CM066032.1:1621009573-1621609573 GCA_033557465.1 Ichthyophis bannanicus
ACTGCTGCAGGGGCAGGCAGGCAGTGGGAAACCGTGGCAATGTAGTACAGACACCCATCTACAGTATGAGTCTGCCAGTCTACACAGAATACCCACCCAGCAGTAGGTCTTATTCACCAAATTGACCATTCTGAAACGGGTCAAACCAGCAGAGTTCTGCATGATATAGGAGTCATGGGCATACCCTGGAAAACCGTGCACCCACCTTCAGGATACGCCTCGTAGCATACACAGATAACCTGCACATTGAGGGCATTGAAGTGATTTCCGTTTGCGTTAACACAACCTCCCTGTCCGAGTGTGGCGGGACAAGGGCAACATGTGTGCAATCTATCGCGCCCATCCCCTTTGGTATCGCAGCGATCCTATGGAATGCCAGTGCCAGGGCTGCCCAATGTTGCCTCAGCCGTTGGGACTTGCCATGTAATTCCCAGCCCTGCTGACCATGGCACACGCAAGTACCTGGTGGAGACATCGGGAGGAAGGTGGGCCTACTCGAACCACCCACTGCTGGCCAATAGAGGATTGGAAACAGCCCAGAAGGCAAAGAAATGTAGGGCAGCAAGGAGCTTGGTCATACCCGTTATAAACGCCATGTGACCCGGGCAGTCAGAGGGATCTAGGTCAGGTCCTGAGTTCCTGATAGAGCTCCCTAATGGCCCCATCTGTCAAACCGGTAGAGGGAGAAATACCTGTCCCTCCCGCAGGTCTCCGAGACAGGAACCCTGGTCCTGTAGATACGGGCCAGGGCCGTGGTTGTTAGCTAATGCGCGCCGATGGCGCCGTTTGGTTCAGCCACAGCCTGCCTGTGCTGGCCAAACACCTGCAGGCCTGAGTTGCAGTCGGTGGCCACACACCCCAATGCCCAGGGCCCGCCGTGCCCGCCTGGGACAACATCTCCCTCACCCCTCGCTAAAAGCAACTCAGCAATCTCTAGCAAAGCCAACCACTTGCCACCAGCTGCATTGGTGCAGTATGAGCCATGGTCCATACAGTGAGGGAGTAGTAAAAATGGGTCTAGATGAGTGGGTGTGGGATGGGGATGGACACCACATGGGTGCCACTCCCATGGGCAAATAAATAGAAGATCTAGTAAAACCGTATAATGGAAAGATAACCTGATGAAAGGTTCAAAACAGCGCGCTGAACTCGCGCCTCTCCGGGAATGCAGCCGTGGATGATTTCCCCTGCCTGACTAACAACAGATGTGGGTGAATACCCCGAGCGATGTTCGAAGACCGCCGTATAGCAACTACATAGCACAGATACGGACGACGCAAAGACGCCATTACCCTGCATAACCTGGAAGGAAGGCAATTTACACCCATGCACAAACGACGGAGGACACGACCTCGCGCAAACGCGCGTAACAACGGCGTGCAAAAGTCAAACGTCTGAGGTCGCCTCACGTGTGACGTTGGCCAGCATCAGCTCACGCCAGAAACACATCGCAGATAGCAAACCTAAACAAATATACGCACCAGCATTGCAGACAACTACACACTCAATAAGGGATTGGGAGTAGAATACGCGAAACGGCAGCCACTGCAGAAACGCGGATAATGATGTCATAACGTAACGATGTGCGACGCCACGTGACAATGCGCGACGCAACTCGCGAAGCAACGCGCGCCAAAGACAGTCCCTGACTGCGTGCGTATGCGTCCCCTTGCGAGCAACACCCCAGGATTCCCCATATAAATGACAGGACAGGGAGGTCCCATCCCTTCCGCGGAGCAAACAGCAACATTATGCACGCACAAGGGAGCAAGGACATGGACCATGCACCAGAGCAGCCCACAACAGACGGAGCAGCAGCCACATCTGGTGACAACCAGGTAGCAGGACCATCGGGGTGCCACTGACCCACAGGTGGCCATCCAAGAGGACCACGCCGCCAGGCAAGGGTTCCTGTCCCTGCGGAGAGCCGACGCAGGGCTGCAAGGTTCAGCCAACAGGAGAATGAGCACCTGCTGTCTAACATACTGGACAGATATGACCTGCTCTTCGGCCGGCAGAGCGCTACCCTGACCATCGCAGCACGCACAGGGGCATGGGGAGAGGTGCAGGCGGCGGTGGCAGGAGCAGAAGGGCCGCCCCGGGACATCGAAAACCTAAGAAAACGCTTCTGTGACATCAAGCGCCATATACGGTCAGCGGGTGCGAGAGCGACGTGCGGCACAAGGCACAGGAGGGGGCCCAGCGACCGTGGCCCCATTAACAGAACCTTGAGAGGCGCCTGGCGGATCGACTGGGGCCCATGTATGTCCACGGTTTCCCTGCTGCGTGGACACAGCCCACCCACAGCCGGTAGGTTATAGTACAAGCACATGGTGTGTGAAGGGGCAGGGGGGTGGGACGGAAACTGTCTCTGCTGGACGCGGGGATCAGACGGGCACAAAGAGGGACCACACACTCAGGAGCCAGGATGAGAGGTGGCCACCATTGGGTGGTGGTGTGTGGCATTAGGCAGTGCATGCAGGGCTGGGAATGGGTGCCTGAACCCCCCTGACAGAGGATGGTGGACACAGGCAGGGCCAGACCGTCCATTGAGCAGGAACGTGCTTTGCACAGGGTACCAACGTTTCAGGGGTTCCTGCGCAAATAACAGTCCACTCAGGGCCGGCCCGTCCCATTGAGCAAGAATGTGTATTTGCACAGGGCCCCGCGTTTCAGGGGGCCCCTCACAAAAAACATTCGCCAACCCATATTTTAAACACATAAAACACCAAAAACCAGCTGCTTCTGCCGCGGCAGCATCAGGAGTGCTACCGTGGGGCCCCCCTCCTGGCCGGCAGAGCCTCCTCCCTGCCCAGCAGAGCCGCCCAGTCCCTGCATCGCTGACGTCATCCCCGAACGCGGGCTCCTTGTCAGAGCCGCGAGAGCTCGCGGCTCTGAAAATAAGCCCGCGTTCGGGGATGACGTCAGCGATGCAGGGACTGAGCGGCTCTGCCGGGCAGGGGAGGGGGCTCTGCTGGCCAGGAGGGGGGCCCCGCGGCAGCACTCCTGATGCTGCCGCGGCAGAAGCAGCTGGTGTTCTGGAACCTGGAAAGATAGGGGGGAAGGGGGATTAGGACTGGTACCAGTGGGGAGGGGCCTAAGACTGCACGTGGGCTGATGGGGGGGGGCCTAAGACTGGACGTGGGCCGATAGGGGAGGGTTAGGACTAGTAATGGGCCAGGGGGGGGTCCTAGGACTGGAAGTGGGCTGATGGGGGGGGTTGGACGGGTACTGGGCTATTGGGGGGGCTGACTGGAAATGGGCTGCTGGGGGTTAGGACTGTTAATGGGCTATGGGGGGCTAGGACCGGTAATGTGCTGGGGGGGCTAAGACTGTTAATGGGCTGGTGGGGTTGCTAGGACTGGAAACGGGTGAATTGGCGGGGGGGCTAGGACTTGAAATAGGTGATGGAGGGGCTAGAATAGGACTGGAAAATTGGGCTGTTGGGGGGGGGCTATGATTGGAAATGGGCTGTGGTGGGGGGTTGGATTGCAATGGACTCATGAAGGGGCAAGAACTGGACGTCGTTCTCACGGGGGGCTTGGTTTGGAAATGGGCTGAGTGGAGGGGAGCTAGGATTTGACATGGGCTGATGGGCGCATGGGGGGCTGGAAATGGAAAAGGAGCTGATGGCGGGACACACACTGACAATGGCTGTGGGTGCTCGGACTGGATATGGGTTGTTGGGTGCCTAGGACTGGACATGGTTTACTGTGTGGCTAATACTGGGGATGGGCTGCTGCAGGGACCTGTCGGGGGTGGGCGCTGGGAGAGACCGGTGAGCGGAAGAGAGCTGAGGTTGGTGGCGGGCCAGTCGGGGACGGGGCTGTGGGGGTGTATGGGGGAGGGGACAGAAACACCCGGGTGTGAGGCAGGTATGGCACACATTGGCCGGGTAGTGGGGGGGGGGCCGTCGTGGCTGGGGACGGAGAGGGACATCTATGTGGTTACGATTGGACTGACGGGAGGGAAACAGGAGGCAGATTAGTCTGTCGGAGCAGATGTGGAGAGTGGGAGAGTGGACTACAGAACCAGGGGTGGCAGGAGGGGGAAAAGGCCAGCAGGCGGTGGACAGTGGGAAAACATGGCTGGACCTGGGGGATGTTGCTGGGGAAAATGTAAATGGAACGAAGACACTATATGTTCGGAGATATCTATTGCCTTTGGATGTATTACATGGACCATGACAGCTCTGGTAAATGTGCATAAGTGATGTCCTGCGCAGTGTCTGGTACGGGAGGGAGGTACACAATAGTTGTATCCCCACAGTGGCGTGGTACATACCGTGTCTGGCTCCCGGGGTCCCCAGGTTGATTGGTGCAATCCTGTCACCAGGATGTGTTTGCCTGTTCGGTGATGCTCCATGTTCTGCATGTCTGACTGCGGTGCGGGTTTCGCTTCCTGCCACCCCTATATGACATTGCCACCTGTCCCCATTCCCCGGTCTATTCTGTGATTCAGAGGCCTCATATTGGCAGTGCTCCCATGTGATAGGTAGGTTATGGTGCGTCGTAGGACCTGGTGATGCTGACAGGGCACGGCGGGTGTGCCATGGCATCTGAGTGGGCAGCGTCTGTATTGGTACCCGCTGTGCCTGGCGTGGTGCACTGGAATATAGCTATGTGGGGGTCCATCTGTCCCGCACCATCCATACACTCATCAGGTGACATGTCTACAGATAGCCAGTGTATAGTAACACCATGCAGTTCTCCCTGCACCGGTGGCCACATATGCAACTGTGTCCCCGCACCGAGTCCCCGGACATTGCCCCGCACCCCCCTTGGGCCGCCCCTGTGTACCTGTTGCATCCCGCACGTGGCAGGGCTGGCAGGAGCGGTGGGCCGCACAGGGGAGGGGGGGGGCTTACTGGAGAACCGATGCACCTGCTATGGGAACGCGGTGTAGGGTCACGATGAGGCCGCTGTCAGCCCGGGCAGGGGTGTTCACTGGCACCCAGAGGTGGTGGGGGAATGCACTGGGGGGCGGATCACACGGGGCATCTGCATGGGGTGTCCCCAGGTGTAGAGGGCTGCCACAACAGCCATGCCACAGACACACGTGGATCATTGGCGCACAGATGCCTGAGGGGGGGATGTTGTGGGGTGGGCAGGCAGCGGGACAAACCCTCAGACAGCTGTTGCCGTGTGTCACACAGGTGATGTCTGCGCCATCGTGCAGGGCATGGAGCCGGATGCAGAGTCACAGATGGGTACAGTGGGCTCTGTGGACACAGGGGCCCAGGCCGTTGCTTTGGAGGGGGAGGAGCATGCCGCACCACTGCCAGATGTGGACATGGACATCCCCAACATACCCGATTGGGACACATCTGAGACACCTGCAGGGACAGAGGACGTGTCTGCAGAGGGGCAACGGCAACACCACAATGAGGCACTGGCTGCGGTCGCAACCGTCGTTCATGAGATGCAGGCCAGCTCATCTGCGGCGCGAGCTGATGCTGAGGGTGAGTGGGACATGCTGCTATGGTAGATATGGCCATGTGCAGGTACCTCTGTTTCCGTTAACCCACACAGTACTATGTCCTTTCCCCACAGGTGTGCGCCGTCTACTGCGCTCGGTGGTACGCAACCAGAGGCGTAACAGGAGGACCACAAGGCGCATGCAGAGGGCGATAACTGCCCTAGTCTCACATGCAGGACGCATGGCAGACGCATGTGAGCTCATCGCGGAGGCGCATGTGCGAATGGCAGCCGGGAGGGTGGCTGGCAGTCCCCCCGACCATCCGGCACAGCCAGGGATCCCACCAGCATGTGCAGCCGCAACACCGGCCGCAAGGCGGCAGGCGCCTAGGGTGGGAGGGGGCGTACAGGGGCTGGCAGGGGTAGAGGCAAATAAAGGGCCACACCGCTGGCCGTTGATGGTGACCTGTGCTCCGTGACTCATTTTGTTCATACCACTCACATCCCCGCAACCACCCCATGCCCTGTGGGGTGGGCACGTGCCGCTCCCACTGCTGTCATTCACCATTGCCCCCCCCCCTAACCCATGCCCACTATGGGTGTGCAGCCAATCCCATTGGCCTACGTGCTCGCCCCTCACCCCCACACCGTGGTGGCGTGCATGGCGTGCAGTGTTACCAGGCGCACCCCTGGGAGAAGGCGCCGGGGACCCCCCCAGCCACCATTGGCCTGTGTGCTGTTGTGGGTGCACTGTATGTCCTGCATGTGGTGACCCAATCGCTGCTCGCAACACCCCGGACACGCACAGTATGTGCACTGCACAGGTCCTGTACCCAGGTTCACCTGCACCTGCACACATCCACCTTGTCTCACCCGTCACACATGTGCACAGTGGATACTTGGGCACAGGGATGCATGCACCAGCACCTTGGTGTCACCGCCAGTAATGGCTACCCGTCACACTGTGCACCGGTGGCCACTGTATACACCTACACCCCCTTGCCACCCATCCTGGCACATACCAGTACCACATTGGTTTCACATGACGACATACAGCAACTGTCACCTGTAGCATCATCCACACTGCAGCCTGCACCCTCCGCATGACCACCTCAGTGTGTCACACCACTGGCCATCATCCCGCTGAGCCGCTATCCCGCCCTCTGCTGTGTGCACCCCCACAACCCCCGTGTGTGTCCCCACCGATGGCCCCATGTCCACCAACGGCGGTATGCTCCCGCACCCCCCTGGGCCCTGGATGTCCACCCATGGCGACACACAACATGTTGTTAATATGTTTTGGAATGTCCCGTTTGACCAACGTGTACCATCCCCCATCTCTGTCCTGCATGCTGATACACGTGCCTGACATATGCACAGTTTTTCCCAGGCCCCACACGGTCTCACATGGCAACACACGTTCGGCCTCTTCCCCGCCACCCCTCCGGTGTCAGCCTCATTTGACCTTGCAGTGCACAGTATGTGGTTCTCCCCTCTGCACACCGGCACACATACACCACAGGTGTCCTGCACCCGTCCAACCAGGCCAACAGTACGTGGCCCTGCTGTACTGGTCACACAGGCCACCTGCTCCACACCGCCGTATGTATCATTGTTACTCTGGGCTGTGTGTGGCCCAGGGAGCCACACACATGCTATTGCATGTCGGTCATGCACGTCATTCACCTCCCCCACGTTGGCCCAACCTTGCTGCAGTGTGATAGTTACATGTGTGCGGGTGTGCTGTCAACATGGACTAAACCTGTTCCACTTCGGCCCCTGCCCCTCCTAGTCGCCACAGCCACACCCATCAATCGCACATCACTGTCACCTGGCAATGAGGCACATCTGCACACACAGTTGGTATGAGTAAACTTAAACGTATTTATACAACTTTGATTATGACAGAATGTACACGTTTTCATGTGGCCACACATGGGCCATGTGTCACATGGTCTATCTGCTGTTGGTTACATCAGCATGGTCAACAATGTCCTCTGGAACGGGATTACATGGCCCTGCTCCCCCCCGTGCCCCTGACATGGCCACAGAATGGCACGGTCCGCCACAGGGCAGGTGTGCTATGTGTGTCCACATATTACACACCCTGGGTGCCCCTGTCGGATGGTGGCTGGCTGTGTGTGGATCAGTCACGGCGCTCATCCCGCTCCCGCAGACGGTTAGCCACCATCGACAGGGTCGCAAGCACCTGCCCCTGGATTAGGCCAAACTGCCTCTGGGCCTGTGCCTGTGCACGCACAGCTGCAGCCAGGCGCTGGCCGCACATGCAGCCACACAGACACACTGCTCCACGTGTCTGTGTGGCTGCATGGACAGCGGTCCTGCTTGCGGCCATGTGTGGCATGCACACGTCCAGCTGGCCCTCCGTGCCCTCATCAAGGGGCAGGTGGCTGGTGCCCCCAGTGCCCTGTGGCGGAGCGTGCCATTGTGACCCTGCCACAACCCCACCCCCTCCAGTGGACATATCCTCCCTCCCCCCTGCCCCCAGCATCCCGCCCACATCCCCATCCCCCTCCACCCCCATCTCCATGTCGCTGTCCCTGCCACCCAGCCACTCACGTTCCTCTACCCTTCCACCGACATACCCCCCCACCACATCCTGCTCACCTGGCTCCCCGACCTCTGTCCCCCTTTCTGTGGGTTCCCCCTCATCCCCTCGCATGTGGGCCGCATCCTCATCCCCCTCATCCCCCTCGTCAGGGGTTGGGGGTGCAGGCTCAGGTCCATCCTCGTGCCCATCCCCCCCATCCTCCTCATCCTGCTGTTGTCCGCCGTCCTGCTGGTCACGCTGCACCTGATCCCCCTCCTGGCCCTCTACGTCTGGGGGCTCCTCCGGAACCTCGGCCTGATTGGCTGCACGTGCATCAGCTGTGGGAGAGATAGAACATGTCATCCCCTGGTGGATGATCCACATACCATGTCACTGTGGACCTGTGTTTCCACAACACATCCCCCTACATGGCCGTGTCCAGATACTCACCATTCAGCTGTGCCATTCTGTCACGCTGCACCCTGGCAACAAATCTGGGGAACCGGGCCCTCAGCTCCCTTGCCTTCTTTCGAAGGTCCTCCACCTGTAGGTGTTACAGAGAACATTGCCCTTAGCTAGCGGGGGGACACGTGGTGGCCCCTGCCCCTGCAACTGACACTCCCACGTCATACTACCTGCGCATGCCCCTATTCCTTTGGCACACATCCCCCCATGCAGTGGCGTGTAACAGACACATGTGTGTGTGACAAACACGCCACCCTGATGTGTGCACCATGTGCCCTATATGTGCGCACCACATACATGTACCATCCCAACTGTGTGTGCCACCTACACACATCTGCATGTGCATGTCATCCACTAGTTGGGGTGTGCAGTTATCACCTACAGTGGTCGCTGGGCTGCTCTTTGCCTGTGGTTTGCCCCTTGTGATCCCATACAGGGCCTGTTTCACGGGGCACAGGGTCGGTACAGGGGACCCCTTGCGGGGCCTCCATCGGGCAGGGCCAGTGTTTTGACCTTCATATTCGCACAGGGCAGCAGCAGACAGTGTGCAGGGTGGGGGGGAGGGATGCCCTCATTTGGGGCTGGATCACTCAGGGGCAGGGGTTTGGCCTTTCTATTCGCACAGGGCACCAGCAGACAGTGTGCAGGGTGGGGGGGAGGGATGCCCTCATTTGGGGCTGGATCACTCAGGGGCAGGGGTTTGGCCTTTCTATTCGCACAGGGCACCAGCAGACAGTGTGCAGGGTGGGGGGGAGGGATGCCCTCATTTGGGGCTGGATCACTCAGGGGCAGGGGTTTGGCCTTTCTATTCGCACAGGGCACCAGCAGACAGTGTGCAGGGTGGGGGGGAGGGATGCCCTCATTTGGGGCTGGATCACTCAGGGGCAGGGGTTTGACCTTCCTATTCGCACAGGGCAGCAGCAGACAGTGTGCAGGGTGGGGGGGAGGGATGCACTCATTTGGGCATGCATCTCTCATCAGCAGGGGTTTGTCCTTACTAATCGCACAGGGAACCAGCAGACAGTGTGCAGGGTGGGGGGGAGGGATGCCCTCATTTGAGCCTACATGTGTGTTAAGCAGGGTGTTGACCTTCCTATTCGCACAGGGCACCAGCAGACAGTGTGCAGGGTGGGGTGGAGGGATGCCCTCATTTGGGGCTGGATCACTCAGGGGCAGGGGTTTGGCCTTTCTATTCGCACAGGGCACCAGCAGACAGTGTGCAGGGTGGGGGGGAGGGATGCCCTCATTTGGGCCTACATGTGTGTTAAGCAGGGTTTTGACCTTCCTATTCGCACAGGGCAGCAGCAGACTGTGTGCTGGGTGGGGTGGAGGGATGCCCTCATTTGGGGCTGGATCACTCAGGGGCAGGGGTTTGGCCTTTCTATTCGCACAGGGCAGCAGCAGACAGTGTGCAGGGTGGGGGGGAGGGATGCCCTCATTTGGGCCTACATGTGTGTTAAGCAGGGTTTTGACCTTCCTATTCGCACAGGGCACCAGCAGACAGTGTGCAGGGTGGGGTGGAGGGATGCCCTCATTTGGGGCTGGATCACTCAGGGGCAGGGGTTTGGCCTTTCTATTCGCACAGGGCACCAGCAGACAGTGTGCAGGGTGGGGGGGAGGGATGCCCTCATTTGGGCCTACATGTGTGTTAAGCAGGGTTTTGACCTTCCTATTCGCACAGGGCAGCAGCAGACAGTGTGCAGGGTGGGGTGGAGGGATGCCCTCATTTGGGGCTGGATCACTCAGGGGCAGGGGTTTGGCCTTTCTATTCGCACAGGGCAGCAGCAGACAGTGTGCAGGGTGGGGGGGAGGGATGCCCTCATTTGGGCCTACATGTGTGTTAAGCAGGGTTTTGACCTTCCTATTCGCACAGGGCAGCAGCAGACAGTGTGCAGGGTGGGGGGGAGGGATGCCCTCATTTGGGGCTGGATCACTCAGGGGCAGGGGTTTGGCCTTTCTATTCACACAGGGCACCAGCAGTCAGTGTGCAGGGGGGGGGCCCTCATTTGTGGCTTGCAGCATCGATGTATTCATTTGGCGAATCTGTTAGTTAAGAGGGACATGGTCCAGAACCCCTTCCTTCCCTATTGGCCATGGAGGTGGGACTAGGGTGTCTTGTGGTTGGGGGACATCCTTAGCCTGCAGGGGCACCCTGTACCATACCTCTGTGACCTTTGGTGCACCTCTGCCATGGGTGCAGCTAACCCCTTGGGGCAGGGGTGTCTTTTTCAGGGGTGTGTGGAGGGCTTTGCTGGACGCAGGATATGTCAGCACCTGCTATACCGTGTCAATGCATTGTGTATTTTTGCAGGGTTTGCTGGGTGTTTTTTCTTTTGTCTCATCATTTGGGTGAATTGTCCCCATGCACTTACCTCACGTGGGTAGTCTGCGCTCCTGTTAAAACGGTGGGCCAGCCGCTCCCAGGCCCTCCTGACTTTGGCTAGGTCCTGCCTCTTGGACGAGCCAGGGAAGAGTCTCTGCTGGCGTAGGCAGAAAAGCTCTGTCAGCAGGTAGATGTCCCTTTGGCTGAAGGGAGGCTTCCTCGACATGGTTGCCATGTCTTATAAGTGCCTTTACTGCCTAGCCACGTGCGTTGCCGGGGGCGTAGCCACGTGCGTTGCCGGGGGCGTAGCCACGTGCGTTGCCGGGGGCGTAGCCACGTGCGTTCCCGGGGGCGTTGCCGGGGGCGTAGCTACGTGCGTTGCTAGGGTAGTAGGGAGATGTGGCGATACAGAGCACTAACAGAGAGCTGTGGCACAATGGTCACGGTAATGACCGCTGTTACAGGCAGCATGGGTTCGAGTCCCGGGCACTGGCCTGTATATTGGAAGGGGTATTGGCCTGTATATTGGAGAGGGATTGCTGAGGCTTTTGGACGAGACATTGCGTATGCGAGCCGAGCTACGTGCGTTGTTGCGTGTGCAGCGCCGCGCGTAGCGACGCGCGTACCATTGAGCCCGGGGATCCTTTCTTTTATGTGTGTGGGTACGTAGGGGTTTCAGCAGTGTGGGCATCTCATATATTACAGACTCTGTAGGGTGTCGTGCACCTATGCTTTCTGCTACCAGATGTACGTGTGCTGTCCCATGGTTTATCAATGGCTGCGAGCTCGTGCTGCGGTTTCAGAGGGATTGAATAATACAGTCACCCCCATGATGCACTGCACATGCTAATCAGCTCTCCACACAGGCACACCATATGGAATGCATCCCCACAGACTCTGGACATGGTAGGGGTAAATTGTCATGTGCACCCCCCACAGCCCCTTGCCCTTATAGGGGGTACTGACCATTTGTTGTACTGGCATTGAGGACCTGCCCAACACCACATTGTGTGGGTGCTCTGCTCACCATGAGTGTGCAGTGGGGCATCCAGCCCTAGGTCCTCAGCACCGTCCATGGCGTAAGTCCACAGCAGTGTTACTGTGTGAGATTGATATTTTCTGCATGACCACCTTGGACATCTCTGTCTGTTTGGGGCAGGTGTAGACCCATGCCCCACCACCCCCCCCTCACCCCCCCCCCCCTCACCCCTGGGTGGCAAACAGGGTCACCCATCATAATCTGCACATTCTACCTCCCTTGGAAGGTGCCAGTGGAGGGGGGACATTAACCCTAGTCCTACTGAGGTGCAGACACCCCACAGGTCAGTCACTGCAGATCCAGACACATGCATGCCACAGGAGCAATCTGACATTGGGACTTGGTAGAAAATGACAATCCCAACCACTATCTGTGATTCCCCTGGTGCAGGCCAACACACCCTGCAGGCCACTCCATCACATCACCTACCAGCTGCAAACAGGCTGCTAGTGACCAGCAGAGATGCCTGCACCCAGACCTGGGGTGCCAGCATACACAGCCAGCAGATACATCTGTGACTGGGCCCCAGGGGAACACCCATATTTATCACATGAGTGAACTACTATGTAGCACCATGGTGGAGCCTAGACATGCTGTGGTCACTGCACATTCAGGGTGACACTGAGCTTGCAGCGGCATCTACCGTGGTCACCCTGTCTGGGCAGGTGGTTGCCTGGCACTACAATGTACCTGTCACTGCCCTTTGCCCTGTGCATATACACCCTGGCCAGGCCGCCTTATCCGACCTCTACCCATGGTACTTTGCTACTCATTATGCACATTGGCAGCCCACTACTGGCAACATTGCTGGCAGTGTGGCCTGTCGACTGTGTTTGCAGCCACCACACACTGGCTGGACAGACAGCCACCCCCACACCTATGCCAGCATTGTGCTACTGTAGGGGGGTTCTGCAGCCATACACACAACACCTGTCATGGGCACAGTACATGCATGGATGTGGTACGACATACTCTGGTGGATCACTCCCAAGGGTGTTGGACACTGTCAGGGGCCAGACCTGCGGCACACACCACAGACATCTGACTGCTTGTTGTGGCGCAGCTCAATGTGCATAATGTGCTTTACATAGGACATGGGTTCTACATTTTATCATTGGCAACTTTTAGTGCATGTGTACCATATACCCATGTGTAGGGTGCCATTGCTAAGGTATGCACCTGCTAGTATTGGGAGTTGACAGCAGGGCCAATTGTCTTACCTCTTCGGGTTTCATTGGCCAATGGGGCCTGTGGGTGGGTGGGTGGGTGTGTGTCACTGTTAGCTGCTGCTTTACGGCAGGGTTCCACAACTCCCGTCCTGTCATTCCAGGCACTGATCAGGTTTTCATGCTGTCCCTCATAAATATGCATGGGCTACATCAGCAGACAGGTGGGGGGGCATAGTTATGCAGCACAGGTATCTTTATTGGGGGCAGCATGGTAACTGAATGGTGTGGGGCCCTCCAGGACTGCATTTGGGGGACTATGCTCTGGGTAATGCGCCTATATCTGGTGTGGTAAAATATTGGCGTTTTGTCCATGTGTATGTTCTCAGCAATAAGGGTGTGACCATTCCATCACAGTTTAGTTGTGGGGAGAATATGTGGGCAGGATTGGCATGGCCCCAGCTGGGATTTGAACCTGTGACATTCTTGTCTTAGAGGCACTGGCTGTGTCTGTTGCACCACACTGAGGCCACAGGGACAATGCGATCCCTGGAGATGGGATACCTGGCCTGACAGGTCAGAGACCCTGCTCTGCACCATTTTACTGTGGACTCATATCGCTTGTATGGAGGCAATTTGCACGTAACCTCACATACAACCTCGCATGAGGGGGCAATCCCCCATTACCAAGCTGGACAAAAATTATATCATTGGGCAACAATACACGACACTCCCGCGACTGCTCCAATAACAGGGGATGTGTTTTGCAAGGGTCTCCGTTGCGTGATCCCTTCCAAGTATCTTTTCTTTTTTTGGTTTCGCTTTCCAGGGAGTGTGTTTTTTATTGTGGCCCATTGCTATCACTGTTGCCCAGCTGACTTGTGATGTTTACAGTTTTCTTTCTGCTATTTTCCACGTTTTATCTGTGCTTTCATGCTGTCCCTCATACATATGCCTGACCTACATCTGCCTACCATGGGGGTGGGGCATAGCTATACAGCACAGGCATCTTTGATGTGACAGCATGGGACAGGAATGCTGTGGGGCCCTCTCGGGCTGCATTTGCGGGGCTCAGCTTTCGTTGCTGTGCCTGTTTCTGGTGTCTGTGTTTGGTGTGGTGTAAAAATAGACCATGCCTTTGTTCTCTGCATTAAAGGTGTGTCTTTACTTTCACTTTTTAGTGGTGGGTAGGACTATTGTGACTGGGTTGGCGGCAGTCCCAGCTGGTATTTGAACCTGTGACCCTCTGGTCTTACAGGCACTGGCTGTGTCCATTGCACCACACTGGGGCCACAGAGATGGTGCTGTCCCTGGTGTTAGTATGACCTGCCTGGCTGGTCAGGGACTCTGCTCTGCAAAAGGTTTACTGTGGCCTCATTTCCCTTGTATGCAGACAACGGTGCACATACACCTCAGGGGGACCTCACAGAGGGGACACACACCCATATCCGAGCTGGGCAACAATGATATCATTGGGAGACATTACACTACACTCCCAGGTCAGCTCCATTACAGTGACTTTCCCTTTTCGAGGGTCTGCGAAGCGTGACCCTTCCACATATCATTAGGTTTTTATTTTGTGCTTTCCAGGGAGTTCTGTTCCTTGTTGTCCATTGCTATCACTGTTTAACTGCTGATTTATGCTTTTAAAGGGGTTTCCTCTGGTCATTTTTATTGTCTTCTGTGACATTTCATTCTGTGCACATGTATCACACTGCTCACGTTTTGTGTGTTACCCAGGTTTCTCTGTACATTGCTGACGGAAATGGTTTCTCTTACCTTTAAAGATGCCTTCAACGGCAGGTTTTCATTCGCGTTGGAATTGAGCTCAGAATTACAGCGCGTTAGTGAGGGGGAGCCTCTCCCCGCCCCCTCTCCGCCCATTGACCCCTTCTCTCCGCCCACTCTCCACCTTCTGCGCTGTTTTAACGCGCCGCGGGTTTTTACGATCGTTAAACGCGGTCAACGCGCGTAGTATGACGTTATCGGTCGTTGGCGCGTGTTTACGCGCGTTATACTGCACTTACGGTCGTTAACGTCATACTACGCGCGTTATTCACGTTTAGTAAACATAGCCCTAAGATTCATACAGAAGTCCAGCAGTGAGATGGGGGCAATCCAGTCTTTTGCACTGAGTGTTACATATATGATTTTCTCCCAGTTAGTGAGAGGTCTTACATGTGCATTAAGTGCAAGGAGCTCTTTGCTCTCAGGGAATGAGTCTGATCTTTGGAGGCCAGAGTTGCACACTTGGAAGAGCTGAGGCTGACATAGAGGTATATAAACAGGAACATAGTAGAAAAGTCCCACCTCTAGTCTGGCAGCCTCTCTGCTACTATGGAGCAGAGAGGTCACGTGAAAGGAGAGCATCATCTTGGTGTGGCAGGAAGTGATCCTGTAGCTAGGACCTGTCCACCAAGAGATGTAAAACTCTCTTGCACCGAAGAGGTTTCTCCAGGGTCATGTGCCCATGAGGGAAAGGTTAGGACAGCTGTTATAGTTGGCGATTCGATCATTAGGCATGTAGATAGCTGGTAGCTGGTAGATGTGAAGATCATCTGGTAACATGCCTGCCTAATGCAGCTGTAGCAGACATCATGCACCACCTAGACAAGGTTTTAGGTAGTGCAAGGGGAGAGCCTGCTGTCTTGGTATATGTTGGTATCAATGACGTAGGAAAGTATGGGAGAGAGGTTCTGGTAATCAATTTAGGATTTTAGGTAGAAAGTTGAAATCCAGAACTTCCAGTGTAGCATTCTCAGAAATGCTTCCCGTTCCATGCGCATGACCAAAGAAGCAGGCAGAGCTCCAGTGTCTCAATGTATGGATGAGATGCTGCAAGGAAGAGGGTTTTGGATTTATTAGGAACTGGGCAATATTCTGGGAAGGGGTGGGGGGGGGTACTTTTCTGAAAGGATGGCCTCCACCTTAATCAGGGTGGAACCAGGCTGCTGGCATTAACCTTTAAAAAGGAGATAGAAAAGCTTTTAAACTAGATAATGGGGAAAGCCGACAGTCTCCCGCACAAGAGCGCATGGTTCAGAATAATGTGTACGTGAAGGATTCTAGCAAAACAGGGAAGTCAGGACATCCCAATAGAGATGTTCCAAAAAAAGGTAAAAGTAACCCAGGTGCCTTTAAGTAAAAATCAGAGTTGATTCCAAATTAACCCTGTCATCAAATAGCCAGACTATTACTATTAGGGGGAAAAAAACCTTTGAAATGCCTGTATGCAAATTCTAGAAATCAAAAAAGTAAGATGGGAGAGTTTGAATATATAGCAATGAATGAAAGCTTAGGTATAATTGGCATTTCAGAGACCTGGTGGAATGAGGATAACCCATGGGACACTGTGATACCAGGCTACAAACCATATTGCAAGGATAGGTTACACAGGTGGAACAATGGCTATATATGTTAAAGAGGGCATTGAGTCAAACAGGATAAAGGATTTGTAGGAAACAAAATACACTGTAGAATATCTATGGATAGAAATTCCATATTAAAGGGGAAAGGATTGGCAAGTGGAGGTGTACTACTGTCCAACTGGACAGAATGAACAGAGAGATGATGAAATGCTAACAGAAATTAGAACATAACATAAGAACATAGGAAATACCATACTGGGTCAGACCAAGGTCCATCTAGCCCAGCATTTTAATTCCAACAGTGGCCAATCCAGGTCACAAGTACCTGGCAGGTTCCAGTAAAGATGCACAGGTTCTACAGTGCTTGTCAAGGGGGAAGCAGTTGATTTCCCGGGTCCTTTTTAATAATGGTTTATGGACCTTTCCTCCGGGAACTTGTGCAAACCTTTTTTAAACCCAGCTACGCTAACTGCTTTTACCATATCCTCTGGTAAAGAATTCCAGAGTTTGATTACACAGAGTGAAAAAAATATTTTCTCTTATTACATGCATTGTAGCTTCACTGCATGTCCCCTAGTCTTTCTATTATTTGATAGCATAAAGCAGAGATCTACATTTACCCATTCTACTCTATTCATTAATTTATAGACCTCTATCATATCTCCCCTCAGCTATCTTTTTTCCAAGTTGAAGAGCCTAACCTTTTAAGCCTTTCCTCATAGGAATATCCTTCTATTCCCCTTAGCATTTTGGTGGCTCTTCAGTGTACCTTTTCTAATTCTGCTATATCCTTTTTAAGATATGGAGACCTGAATTACACTTGATATTCAAGGTACAGTCCCACCATAGAACAATATAGAGCAGGGGTGGGCAATTCCGGCCCTCGTACACTACAATCCAGCCTGGTTTTCATGATGTCCCTAATGAATATTCATGAACCTATTTCCATACAATGGAAGGCAGTGGATGCAAATAGATCTCATGAATATTCATTAGGGACATCATGAAAACAAGGCTGGATTGTGGTGCACGAGGGCTGAAATTGCCCACCCCTGATATAGAGGCATTATAATATCCTTGGTTTTAGTCTCCATTCCTTTCCTTATGATTCCTAGCATTCTATTTGCTTTCTTGGCCACTTCACACTGGGCAGAGGGTTTCAATGTATTATCCATGATGACGACTAAGGGGTATGTTTACTAAAACCCCGGTAAAGTGCTGGCCCCGGTAGTGTGCGGGTGCCATATAAGGAGTGGGCGTTCCGTCCTGAAAAAGGAAAGGTGGAATTTACATATGCGCTAAGGTGCGCGGCGCCCATGTGCGTGGCGCCCATGTGCGCCCCGCACCTTAGCGCATGAGATAGCTGCGTGGGAGGCATAAGCAGCGCGCTGAAGTGCAAGAAAAAGAGTAGAGCCACAGCACAATGGTTAAGACACTGACTAAGGATACAGGGATCAGGGGTTCAATCCCCCACAGTGCCCAAGGAAGACAGCTGGCTGAGGGGTTAATTTATGAGGCACAGAAATACTGGGCAGCATAAGGCGGCACGCTAATGTTTTTGGCGGCACATTAATACTGGGGGCCATAAGGCGGCGCGCTGATGTTTATGGAGGCATTATAATACTGGGCGGTATAAGTGGCGCGCTGATGTGCAGGAAAAAGAGCAGAGCCACAGCACAATGGTTAAGGCACTGACCAATGGTGTAGGGATCAGGGGTTCAATCCCCCACAGTGCCCAATGGAGACAGCTGGCTGAGGCAGCATTTTAGGAGGCATTTAAATGATGGGCGGTATAAGGCAGCACGCTGATGGGCATAAGGCAGTGCGCTAATGTTTTAGGAGGCTTTTTAATACTGGACGGCATAAGGCGGCGCGCTGATATGCAATTACAGGAACAGAGCCACAGCACAATGGTTAAGGCACTGACCAATGGTGCAGGGATCAGGGGTTCAATCCCACAAAGTGCCCAATGAACAAGACTGGCTGAGGCAGAACATATTAAGGGGAAGATTGCTTTAGGAGGCATTTTATTCATATTTTAATTATCACTACTAGCAAACGCACTCCCAAAGCGTGTTAACTTAAGGTGCCCATAAGGCACATATTAAAGTGCACTGTCAGCCAAGGCACCCTAGAATGTTGCTTATAGGGCGCTTTAGAGGGTGCCGTATGAGGTACCGCAAGGTCAGTGTACTGTTTTTTATGGCAGCACTGTGCAGTTTAAGGAATGAAAAGCATAAGTAGGTGCGCTGACAGGCAAGGAGGAACAGCTGTGGAGCACAATGGTTAAGGCACTGACTGCTGATACAGGGGTCATGAGTTTGCTCCCCAGTGTGCTTAATACATAAGGCTGGCTGTGGCATCAGCTTTGCATTCTACATATTTTGTCCTGCAGCACTTTAATTTTATGTTATTAATTGCTGCCAGCAAACACGCCCTCACGTGCCGTAATTGAGGGTGCTATATAAGGCACCCTATATGGCACTCCATAGGGCACATTAGAAATTGCACTGTCCACCACAGCACCCTAAAATGTCCCCTACAGGGCACCCTATAGGTTGCGTCACAGGATATTGTATAGTGCACCTTATATGGACGAGAACCATAAGGTGCCCTATAGGGCGCCCTGTAAAGCACCCTCAGAGGCACCATATGGGTACAGTACGCTGAGGGTGTTTTTGCTGGCATAAAAATATGTACATTAAATAAAATGTGTTGGACAACCCTATCAAATAGCCCCACTGTGGGATTGAACCCATGACCTCTGGTTTCAGAGGCAGTGAAGTAACCATTGGGCTACTGCTCTGTAGCTGTTAGCAAGCCCCTGGCTGGCTGCAGAGAGCATGCACGTCACCACACAGACAGTCTGCTGTGGTCACCAGGATAGGTTAGCCCACCCATACCCATGATGCACTGCACATGCAAATCAGCTGTCCACAGATGAACACAAGATGGGCAATGCACCCCCACAGCACCTCGGCCTGGTAGAGGGAAGTGACCGTGTGCACCCACACACCACCTCGGCCTGGTAGAGGGTACTGACCGTGTCTTTTACTGGCACAGAGTAGCTAGACACCGTCACATTGTGTGGGTACTGTGCTCACCCTGAGGGTGCAATGAGGCATCCAGGACCAGGTCCACAACACCTTCCATGGCTGAATGAGGCCATGTTGGAGGTCCAAAGCAGTGTTAATGTGTGAGTATAGGTAGCTTCTTCACATACACCTTGGATATCTCTGTCTGTTTCAGTCAGGTATAGCCCCCAGGTGGGCCATGTACCACCACCCCTCCAGGGCTGAGGGTGGCAAACAGGGTCCCCCATCAAGAGATCCACATTCTACCTCCCTGCAAAGCTGGCAGTAGAGGGGTCCATCAACCCCAGTCCTGCTGAGGAACAGACACCCCACAGGGCAGTCAATGCAGCTCTATACACATCCATAACACAATAGCAGACAGATATTATGCCTGGATATGGCAAGCTGCATCCCACCACTATCTGATATTCTCCTGCAGCAAGTCATCACCCACTGCAAGCTGCTCCATCAAGACACATACCAGCTGCAAACAGTGTGCCAGTTAGTCCACAGTGCATGTTCCCAGTGGAGATGCATGCACCCAGAACTGGGATGTCAGCATACACAGCAAGCAGATAAATCAATGACTGGGCCCCAAAAAGAAACCCATATCTCTCACATGAAAGAAATACTATATAGCACTATGGGGGTGCCTAGCCATGCTGTGGTCACTGCACAGTCAGGGTGAGAGTGATCTCTCAGCAGGACATACTGAGGTCACCCTGTCTGTGTAGGTGATGGCCAGGCACTAAAATGTCCCAGTCAGTGCCCTATGCCCTGTGCAGATGCACCCTGGCCAGGCCACCCTGTCTGGCCTATACCCATGGTACCTTGCTCCTCATTATGCACATTGGCAGCCCAATACTGGCAACATTGCTGGCAGTGTGGGCTGTGGAAGGTGTTTGCAGCCACCACACACTGGATAGGCAGACAGCCACCCCACACCTATGCCAGCATTGTGCTACTATAGAGGAGTACAGCAGCCATACCCACCACACCAGTCCTGGGCACAGTACAGGCATGGATATGGTACGCACTACTGTTGGGGGTCACTCCCCAGGGTGGTAAACACTGTCAGAGACCAGACCTGCAGTGCACACCGCAGACATCACAATTATTGTTATGGTGGAGATCAATGAGCAAAATGTGCTTAACGTAGGAATTGATATCTGCCAGTTATCATGGGCAACGTTTGAAAGCTATGTACCATATACCCAGGTGTAGGGTGGCAGTGCTAAGGTATGCAACTGCTGGTATTGGGGGATACAGGCTGGGCCCAATGTCCTGCCTCTCCAGGAGGCATTGGCTAATGGGGCCTGGGGGGGGGGGGTGTCTGGCCCTGTTGGCTGCTGCTTTACGGCAGTGTCCCAACTCCAGTCCTGGTGTTCCAACCACTGTTCGGGTTTTCATGCTGTCCCTCATAAATATGCATGAGCTACATCAGCATACCATGGGGGTGGTGCATAGATATGCAGCACAGGCATCCTTATTAGAGGCAGCATGGATCCTGAATGGTGTGGGGCCCTCCAGGACTGCATTTGGGGGACTCTGCTCTAGGTAATGCGGCTGTTCATGGTGTCTGTGTTTGGTGTGGTAAAATATAGGCGTATGAACCATACGTATGTTCTCAGCAATAAAGGTTTGTCCGTACTATCACTGTTTAGTTGTAGGAAAAATATGTGGACTGGATTGGCAGTAGCCCCAGCTGGGCTTTGAACCTGTGACCTTCTGTTCCTGCACACACTTTCTGTGTGCACTGCATCACTGTGTTGCTGCAGATATGCTGTGTTCCCTGGGGAGTCCATGACTGTACATCTGACAGAGCCTGTCTGTTGTGGTGGACGGTGCCAGCCTGCACAGGCCTAGGCCACTGTCTGCTGTGTTTTGCAGCCACTGCCCCCTCCACCACCTGTACCCTTCCGCCAACATGCAGACATGTCCCTATCTGGGAAAAAGCATATGACCTGATTGAGTTGTGGCACTCCAGGGCTGAATTTGGGGGACTCGGCTGTAGGTAATGCCCATTGTTATGGTTTGTGTGCGGTGTAGGGTAAAATATAGGTGTTGGAACCATGCTTATGTTCTCTGCGATAAAGGAGTGTCTGTACTATCACTGTTTAGTGGTGGGTAAAACTATGGGGACTGGGTTTGCATGAGCCCCAGCTGGGATTTGAACCTGTGACCCTCTAGTCCTATAGGCACTGGCTGTTTCCGCTGCACCACACTGTGTCCACAGAGATAGTGCAGTCTCTGGAGATAGGTAACCTGACCGCACGAGTCAGACACCCTGCTCTGCACAATTTTACTGTGGGCTCGTTTACCTTGTATGGGGACAAAGGTGCAATTAAACCTCACAAATGACCTCCAAAAAAGGGGAAAAAAACACAACCAAACTGGGCAACAGTGATATCAATGGGCAACATGACAAACACTCCCAGGAAAGCTCCATTAAAATGCAGTGCTTTTTGAACGTGTCTACGGAGCGTAGACCCTTCCAAAAATCATTTCCTTTTTTTGGAGCTTTACTGGGAGTATTTTTTATGGTTGCCCATTAATATCACTGTTGCCCAGCTGGATTATAATTTATTTGGAATTTGTTGTGGTCATTTTCAATTTATATTTGCTATTTTGTTCTGTGCACATGTATCACACTGCTCACGTTTTTCAGGTTTCCCCGGTTTTGCTGTACATTGCTGACGGAAATGGTTTCTCTTCCCTTTAAATCGGCTCTAACGCGAGGGTTTCAGTCGCGGTATTTTTCTTGCCGAAATTCAGCCCCGCTCCTGTGCAGGGAGCCTCTCCCCTCCCACTCTCCACCCATTGACCCCGTCCCTCCACCCCTCGGGGGCCTTCCTCCGCCCTCCGTAAGCCTTTCCCCGCCTCTATCGCACATCAGCGCCCCGCACACGTGCGCCGGCCCGTTAATGTGACGCGCATGCGTGCGCGGCACTTAAGAGCACTTAAGTGCATCATTAGCGTATGCTATTGTGCGCCATGCACGTGTGCGCGGTTTAGTAAACATACCCCTAAATCTTTTTCCTGGGTGGCAGTTCCTAATGTGGAACCCTGTATCGTGTAACCATAGTTTGGATTGTTCTTTCCTAGATGCATAACTTTACATGTCCACATTATTTTTTATCTGCTACTTGGATGTCCAGTCTTCCAATTTATCAAGGTCCTCTTGCAATTTTTCACAATCCTCTTGTGTTCTAACAATTTTGAATAATTTTCTGTCATCTGCAAATTTGATCATTTCACTCACTGTGTCACATCTGTCAGGTGAGGGAGATAAAGTTTCTAGATGAAGTAAATGACTGCTTCGTGGAGCAGCTGATTCAGGAACTGATATGCAGGGATGCTATTTTAGACCTACTCCTCAGTGGAATGCAGGAGCTAGCGCAAGAGGTAACTGTTTTGGGGCCAGTTGGCAATAGTGATCATAACATGATCACATTTGATTTAATAAATGAAGCGAGGATAACATGGAAAGTGGTTGCCCTAGTATTCAACTTTTAAAAAGGAAACTATAATAAAATGAGGAAAATAATAAAAAAAAAAAAAAGAAACTTCAAGTGTTAAGAGTTTACATCAGGCCTGGGCATTATTTAAAAATACCATCTTAGAAGCCCAGACCAGATGAATTCCATGCTTTAAAAAAGGAAGAAGGAAGGCCAAATGACAGCCAGCATGGCTTAAAGGTGAGGTCATAAAGGCTGTTATAGCTATGAGAGAATCTTTCAGAAAATGGAAAAAAGTGCCAAATGAGAAAAACAGGAAAAAGCATAAGTACCAGCAAGTTAATGCAAGGCATTAATAAGGCAGGCAAAGAGAATATTTGTAAGGAAGCTTGCTGTGGAAACAAAAGTACATAATAAAAAACCTTTTCAAGAATATTCATAGCAAAACATCTGTGAGGGAGTCAGTTGGACGACTTTATGATGGAGGGGCAAAAGGTGCACTGAGAGAGGACAAGCGGAGAGACTGAATGAACTTTTTGCTTCAGTCTTTACTGAAAAAGATGTAAGAAACTTACTCATGCCAGAAATAGTATTTAAAGGTGATATGTCAGAGAAATTGAAATAAATCTTAATAAATCAGAAAGATGTGATACAGTTAATTGATAAAATAAATAGCAGCAAATCAGTTGGACTGGATGGCATACATCTCAGGGTGCTGAAAAACAGAAATATGAGACTGTAGAACTACTATTCATAATCTGTGAGCTAGCATTAAAATCATCTGTAATACCTGAAGACTGGAGAGTGGCCAATGTAATGCCAATTTTTAAAAAGGGTTCTGGGATGATCCAGGAAACTACAGACCAATGAGCCTGATGTCTGTACTGGGCAAAATGGTAGAAACCATTATAAAGAACAAATGACTGAACATGTAGATAGTCATGGCTTAATTGCAGAAATCCAACATGGATTTAGCTAAGGAAAGTCTTAGCTCACTGATCTCATATTTTTTTTTAAGATGCGAATAAACAGGTAGATAAAGGTAAGCCAGTTGATATAGTGTATTTTGATTTTCAGAAGGCCTTCACCAAAGTCCCTCATGAGAAACTCTTGGCAAAAATAAAAAGCCATGGGATAGGAGAGAATGTACTACTGCGGATTAGGAACTGGTTAAAAGACAGAAAACAGGAGAAAAGTGAACAGTGGAGTACCCCAGGGATCTGTGCTGAGCCCACTGCTTTTTATCATATTTATAAATGTCCTGAAAATGGAAATAATGAGTGAGGTGATCAAATCTGCAGATGGCACAAAATTTAATGTTGTTAAAACACAAGAGGATTGTGAAAAATTGCAAGAGGACCTTGAAAAATTAGGAGACTGGGTGTCCAAGTGGTAGATGAAATTTAATGTGGAAGTGCAAAGTTATGTACTTAGGGAAGAACAACCCAAACTATGGTTACACAAGGCAAGGTTCCACATGAGGAATCATCATACAAGAAAAGGATTTGGTCATCATTGTGGATAATACATTAAAACTCTTCCCAGTGTGCAGTCATGGCCATGAAAGCATATAGAATTCTAGGAATCATAAGGAAAGGAATGGAGAATAAAACCAAGGATATTATAATGCTTCTGTATCGCTCCATGATGTGATTGCATCTTGAATATTGTGTGTAATTCTGATCACCATATCTTAAAAACGATATAGCAGAATTAGAAAAGGTACAGAGAAGAGTGACCAAAATGATCAAGAGGATGGAAGGATACCCCTATGGGGAAAGGCTTAAAATGTCAGGGCCCTTCAACTTGGAAAAGAGACTGCTGAGGGGAGATAGATAACATAGCTGAATTTAAAAGAGGTTTGGACAAGTTCCTGAAGTAAAGGTCCATAAACCAGACTAGAATTCACAACTGTGCACTTGCATGGGCAGATGCTCTGGCAGGGTGATGGCAGTGGTAGTGGGGAGCCCAAGTGCATAAGAACATAAGATAAGCCATACTGGGTCAGACCAAGGGTCCATCAAGCCCAGCATCCTGTTTCTAACAGTGGCCAATCCAGGTCACAAGTACCTGTCAGGAGCCCAAAAGGTGTGCAGGTTCCATGCTGCCTTTCCCAGGGGTAAGCAAGGGATTTCCCTAGTCCACTTTAATAATGGTTTGTAGACTTTTTCTCCAAGAACTAGTCCAAAACATGTTTAAGCCCAGTTACACTAATAGCTTTTGCTACATCTTCCTGCAAGAAATTCAAGAGCTTGATACACGGTAAGTGAAAAAATATTTTTTCCAATTAGTCTTAATGTACTATGTTGTAGCTTCATTGCATGTTCTCTAGTCTTTCTTCTTCTTGTTTACCTCTTCCACTCTATTCATTATTTTATAGACCTCTTTCATATCTCACCCACAGCCATCTCTTTTCCAAGCTGAAGAGACCTAACTTTTTAAGTCTTTCCTCAAAGGAGTGTCTTTCTATCCCTTTTATCAATTTGGTCTCTCTTCTCTGTATTTTTTCTAATTCTGCTATATCCTTTTTAATACATGACAACCAGAACTGCACACAATATTCGAGGTGTGATCACACCATGAAATGATACAGAGGCATTATAATATCCTTGGTTTTCTTCTCCATTCCTTTCCTTGTGACTCCTCGCATTCTATGTGCTTTTTTTGCCCAAAAGAATAATCATTGTGGACATCCTGAAAGTTAGGCCTGTTTGCTGCACTCAAGGATGAGAATAGAAAACCCTTGAGTTAGACTTTGAGGTCACTATGTCCTCAATCTCTATTGTATCTATGTTTCAGACTTCTGAGAAGCAGATACTGTAAGCAGATCTGTCTCTGTATGTCACATTGTTAAAAGTTTTCCTGAGTAATAAGTAGTTTTTGAAAGTCCAAGCTAAATGTACAAACTTGTACAACAATTGCTGGTAGACCTCGATTTTCAGTTCATTCAAAAGTTGTTCTGTAATGAGAGAAGCTGTGAATGATTCACCTATTCTGAATTTCTCCTTCAAGAGCTACATTGGCATTATAGAAATGGTTTAACTGAGATTTATTGTGAAAATTATGAAAAAACACTTTCCGATTAATACAAATGTCAGTTGCATAGACTGAAAGTGAGAGGCAAAAAGCTTTTTAAAACTTTCCTTAGTTTCTTTTGAGGAAACTGGAAAACCATGTGACCATTTAGATATTTTTTCCTTATCTGTGTGGAAGTGCTGTAACAAGAGTTTGCAGGTTCATACTTTCTTTTATTTTTTCAGATTGACAGATTTCTTTTTAAAGATTGTCGAAATAGTCTGACAACCGATGTCCTGGGCCTAGAACCTTTAAACTTGCCCTCAAGGCAGGAGCTCAGCAGAAAGCTGCCTTCTTATTAGGAATCTCAGTGGCTGCCACTGAATAGCATAAAAGTGGATTGTTCTGATGATAATATTATATTTTACAACTGACAGCTGTCAAGCCAGCTTCAACATCTTTCGCGTTCCATTTTATAGGAAAATGCATTATGAATATCTGATCATCATTCAATACATTCTTCTGAAACATTTGTTTTAATAGTATTATCCTGCTATTAGTACTGTGCACATTTAGAACTAAAGGCTTATATACCGTGGAATTTTTAAATCAGCTCTATAATGCAAAGGTTCAGACATGGCTGCATAGCTGGTTAGGATTTTGAAAGATGGAAACTTATTTCCACTATGGCCAACCACCCTGCATGAGGCTGGTCTTGGAAGCTAAGCAGAATTGGGCTTGGTTAGTACTTGCATGGGAGAAGCACCTTGGAATGTCAGGTATTGTAGGCTTACTACATGGAAGAAAAGCCTGGAAAAATACTTCTGGTTGTATCTTGCCAAAAAAAAAAAAACCAGAATAGCCACAACATGGATAAATATTCATAGGGTTACCAAGAATTGGTATCAACTCAAAAATAGTTTCTTTCAGGCTTCCATTATTCTTTGTCTAAAACAAGGTTGTTTTAACTATTAGGCCTAAGGCGGTGTTTCCCAACCGGTGTGCCAGTGTGGGGATCAGTTTGGTTTTCTGTATTGTACTGCATGAAATGTTTAAAAATACTTAGGCTTCAGGTGTATACAGGCTAGATTCATACGCACTTTTTCTGTGCACTCCCGTCACTCCACCTCCCCTCCATCCCCCCTCCATCCCCCCTCTATTTGCGGCGTCCCTCAGGGATCTATCCTGGCCCCCCTACTTTTCAATGCCTTCCTCGCACCATTGGCTTTACTCATTCAGCAATCTGGTATTTCTTTCTACATTTACGCCGATGACATCTTGCTGGTCCACCATACTTCCTCCTCCACTCCTGACCTTGTCCCACTCAACCGCTGCCTGTCTTCCATTGCATCCTGGTTCGACTCTAACTTTTTACATGTGAACCCCACCAAGTCCTCCGCAATCTGGTTTTCCTTTGGTCTCTCCCCTCCTTGCGTGTCTCCTGTTATGTCTTCCCACTTAATCCCCCTGGTTCCCACCCTTCGCTATTTGGGAGTTACTCTCGACTCAGCCCTCTCCTTTCACCAACACATCTCTGCTGTTATACGCACTTCGTTTTTCCACTTACGCAGGATTCGGGCTGTCCAGTCGTCACTCCCCACCTCCTCCATTGTCACCCTCGTCCTGTCCCTCGTCACAACCCGGTTAGACTATTGTAATGTCATCTACGCAGGTCTACCTTCCTCTCAGCTTCGCCGACTGCAATTAGTGCAGAACGCCGCCGCTCGTCTTATCACTGGTTCCCCAGCCCGCTCTCACGTGTCCCCCTGCCTCCTTGCCTTACACTGGCTTCCGGTCAAGTTCCAATTCATCTTTAAGGTCCTCATCCTCACACACAAGGCTCTCCATTCCAGTACCCCCCAATATCTGTCAGACATCATTCGCCTTCAGCCCTCCCCTCATCTTCTTCGTTCCGCCTTTGGTAATCGCCTCTTTCTCCCTTCCCCCGCTCAGGCCCACTTAGAGCTCACCCATCATTCCGCCTTTTTCTTCCTGGGGCCAGCTCTCTGGAATTCCCTCCCTTTACCCCTTTGCCTGGAACTTTCCTATCCCCGCTTCAAAACTCTCCTTAAAACACACCTCATTTGTCAAGCCTTTGATCTCCCCCCCCTGACGATGGTGCCTTGTCCCCCAGTTGTCCCCCCCACTCCCGTCAATTATCCCCTCACTAGGCCGCATCCCCTTACCCTTACTTTCCTCTTTCCCCCTCCCGCCCTACTGTCCCCCCTGCCCTCTTGGGCTCTTACCCCTTTCTATCTTTCTTCTGTATCTCTCTATCCTGTCAATTTTTGGCGTTCTTTTCTGACTTTATTTCCAGTAGCCTGCTGTTA
This sequence comes from Ichthyophis bannanicus, assembly GCA_033557465.1. Lineage (NCBI taxonomy): Eukaryota > Metazoa > Chordata > Amphibia > Gymnophiona > Ichthyophiidae > Ichthyophis > Ichthyophis bannanicus. Next base: position 1,621,037,780 of record CM066032.1, read on the forward strand.
TATTGTACACCGCCCTGATGCTTCGGTCTGGGCGGTTCATCAAATGATGCTAATAAAGATAAAGATAAAGAACTTCTGCTGTTAAGGAAGGAAGCTGACAAATGTTTCTGAATATTCCGATCCTTCAGGGACACAGTGAATGTCAGAAAGTCCTTAAAACTATGACTCTGTTCAAAGATATGAGGCCATGATGTTTTTCTTTCTGGTGTTTCAGACACCCAGAGAAAAGGATGCTGGTGAAAACAAAACAACTCATTTTGGAAAATTATAGAGGAAAAGTCCAGCAATAGCCCACCTTTTCTGCCTTACCTGTGCTGGAGAAGCACGCTAACTGAGCTCTAGAGTAATATAATAAAGATTTGTCTGAAGTAACTGGAGGAGGAGCCTATTGGATAGAGCAGTGGGCTAAGAACTAAGGAAACTTGTAGTCAAATCCTACTGCTGTGCCTTGTGACCATGGGCAAGTCATTTATTTCTCTTCATTACTTCACAAAATTTAGTTTGTAAGCCCTCCAGCTACAGGAAAATACTGCAAAGGAATGTTACTTGCTTTGAGCTACTAGTGAAAAAGGATAGAACTAAATCCAAAGTCTCTTAGCTTCCAGATAATATTGTTATTTCTATTGTTATTTTTCCAACAATGAAAATACAGACAAATGATGGTAGAAAAAGACCATACAGCCTATCCAGTACTAAGCTCTACAATCCCCTCCTCTCTCTGGAGAGCTGCTGTGCTTCTCCCATGGTTTCCTGAATTTGTATAGAATCCTTGTCTCCATCACCTCTGCTGAGAAGCTATTTCACACATCCACCACGGTTTCCATGAGGACATATTTCTTTGATTACTACTACTGATCATTTGTATAGCACTACAAGGCGTACGCAGTCCTGTACAGGCACATGTAAAAGACGTCCCTGCTCATCAGAGCTTACAATCTATTTAAGACAGACAACACAACAGCTGAGGCCAAGAATACATATAGGAGTATGGTAAGGAAACATATAAGAGACTAAGCGGATCAGGATCCAAAAGCAGCCTTGTAGAGGTGAGTTTTCAGCCTGGATTTGAAAAGGACCAGAATAGAAACCTGATGAACTCAAGATAGTTTGTTCCAGACATAAGGAGCAGCAAGGTGAAAGGATAAAGTCTGGAGTTGGCAGTAAAAGAGAAGGGCACACATAGAAGCGATCCGCCAGAAGAGCGGAGTTCCCGAGGAGGGGTGTAGGGAGAGATAAGAGAGGAAAGGTAGTGAGTCTATCCTTTTTCACCTTCATCCTATGCCTCTTGTTCCAGAGCTTCGTCTCAAATGGAAGAGGCTCTCCTCCTGTGAATTTATGCCCCAGAGGTATTTAAACATCTCTAGCATGTCTCCCCTCTGCCACCTTTTTTTATAAAATGTACATATTGAGATTTTAAGTCTGTCTCCTTATGTTTTATGTTAAAAACCACAGACCATTTCAGTAGCTGCCCTCTACAGTGACTCCATCCCATTTATATCTTTTTGAAGGTGTAGCATCCAGAACTGCATACAGTATTCCAATTGAGGTCGCAGCAGAGAATTATACAGAGGCACTATCACCTCCTTCCTACTTTCTATTCCTCTCCCTATGGACCCAGGCATCCTTCTGGCTTTTGCTATTGCCTTTTCTTCCTGTTTGGCTATCATCAGATAATCACCCTTTGGTCCAGTTCTTCTTTCGTGACAGAAGTATTTTACCCCTATACTGTACTACCCCTTCAGATAATGAATTGTTAGGTGAGGGTCAGGCAGGATTTAGGAAGGGAATGGTACACAGACAATGTTGACAGTCATGCTGGATGAGATTTATTTTTGGTTAGACAATGGAAGAAAAGTATTGTTAATATAAATGGATCTCATACATACATTTGACTTGGTGGAGTCTAAATAGCTAATGAGATGTGCACAATAGGGAATGGGGGGTGGGGGTGGCTACAGTCATTTTTAGAGGAGAAAACCTTTATGGTTCAATGTAAAGGAGAGTGGTCAGAACTCCATTGGAAGTCAGGAGTCCCATAAAGTTCCCCTCTGTCCCCTTTTTTTGGCACCACTACAATAAAATCTGGCCATCTACAAACCAATAGTTACAACTTGGCTCAAATCCTATCACCTATTAACACCCCACAACCTGTAACAAACAATCATGTAAATATTATGTTAACCCCTCCCTCCAAGTTTAACAAACCTATACTATGTAAAGTTCCTTGTTATTGTTTAATGTTCCCTCCCCAAGGTCCATGACATGGCCCCCCTCCCAACCTAAGAACATTGTTGGTGCAGCGGATGTACAGATCCGCAGTACTGATGATGCATAAAGAGTGGCCCTCCCTTCAGAACTGATTCCCCTGGACAGCTCCACATAGAGAACTGTCTGGGTGGAGATTGGTGCACCCCCTGAAGCAAGCATAAGTTCTAGTTAGCCAATCGCCCCCCTCTCCCTCCCTCCAACCCTCTGATGTACCTATGACTTTGTGACTTCCCATACTATCTCCGTGGTAACTGCAGGGATTAGTCATTGAACTAGACATACTTCTTAGTTTAACTACAGTTGTGGTTAACATTATTAGCACCCTTGCAGTTTAACCCCTTATTGTCCAATATTTCCTAAAAAAAAAGTGGCCATTGAAATAGCTTTGGACTATAAATGCACACATATTTGACACATAAAAGAATCAAATAAATCAAGAACAATTTAAAAGGAAATAGTATAAAAACTGGGACAGGGCCAGGACATGATTATTGGCACTCTTATAAACAATTCAAATCGGTTTGAATAGAAGAACCACATTCCCATTGCAGTAAAATTAGATGCAGCTGTGATCGATTGTTAGTACTCACATGACTTGAATCAACCAATGCATGATAGCTCTAATATTTAAAATAGCCACATTCGGAGAACTGCTTGCCTGCTGTTTCCTGGGTTCCGGTGCGGCGTCGGGTGGAGGAGGAGATTGGAGGCCCCGCCCCCCCTTCGGGCCGCTACTTCAGCGTCGGCCTTCCTGCTGCCCGGTGAGAACTGCTTGCCTGCTGTTTCCTGGGTTCCGGTGCGGCGTCGGGTGGAGGAGGAGATTGGAGGCCCCGCCCCCCCTTCGGGCCGCTACTTCAGCGTCGGCCTTCCTGCTGCCCGGTGAGAACTGCTTGCCTGCTGTTTCCTGGGTTCCGGTGCGGCGTCGGGTGGAGGAGGAGATTGGAGGCCCCGCCCCCCCTTCGGGCCGCTACTTCAGCGTTGGCCTTCCTGCTGCCCGGTGAGAACTGCTTGCCTGCTGTTTCCTGGGTTCCGGTGCGGCGTCGGGTGGAGGAGGAGATTGGAGGCCCCGCCCCCCCTTCGGGCCGCTACTTCAGCGTCGGCCTTCCTGCTGCCCGGTGAGAACTGCTTGCCTGCTGTTTCCTGGGTTCCAGTGCGGTGTCGGGTGGAGGAGGAGATTGGAGGCCCCGCCCCCCCTTCGGGCCGCTACTTTAGCGTCGGCCCGCCGCAGAACGCGACCCGCGGGCGTGTACCCGTGGGCGCGTGACCAAAGGGGCAGGCCACGCCCCTTTGGAGCCCCTTCGGAGCTGTGAGGAGCTGTTCAGCACGATCTCATGGGGAGACGGAGGAAAAAGGTGTTTCTCATCAATACCTGCTAAAGTTGGTAAAACTGTTGGGCCCATGGATCGCCATCTCGTGGGTGCTACTTCATCTCCCTCTCAGGAAGAACACTCAAGGGAATCCGTGAGTACTGTGTCTGAATCCTCCTTCAATACGCATGGGGTTGCCCAACCCGGAAGGGAAGAAGTACTGGAGGTTATTTCTGCTCGGGAGGGTTCTCCCGGTGGAAACCCTCCTTTAGTTCATAAGTCTTCATCTTTGCTGACTTTTAAAGAACAAGGAGCTATGTTTCCCACTCCGGTTAAATTTTCATCTGGTGCAGTGGATGTGGCTGTACCTGCGGAAGTTTCCTTGAAGGATATTTGGGAGTTGGTAGCGCGTATGGAAGCTTCCTTTCGTGCTTCTTTCTCCCAAGTAGAGCGTTTTTCCAGTGAAGTGGTACAGAAGCTCTCAGACCATGAGGAATCGCTTACTAAACAGGATAAGTTATTGTCTAAATTGGAGGGTCGCTTTTCTGTATTAGAGGCTACTGCCTCTTCCTCTATGAAAGATAGTGTTATGGTTCATCATCAGTTGGAGGCTTTGGAAAATAGTAGTCGTTTGAAAAATTTACGTTTTTTAAATTTTCCGTGTACTCATTATCTTGCTCCTTTGATTTTGCTACAAAAATATTTTAAAGAAGTGCTGCTTATTGATGATGTAGATTCTATTAAGTTTTCTTCTATATATTATATTCCTATGCTTCCTGCAGTAAAGGCTTCTTCTCCTGTTGCTTTACAGGAAGGGGACCCCAATGGCATAGGGTCCTTGGATTTGTCTCAATTTTTGGAATCATCTAATGATTTAATCTCTCAGCGAGCTACTTTGTTAGTTTCCTTTATTTCAATTCAAGATAAGAATATGATTCTAAGTTTATATTTTAAAAAGAAGAATCAGGTGTTTTGTGGAGCCCCCATACAAATTTTTCCTGACGTGTGTAGGAGCACCCAGGCTCGCCGGAAGGCATTTTTGGGTTTAAAAGCACAGACCCTTGCCATTGGTGCGTCTTTCTTTCTGAAATACCCTTGTAAATGTATTGTTGTTTTAGAAGGGGTTAAATTTGTTTTTCTTGATGTCGGCCAATTTGAGGCATTTCTGATTAGCAAAGAATCCTCATGATATTTTGTTCTTCTCTTCCATGTAAATTGGGCTTTGAAATATTGGGAACCCGTTGTTTGTTTTTGTTTTTCCCTTTTTTGTTTTTTCTTGGGCAGGTTGATGTCTCCTAGACGTGGACTTGATTGTATTCCTGCTTTATTTTTCAATAAAGAATTGTTTAAAACTTAAAAAAAATAAAATAATAATAAAAAAAATAAAAATAAAAATAAAATAGCCGCATTCACTCCCTATTCCATTTTCACAATGGTAAGGACAAGAAAGCTGCTTCAGTCTGTCAGAAAAGCCATTACTTATTTTTTAATTTAGCAATGCTTATATACCGCTTTTCAGCGGGTCAAAGCGGTGTACATCAGGTATGGTATATATTTTCCTTGTCCCCGAAGGGCTCACAATCTTTGTTTTGTATCTGAGGAAATGGAGGGTTAAATGGCTTGCCCAAGGCCACAAGGATTGGCTGTGGGACTAGAAACCCCAGTTCTTCCAGCCCAACGTTGCTGAACTCTAGTGGGATTTGAATCCCCGGTCCGAGGCAACTTGCCCCAACCACTAGGCCACTCCTCACCAAACATCAAACTTCAAAGGGGTACAAGGCCATCTCCAAAGACCTTTTATTTTTAATTATTATTTATTTTATTTAGCTAGGCTTATATACTGCTTTTCAACGGGTCAAAGTGGTTTACTGTAAACAAAACATCATTTACATAGAACAAACGACTCCTTAGTTAACAAATACCTTTGGTATATAGAACAAAATATTATATGGTACATAGAACAGCAAACTACTATACAAAAACGCCCTTAGTAAATATCATTAATCATCAATATTTTTCAAATGAACTTACTAAATAATTTCTTAAACACACCAGCATTACATTACAAATCTTCAATAGGCATCTATGACCTCAGGATGGCCTTACCCCTACATGTGGCGAACCTAATCACCATAGGGTTAAAAGCAGACGCTCACATCATAGATCACAAGCCTTTTTATTCTTTTTATAATTTATATTTATATATTGCACAACTTCCAATATTCCTAAGAATAATTAAAACACCCAACATCCAAAAAAGTACTTTTAGGGATTCTTCAAAATATTACAGAATCAAACACTGTGAATAAAAAGTGTCTGCACTCTTACATAACCCTGGAACGCATGAATCTTCAGTTCATTTTCCTATAATGAAATAGAAAAACTTTGTTTAATCAAAATTATCTATACACCATCAAAGAAGTTTACTATCACTTATCTGGATAGATCCATGGAGTCAGCATATGTCGGTGACTATAACGCCCGTTTACTGCTTAACCGCAAACGCTGCACAGCCAAAGGCGTCCACCGTTGCGGCAAAAATAATCAATGCCCAATATTACAGAATCAAACACTCAGTGAATAAAAAGCATCTGCACTCTTACATAATGCTGGAATGCATGAATCTTCAATTCATTTTCCTATAATGAAATAGAAAAACTTTCTTCAATCAAAATTATCTATACACCATCAAAGAGGTTTACTATCACCTACCTAGATAGATCCATGGCGTCAGCATATGTCGGTGACTATAACATCCGTTTACTGCTTAACCGCAAACGCTGCACAGCCAAAGGCATCCACCATTGTGGCAAAAAGAATCAATGCCCAACAAAAGCTTCTATTTCACCATATAGGCTTCTTCAGGGGTTCCTGATAATGTAATTTTCAAAAATATTCCAGCAATCGGACACCAAAAGTGTCTGCAAATATTTCAAACATCAGGCAAACCTTTTATAATCAGTGAACTATAGACAATAGGAGATATATATAGAAACATAGAAACATGATGACAGAAAAAGACCACATGGCCTATCTAGTCTGTCCTTCCATTTCAACCACTACAACAGTCCCCTTTTTAACTTGAGAGATCCTCTGTGTTTTTCTACCTGTTTAGCTACTTTAAGATCATCAGACACAATCACGCCTAGGTCCCGCTCTTCTTTAGTGAGCAAAATACTTCACTCCCTATACTATATTGCTCCATTGGATTGCTGCAGCCCAAATGCATGACCTTCATTTTTTAACATTCAATATCAGTTGCCAAGTTCTAGACCATACTTCCTTAGCTAGATCCCTCTTCATGTTATCTACACCTCCCTGGGTGTCTACTCTATTGCAGATTTTGGTATCATCCACAAAGAGGCAAACTTTACCCGACAGCCTTTACACTATACCTCTAACAAAGATGTTAAAAAGAATCGGACCAAGGACCGATCCCTGGGGCACACCACTGGTAACATCCTTCTCCTCAGAGTGAGCTCCATTTACTTCTACTGTTTGTCGCCTCCCACTCAACCAATTTCTAACCCAAGCAGTAACTTTAGGGTCCATCCCTAGGGTACTGAGTTTGTTTATAAGTAGAGAGGAGTGGCCTAGTGGTTAGGACAGTGTACCTCAGGCCAGAGGGACTGGGGTTTCTAATCTAATAGGCACTCCATGTGGCCTTGGGCAAGTCACTTAACCCTCCGTTGCCTCAGGTACACGTAGATTGTGAGCCCTTTGGGGACAAGGGAATGTATCCAGTACCTGTTTGTAGTGATTACATAATGTAAACTGCATTGATTGAAGGATAAGGTAGTATAAAAAACTGATTAAATAAATAAGTCGCCTGTGAGGAATGGTGTCAAAGGCTTTACTGAAATCTAAATACACCACATCTAGTGCTCTCTCTCAGTCTAACTCCCTGGTCTCACCCAATCAAAGAAATCAATCAGATTTGTCTAACAAGACCTGCCTCTGGTGAATCCATGCTGCCTCGGATCCTGTAATCCGCTGGACTCCAGAAACCTCACTATTTTCTCTTTCAGCAGCGTTTCCAATAATTTACTCAACACCAAAGTTAAACTAACCGGCCTGGAGTTTTCAACCATATTCTTACTTCCGCTTTTGTGTAAAGGGACCACATGTGCCTCTCTCCAGTCCTTTGGTACCACTCCCGACTCCAGCGAGGCATTGAAAAGGTCAGTGGAACTGCTAGAAAGTCCCCAAGTTCCCTCAGAATTCTAGGATGCATCCCATCTGGTCCCATCGCTTTGTCTACTTTAAGTTTAGATAGCTTCTCATGAACACAGTCTTCTGAAAATTGTTCAAGATGCCCCTTGCTTCTGTTCTTGTTTGTGGGTATTTTCTGAGGTCCTGCTCCTGGTTCTTCAACTGTGAACACAGAACAGAAATATTTGTTAAGCAATTCCACTTTATCCTCATCAGCTTTGACATATTCCTCCCCTTCATCCTTGAGTCTGACAATACCACTTTTGCCCTTCCTCTTCTCACTAACATATCTGAAAAAGTCTTATCTTCCCCATTTTATTGCATTGGCTATTTCCTCCTCTTTTTGAATCTTTGCTTTCCTGACTACTTTGCTAGATTCTCTAAGTTTTTCCAAATATAAATGCCTCTTTTCCTTTCTCTGTGATTTCTTGTATTTCATGAAGGTATCCCTCTTTTTCTTCACCTTTTCAGCTTCTTCTTTTGAAAACTATAGCAGTCTCCTTTTCCTTTTACCTTTATTTACCATTTTATCAAAAAGGTTGGTTGCCCTTAAAATATCCCCTTTCAGTTTTGCTCACTGTTTTCTACATCCCCCAGCTGTTTCCATCCCGCTAACCACTCCCTGAGGTATTGGCCCATCTTGGCAAAGTTAGTTTTCCTAAAGTCTAAGACCTTGGCATTTGAATGGATTTTAACAGCCCTGAACCACACCATCTGGTGTTCACTGGATGTAAAATGATCTTCCACTATAACATCAGACACACTTTCACCATTGGTAAGCACCAAGTCCAGTATGGCCCCTTCACTGTGGGTTCTGTTACCAGTTGCCTGAATAGTTCTCCCTGTAGAGAATTCAGGATCTTCTTACTTCTAGATGATACTGCAGCAGGAATGTGCCAATCAACATCTGGCATATTGAAGTCCCCTATCACTAGCACTTCCCCTTTCCTAGCAATGCTGCGTATGTTTTCAATTAACTCTCCGTCCACCACTTCCTTCTGTGAAGCAGGTCTGTATATCACACCAATGCAAATAGATTTCTCTTTCCCTCTTTCTAGTTTAACCCACAGTGCCTCCTCTCTCCCTGTTAAATTCTGTAGTTCCAAAGCTTTATTATTACTTTTTACATATAGTGCCACTCCTCCTCCTCTTCTTCCTATCCTGTCCTTTATGAATAAAGTATAGTCTGGTATAGTTACATCTCAGTCATGGTCTTCTGTGAACCATGTTTCTGTAACTGCCACTAAATCCAAGTCAGCCTCTCCCATTAAAGCTTCAACATCTGGGATCTTATTTCTCATGCTACAGGCATTTATACACACCACTTTCCATATGTTGCCCCTTTTACCTATTTCCATAAAGGGATTTAATGTTTCACTTACCTGGGGGCTTTCTTTATCCATCCCCAATGAATCTAGTTTAAAGCCCTCTTCAGTGGATTAGCCAGTCTCCTACTGAAGACACGTCGACCTTTCTTGGACAGATGGTATACAAATAGTATATTCTTTAACTATTTACAGGTGCAGATACTGTCATGTTGGTGTCGTCTCATAGGAGGGGGAGGTAAGGTGGTGGGCCCAAAGTGTTTAATGAATAAGAGGGTTTTCAAGTAAGTATATGTGGAAGGAGGGGAGGTTGGTGATATTTCTTATTGTGTCTGGAAGAGAATTCAAAAGAGATGGTGCATAGAGTTCAAATACCCTACGGCAAATTTGTTGATTAAACTTTGTTTTAGATTGTGGCATGGTGAGTTTGTTGATTGTATCAAATCTTTGTGGTCTATTTGTAGTGAGTTTCTGTAGGAGGGATTGTAGGTGGTTGGCCGGGTGAGAGTGTAGCACTTTGTGTGTTAGGAGTAGGGATTTATATTTGATTCTGCTATGGAGAGGCAGCCAGTGGAGCTATTTTAGGATGGGAGTAATGTGGTCATGTTTAGTGGCATCCTGGATTGTATGTGCCGCAGTTTTTAGAGCAGTTTGAAGGGGGGAGGACAGTGGCTTGTGGTAGACCCTGTTAGATGATGTTACAATAGTCTGCATGAGGGGGGGGGGAGCGGAGCCTGGTATCTGGTCAAGATTGACATGTAAGAGTGATGCTCTGGAGGGCAAAAGACAAGAATCCTGATTTCTGCAATATTTGATCAAATTGTTCCTACCTACTTGTTACCATTCGATCCCGGATATAAGAACATAGAACATAAAAACATAAGATATGCCATACTGGGTCAGACCAAGGTCCATCAAGCCCAGTATCCTGTTTCCAACAGTGGCCAATCTAAGTCATACATAACTAGCAGGTTCCACAATGCTTGTACTGGGTCAAGCATTGATATCCTGGGTCCCATCTTAATAATAGTTTATGGACCTTTCCTCCAGGAACTTGTCCAAACCTTTTTTAAACCCAGCTACACTAGCAGCTTTTACTACATCCTCCGGTAACAAATTCCAGAGTTTGATTACACGTTGAGTGAAAAAATATTTTCTTTTATTAGTCTTAAATAGTTTACCCTGTAGCTTCGTTGCATGTCCCCTAGTCTTTCTATATTATGATAACGTAAACAATCGATCTACGTTTACCCGTTCCACTCCGTTCATTAATTTATAGACTTCTATCATATCTCCCCTCAGCTGTCTCTTTTCCAGGTTAAAGAGCCCTAACCTTTTTAGCCTTTCTTCATAGGAGTATCCTTCCATCCCCTTTACCATTTTGGTGGCTCTTCTCTGAACCTTTTCTAATAACGCTATATCCTTTTTAAGATATGGCGACCAGAATTGCACACAATATTCAAATTGCGGTCTCACCATGGAACGATATAAAGGCATTATAATATCTTTTGTTTTATTTTCCATTCCTTTCCTTATGATACCTAGCATTCTATTTGCTTTCTTGGCCGCCGCTGCACACTGGGCCGAGGGTTTTAACATGTTATCCACAATGACGCCTAAATCTTTTTCCTGGGTGGTGGTTCCTAAAGTGGAACCTTGCATCATGTAACCATAGTTTGGGTTGTTCTTCCCTAGGTGCATAACTTTGCACTTGTCCACATTAAATTTCATCTGCCATTTTGATGCCCAGTCTTCCAATTTATCAAGATCCTCTTGCAATTTTTCACAATCCTCTTGGGTTTTAACAACTTTAAATAGTTTTGTGTCATCTGCAAATTTGATAACCTCACTCGTTATTCCACTTTCCAGGTCATTTATGAATATGTCAAAAAGCAGTGGACCCAGCACAGATCCCTGGGGTACACCACTATTCACCTTTCTCCATTGGGAAAATTGGCCATTTAGCCCAACCCTCTGCATTCTATCTTTTAACCAGTTCCTGATCCGTAGTACTACACTGCCTCTTATCCCATGACTCTTTAGTTTTGCCAAAAGTCTCTGATGAGGGAACTTGTCAAAGGTTTTCTGAAAGTCCAGATACACTATATCAACCGACTCACCTTTGTCCACCTGTTTATTCACACCTTCAAAAAAACATAACAGATTAGTAAGACAAGATCTTCCCTGTCTAAAGCCATGTTGCTGTCTCCCATTAGGCCATGACTATCTAAATGCTGAGTAATTTTATTCTTTATGATGGTTTCTACCATTTTTCCCGGTACTGACATCAGGCTCACCGGTCTGTAGTTTCCCGGATCACCCCTGGAACCCTTTTTAAAAATTGGTGTTACATTGGCGATCCTCCAGTCTTCAGGTATTAGAGATGATTTTAATGATAGTTCACAGATTACTAATAGCAGGTCTGCAATCTCATATTTCAGTTCTTTCAACACCCTTGGATGTATACCATCCGGCCCAGGTGATTTGCTACCCTTCAGTTTATCTAATAGTTGTAATACATCTTCCTGATATATCGACATTTCCTTCAATTCTTCCGCACCTTTAAATACCACTTCAGTCATGGGTAACATCCCTATATCTTCCTCAGTAAAGACAGAAGCAAAGAATTCATTCAGTCTCTCCGCTATCGCCTTGTCGCCTTTTAGTGCCCCTTTAACTCCTCTATCATCTAATGGACCAACTGACTCTCTAACAGGTTTTTTGCTGTGAAGTTAGTTGAAAAAATCTTTATTTCGCATTTTTGCTTCCGCAGCAAGCTTCTTCTCAAATTCTCCCTTTGCCTGCTTTATGAATGCCTTGCATTTGACATGCCAGTGCTTGTGCTGTTTCCAGGTTTCGTTGTTTGGCTCTTTTTTCCATTTCCTGAAAGATGCTTTTTTGGCAACAACAGCCTCTCTGACCTCACCTTTAAACCATGCTGGCAGTTTTTTTGATCTCCTTCCACTTTTCTTAAAGTGCGGAATAAAGCTGGCTTGGGCTTCCAAGATAGTATTTTTCAACAACACCCAGGCTTGATGTAAGTCTTTAACCTTTGCAATTGCTCCTTTTAGTGTTTTCTTAACTGTTTTCCTCATTTTATCATAGTCTCCCTTTCGAAAGTTAAAAGGTAGTATTGTGGATTTCCTTACTATCCCTCCTCCACTAATTAAATCAAAGCGATCATGCTATGATCACTATTGCCAAGTGGCCCCAACACCCTTATCTCTTGCACTACATCTGATTTCCACTAAGGACTAGGTCTAATACTGCTTCCCCTCTGGTCGGTTCATGAACCAGCTGCTCCAAGAAGCAGTCATTTATTTCATCTAGGAACTTTATCTCCCTAGCATGTCCTGCCGTGACACTGACCCAGTCGATACCGGGGTAATTGAAATCACCCATTGTTATTACTGCGCTGTAACTTTTGTTAGCTTCCTTGATTTCTTTGAGCATTTCATCATCCATTTGTTCATTCTGGCCAGGCGGTCGATAGTACACCCCCACTGCCATCGACTTCCCCTTTTTACATGGAATTTCAATCCATAGATTTTCTACAGCAAATTTTGTTTCCTGCAAAACTTTAATCCTTTCTGACTCAATGCCCTCTCTAACATAGAGGGCAACCCCTCCACCAATTTGATCAGCTCTATCATTACGATATAGTTTGTACCCAGGTATCACAGTGTCCCACTGGTTGTCCTCCTTCCACCATGTCTCTGATATTCCAATCATATCTAACCTCTCTTTAGTGCTATATATTCTAACTCTCCTGTCTTGTTTTTTAGACTTCTAGCATTTGCATACAAACATTTTAGAGACTGTATTTTATTCATATTAATTTGGCTATTGGTAGACATGGGTAATTTGGGATCTTTAAACTTTGTCTGCTCCATACTTGAGGGCATTTGGGCTACTTTACTCTTTTTTGGAACCTCTCTGCTTTTGGTAGTATCCTTCAAGGATACATTTTTACGAACCATCCACTCTTGGGCGACTGTCGGCTTTCCCCTATTATCTAGTTAAAAAGCTGCTCTATCTCCTTTTTAAAGGTTAATGCCAGCAGCCTGGTTCCATCCCGGTTAAGGTGAAGCCCATCCCTTCGGAAGAGCCCCTCCTTTCCCCAGAATGTTCCCCAGTTCCTAACAAATCCAAAACCCTCATCTCTGCAACATTGTCTCATTCACGCATTGAGACTCCGGAGCTCTGCCTACCTTTTGGGTCCTGCGCGTGGAACGGGAAGCATTTCGAAGAATTCTACCCTGGAAGTTCTGGATTTCAACTTCCTACCTAAAAGCCTAAATTTAGCCTCCAGAACCTCCCTACCACATTTTCCTATGTCATTGGTACCGACATGTACCAAGACAGCAGACTCCTCCCCAGCACTATCTAAGACCTTATCTAGGTGGCGCGTGAGATCCGCTACCTTCGCACCAGGCAGGCATGTTACCAGGCAATCCTCACGTCCACCAGCCACCCAGATATCTACATGCCTAATGATCGAATCACCAACTATAACGGCTGTCCTAACCCTTCCCTGATGGGCACATGGCCCTGGAGAAGCATCCTCGGTGCGAGAGGGTTTTACATCACCTGGAGGACAGGTCCTAGTTACAGGATCGCTTCCTGCCACACCAGGGTGATGCTCTCCTGTCACGTGACCTCTCTCCTCCATGGCAACAGGTATGCTGCCAGACTGGAGGTGGGACTTCAGGACTATATCCCTGTAGGTCTCGTCTATGTACCTCTCTGTCTGTCTTATGTTTTCTAAGTTGGCTACTCTAGCATCTAGAGAACGGACTCGTTCCCTGAGAGCAAAGAGCTCCTTGCACCTAGTGCACACTTATGTATCCTGACATAGTGCACATATGTCGGGATCCAAGCAGATGCGGCTGGATTTCCAAGTATCTCAAAATGCTAGTGCAAAGAGAACCAAGACGGAACCTCTCTCACCTCACAAGATGGCAGTCATTTGAGATAGTCCTGAGACTTTGCAGGAGATCTTGGCTGAGATTCGTGCAGTCAAAGAATTGGTCAAAGCTAATAGAGAATCGCTATGTGCAATGCAGGATAATATCAATGCTTTGAGATCTTCGTTGGAGTCAAACACGGCTTGATTGGAGAAGGTAGAGAAAGTGGTGGCATCACATGGGGAAAGGCTCGAGGCTGTTGAGAAGCAGGCCAAGTTGATATGCTCACTACAAAGAGGTGGAAGATGGCAATAATTGCTGTCGGCGAAACAACATAAGGATACTAGGAGTTCCTGAGGGAGCAGAGGGTCATGACTTGATATCCTTTCTGCAGGCCATGATTCCAGATGTGTTAAAGTTGCATTTCACTATGCCATTCAAGATCGAGTGCACCCACAGAGTGCTTACTCAGTTCGTGGCCACGAGCAAGCGTCCACGCCCAATCATCTTGAAAGTTTTGCGGTTTTAGTAAGTGTTGCAAATAATGGGAGCAGATAGAGCACTTACAGCTTTGGAATATCAGGGACATAAACTTCTGTTCTTCCTGGACTTTGCAAAGGCGATGGTGGATTGAAGAAGGAGTATTTTGGCGTTGCGTCCACGCTTGGTTCAACTGAAGGCCCATTTTGGACTGCTATATCCTGCCCACATGAAAGTCATGTTGCATAACCAGACCAAGACTTTTGATGATCCCGGAGATCTATGTGCATTTCTGGAGGATAAGGAGTCAGCGGTGATGTGATGAAGGTTATATTGCATCTTCTATTTGCTACAGTTTTATGACGCTTGTTATCATGGGCGTTCAACTGGTCTGAGGTCGTGTGAAGGTGACTTATCCACGCAGAAGCAACATTTAAGCATGTAACACTGCTATTTACTGGGACATTTTACTCTGTCTCATTTGAAGGACATTATCTTTACTTTTAATAAGGGAGGTAGGCAAGATGTGATATTCTGAGTATTACAGGAATGTGGAGGTATTGTGTCATTGAGCCCCCCCCCCCCCCGTGTCTGTCTTGTCCAAGTGGGCTCACCCATTATGTTTTGTGTGTTATATAGCCCCCCTGGTTTTAGGTGGCTTTGGGAAATGGTTTTTTTTTTAATTTTTTTTAGAGTTGGGTGTTTTATTGCATCTGATCAAATGACGGGGCCTTTTTTTATTTCTTTGGGCTATAGGAGCAGCCACACTTTAAAGGCATTTAAGAAGTTGTTCTACAATGTAAAACTAATTGCTACACATTGATCTGTTTCTGCAACATATGACTGCTAATTTGGAGCTATATTGTCAGTACGCTCTCCTTCAAGATTGGGTACCTGAATGTTAAGGGCATTAATAATTTTTACCAAGAGGCATGGGTTTTTTTCTGTATGGTAAGATAGAAAGTGCTGACATCTTACTGCTGCAAGAGACACACTTGAATATTAATAGAGCTGTTGAAATTCGCTATATAGGCCCTCCATTTAGGGTTTTCAGCTGCCCATAATAAGAGTAAGGGGATGGCCATCTTAGTATGGAAAGTTGTATCCCCCATGGTTTTAAATTCTATGTGTTGATTTTCCTAGCTTCCAAGGGAATTGTTCTAGATTTAGTGAGTCTATTATCCATGCGGCTCACAGCTAGGTTCATGCTGTAACCTCAATCACCCTTTTGACTTAATGAACTCTAATTATATACAGTAATGTGGTCATCGGTCTGTTTCTTGGTGGTGTCATTTTGAAGATATAAGTATGTCTATCACTCCTAAAGTGAATAATATAATAGGAATACTGCCAGTTTTCCTTACAAGTAAAGTATAAGGTTAAATTGATAGAACTCTTATTCAGCTTTCATGGAGGAATACCACCTAGATTTGCTTGTTGGAAGCTTGGGTTTTAATAAGAGGAAGGGGGAGGAGCTTCCCTGATTGTCTGGCCTAATACTATGGTTTTTGCCAAAGCAAGGCTCACGATAGGTGGAGGGGGCCATAGGCATATGCTTAATATGCAGCTGAGAACAAGTGTTAGTCTCATCAAGGAGATGTCAGCAACCTGAGTTATGTGATGTAGGACTGTCCTAACATTCAGTCTCACTGGGCTTCATTACAGAATTGTATTGGGTGGTACTGGGACTCAGGGCCACTCTCTCCTGATTTGGGGTCGTTTTTAGTCAGCAATTGGCATCTCATCCTTACAAAGGGACTGTCAGTTTGTATTAGCTCCATGCTGGGAATGGCCCTATTTCCGTTATTTCTAACTGGAAACATACTACTGCGCTTGGTAGATGTGCATGGTGGCACACTTGTGCCTATGTTCTCTGTAGTAGAGTACTGGCTCTTCTATAGCCCTTTCAGGCCTTGCTGACTTGTAGATGCTCTATGGTTCTTTCTTTCATATGGCCCCTGATGATCGCATGAGAATAGGAGGGACAGGGTGGGGTGGGCTGTGTTTAGCCTTTGAATATCTCGTTTCATAGAGAACAATTGTGTACTTTAATTTGCTGTAATTTGGTTTTCTCTTTTGTTTGTATTTTGTTGGAAAATATACATAAAGAAATTAAAAAAAAAACAAACAAACAGTCTGCATGGGAAAGAGTGAGGGCTTGAAATGCTGAGCAGGAATCTTCTGGTTCAAGAAGGGGACGTAGTCGTTGCAGGGTCTTAGTTTTGAAAAAGATTGTTTTGGCTGTCATTGTTACTAGAGCTTTGAAGGTGAGTTGTTGGTTGAGAGTGATCCCGAGGTATTTCAGCTCCAGTCTAATAGTTATCTGAATTTCGATTAGTGTTAATGTGGTTGGAGGAGTGAATGAGGAGTCTCTTGCAATAAGCAGAGCTTCTGTCTTTTTGTAGTTGATTGAAAGATTATTTGCCATAAGACAGTGGGAGATGCCTGTGAAGCAGTTTTAAATTTGTGTGTATGCCGGTTGTTTTGTGGGGAATGGACAGTAAAGCATAATGTCGTCAGCATATATGTGGAAGTGGATGTTGTGCTTTTTAATGACTTAGCAGAGGGGTTGTAGATATAAGTTGAAGAAGAGTGTGGATAGTGTGGAACCTTGCGTTTGTTGGTATGGCTTGGAGGCGCTCATACCCAGTTTTATCTGCTGTCGTCTGTCAGTGAGATAGGATTGAAACAATTTGAAAACAGTATCTTGGATTCTGTATGACTGTATCAAACCTTGGGATTCCTGTGTCTACAATTTGCAAAGTTATTAAAAGGTTTTCTGGTCATGGAACTGTCAAGAACCTTCCAGAATGTGGTGGGAAGAGGAACGTTAATCCAAGAAGTCTTCAAAGGTTAGTGCAAACTGTTGGAAAAACACTATGTACAACATCTAAAGAGCTTAAGGCTGACCTAGAGCAATCTGAAGTGGTGGTTTCAACCTGCACCATATGCTGCTCACTAAACAAAGAAGGACTTCATGGGCAAAGGCCAAGGAGGACCCCACTTCTCAAAGACAGACATAAAAAGGCACACCTGATCTTTGTCCCAACCCACCTTGAGAAACCACAGTCCTTCTGGGAAAATGTTCTATGGACAGATGAAACCAAACTTGAGCTCTTTGGCAATGCAAAACAAGTGATATATTTACAGACAAAGAAATGAAGCTTATAAAGAAAAAGACACCCTTCCTACAGTTAAATATGGTGGAAGGTCCATAATATTTGGGGCTGTTTTGCTGCCTCAGGAACTGGAGGCTTGGAATGTATTAAAGGAACCATGAAGTTAGAGGAGTACCAAGGTATTTCGGAGTGAAATGTGCTACCTAGTGTCAGAAAGCTAGGTCTGGGTCGAAGGTCATGGGTCCTTCAGCAGGACAATGACCCAAAACAAACATCCAAAAGTACAAAAGAATGGTTAACAAGGAAAAAATGGACAGTTTTAAACTGGCCAGCCATGAGTCCTGACCTCAAGCCAGTTGAGAACCTTTGGGAAGAGCTGTAGTCTGCCATTGATAAAAGGTATCTTGAAAACATTCATGAGCAGAAACAAATTGCAGTTGAAGAGTGGGAAAAACTACCAGCAGACAGATGTACAAAACGTGTAGATGGCTACAAGAAACGTTTGGAGGCTGTCATCACTTCCAAGGGTTGTACAACGAAATATTAGTAAAGGGCGCCATTAACCATGTTGAGGTCATATTTAGTTTTTTTTCTCAGAAATTACTACATCTAAGTTGCACAGATATCTCTTTTTTTGTTGTATACCTTTGAACATACTATTAGTAAAATATTATGATGACATACAGTTGAACTATTTCCAATATCTCAAGATATTGCACACAACATACCTAAAATGCAAGGGTGCCAATAATGTTGACCACAACTGTAGTTTCTCATGAATACAGTCTTCTGAAAACCATTCAAGATCTGCCTCACTCTGTTTCTATTTGTGTGTGTTTTCTGGACTCCCACTTCCGACCTTTCATCTGTAAACACAGAACAGAAATGTTTGTTAAGCAATTCTGCTTTATCCTCATCAAATTCTACATATTGCTCTCCTTCACCCTTGAGTCTGCAATAGCACTCTTAATCATTTTAGTAGCAACCCTCTGCACCGACTCCATCCTGTTCACATCCTTCTGGAGACCGCACCTTCAAAAGGATGTGAACAGGATGGAGTCAGTGCAGAGGGTTGCTACTAAAATGATTAATGGGCTTCATTATAAAGCATATGAGGACAGACTTAAGGATCTTAATATGTACACCTTAGAGGAAAGGCGGGATAGAGGTGATATGATTGAGATGTTTAAATACCTCTGTGGCATAAATGTTCAGGGAGAGAGCCTCTTTCAATTGAAAGCAAGTTCTGCTATGAGGGGACATGGAATGAGGGTGAAGGGAGATAGATTCAGGAGTGATATGCGGAAATATTTCTTTACAGAAAGAGTAGTGGATCCATGGAATAGTCTCCCAGTGGAGGTGGTAGAGATGAGGACAGTAACTGAATTCAAAAAAGGGACCAACACAGAGGATCTCTAAAGGTAAAAAGTGGACTGTTGTAGTTGTTGTTATGGAAGGACAGACTAGATAGGCCATGTGGTCTTTTTCTGTCATCATGTTTCTATGTTTCTATATTTCCTCTTGTCACTAACATATCTAAAATAAACTCTTATTTTCCCATTGGTCACTGCAATGGTTATTTTTTTTCTTCCAGGGACTTTAAAGCATTTGCTTCAACTCTTTTCCCTTATACAAAACTTTTGGGAAGCAACGCTGAGATATTTGCAAGGCTTACTGGGTGTGTGAATGCCTATTGAAGTGAACTGTACGTCGTTTGATGTTTATTGGACAAGGGATGGGAATTTCCAAGAGTGAGCCTCCATTTATTTGGCCTGTTATCTAGCCAAAATGTGTATTGTACTAAAATTGATGGCTAAGGAAACCCCAACAATAGCATAATGGAGGATGTTGTTGCAAGATGTGTGTAATGGGCATTAGGGGGCCCCAAGAAATGCCTCTGGAAAAGTTCTTTTTGGCTGTTTGGGGTGCGTATACTGATGCATTACCTCACAGAGTTCACAGTACGTCTTTTAATCTTAGCTGTTTCTTCTGGCTTTTCTTATGAATATCAAACCTTCTTCCAAGCAACTTTGTTTTCTTGGCTATACTTGTGGATGGGAGATAGGGAAGGAGAGTTTATATAAATAAATAAATAAATAGAAATAGATATGTATAGTAGCACGGGATGTGTTTAAGTAACACCATATGCTCAGTCTGGGTTTGTATTCATCTTGTCTATTTCAATAAAAAGATTTAATTTAAAAGTATGAGGCCCAATTATGCATTTTTACAGGACTGTTCTGGGAGGGATGGTGTTGAGATGGTCATGACTGTTGAGTTTAATTAGCAAAATTAGCAGTCTAGAGATCTGAAAGTTAATTAAGGTGGTACAAAGTTGAAGGTTCATTTATTATCCTTGCACTCACCCTGGATTCTCAGTCCATTGATTTTTCCCGCACTTTAGCGAAATAGATGCCTTCTTGTTTTTCATTTATCTCTGTGTAAGGAGGCATCAGTGAGGACTTCAAAGAAGTAGGAGGGGCTCCAAATGCTTGCACAACTCAGGTGGTTTTGTAGTAGTATGAACAGGGCAGTGAAAACCTTAAACTATTTTAGTTGGTTCTTTCATAGTGTGCCTAACATAACCCCATGATTAGAGCTTGGTATTTTCATGAAAGATTTTAATAAATAGTTCATGATCTATTTAAACTGAAAAAAATTAATAAAAATGTAGAAAGCTCAATTAGTGATAGATGAATAAACGAAAGGGGTCATTTAGAAGCCCTATACACGATTTCCTTGTTTGAAAATGCCCATTCAGATATGGATGTCACCAAAGCCATTTTAGAAATCCCCGAATCTACATGTGTCTGGCACGATCATGTCCAATTCTCATAGGGGCGGGGCAAAAAAAGATACATATGTGTGCCAGATTTTAGACTGATGCTGCATGTCTCAATTTGCTGTTGGGAGATATCCATGGCTATATCTCCTCCAGTGCATGAATGTGACTGAAAAGTGCTAATTTTGGTAAGCCAGCTTTTAGGAGGAGAGGGGAATGCCCCCTCACTCCTTCAATATTTTTTCTCCTTCAAAAAACACCATGGCAGTAATTTAAAAAGTATTTGTCCTAACTCCCACACTGCTGTACATCCCTGTTTACAAGATAGCAGGCCAGGATATGAATGTGGTGAGAGAGAGATGCACCATCTGAACTAGTGCCGCAAACACATCTATGTTCCTAGATGACAGACATCCATATCTGACATATGCAGGTTTCTAAAATTAGGCAAAAACTTGCATGTGTCTGACCAGTATAAACAGGATGGATTCGGTGCAGAGGGTGGCTTCCAAAATGGTCAGTGGGCTTCGTCATAAGGCGTATGGGGACAGACTTAAAGATCTGGGATCTTGTGTGTCTTCAGTTTACTATGATGAGTTCTTTGACCCTCTTATCATTTTTAGATGTTATGGTAATTTCTAAGGGTGGTCATTTACATTATATAGGAAACTGTGGATCGTAATAAACTTTACATTTTGACAGCCATCACCCATTTAAATTAAAGCGGGCTTTACCCATAAGACAGTATTAGTGGGTGTACGGATCTGTTCAGATGATCAGGATTTTTGTCATCAAGCCAAAGCTCTAATGAAAAGATTGCTATAATGGGGATACCCTAAGAAAGTGATATGCGGTGCTTATTTGAGAGCAAAATTTGCCAATCGTTTCTTTTTGTTACAAAAACAATGTTCCAATGAGATGGACAAACAAGCTGTAGTTTTACACTATTCGAATAGAGCACAAGAAATAGCTTAGAGTATTTTCAAGCATTGGCATATACTGGCACTACATCCTGTATTTCATAATGGTCCGTGTATTGCCTTCACACGGGCATGCAATCTTATGAATAATCCGAATGCACTAAAATATCCTTATCAGAGGTCATGTCATCAACAAACTGGTCAACATGACCCATGTGGATATTCTGCAATGTGCCCAACATCTTTAGAATGCTTGGTAATTAAGATTTAATGCAAAGAAGTGCAGAGTCATGTACTTGGGTAGCAGAAACCCAAGAGAAATGTACACAATAGGGGGCAAGAGGTTGGTGTGCACGGATCAGGAGAAAGACCTTGGTGTGATTATTTCTGTAGATCTCAAGGTGGCAAAACAGTGCGACAAGGCAGTGGCAAAAGGCAGGAGGATGTTGGGCTGCATACGAAGAGGAATTACCAGCAGAAAGAAAGAGGTTCTAATACCACTGTATAAGTCACTGGTGAGGCCTCACTTGGAATACTGTGTTCAGTTTTGACGACCTTATCTTGTAAAGGATGTAAAAAGAATCGAAACTGTTCAGAGGAAGGCGACCAAAATGATTTGTAGCCTGCGTCAGAAGCCTTATGAGAAGAGACTTGAAGACCTAAATATGTACACTTTGGAGGAGAGGAGGGATAGGGGAGATATGATTCAGACCTTTAAATACTTAAGGAGAAATAATGAACAAACAAACCTCTTCCAAAGACGGGGAAGCTGTAACACGAGAGGGCATAACATGAAGCTGCAAGGTGGAAAATTGAAAGGCAATATCAGGAAATACTTTTTCACTGAGAGGGTGGTGGATGCTTGGAATGACCTCCCGATGGAGGTGGTGGGGGTAAATACAGTGACGGAATTCAAAATGGCATGGGACAGACACAATCGATCCATTTATAGCAACAGAATAAAATCAAAATAAACTGAACCATCTGACTTCTCAACAAATGGGGGTGTCCTGCATGGAGCAGTGGGTTCGCCCCTGAACAAAGACATGGGGAGGGATGGCCTGAGGGGTGGCCTGCACAGAATGGAACCTACTCCTGCCATCTTACTCCAGCCATCTTACTGGGCAGACTAGATGGACCATGCTTGTCTTTATCTGCCGTCATTTACTATGTTACTATGTAGAAGTTAAGGAATGGACTGATCCACAGACAAATAAATGTTACACTCTTAAACATACTCGGGGTCATTCTGAGGCCTGAATAGCCGGGATGGACGTTGAATGGGGAAGGTAGATGGGGGCAGGAAAGGGACAGATCAGGGGCGGCATTAGGGCGGGCAGTGGGCGGTCGTCGGCCGATTCCAATGTCTGCCCTGTATATCTGGGGCCGGCAGCTTAAATGGGGAATTTATTCCACCTTGGAGGTGAAATATTTTCCCCTAGTCAGTGGGGGACAGTGGGACCAGAGCACGGTAAGGGCAGGGGGGGCAGAGGACATTCCCTGCAGCCTGACCCTGGCCTTAGGAGGTCAGATCGGGGGTCAGGCTGCTGGGAAATCAGCTTTGGAGCCAGTAGCTCGGGATCGCGGATTTTCAATGGAGCCGCAGTGCCATGGCAATCAGACACCATGGGCTGTGGTTCCATTGGAAAACCCTGACTGAGCTAAAAGCATAGGAAATCATGAATGTGAAGAATGACATACATATCTCCTGCAGAGGGTTGTAAGTAGCCACTCACTGGTCACTGCACAGAGCACATGTACAATCAGGGCCTGTGTGCTATGTCAGACTGTCAATGATTCAAACTGAGACAACTGTATGCTACAACTCCTGATGAGTCAAAACAGGCTACGCTCATGGAATGAAGACTGTTGCCCTGGCTCAACAGGGTGATGTCATATCCTTGTCGAGTGTCATGCTGTAACACCCATGTAGCAGCTTCCTCTGTTACCACAATTGCAATGCAATGCAACTGCCTGAGACAACGAAGGTTGGGAGTTCAAGACTCAATAATGTCAAGCAGGACTACCCACAAATTAGTAAAAGCACACGTATGGGTAGGACTGTAGGGTGCATACCAAAGAAACACGTTTTTCAAGCCCCAGCATTTCATACATTATGACCGGATAAATAATGTTGCATGCAGGTGCCCTCATAGCCTGCCACTGATGCCCCTCACAAAGAATAGCCTGGCAGAGGGAGCTGGAAGTTGAGTATGAAGGCCAGGGTTTGGGGGAGGCCAGCCCTGAAGGGAAATGCAAGTAGCATATCAAAGCCATTGGCGTGAATTAAGCAGATGGTGATTGACAATAACTTGTCTTAGGGGGGAGTCTGTGTGGATCACGGGTCATGGTGATGTGTGCTGGAACTTGGAAGGGCATTCAGTGGTGCAACTGCTCCATTGAATGATTGCTATTATGCCCCATCTCTGAGGTGAGATGATTTGTGGGGGTCTGTACTGAAGGCCTGCCAAGGGTTGCAACTGTCATTAGGACATCCCTTATACCAATATCACATGTGTGCATGTCAGATACAGATGTCTGCCATAGTTGCAAATGCTATTTAAACAGGTGTGATGTGTAAAGAGCAAGGAAGGGAAGAAGGGGGAAGGATTGTACAAATCTTGATGTGAACATCTCACAGTAGATGTTGACAGGCATTGAGAGTGTGATAGGAATGTATTGTAAAGAAGAGGACACAGCCAAATTGCTGACCACAGTAAATGTATAGCATGTATCATGGTTAGGGATCCTCAGATGTAAAACTGTCCTGTCAAATAGCCTGACAAATGTGGACCATGCACCAGTGACTCTGCATCCCTGTCCAGACTGTTTGTAGCTCATGTGAGCTCCATAATCTTGGTGTCATTTCCATCATTGTGTGTCGCAAATCCTGGTAATCCTATGGGTCATGTTGCCCTGCAGCAACCTCCCCACATATTTGCAGAAGATGCTCTAATAAGCAGACAGTTAGTAGGACATACACGCATAGACTGCCTGACAAATTAAGTAGGCCATGATGACAGGAGATGCTAGTGCCTAATTTTGTGTGTAGCATACTAAAGCCAAATGCTCTGCAACCAAATAGGGTCTGGCCACATTGGGGGTGTTCGCACAGCAGCTGTACTGTGATACGTCATGGTGTCACTGGCTCACTCGCATGAATTGACTCCACTGTTGTCCAGTCATGTTTGTGAAATGACCTGTCTATTACACTGTGCATATGAAGCAAAGAAAGGATGTGTGAATATCTTTGCAGCTCATCATCACAGGAGCGGGATGTGACAGTGTGTACTGAATATATGGGAAGGAGGCAAAGTCCTCGGCCTGCAGGTATCATGCACTATCACTGACATGTTGAAATCTGAAGTCCTGGTTAATTAGACTGCAGGAGCATGCAAAATTGCTATGCACTGCATGAGCTGCCATATAGTCAAGCATTCTGCAGGGCATGATTGTGATGTCCATGCTTGCAGATGCAAGGTGCTGTCCAAATAAACAATGAAGACTAGACCCAATGAATATTTGTGTTCTGCTATCGGTAAGCAATCCTGCAGATGCTGAAGACCTTGCCCTCTACTGATACACAGAATGTGACAGGATAGTTTGTGTTCTCCTCAAATGCAATGGAGGTCTAAGAGTTTGGTTTGTGGCTACCATGAGTGCAACTGGGAATCCAATATGTGTCCCTGGTGTGAAGCAACCTGTGGTAGAAACAAGAGGCCAATCAACATATGTGATCTATGCATACAATGATCAGAGCTACATCATTTTTTTGGAGCCTGGATCTGTTTGCAGCAAGGAAAGGCAGTCACTGAGATTATCATGTCTGAACAGAATTACTTCTGCTATGTTGCTCCATCATCTGTGAAGAAACATGAGCATCACTGTTGGTTGTCTGAAATGCGCAATTCATAGAGGAATTGTGTAACACTGTGCATTGCTGTACTGAAGACCTCCAACTGTTTGCACATACATTCTGACATGAGCAGTGTGCAGTTATGTATGCACATTATGTGATATGCATTTTATGGGCACTCATAGTATATTTGACAAACCTATGTGGTAAAATATATGTCTGCTCCCTATTATTTGTTATCAGCATGCTGTTCCAATACTTGGGACGGCAGTGCTGTGAGTGAGTAGGAGGGGATGTGATGCAGTTTCATGCAGTATCTCATTAAATTTATTTATTTATTTTTATTTAGCTGTATTTATATCCCGCTTTTCACCGGGTCAAAGTGGTCAATTGGGGGATACATTTAACACGAGGGGATATGAGACACATACGCTAATACTTACAGGGAACATGGGCAATGGAGGGTTAAGTGGCTTGCCCAAGACCACAAGGAGTGCCTATAGGACTAGAAATCCCAGTCCCTCCGGCCTGAGATTGCTGTCCCCAGGTGGGACTTGAACCCCCGGCCCTCCAGCATGAAGTACCTTGTCCTAACCACTAGACCACTCCTCCCTAAATATCATGTTAAATATCATGTTAAATGTATCACATGTCATATGCATCACATTACATCATGTGACTCAGAGGAGGCATTGCAAGAAATGATATATGTGCCAAAGGGACAATATCCTCTCAGATTTTGCAAGGGATGACCAGGTGAATACATGCATGGTGATAGGCTGCTGCATATGATTGTGAAGATGTGTCAACAGCAGATGTTGTGCCAATCTGTCCACATGCAGTTAAGGTACGCCATATTGGCCCCATGAAAATGCCTGTCATGGACATTTTACCATGTTAGGGTTAAGTAGACAGTCAAGGTATCAAGGGTATGTGAATCTACATGTGTGTCCAGTCTGCTAGGCAGGACACACATTTGCAAGTACATGTGTAGGTATAGTTGCATACATGTTACTCAGAAGGACTGGATCATGTCAACATACCTGTCGATATATGTCCCAGTATGCTGCAGTTGTCAGTATGCATTCACCTATTTATCACTGAATGGACACCACTATGTGTGTCTCAAATTATTGCATATCATATCATCAGATACCACTTGCTATGTGTGTGAAACAGTGAACACACATGAACCCAATGAAGCACACATGTGAGTCAGGAATATAACATTGAAAAATATTTATTGCAACACTATGTACATCTGCTATGGCACATTAACACAAACATTTGAATCGGTACATGTGGGTGGGGTAGTCAAGGGAGGGATAGGCCATACGAGATGTCATCCAAAACTATTGGCATGTGTTGTGTTGCTGTAGAACAACATATGTTGCACCACGCTGATATCAGGCATGCACTGATACAGGTATGTGCTGTACATTTACTGAATGTGATGTACCAGCATCAAAACTGTACATTGTGGTCATCCAATGATGTTGGATATCCTGTCAAAGCAATCTGTGATATCGATGATGACTGGGAACAGGTGAACTGCCAATTTGAGTTCCATTCAGTGTGAGTTGTGGAGATGCTAGCAAAGAAATTTCTGGCAAAATACATCCAGTGTATAGAGATGAATGCCAGAGTGTGTTCCACTCCATGACTGGACCAAAGGTGTTCTTGAGGTTTGCCAAAGTCTGCACACTGACAAATGTTCTGGAAGGCCACACATGAGCAGGACTGATGACAAAGGAGAAGTGCTGTGTGCTGCAATATGCAATTGCTGAAGATATGGAAAGCATTTTCTGTTATGCAAAGTACAGTTATATTTCACCTCATGGATGAGATGTATGTCTGCAGAGTCTCTTCAGAAACTCCTTGACTCAGAAGAAAATGAAGATGGCCTGCTAGCAGACAGGAGTTGTCAGAATGTGCATGCAAGGACTCGTTGTCTATCTAAATGATTATCGGCAGTCAATTATCATGCATGTATGCTTATGACTCAGAAATTGAGGGTCAATCCTCACAATGCCAGACTCCTGACTCTTCCAAACATGATAATGGATGCCATGGGAGGAGCTATGTGAACATCATGAGCACAGGTTTCATGGATTTGTAGTATCTTGTCCAGCATGAGTACAGTTGTGGTCAACAATATTGGCAGCCTCTCTGTTCAACCCCAAAATGTCACATATCTCCTAAAGAGAAGTGTCCAGTGAAATGGCTTGGGATGATATTTGCATAGATATGTGACACATAAAATAATCCAACAAAGCAATACCAATTAAATAAGACATTAGTTGGAAAGATATGAAAAATGGTGACATTGCTAAGATATGATTATTAACACCCTTCAAAACCACACATATCAGTTGTAATAGAAAAAAACATAATCCCATTGCAGTAACATGAGAGGCACATGTGATCAACTGGCAGTACCCGGATGACTGCATACAACCCAGAAATTATGGCTCTAATGTGTTTAACATGGCCACATTCCTGCACAGTTCCAGTTTTCACCATGGTGAAGACAAGAGAGCTGACTGAAATCATCAGAAAAGCCACACTACCAAGGGTTGTGGCACCAAATATCAGTAAGGGGTGGCAGTAATGCTGTCCATGTCATCATATGTGCTGTACTCAGGCAGTACAGCATCCCAATTGTACAGACATCCCTCTTGTGTTGTTGTGTACCATGGAATGTACACCTAAAACATTGTGATGACATAGATTTGAAAATGTTCAAACTGTATCTCAAGATATTGTACACAACCTACAGATAATGTAAGGGAGCCAATAAAATTGGCCACAATTTTATGTGCAAATAGGCACTTCCATCAATATAGGGTATCACATCACACTTTGGACATGTTGCAGAAATTATCTCTCTCTCGTAAGACGCTAGAGTGGCACAAGAATGGTGACTGATAGCTCCATTGTGAAAATGCCCCAGGGCACACATCACATATTGTCCAGCAGTTGTTGATGAACATAAATTCAGTGCAAACACCGATGACCTATAACACATGTCCCAATAGTTTTGAATGATACCTCGCATGGCATAGGACCCCTGGATGCAGAGCAGCCTAAGGAATATTGCCCCACAGTCCGCATAACTGGGGCTCTGGCCCCCCATGTAGGGATAGCTGATGGTCTGGAGAAGGACAACTGCCACTCTCAATCCTCTCCAGATGATCAGCCACTCTCATCACATAGCTGATCCACAGACATCATCAGGTCATGCTGTGCCTGAACATTGGCTGCCATTGCCACAGCCATGACCCAGCCAAACCCTCCATGTAAATGGGGTTTGGGTGGAAGCCTCTGACAGTGACGAGGTTCCTGTCCTCCTCCGCTGTTCCAGTCTCCTTCCACAATGGCAGGTCTTCCTCCTCCTCAGGGAAGAACTAGCAAATGTGAAGCACTCAGTGCATATGATGTGGGCACATGCTGAGCCACATAGTCATATGAGAAGGCCCCCTTGTGCTGCAGGTGTGTCCCAGTCACAATAATGTAGACATATGCAGCATGCAAGTGACCTCACCATGTACCCTGAAGAAAAGAAGTATGGAGTTAACAGTTGATGGTTTGCTGGGACTGCCTAGCATCATTTTATCCAGAATTAAGCTGTTGGGCAGGTCATGTCTGGAAGATGGCCTGTCATGATCTGTCATTGTACATCACCCAGTGGTCAGTGCACATATGTATTGTTTGGGAAGGGTGGCCTATGTGGGTGTATCAACACCCATCCTTGCTGACTGCATGTACCAGATATCACACAGTAGCAGAGGTATTATAGCAACCACTCATATGTGCACTCTTTCTCTAAGTAACCTGATCTCCTCATAGAACACCACTGATAACATGAGCAGCTCTTTCACTTGGAAGCATCTGCAGATCATCATTCTCATTTCTGTGATATGGAAACTTCAAAGTAGACCTCACTCTGTGAGCAACATGTACAGCTATTACCAGGATAAGCAGCGTGAACATTGCCTACCATTCCACACTGGCTGCAAGATTGCACCTTGGACTGTTTCCCTTGCCTGAGAGATACATGCCTGTAAAGCAGCAGTTCTCAACCTGTGGGTCGCGACCCCCACGGGGGTCACCACAGGATTTAGCGGGGGTCACCTCACTCTGCCAAGTTAAATTTTTTTTTAAAAAGCACACAAGTTGTTGCTGCTGCCGAGTCCACTTCTCGGCAGCGACAAACTCACTGCCTCCCTTCTAATGCAGCCATGGCTCCCTGCCTCTTAGGGAACCGCTGCTATGCCTGTAAAACCATTGCGGAGCCCTTCCTATCTCTTGACGGGCTCTGTGCAGCATTGTTCTGCCTCCAAAAGAAGTTGTTTACCATTTCCTTTGGAGGCGGGACAATGCTACACGGAGCCCATCGAGAGACGGGAAGGCTCCACAACGGCTTCACAGGCACAGCTGCGGTTCCCTAAGGGGCAGGGAGCCACAGCTGCAGAAGAAGGAGGCAGATATGGGGAGAGGGGAGGAGGAGGCAGGGAACCTGCAACGGGGCTGACATGGGATGGGGCTGACATGGATGGATGGAGGGAGGGGGCTGACATGGACAGATGGGGGGCTGACATGGATGGAGGGAGGGGGACTGACAGGGAGGGAGGGGGGCTGACATAGATGGAGGGAGGGAGGGGCTGACATGGACAGAGGGGGGCTGACATGGAGGGAGGGAAGGAGGGAGGGGGGCTGACATGGACAGATGGGGGCTGATATGGAGGGGGGGGAGGGAGGGGGCTGACATGGATGGAGGGGGCTGACATGGGGAGGGGGCTGATATGGATGGATGGATGGATGGATGAAGGGAGGGGGCTGACATGGACGGGGGGCTGACATGGAGGGAGGGAGGGGGCTGACATGGACAGAGGGGGCATGACATGGACGGGGGGCTGACATGGAGGGAGGGAGGGAGGGGGCTGACATGGACAGAGGGGGCCTGACATGGAGGGCTGGAGGCAGGGGTCTGACATGGACAGAGGGGGCTGACATGGAGGGAGGGAGGGAAGGGGGCTGACATGGACAAAGGGGAGAGACAGGGGGACATACTGGACAGACAGGGGATAAATGCTGAACAGAGGGGAAAGACAGTGGGGGTTAGGATTATAATGGGCTGATGTGGGAGCTAGCACTGGTAATGGGCAGACGGGGGGGCTGGGACTGGTAATGGGTTGATTAGGGAAGGCTAGGACTGGGAATGGACTGATTAAGAGGGGGTTGGGATTGGTAATGGGCTGATAGGGGGGTAGGACTGGTATTGGACTGATGGGGGGCTAGCAATGGAAATTAGCTGATCGGTGAGATTAGGACTGGAAATGGGCTGATTAGAGGAGGCTACGACTGGTAATGGGCTGATGAAGGGGTAAGACTGGTAATGGGCTAATGGGCTGATTAGGGGAGCCTAGCACTGGTAATGAGGTTGAGGGGGGACTAGCACTGGAAATGAGCTGATTGGGGAGGCTAGGACTGGAAATTGGCTGATGGGGTGAGGTAGGACTGGTAATGGACTGATGGGAGGCTAGCATTGGAAATGAGCTGATCGGGGGGGGGGGCTATGACTGGAAATGGGCTGATTAGTGGAGGCTAGGACTGGTAATGAGCTGATGGGGGGAGTAGGACTGGTATTGGGCTGATTAGGGGAGGCTAGCACTGGTACTGGGGTTGAGGGGGGGACTAGCACTGGAAGTGAGCTGATTGAGGGGCTTCGACTGGGAATGAGCTGATTGTGGGGAGGGGAGGATAGAGCTGCTGGCCCTGGAAGAAAACTGGCTGGCTTTCGTGCTGTCTTGGCATCTTGTATATATGGTGCCATGATTTTTTCTGAGCATGGGCAGAATGAGTTTGCAGTTGGAACGTTTAACAGGAAATGCAAATTTTTCAGATGTGTTGTGAGGTAAGGTAAGAAAAAGGGGACTTGTTCAGAACGTTTGCTACATTTTTCCTCAGTAAAGTGATCATATGAGCCATACAGAGAAGTACTCAGCATAAGAACAATGCAGAGTATCAGTAGGATTTCACAGATCAAGAACAAGGTAATAATATACAGTTTCAGCCTTCTATATAAAATAATAGTCCAAAACCAGGGCCAGCACAAAAAGATAAGGCAACCTAGGCAAACCTCGGCAAACCTCATCCCTTCCATCTCCCTTCCCAGCTGGCTCCCATTGCCGCCACTGCCACTCCTCTTCGTCCTAGAAAAAGGACGGTAAGGAAATCCACAGTACTACCTTTTAACTTTTAAAAGGGAGACTATAAGCTGAGGAAAATAGTTAAGAAAACAACTAAAAGAAGCAGCTGCAAAGGTTAAAATGGGCATTGTTTAAAAATACTATCTTGGAAGCCCAAACCAATGTATTCCATGCTTTAAGAAAAGTGGAAGGAAGGCCAAAAAACTGCCAGCATGGTTTAAAGGGGAGGTCAGAAAGGCTGCCGTAGCCAAAAAGGCATCTTTCAAGAAAAAGGAGTCAAATGATGACATTGAGAAACAACATAAGCACTGGCAAGTTAGATGTAAGGCACTGATAAGGCAGGCAAAGAATTTGAAAAAAGCTTGCCGTGGAAGCAAAAGCACAAAATAAAAACTATAGTGGAGAGACTGAATGAATTCTTTGCTTCAGTCTTTACTGAAGAAGATGTAGTGAAGTTACCCATGCCTGAAATGGTATTTAAAGATGATATATTGGAAGAACTAAAAGAAATATTGATATATTACAAGTATTTGATAAACTGAAGAGTAGCAAATTACCTGAACCAGATGGTATACATACAAGCAGATTGAAAGAACTGAAATATGAGATTGCAAACTTACTATTAGTGATCTGTGAACAGTCATTAAAATCATCTGTGGTACCTGAAGACTGGAGAATGGCCAATGTAATGCCAATTTTTAAGAAGGGTTCCAGGGGTGATCCGGGAAATTACAGACCGGTGAGCCTGTCAGTACTGGATAAAATGATAGAAACCATTAAAAACAATAAAATTATTGAACATGTAGCATAGTAACATAATATATGATGGCAGATAAAGACCAGTATGGTCCATCTAGTCTGCCCAGCTAGGCGGCAAGAGTAGGTGCGCGTGCCCCTCTGTGCACAGCATCCCTCACCATGCCTTTGCTCAGATATAAGACTAGTTATGCTTATTTTGATTTTATCCTGTTGCTATAAAGGGATCCACTGTGTCTGTCCCATGCAATTTTGAATTCTGTCACTGTATTTTCTCCCACCACTTCCATCGGGAGGGCATTCCAAGCATCCACCACCCATTCAGTGCAAATGTATTTCCTGACATTGCCTTTCAGTTTATCTCCTTGCAGCTTCATGTTATGCCTTCTAGTTTTATAGCTTCCCCATCTTTGGAAGAAGTTTGTTTGTTCATTAATACTCTTTAAGTATTTAAAGGTCTGAATCATATCTCCCCTGTCCCTTCTCTCCTCCAGAGTGTACATATTTAGGTCTTCAAATCTCTTCTCATAAGTCTTCTTATGCATGCTCCAAATCATTTTGGTTGCCTTTCTCTGAATTGTTTCCAGGCTTTTTATGTCCTTTGTGAGATATGGTCTCCAAAACTGAACACAATATTCCAAATGAGGCCTCACCAGCAACTTGTACAGTGGCATTAGTACCTCTTCCTTTCTGTTGGTAATTCCTCTCTGTATGCAATCCAGCATCCTTCTGGCTTTTGCCACTGTCTAGTCACACTTTTTCGCCACCTTCAGATCCTCAGAAACAATCACTCCAAGGTCCTTCTCCTAGTCTGTGCACACCAACCTCTCGCCCCCTATTGCATACAGTTCCCTTGGATTTCTGCTTCCCAAGTGTATGACACTGCACTTCTTCACAACTGCCAAGCATTAGACCATTCTTCCAGCTTTTACAGATCTGTCCTCATTCCATCCACTCCCTCAGGGAAGGCTACTCTGTTGCAAATTTTCATCTCATCTGCAAAAAGACAGACTTTCAATCCTTCAGCAATATCACTCACAAATACATTGAACTGTACCGGTCCCAGGACAGATCCTTGGGGCATGCCGCTAATCACCTTCCTTTCATCTGAGTGAATTCCATTTATGTCACCTTCTGTCATCTGTCAGTCAACCAATTTCTGATCCAGTTCACCACCTTGGAACCCATCCCCAAGCTGCTGAGTTTATTGATAAGTCTCCTATGAGGAACAGTATCAAAGTATTTGCTGAAATGTAGGTATATCACATCAATCACATGCCCTTGATCTAGTTCTCTGGTCACCCAGTTAAAGATTTGTTTGGCAAGATCCTCCTTTGGTAAAACCATGTTGCCTCGGATCATGCAACCTGTTGGTTTTGAGGAAGTCCACTATTTGATATTTCAGAAGTGCCTCCATTACTTTTCCCGCCACCAAGGTAAGGCTTACTGGCCTGTAGTTTGTCACTTCTTCCCTACTGCCTTTCCTCTAAGATATACATATTAAGATCCTTAAGTCTGTCATATGCTTTATAACAATGATTAACCATTTTAGTAGCCACCCTCTGTACCGACTCCAGCCTGTTTATATCCTTTTGAAAGTGTGGCCTCCAGAACTGCACACAATATTCCAAATGAGGTTGCACCAAAGACCTATACAGAGGCACTATCATCTCCTTTTTTCTGCTGGCCATTCCTCCCTCTATCATCCAAGCATCCTTCTAGCTTTCGCCGTTGCCTTTTCTACATATTTATCTACTTTAACCCTGAAATTTTTATCTACTTTAACCCTGAGATTTTTTGTACACACTGAATACCGTTGGGGTCATAAATGACCCCACGATTAATTTTAATTGTTAACCATGAAAATTTTAAACTAAACAGACAAAATATTATTCCGAATAAATTATTTATTATATGAAGGTAAAATGTTTTGAAATTTAATGCTTTATCATAAAATTACATGAAGAAAAGTTGCCATGAAAGCAGTTTTTGCATGCACTTGATGAACACAGTAAAGTACTACAGTCATTTGCATGAGACACAGACAATTTCTGAATGTTCTTTGAAACATTGCGCTTGCAGGAGGTGCAAACTATGTTGCTTTTCTTGTCTTTTTCTCTGGAACAGCAGTGACACCTTGCCCTTTTCTTTGGGATCCCGACATTGCAAACAGCATCAGTGGCTTCTTCAATGCTGGAAGAAGTCTTGCTGCAATTACTCTGAAGCAGCTGCTTTCCTAATTCCAAGAGGACTAGACTACGTCTGTGCTTTGACTTGGACTGCCATTCTGGATTTAGTGACATCCAAACAATGAAGGCGTTCAAAGCACTGATGTCCAACATATTGTAGAAGATTGTCACTGGCCAGCGTCTTGTCATTCGTTTTGTGGTATACGTGCGCAACATTTGATCTGCCGTATCTACTCCACCTTTACTAGAATTATAGTCCAAGATCATGCGTGGTTTTTTGTCTGGATGTGTGTTATCTACTTCTTCTTAATCATGCAAACTGCTCAGAAGAACAACCACTTTTCCTTTCTTCGGGCAATAGGAAACCAGAGTGGCGTCATCGTGAAAGGCAAACAGTAAAGTGAATACCTCTCGGTCCTTTGCTGTTACAAATTCTGGAGGTAATTCTTTTCTGTTCTTTCGAATTGTCCCCAAAAGTGTCATTTGTTTTTCTAGCAATTTCCGTGACAGGGATAAACTGCAGAAGAAATTGTCAACAGTAGCATTTCTGCCAGATCGCGTCAATCCTTCAGTGAGTTGCAGCACAACCCTTTCACCCTGATTCTGTTCCCTGTTTTGTCCGAGTTCCCTTCCTGTATATACTTGAAGATGCAGAACAAATGACGTTACACTGTCACACAACATCCATAGCTTTATGCCATATTTCCCAGGTTTGCTGGGAATATATTGTCTGAACAGAACACGGCCACGAAATGTAAGCAGTTGCTCATCCATGGTAACATTTTCACCAGGAACAAAGGCATCACTTAGAGTTGCTTCCCAGGTATCAAAAACATGTCTGATTGGAGCAAGCTTATCCATGCCTCGTTGTTCACGTCTGTTGGTTGCATCTTCAAATCTGAGAGCACAAGAAATTTGCTGAAAACGGTTAATGGCCATATTTTTGCCGAAAACAGAACGACTATCTTCAAGGTTCCACAACTGAACTATGGATTCATTTTGTGACTTGTACACGCCTGAGAGGATCAGAAGTCCAAGAAAACGTTGAAATTCTCCATCTGTCAAATCTTTCCAGGTGTCATCATAAATGTGTCTTCCTCGTTTGCTCGTCCACATCATGATTTCATTCAATACGTTCTTCCTCATGAACAAGTGGAATGCTGCGAGAGGGCCATCAACATTTCATACAGCATACCTTGTAGGACCTTATTGTACGGGCATTACATTAGCTCTGGTGTATCTTCCAGCAGCTTGCTTTATAGGTTTCCTGTTCCATGATGTGGCATCCTTAGATACATAGGCTTCAATGGCAACATTTGTGCTTATAGTTGATTACCTATTGGCTCCTCTACAACCACAACTAAGATTCCTCACAGATGATACTGACACCGAGGACTCCTGCCTTCTTCCCCGTCCAGCACAGCCTCGACCTTTGCCTCTACCTGTAACTTGACTCTTTGCTGCAGGCGATATTACTGGCTCAACATCAGCCTCACATTCACTTGGTGACCAACTGCTGTCGCCATCTGAATCATGACTGTCATCATCAGATTTATCGCCCGAACTTGGCTGATATGCTTCTTCACTTGCTGAATATGCTGCATCATCAGACGACTCAGAGCCATCACTGTCAGCATCTCGTTGCAATATTTCTCTTACTTGGGCAGCTGAATACTTTCGTTTTGACATCATAAACAATAACCTAAAATAAATAAACAAAGATAAAGTTGAATAAAACGCAAAGCAGTTTTACTATAGGTGTACAATAATCGTGATGAACGAGCTGAAAGCCTTTAGATTTCATCGGAAATAATGAGAGAACGTATGATATCAATTACAGAAAATGTGTAATTTTCATAAACTAAGAGTACAAAAAATAAATGATACATAATTAATGATAAATACCTTTGTCAGATCAAAAATTCACAAAACTGCAATTGTATCACGATCCAAACCGGACGTAAGCAACTGGGGTCAAAAATGACCCCACTGGTACTCTGTGCTGCAATTCATCACTAGCATCAACTAGCGGATGAAAATTATTCCTCTCATGGTGCAATATAAAGAGAATATTAACATGTGAAAAGTCATAAAAAGATTGCATTCTTGAACAACTAGTTTCCGAGATACGCGTTGTGAAACTTGCAGTGGGGTCACTTTTGACCCCATCGGTACTCCCAGGGTTAAGACCATCAGACACAATCATGCCCAGGTCCCACTCTTCTTTTGTGGACAGATGTAACCCCCCCCCCCCCCACCCCTACACTGTACCGCTTCTTTGGATTTTTGCAGCCCAAATGCATGACCCTGCATTTTTTAGCATTAAATCTCAGCTGCCAAATTCTAGACCATTCTTCAAGTTTAGCTAGATCCCTCCTCATGTTATCTATTCCTTCTTGGGTGTCTCTCTATTGCAGATTTTGGTATCATCTGCAAAGAGACAAACCTTACCTGGCAGCCCTTCTGCAATATCACTAACAAAGATGTTAAAAAGAATCGGACCAAGGGCAGATCCCTGCGGCACACCACTAGTAACCTTCCTCTCCTCAGAGTGAGCTCCATTTACCTGTACCCTCTATTTACCTGTAGTACACTTATGTGTTTGCTGTAATGAAGCTTTTCTCCTTAGTGGCTCTTCCAAATAATACTTATTTTTCGATTTGGATAGTTTTGATATTTGTATGATTTTGTAAGCCAGCTCTTGAGTTTTCCAGCATTTTGTTTGAAAGATTGGTAGAAGTGGAATGGAGGAATAACCTACTGCCTACTACCCAGAAAATCAAGGGTTTGATTCCCACTGGCACTCCTTGTGACCTCAGGCAAGTCATTTTACTCTCCATTGCCTCAGAAAAATCCAAGTTATCAATGTCCGTGTTTAATGTACATTACCAAGTTGCAGTTACAATGTAAACCACTTTGACTGAAATGATAAAGCAGTATAAAAAAAATAAATAGAAGCGCCTTTTACAGAGTTTTTTGCAAATAGTTTTACTCTCTATTTTTATTTGTCTCCCGATTATGAATTATTTATATTTAAATGTACTCGTATGGCTTCATATTTATTTATTTAATCCTTTTAACAATTTAACTTATAGACAGTTCTAAAAAAAAGTCTCTACATTGGATGCTCTCTGATATGGGTTCATGAGAGATGTCTCCTGTAAAGGTTATTGTCTTTTTAAGAGCATTTATCCATATCTTCCTATAGCTGGCCAATATCATGCTAACGTCATTGTTTGTCCCTGAAAGGTTTTTACACACATTCACATAATTTTGTTTTTCCCTTTTTAGTCAGACTAAAGATGTAAGAGGGCTGTCTGCTGAGATATTGATTTATTATCATCACGCTACTGAAGACAGCGCACCTCATGCAAGTCAGGTCTTATGAAATTAGTTTAGTTTTCAAATGCCTCCTCTCCTTGATCATTTTACTCCATGGGTAATGCGGTCCTATATATGCTACGTATGTTTTATTTATGTATGTGTAATTTATTCAATTTTGTATGAATTACCATGCTCATTATTTTTATCAGTTATAAAACCAAACATTTCCCCCCTTTTTAGCTATTTTAGCCTTATGATGTGTTTTGATTTGTTTTTTATATTGGTTCTTAGTGGCTATTTTTATGCATATTTATTTTGTTATAGTGCCTCCTCACATGGATATTATTTATTTCTTTATGTGATTGATATTCACTCCACAGATCTATTTAATGGGTTTAATGTATATTTAGTCTTTATGTATCGTGCTCATTTGTCTCAGCTTTTTGTTTTTTATTTTAATTATTCTTAGCTTCATTATTATGATTTTAATAATTATTTTATGTTATTTTATTTGTAGCCTTAACCTCTGAAGAAGGCCTTGCTGAAACACGGCCATGTTGGGTCAAGCATCAGATATTCCTTGTGGACTTGCAGGTTTTTTCATTTCTCTAATAAAATTGCTTTAGAGTACTTGCCCTGGACTGGTGTCTACTGACTAACTAACCTGAATGAATAGATGAATGATGAAATACTAACAAAATTTACAACACAGAAATAATGGGTGATTTCAATTACTCTGGTATTGACTGGGCCAGTGTCACAGCAGGACATGCTAGGGAGATAAAGTTACTAAATGAAATAAATGACTGCTTCTTGGAACAGCTGGTTCATGCACCAACAAGAGGGGAAGCTATTTTGGCCTAGTCTTTAGTGGAATACAGGATCTGGTGCAAGAGATAAGGGTGTTGGGGCCACTTGGGACTAGAGATCATAGTATGATCGCATTTGATTTAATAAATGAAGGCAGGATGGCAAAGAAATCCAGAGTATTACCTTTTAACTTTCAAAGGGGAGACTATGATAAATTGAGGAAAATAGTTAAGAAAAAATAATAGGAGCAGCAAGGGTTAAAGATTTACATTAAGCATTTATTTATTTTTTTATTTACATTCTCTTATATACCGCGCTATTCTACATCAGTGCGGTTTACATTGAACAAACTGAAATTACATTGAACAGGGCATTATAACTTGGAGATAACTATTTTACAGGGAACATGGGCTATGGAGGGTTAAGTGGCTTGCCCAAGACCACAAAGGAGCACCCGTGGGACTAGAAACCCCAGTCCTTCCGGCCCAAGGTTGCTGTCCTCTAGTGGGATTTGAACCCCTGACCTTCAGTACCTTGCCCCAACCACTAGGCCACTCCTCCACTCCGTGCATGGGCATTGTTTAGAAATACTATCATGAAAGTCCAGACCAGAAGGAAGGCCAAAAAACTGCCAGCATGGTTTAAAGGCAAGGTCAGAGAGGCTGTTGTAACCAAAAAAACATCTTTTAGGAAATGGAAAAAAGGAGCCAAATGACAAAAATGGGAAACAACAGAAGCACTGGCAAGTTAGATGCAAAGTACTAATAAGGCAGGCAAAGAGAGCTTGCCGTAGAAGCAAAATCACATAATAACAACTTTTTCAAATACATTCATAGGAAAAAGCCTGTGAGAGAGTCAGTTGGATTATTGGATGATAGAGGATCAAAAGGGGCATTAAGAGAGGATAAGGCCGTAGCAGAGAGACTGAATGAATTCTTTGCTTTGGTCTTCACTGAAGAAAATGTAGGGAAGATACCCATGCCTGAAATGGTATTTAATGTGCTATATTGGAAGAATTGAAAGAAATATTGATAAATTGGGAAGATATATTACAAGTATTTGATAAATGGAAGAGTAGCAAATCACCTGCACCAGATAGTATACATCTGAGGGTGTTGAAAGAACTGAAATATGAGATTGCAGACCCACTATTAGTGATCATTAAAATTATTTGTAGTACCTGAAGACTGGAGAATGACCAATGTAATGCCAATTTTTAAAAAGGATTCCAGGACCCTCTTGATGTTAGTGTATGTACTCCATAGCCCTAGGGCCCAACTGCCTCTTCACATCCGTGATAGTCTATTACTCTTGGGGGTATGTAAGTGGTGGAAAGCACTTAGGGCTTCCACATGGTGTAACAGTGCACCTGCCTATCCAAGGTAATAATCCCAGGGATCTGTGCTAGGTCCGCTGCTTTTTAACATATTCATAAATGACCTGGAAATAGAAATAACGAGTGAGGTAATCAAATTTTCAGATGCCACAAAACTATTCAAAGTTGTTAAAACTCATGAGGATTGTGGAAAATTGCAAGAGGATCTTCATAAACTGGAAGACTGGGCATCCAAATGGCAGATGAAATTTAATGTGGACAAGAGCAAAGTTATCCACCTAGGAAAGAAAAAACCCAAATTATGGCTATACGATGCAAGGTTCCACATTAGGACCACCACCCAGGAAAAAGATTTAGGCATCATTGTGGATAACACGTTAAAACCCTCTGCCCAGTGTGTAGCGGCGGCCAAGAGAGCAAATAGAATGCTAGGTATTATAAGGAAAGGAATGGAGAATAAAACAAAGGATATTATAATGCCTCTGTATTGCTCCATGGTGCAACCACACCTTGAATATTGTGTGCAATTCGGGTCACCGTATCTTAAAAAAGATATAACGTTATTAGAAAAGGTACAGAGAAGAGCCACCAAAATGGTAAAGGGGACAGAAGGATATCCCACCATGAAGAGAGTCTAAAAAGGTTAGGGCTCTTCAACCTTGAAAAGAGATGGCTGAGGGGAGATATGATAGAGGTCTATAAATTAATGAATGGAGTGGAACAGGTAAACGTAGATCGATTGTTTATGCCATCAAAATATAGAAAGACTAGGGGGCATGCAATGAAGCTACAAGGTAATAAGAGAAAATATTTTTTCTCTCAACGTGTAATCAAACTCTTGAATTTGCTACCAGAGGATGTAGTAAAGGCTGTTACAGTAGCCGGGTTAGAAAAGATTTGGACAAGTTCCTGGAGAAAAGGTCCATAAACCATTATTAAAGTGGACCCAGAATATCCACTGCTTGCCCCAATACAAGCATACTGGGCTTGATGGACCTTGGTCTGACCCAGTATGGCATATCTTCTGTTCTTAAGACTTTCCTCTCAGGATCAGACTCCCATGCTTTCTGGATCTGGGCCTCACTGGGAATGACACAGCTGAGACAGGTAGTTGATGAGAGGGGCAACTTAGTAACACTAGAAGATCTTCAGGGTTGATTTTGGCTGCCGGGGGGGGGACAACACTTTCCATATATCCAGTTGCAACATTATGTAGGCTCACTGAACACCCAGGACCTTGAGAAGGGGGTTCTGGACAAGCTCGAAGCCTGGTTTGATTTTGAGGACTGAACACAGGTCTCAGTGGCACAATCCTGCTGGAACTTCAGAGACCGTCTGAAAACCCGGATAGGCGAACAGTGGATGTGTAAATGGGAAACTGAACTCTGTATATCATTGGAAGGCTTTGCTTTTGAACTGGCAGTAGCGTGTATACTGGGACTGGCATATGGGGCCCGTCTTACAGAAATGCAGTTCAAAATCCTGACAAGAGTGTATATCTTACCATAATGGGCCTGGATGGCGGGCTTCGCCAAGTCAGCACAATGCCCATGGTGTGCGGGAATGCTGGCGGAACTGGGACATATATTTTGGGGCTGTACAAAAATAAAGGCATTTTGGGTTGCAATTCAAAGGTACATAGGGCAACTGCTGGGACAACAGCTGGCTGTTATGCCTGGGATTGCCATCCTGGATGCATTGGAACCACTCGGAGTGAGGGGTGCAGGGGAGCGATTAATGACCCACAAAGCCTGCCTTCTCACCAAATTATGTATTTTAAAGCACTGGGAGGCCTGCCTGGACCGGGATATTAGGAATGGCGTAATGTCCTCCACCAATTCATCATATGGGAAGGGATAGCATCTAAAAGTGGGGGGAAGAAGCAGGGCACATTCTTAACCACTTGGGAACCATATCTGAATACTATTTCCTCCAGGGCCCGGAATGATATTTTCACACTATGAACATCATAAGACTAGCCACACTCCCCCGAGGAGAAAGCAAGATGACGAAACATACACTCCTATGAGTGGATAGCTGATGAGACCCTCTAGATTTGGGGGGGGGGGGAGGCACGTAGGGATGGAAGGTAGCATGGAAAGGCACCCCAGGCGATAAGAGCTACTTGCCTGATGCGCACGGAGCAATACAAAAAGGGGGTGGGGGGGACAGGTAATAAACATGTCAAGGCCCTAGTGAACCAAAAAGGAGGGAGGGGTGGAAAGTTGCAGTGGTAGTAGTAGTAGAGGAGGGGAAATACATTTTCAAAGTATTGCTCGTTGATACAGGAAACACTACAATCCTGGAATCACCTAGTATCCCATAGTACTTATAGCATTCATAGTATTTATACAGTTCCAAAAATTCATAAAGTTTTCCAGCAGCCTTCTGGAAGACTTATTGTGCTGGGTAATAATTTGGTTTTGGAACAGGTTTCTATTTTTTTGGACAAACTATTGAAGCCTTCAGCCAGATAAGCACTATCCTATTTGAAAGATACTAGTCGTATGTTAACTCTTCTGATGGAAGTGATGGATGTTCATCCAACTGTTCATCCAACTAGTAAAATTAGATATAAAAACCTTATATACTAATGTTGATTAAAAAAAAGTAGTAGAGGTGTTGGCGGAATTGGATTGGAAGGATATTTTACCATCTCAGCTCCTGAAATCCTATGTATTGGACCTTATGATGGTAGTCCTGGGAGAGAATTATTTTTGCTTTAATAATGTATATTACCAACAACGATATGGAATAACAATGGGGGGCAACCTAGCACCAACGATAGCTACATTGTATCATTAGGAGTGGATGCAATATATAAAAATCTGGAGGAGATTTTTAGATGATATATTTTTGTCTGTGGAGGGGACCTCAGAAAAAGTTGGCAGATGTTTTCCATTGGATAAATACTTGTAAAAATAATTTACAATTTGAAGGCATGAGCAGTTTAGATTCAATATCATTCTTGGATATCACTATTATCAAACGGGGGAATAATTAATGTACATTATACGAGAAAGAGGTTGCAAGAAATAATTTATTATACATATTTTACTAGTCATAATCCATATAGGTTAAAGGTAGGGTTGCCAATAAGTCAATTTTTGCGTTTCCAAAGGATATGCTTTGATGTTGAGGAATATAAACAACAGGCAGTTTTACTAACATCTCAACATGTTCAAAGAGGATATTCTAAAAAAAATAGTTAGACAAGCTTATTTAAGAGGATTATTTGCTCAAAGGAATCTTTTGTTATTTGGATCGACATATTAAGAAAATGAGACTGCTCTGGTATATGTTCTTCCTTTTTCAACATGGGCACCAACCATTGCTTCGGTCATCTATAGATACAGGTCAGTTTTGCAATTGCATATGTGCTTTACAGAGAAGCCAGTAATAGCATATTGAAGGAGCAAAAATATTGCAAATTATGTATGTCAATCAGTAATATGGCAACATCATGTGGAGGGAGGAGGTACATTTTTTGGTCATTTACCATGCAATGAATGTGAGTTTTGTAATATGACTATAGAGGGAGAAAGGAGGCAAACTAATTTTAAAAAATCTTGGGTGATATACAGGGTGGCCCAAAAAAAGTGAGAACATCTCGTAGGATGTAAGTTATTTAAAAATTCAAAAAGACAGATGTAAATGATTGACAAATTTTAAAAAAAAGATTGCGACCAGAAATTGTCGAAATAAAGACGTTATATAGCTAAAAAAGGTAAATAAGTAAACTATTTAAGCTTTTAATTTACGAGATGTTCTCACTTTTTTTGGGCCACCCTGTATATCATAGTGTCCATGTCGATTAAGTTACGTTGGATGCATGACCAGAATAATAACCCAGTGTTTAAGAGAACATTGTTCCAGATTAAACAGAAAAGTAGTAGGAGCACTGTTGGTTGATCATTGTGAGCAGAAAGCACAAACCTTTTCGGATCTTCGGTGGCGTATTATTGTTGAGGTCCCTGAAGAATGGAGAGGGTGTAATCGCCAACAGCATCTCAACTACTTAGAACAGTTCTGGATATATTCTTTAAATATGGTGTTACCAGGAGGTTTGAATAGTC
The DNA here is from genome assembly GCA_033557465.1 of Ichthyophis bannanicus. Lineage (NCBI taxonomy): Eukaryota > Metazoa > Chordata > Amphibia > Gymnophiona > Ichthyophiidae > Ichthyophis > Ichthyophis bannanicus. Next base: position 1,621,081,659 of record CM066032.1, read on the forward strand.
AGCTGGACTTGAATACATTGATTTGATTGGAGGAATATAGAGGGAATGTTTTGCTGACATACAATCTTTGAAAAAATACCATTTAAAAGGAGGAACCAGGTTATCCCTATAAAAACATAGAAACCGGAATAGCACTGCAAAAGGAGTAGATAGATAATGAGCAGAAGAACAGGAAGACTGAATGAATGTTACTCTCAAGGAAAGAGCATCTATATTTTATTATTTTATTAGAGTCTCTTTTATACCGCGCTATTCAGCATCAGTGCGGTTTACAATGAACAATAAAATACACATGCCGGCTAATACATATATGCCGGCTAAGTGAATATTTTGATGTTAAAAGTTGTAATATAACACTATTGCCCTGATGCAGAAGATTTTGCTTCGAAACACAATAGTGTGGTCCATACAATGAATGGTATTGGCAAGAAGATAGTGGTGGATAAATGACCTTAGAATTAGTGGACATTTTATAAATAATTCCATAAGGGGATGTGATACGAATAAAAGCTCTTCAGTTTTTTATGGCTTTCATAATAAAAGGAATGCAGTAAAATGATGGTAGCTGATCAATAGTGGCTTTCAGATTTAAGGTCAGACAAAAATTTATAAAATATCAACAGAGAAATTAAAGATAGTTAATGATAACTACTATAAGATACTAGGTGATTCCTGGATTGTAATGTTTCACATTTTGATACAGGAGGGCATATTATAAAGAGAATATCAATGGATATGCTTAGACGAGCACTAATAATATCTGAAATATGTTTGTGGTTGATTATGCTCCTCTGTTTATACTTTTACACTGTGGATGTACTTGGTTATGTTCGGGTTATTAATAAAAACAGATTTACACAAAAAAAGGATCCGGGGTAATCCGGGAAACTACAGACCGGTGAGCCTGATGTCAGTATTGGGCAAAATGGTAGAAACCATTATAAAGAATAAAATTACTGAACATATAGATGGTCATGGTTTAATGGGATTAAGCCAACATGGCTTTAGCCAAGAAAGGTCTTGTCTTACTAATCTGTTATATTTTTTAAGGTGTGAAAAACAGGTAGACCAAGGTGATTTTCAGAAAGCCTTTGACAAGGTCCCTTATGAGAGACTCTTGGCCAAATTAAAAAGTCATGGGATTGGAGGCAGTGTACTATTGTGGATCAGGAACTGGTTAAAAGACAGAAAGCTAAATGGCCAATTTTCTCAATGGAGAAAGGTGAATAGTGAAGTACCCCAGGAATCTGTGCTGGGCCCTCTATTTTTTAACATGTTCATAAATGACCTGGAAATAGGAATAACAAGTGAGGTGATCAAATTTTCAGATGACATAAAATTATTCAAAGTTGTTAAAACACAAGAGGATTGTGAAAAATTGCTAGAGGGCCTTGATAAATTGGAAGACTGGACAAAAAAATGGCAGATGAAATTTAATGTGGACAAGTGCAAAGTTATGCACCTAGAAAAAACAACCCAAACCAAAGTTACATGATGCAAGTTTTCACAGTAGGAACCACCACCCAGGAAAAGGATTTAGGCATTTACACAGAAGATTTGCCTAATTTGTGCCAGACACTTCTTTCTGTTATAGAAAAGCTGCCCATATACTTAGCATGAGGACAACAGATTCAAGAATCACTGACCTGGAGGTTGTCCTGGCAGACTTAGATGTGGCTCCAATCATAGAATCCTGGCATAATGGAAATAAGGACTAGTGTGACATTATCCCAGGCTGTAATTACTTCAGAACAGAGTAAAAGAAGAAAGAGTAAGAGCTCTTTACATTACGGACAACATATTAGCCACTGAAATGAAGAGAGGCTGAATTATTGTGAATTACTCTGCAAACATCTAGAAAGATTTCAACCTACATGAATGGTTAGAGCAGCGGGCTGAGAGCCAAGGACGCTTGTGATCATGAGGAAATCACGTCACCCTTTGCTGCCTCATGTGCCAACTTTGATTGTAAGCCCTCTGGAGACAGGGGAATATCTACTGTATCTGTAACTCACCTTGAGCTACCAATGAAAAGGTGTGAGCTAAACCAAAATAAATAATAATGAAATGCTGTATTGACCTCCAGCACAGGAAGAAAAGCTAGATGAGAGACAGGATGAGACACTGTAAGAATGACATATAAAGGGATGGTGCTACTTACAGATATTTTCAATCTACTAGATGTGGATTAGAGCGTTCAAAGGTAGTTTTTTTAGGTAACTAGTTGAAGAGACTATCCAAGAAGAGACTATATTGGATCTGGTATTGACAAATGGAGACAGGATCATTGATCCCATGGTAACAGAAAATGTAAGGTCTGTTGCTCAATATTGGACTCAGATTTGAAGTTAACAATACTAAGACAGGGGCCCTGGAGTTGAAGAGGACTAACTTGCAATGGAGGAGTGGTCTAATGGCCAAAGCAGAGGCTGAGAACTGGGGAAGCCAGGGTATAAATCCTACTTCTAACACTGCTTTAGGGCAAGTGTCTTTGCTCTCTATTGATCCATGCTTCAGACTATAATCACTAATAACAACATAATAACATAAAATATGCTATACTGGGTCAGACCAAGAGTCCATCAGGCCCAATATCCTGTTTCCAACAGCAGCCAAACCAGATTGTAAGTACCTGTCAGGTTCCCAAAAGGGTATACAGATTCTATGCTACTTATTCCAGGGGTAAGCAGTGGATTTTCCTGTTCCTGTTTAATCATGGTTTATGCACTTTCCCTCCAGGAACTCGTCCAAACCTTTTCTAAATTAACCTACACTAACAGCTTTTACTATATTCTCTGGTAACAAATTCCAGTTTGATTATGTGCTGAGTGAAAAATATATTTTCTCCTATTAGTCTTAAATGGGCTATATTGTAGCTTCATTGCATGTCCCCTAGTCTTTCTACTTTTTGAAAAACAATCAATGTATGTTTACCTATTCCACTTCATTCATTATTTTATAGACCTCTATCGTATCTCCCCTCATCTATCTTTTTGCCAAGTTGAAGAGCTCTAACCTTTTAAGACTTTCCTCATAGGTCTCTTCAACCTGATAAAAAAGACAGTTAAGGGGACATATGATAGAGGTCTTTAAAATAATGGAGCAGGTAAACATAGATCAGTTGTTTATTACTAGAAGCCTGCTTACCATACCTAATTGTGATCTGCCCTCAGCACAGGTTTCCAAAAGCAAATAATTAAATGCAAATCCAGGAATCCATGGTCTGAAGAGTTCCGAGGAATTATGGCCAGCAATAAGAGAGAGAACAGAGAGAGCAAGAAATCTCTGTGTAAGGCAAGTAGGGCCAGCCAGTCCACTAGGTGGCTGTCTAGGGCAACAGATCTCTATGGGTGGTAGGCGATGTGCTTTGGCACACATGGCCTGCCACCTACCGAGCCACACCACCCTCCCCCCCCCCCCAGTGCTGAACTGCACGGTGCTGCTGCTGCAGACTCCGGCAGCAGGGTGGGGGGATGGCTCAGCGGCAGGCTATGCGCTTTGGCACACATGGCCTGCCACCGAGCTGAATCGAGCCCCCTCTCGACCACACCATCGGAATCTGAGGCAGTGGGAGGTGGTAGTGTGGCTCAGCATGTGGGGGGGGGGGGCAGCAGCACACAGGGGGTAGAGTTGCACAAGGGAGGGTGGCATGGTGCGAGAGGGGAGCAGCACAGCCGTGGCTTTTGTCTAGGGCAGCAAAAACCCTTGGGCCAGCAAAACAACTAGCATTCAGAAAATACGGAAAGACCCCAAGTTTGAGGATAGGAAATACTTTCAAGAAAAACAACTAGATGCAGTTAGGTAAAAGAAAGAAATATAAGTAATGGAGTGCCTCAAGGATTAGTCCTGAGGCCATTTCTGTTTAGTATATTTGTGAATGACATTGCCAGAAAGATGAAAGGAAATGTTTGCCTTTTTGTAGATGACACAAAGATTTGCAACAGGGTTGACACCCTGGAAGGTGTTGAGAACATGATAAATGGTCTACAAAAATTAGAAGAAAGGCTTGGCAGTTAAGATTTAATGCGAAGAAGTGTAAAGTGCAGACATCCAAAGGAGCTGTATGTGATAGGAGGTGAGAAGCAGATGTGCTCAGACCAGGAGATAGACATCAGGGTGATAATGTCTGAGGATCTCAAAATCGAGTAGTTGGGGCCTCTTGGGGGGGGGGGGGGAGTGATCATTTTGAGCACTAATCGCCTGATGATCTTGGTGGTGGTATGTCGCAGGATGTTGCTAGCACCGGCACTGCTGTGATGAAATCATAGCTCCCCCTCCCAGCCTCCCTCTCCCATCAATACGCTGTTGGTACGGTGTTGCTAATGGCCAATGACTCATGCTAAATGTTTCAATCAAAAGCAGCAGGCAGCAGCAGAGGAGAGTGGGCGTTAAGGTGCTCAGCAAGCAGGAGCTGGGTTGACATTCTGCTGCTCTTCTGCACATTCTGCTAAGCTAGATTTATCTTGAAGGTAAAATTAGAAGCTTTAGTCAGACATACTTCACACTTGTTGCATTGTTCATCTACCTCTGCTGCCCCTATGGTGGGGCTCTGGGTTGACGTGACAACTGCCAGAATGCCACTTCAATGACTGCCTGTGCTAGTGTGCATTCCCACTCATGCCACTGCTGGATGGGCACCCACTGCTTTGCCTCTTCATCCCAGCCTGTCCCGGGTAAGCAATTATATGGAAGGGAGTAGGGACGAGGTCCATGTAGAAGGCAGGGTTAATGGGAGAGGGGCATCATAGACAACAGAACAGGGAACATAAGGACATAAGATTAAGACAAATATCAGAGGGTTGCCAGGAGCCAACATCGACTCAATTGCATGCAACAACAAATTAACATGCCATATTGGATCAGACCAAAGATCCATCAAGCCCAGTATCCTGTTTCCAGTAGTGGCCAATCAAGGTCACAAGTACCTGTCAAGTTCCCAAAAGATAGACAGATTCCATGCTACTTATCCCAAGGGCAAACAGTGGATTTCTCCATCACATTTTAACTGATATACTGACCTCTTTTAAACCCAACTACACTAACAGCTTTTACTACATCTTCTAGCACAAATTCTAGAGTTTTATTATGTACTGAGTGCACGTCTCCTGGTCTCTACTTTTTGAAGAAGTAAACAACTGATCTACGTTTACCTGTTCAACACCAGTCATTATTTTAATAACCTCTATCATATCCTCCCTCAGCCATCTCTTTTCCAAGCTGAAGAGCCCTAATCTTTTAAGCCTTTCTTTGTAGGGATATCCTTCCATCCCCTTTATCATTTTTGGTTGCTTTTCTCTGTGCCTTTTATAACTTCTCTATATCCTTATTAGATATGGCAAGCAGAAATGCACACAATATTCAAGATGCAGTTGCATGATGGAGCAACACAGAGGCATTATAATGTTCTTGGTTTTATTCTCCATTCCTTTTCTTATGATTTCTAGCATTCTATTTGGTTTCTTGGCCACTGCTGCACGCTGAGCAGAGGAATTCAGTGTATTGTTCATGATGATGCCTAGATCCTTTTCCTGGGTGTTGATTCCTAATGTGGAATCTTCCATCTTGTAATTGTAGTTTGGGGTTTTCTTCCTTTGTTGCATAATGTTGCAGCTGTCCACATTTTATTTATTTAACATTCGCTTATATACCGCTACCTTCCACAGATCAGGTGCGGTTTACAGAAAACAGGTAAAGAAACAGTGTAACAGGTCTGTTTTTACATTAAACATCAGATGAATTATGTACATATTTGCTATTACATTAAACTTCAATGAACTATGTACATTACATTTCATTTGCTTTTTGGACGTCCAGTCTCCCCATTTCTCAAGTTCCTTTTGCAATTTTTCATAGTCCTCTTGTGATTTAACAACTTTGAATAGTTTAGTGCCAATGGAAAATTTGATCATCTTACTCATTGTTCCCATTTCCAGGTCATTCATGAATATGTTATAAAGCAGCAGGCCCAGCACAGATCCCTGGGGTCCCACACCTTTCTCCTGTGAGAAAACTGTCCATTTAGCCCTCCTCTCTGTTTTTACCAGTTCCCAGTCCACTATACTACACTGCTTCCTATCCCATGACTTTTCAGTCTCCTCAAGAGCCTCTCTCGAGGGCTCCTGTGAAAGAAAGGATTAGGATATCAGTCAAGGGTAGGGTTTGGGAAGGGAATATTATGCATGTGAAGAGGACAGAAGAAGGGGTGTGGAAGGGGATATCATGGCTCTGAGGGGGGAGGGGTACCAGAGGGGCTAGCAGCATCAAGCTGAATGCTGGGAGGAGGGGTGGGGGCCTGAGAAAACATCATGACTGTCACAGAGAGGGAAGGAAATCATGGCTAAGTGCAGAAGGACATTGAACTTTATTTCTGCAGGGATGAGGTAAAACCATGATTTCGACCTTAAATATGTCGGATTGGCTGTGTTTTTGTTTCAAATAGATAGTGATAGGAAAGGGAGATGCTGGATACCTTGAGAGGGGGAGGGAGTATGCTAGGCACTTGTGTGCGTGGATAGAGAAGAGAAGTTACTGGGCATCTGTTATTGTTATTGTTGTTACAAAGTACTGTAAAGTCAGTGCCGACTTATGGCAATTCTCTGGACAGTTGTCCTAAACTGTGTTCGGTCTTCAGTCAGGTGGCTAATTGTTGATAGAGTGACATCCATAGTTGGTGTTATGTTATCAGTCCATCACATTGCTGGCCTTCCTCTTTTCCACTGACCTTCAGCCTTGCTAAGCATGAAGTCTTTCTTGAATGAACTCTCTCTTCGCATAATGTGTCCAAAGTATGCAAGGTGAAGTCTTGTCATCTGAACTTCTAAAGAAAGCTTAGGTTTGATCTTTCTGACTGATTTGTTCTTCGGGCAGTCCATGATATATACAGTATTCTTCACCAGCACCATAATTCTAAAACATGATTTTTTTTCCTGTCTTTCTTCTTCACTGTCCTGCTTTTGCACCTATTTGATGATCTTGAAAATACCATAGATCGGACAAATTGAATCTTTGTATGCAGAGATAGATCTCTGCATTGGAGAATCTTCACTAGGTTCTTCATAGCCATTCTGACAGGAACAATTTGTCGTTGGATTTCTTGACTACTTGTTTCTTTATTGATTATTGATCCTAGCAAGTTAAAGTTGTCTACTATTTCTATTTCTTCTCCATCAAGGATGAAATGACTGATTTTGCCAGTTATCAGAATCTTTGTTTTCTTCATGTTATGATGAAGGCCCATTTTAAGACTATGGGCCCAATATTCAAAGGCCCTTACACGGTTAACTTCCTTAGTTACCCATGTAAAGGGCTTATCCTGGATATTCAAAGGGCACCTACATGGGTAGTGCCCTTCGAATATCTTAGATAAGTCCCTAATGCGCCACGATGCTATCCGCATAGCATCAGGGTGTGTTAGGGGCATTCAGGGTGGAGCAGGGACAGAGGAAGGGGTTACATAGGTAGCAGTGATTTTCATTGCTACCCGCATAGCCCTCTGTTCCTTAAAGATAGGCGAGAAAAAACCTTGCCTATCTTTAAAACGCAGAGGCTATGCGGGTAGCAATGAAAATTGTTGCTACCCATGTAGCCTCTGCGGCTGCTGGGGCATCCGGGCTAACCCAGATAGTCACTTCCGCCGGCGTGGAAGTGAATATCCGGGTTGGGAGGGTCAGCAGGCAGCCTATGCGCTGCCGCCGCCGCGCATAGTCTGCCCAACTCAATATCATGCCCTATGTTCCTTGATCCTGAGAAGCAAGTATTTCTGATTGTCTTTCCTTTCAGTCAGTAGCATGCTATCATCAGCATAGCATAGGTCGCTGATGTGACTTTCACTATTCTTCACACCTCTATTGTCTTACTACAGTCCTGCTTCTCTGATGATTTGTTCTGCATATAAATTAAACAGATAAGGGGAAAGTATGCAGCCTTGTCATACACCTTTACTGATTTTGAGCCATTCTGTTTCTCTTTGTTTAGATTTTTTTTTTAATTTCATATGCTGTACTGCCCTTAGAGACCAGCAGGATGATTTACAATGTAAAATAATCAAAGAATAGTCAGAAAGGAACACTATAAGTTAAAAGGAAAGATAATGAGCAGTTACACACACACATGGCAGCAACAACAAAAAACACATCTGTTATTTATATATGGAGAGGAGAAAAGCCTGCTGAAATAAGTGAGTTTTGAGAACTATTTTGAATTTATCATAGGAGGATTCCAGATGGATAGCAGGGGGAAGACTGTTCCATAAATGAGGGGCAAGAAAGAGGAATGTCTAGCGGTTTCATACTGGACTTGGGTGGGTTAGGGGAGGGAAAGACGGTTGGAATGAATAGAACGGAGAGCTCTGTGCGGGGTGTGAAGAATGGTTAGAGAGGCCAGATAGGCAGGGACACCAGTGTGTAATGCTTTGTGTACCAGGAATAGAATTTTATAATGTACCCTGTATTTTATAGGTAACCAGTAGTGCTTTAAAAGTAGTAGAGCCACATGGTTGAATCTTGATGCGTGTGACAGAAGCATAATTGCATAGTTTTGGATTAGTTGTAATCTTTTAACCTCATAGTTAGGAATGCCTGGAAGTACAATGTTACAGGGAAATGACTAAGCTAAGGAGTAGTGTAGCAAGAGCCGAGGGTGAGAGAAATGGGCTAATCTATCTGATCTGATGAAGTGAATTGTAAGAGCATTTGATTATGGAACTAATATGATCATGAAAAGACAAATATGAGTCCAAGAGAATACTCAGATATTTAATAGAAGAGGCCAGTGAAATAGGAGAATTGTGAAGCAGCTGAGGCAGAGAAGGAATCACCAGGGCAGTAGGAAGCTAAATAGCTGCAGTTTTCTGAATATAAAGTTTAAGACTATTTTCCACTAGCCATTCAAACAATTGCTTCTTGATCAATGTAAAGGCTGTGCAAGAGAACTATCAATAAAACACATACAGATATCCTTTTGGCATTATTTTGTCTTTTCAAAGATCCATCTCACATCCGCAATGATGTCTCTAGTTTCTTGCCCTTTCTTGAACCCTGCTTATACGCCAGGTAGTTCTAATTCTACATATGGCTGTAGTCTCCATTCAATGATTTTAAGTCAAATCTTGCTGGCATATGGAATGAGAGCGATTGTGTGATAATTTCTACAGTCAGATGGATCATCTTAAGTATAAGAAATGTCATACTGGGTCAGACCAAAGGTCCATTGAGCCCAGTATGCTGTTTCCAACAGTAGCCAATCCAGGTAACAAGTACCTGCTAGGTTTACAGAAGGTAGAAAAATTCCATGTTGCTTATCCCAGGGGTAAACAGTGGATTTCCCAGTCCAATTTCATAATGGTTTATGGACTTTTCCTCCAGGAACTCATCCAAACCTCTTTTAAATCCAGCTACAATAACAGTCTTTACTACATTCTCTGGTAACGAATTCCAGAGTTTGATTACGCACTGAGTGAAAAAAATATTTTCTCTGATTAGTCTTGAATGTGCTAGAGTGCAGTTTTATTGCATTTCCCCTAGTCTTTTGACATTTTGCAGGAAGTAAAAAACGATCTACATTTACCTGTTCCACGCCATTCATTATTTTATAGACCTCTATCTCCCCTTAGTCATCTCTTTTCCAAGTTGAAGAGCCCTAACCTTTTAAGTCTTTCTTCATAGGGATATCCTTCCATCCCCTATATCATTTTGGTCACTCTTCTCTGTACCTTTTCTAATTCTGCTATATCCTTTTTAAGATAAGGCGACCAGAACTGCACATGATGGCCAAGCCTCTGCACACCAAGCCCCCTGACAGTATGCGCCAAATCAGGAGCTGCCAGCGGCATCAGAAAACAACTGCAAATCCGCATTCGATACCTCTGGCAACTGCACAACTGTGCAACCATTGAAATTGGCTAAGAAGGAATCCCATACCCGCAAATCTTCTCACATACCAGATGAGACGCGAATACAGTGATACAGACGCTGCACCCCCGCCATTGCCAGGAACAACCGCCGCGTGAAGGGGCGCCCCATGGGAATAACCCGACAAGCAAAATGGAGATGCCCCACTAACGACTGCAGGACCTTAAGAGTAGTCTTGGTGGAAGATCCCACAGCTGCGACCAATCCCTTTAGTCATTCAACTTTCTGCACCAGTAGGCGCACTAACATCTCCAGCGAATCTATCTCCACTCCTAAAAAGGTGAGGCATATCACAGGACCCACCGTCTTATCGACTGCTATGGGGATACCGAAGTCACCTGCCAACCTGTGAAACGAGTCCAACAAAATGGAACAAGTCTCAACTTGACTGGGCCCCACAAACAAAGTCATCCAGGTAATGTACAATGGTGGAGAATCCTGTCCGCTGCTCCAAGACCCAATGCAAGAAGGTACTAAAGGCTTCAAAATATGCACACGATATTGCACAACCCATAGGCATACACTTATTGAAGTAAAACTGAGAACGAAACTGGAATCCTGACAGTAGAAATGCCAAAGGGTGAACCGGCAACAATCGAAACACGGATTCGATGTCCACCTTTGCCATCAGTGCACCCACCCTGCACTGCCGTACCAACATGACTGCCGTGTCATGAGGAATGTGATCATTCATGGAATTCCCAGGCGGGAAAGACAAGTTATGAATTAACCTAAAACTACCCGGTTCCTTTTTGGGGACCACTCCCAATGGAGAAACAATAAAAGGCGAAAATGGGGTTTTTTCAAAGGGGTCAGCTATTCTGCCCAAAGCACGTTCTGCCTCAATTTTTGTATGGACAACATCAACCAAAGACCTTACTGAGCTGGAATTCTTAGATATTATGCCTTGAAACGGAATACAAAATCCTTGTAAAAAAACTAACAAAATCACCCTCCATGCCTTGTCCTGCCAACACCCCCTACACGAAGCAGCCACAAACACAATGCATCAACCTTTATGGGAGTAGGGGCCAATGCCCAACTTACTTCCTCACTTACTCCCTGCTGGGGCTCCTGCCACCCCTTTTTGACTACACTTTGTGGCAGCATGTCCACCCCCACAAAGGGAACAGGCATGTCTAAACTTACAGTCCGGGAAGGGACAGCAAGACTTGTTAAAACACCAGCACAAATCTCCCCCTCCTGTTCCTCTCTTCGGCTGAGCGGTGGGGCCGACTGGTACCCGAAAGGATTACCAGCCTGCCAATGCCACTTCGATCCTGCCCGAGATCTGCCTCCCCTCACTCCCCCTGACCTGTTCTTTGTGGACATTTGAGTCAGCCACAAATTAATGTCCTTCGTCCCCCACGAGAGCTGAGCATTTTCTTCCATCATGTCCCTAAATTCCTCATCATAGTTTAGCCATGCCCAACCCTCGTGAGCCTGCAACGCTGCTAATATCGCATCCGCATAAGCTATCAACGCACCGTATTGTCCCGGAAAATAATGTCCCCACACGCTCGCTAACCTTAAGAAAGCCCGCGTCCAATTAAGAGTATTACGGGAAACCTTCCGCACCCTACCCGCTTTTTCATCTTCTTTACGTTTCTTCCTGCTTTCGCCCAAGCGTTTCCTTCCCTTCAGCAGGCGAAAGATATCAGTATACCTACGCCTTTTAATCCGGTGCCTCAACTTCCACGGTACCCCTTCCCAAAGCTCCGCACAATGGACTACAGTAGGACCAGATCCCTCGCCCTTCTCGACCGCCACTGCTTCCGAACCCGCCAAAGAATCCACGGACGAGGTCGAGGACAATAACGAATCACTCCCACAATGGCGTCCACGTCTATGCTTCGCCTTGGCCTTCCTGCCAACTTTGATGCATGTCCCAGATGGAGGGGCCCTGCCTCCCAAGCCAGCCTCTCCACCCGCATACTCACCAGCTTCTGGGTTGGATGACACTCACTCGCTCGCGGTCTGTGATCTGCCCTCAGGACTGGACTGCACCGGCATCTGTACTGCAGAGGCTGCTCCCCTGGCCCGTCCGGGGTCAGTCATACTCGCCCACATACCCACACTCTCTGGGACCTGAACAGACAAAGAAGGAGAAACACCAGCAGCCACAGCCCCAGGTGCACTGGCCGCTCTTCCCTCCCCTCCTCCCCAGCTCCAAGCTGAAGAGCCCATACCCCCCGCCTCCCATCCGTCTATACCCCTCGGAGGCATCATCCCCGCCCCACCAAACCCCGCTCCTGGCCAATCACTCCACCCATAACCCCACGGCCCAATTACATCATATTGATCCTAGATATACCCTCCAGGAATTGACCCAATTTAGTTAGAAAAGACCTACATGCATTATCTGACTTTTATCTATCCTTCCAATGTAAATAGATTATGTATATAGTTGACCCTGTTTTCCATGTTTATACTCCTGTTCGATGTAAACCTGACAGCTTGTTGTTATGGTCGTTAAGTTATAATGTAAACCGCACTGATGCTAAATAGCGCGGTATATAAGAAACTGTAATAAATAAATAATAAATAAATATTGTCCTGTCCCAAAAGACCAATGACCAGGAGTACCAGTGAATGTTGGATGCGGAAAGCGTCCGCCAGGATGACAGGGGGTATAGTACCTGGGAAAGGGAGTTGGAAAAGATACTCCCGATGCACCACGCCCTTGCGTGTTGGCACTATGCCCGTCTGCTTCCATGCCCCACTCCCCCGTCCCTCCAGCTACATATGCCGATACCCCCGCCCCGGTCAACTGCTCGGCACTGGCCACCACATTAGACCCTACCACTCCTGCGCCCGCCTCCTCCTGCCGTATCAGCCCTGCCCCCTCTGTTCCAGAAACCTCCCCTGCAGAGCCCCCTACCCTGCCCCGTGGCCCTGAGCCCCTTCCAGGCCCCCTGCTTTGAGACTTCCTTCCTCTCCTTCCTGAGCCCCCAACTGCAGGCGCACCCCTGGCCTGCAGCCCCTGCCTTGACCTTGCCTCCGTGCGACCACGCAACACTGCCCCCTGCCCACTGGTACGTTTTCCAGTGGATCGTGACCCTGAGCCTCTACTCCTTTTCCCTGCCCCCTGCCCTTTTGGAGTCCGCACCATGCCTGTAACCTTGGCAGGACTGGAAAATCCTACGAGATACTCCAACCCTTAGCTGAATGGCCCACTGACAATCAAAATTAAAATTGACCACTCTTAATACAATTGCAATCTACCTTAAATACAGTGCGGACCCCTGGCCACATAAACTCCTTGGGCATGTGGAAAAATTAAATTAAACAGTCAGGACTGTACACTGCTACAAGGAAGTGTTAAGTGCCTTCAACCCCCCCCCCCCCCCCAAGAGTGCCAGTGGACTCAAACCCCGAAATTTGCACTATTCAAACCCCTGCACTGCTCCTCTGCTTCAGGGTTTTGTTTTGTCTTTTAATTTTATTCTGCCCTCTGCCTGCTGCCATAGAACACCCTCCCCACCTCAAACACACTGGTCCAAAACTCACCCTCACCCCCCCCCCCGGCGCAAAACGACACCCCCCCCCCCTTAAACTTCCCGATGCTCTACTACCCCTCCATACCTGGCCAGAAGACAAACCCCAACACAATCACTCCTGTCGAGACCAAGACCGCCGCCACATGCCTTGACATGAGTAGGGCAAGCAGGAGAAGGAAGACCACGCTCCGCCGGTCTCCCATGCATCCTGCTTGCCCAGCCCCCGAACCACAGCCCACCAATCGCATCGCCCCATGCAGCTGACATGGGGTGATTTGAACGAGGCACTGATGCTCCTCGTTCCCTCCCCCACCTCCGCGCAACCGCCAGCAGAAGCCCGGACCCCGGGAAACCAGTTACTATACCGGCCTCGGGACCCGTCCCTGTGGCACGTCGGGATTTTGCTCCATTTCAGCTTTAGTTTGTGTTTGCATACTAGTAGCCAAGGGCTGACCCCAGAGTTGTTTCAAGGTGTTAACACCTTCGGCAAGCCTTAAACCTCCCCCAGCTGTCAGAATCTACTGTTTATTTATTTATTTGGCTATTCTTTTATACCACTCTTCCAGAGTGGTTTACAGTTAACAACAACTGAGTTTTTACATCAAACAGGGTACAGAAGAACTTGGACCACTAAACATAGGAATTAAGCTGCGCTTGCTATGTAGAAGTTGTGTAATAAAGCAGCTTAACTAAATACAATTTATGGGCACGTATATAAGTGATCATATGATTGCTTAAATAGGATAAAGTATGGAATGAGGGGCGAGTTCTATTGTAATCGTTCATAGACAGTTTGAGTAGTGTGTCCTTGGCTCTTGTATTTAAGTATCGTCTCCATAAAATTCTCTGAGCAGGTATGTTTTTAGTTCTTTATGGAATGTCGATAAATCTGTGTTTAGCTTTAAATGCCCTACTCTTTGCCACCCCCCCAGAAGCTGCTAATCTATTGGATGAAATCCATGTGTACGTTCACCACTTGTGTTGCTGGAAGAAGGTATTTGAGATAAATAGATTGTTGGTTTTCTAAAATTCTATTAGGCTTTCTCCAGCATCATTTCATTTGCCAAGCAGGGTTGGCCCAACCACTAGGCAAACTAGGCAGTCAAAGCTAAACAATAGATTCTGATATCCAAGGGGGCAAAAGGTTTGCCTAGGGTACCAACACTTTGAACCATCTCTGTGGCCAGACCTATTGCCAAGCCCATATTTTCCAACCACTTTACCTTCTTTTTTGTTGCCAACTTTGGTATTCCAGTCACATATTACTATCAGTATATCTTGTTTGCATGTTCTGTTGATTTCAGCTTTTACTTCTTCATAGAACTGATCAGCTTTTTCCTCTTCTGCAGCTGTTGTTGGCGCATATACCTGAATAGGTGTGTTGATGGGCATTCCTCATAGATGAATAGAAATGGATTTTTCACTGACTGCATTGTATTTCATTACAGTTCTAGCAAGTTTCTTCTTAATTATAAATGCAACACCACTTCTTCTTTGTCTTTCATTTCCAGCATAGTATACCATGTGATCATCAGACTGAACGTGCCCGATGCCAGTCCATTTCAGTTCGTTGACACCCGACAGATCAAGTTGTATAAATTCCATTTTATTCTTGACCACCTCCAACTTCCCTTGGTTCATGCTTCGTACATTCCATGTCCCAATATGTAAGATATCTTTGCAGCTTCTGACTCTCATTTAATGCGCAATTACATCAGCAGTCAGGCATTCCAAGGGGTTTGTTCCAACCACATTAATGTTGGCTTTACTCTGAAAAATCTTCACCTCATCCCTAGTAACCCATTGAGTTCCTTCCGACCTGGGGGTCTCATCTTCTAGCACTATATTGCAATTACTTTTGTTGTGACTATCCATTGGGGTTTTGTGGAAAAATACGGAAGTAGATTGCCAGGCCTTCCTTCCATGCAGGTAATGTGTGTTGCCATTGTCACAGAAATTTGATCCTCTACCGCCAACACCATCCCAATTCTGCTGCTGCCTGGATGGGAGGTTGCCTTAGTCTGGTACTTCAGCTGAGACCTGACCATCTTAGGAGACCCTTTCAGTAGTTAAGCTACTGATAACTTAGCTCTCAGTATCACTGATAAACGCAAGCCTTCAGAGCACGACAAGCTGCAAACCAAGTGAGGGACTGGACATCTGTGGGAGGCAATAAGGAGATATGCTGGAGAGGGTGGAAAAGGAAAGAGAAGGGGAAACACTGGAAAGGGAAGAGAGTAGGAGATACTGAACACAGGGCAGGAAGAGGGGAGAGTTAGCAAGAGGGCACAGAAAGAAAGTGCGAGATGAGGAATGGGAGGGCTGGGGTATGGAGATGAAAAGCTGTAGGTAGATGCAGTAATAAAGGGGAGACTGAGGACTAAATGATGAGAAGCAAAATCAGAATCGGAAAAGAGAAGCAAAAAAATGAATGGAAGAAAGCTGAAAGATCAATGCTATATAGATAGGTGAAGGGGAGGAAATGAAAACAGGAGGAGAGAAAAGAAATGAAATGACAAATGGACAGGTTATCCTGTGAAGAGCATTAAGAGAAGACAGACAATGCAAAAATCAGAGACTGGAAGTGAGATGATTAGAAAAAAATTGGAATATGTCAGTTTTTGGCAGGACTAATACAAGGATATTAGGGTCCCTAGTGAAATGTCCTTCTGGTGCCCCCCCACCTGCTGCCACTGCTGCACACCTGCCTATTGGCTGCATGAGAAAAGACTCTGAAGAGCGCATCAGATCTCTCTGTGATGCAAGTCATGCGAGACTGACCCCATGCCACAGGGACTGACATACTCTTAAGCCCTTCTCATACCTACTGTGGTGCCAGAGGCTGAGTTGATGGCCTGCTGGTGCCAGTTTGCTACCCCTAGAACACTGGTGCTCTAGGCGACCACCTAGTGTGCCTGATGAAACAGCTGGCCCTGGTTTTTAGAATTTATATCTGTCATTTTTAGATTTTGCACAGAATAGAAACGTATCACTATTTCTATTTCTTTGATGATAGTCTGCTTGGAAGTGATATTGTTGCTATCATCAGATGGATGGGGAGAGAATAACTCCCTTTCCCACCTCCATTGCACAATCTTGCAACTAAGGGGGGCCTCAGCTTTGGGTAAGTTCCAGATTTACTCGTAAAAAATCTAGTAACCTCACCCACAGCCACCTCTTTCGGGAAGCGGGAAAGTCGCCATTTAAACTAGTAGACCTGCAGCACGGAGCTTTTCGTCAGTGCCTTGGGATGCCAGCGATAGTACTAACAGTCTTGTTAGCCGATGCAACAGAAAGCACTAGCGAACTACAGAAAGCTAACATTGCATTTCTTTGCTCCTTAACATGCCAGCAGCATGAGAACCTGTAGACTATCTCCTGCTAAGCAACGCCCCTTCCAAGGGAGGGCTCAGCGACAGTGCCGGGGGCGGAGCCAGAGGCGAAGGAGGAGGAGTTTCGGCGGGAAAGTGTTGGAGGCAGTCCTTCCGCAGAAAGCTGCGTGTAGCTAGCCGGGAGTTTTCTGAAGAATGAGCGGGGAACCAGCTTCTTGCTCGGGTCCGGTCGGTGATGAAGGCAGGTAAGGTTTGTACCACGCCCCGTTAGTCTGAACCGTTCAAGCATGCAGATCGAGGCCTCTGCTTAAGCGCTGGTGCTCGCATACTTCCTATCCGATATAAACGCCTCTGTGATCGTTTTGTGTACATCTATATCTCAGTATAACGTAGTTTAAGCTTTTTAGGTCTGCTGAAAACGGCTGTGGCCCATAAAGAGTCTTGTAGGCTAACTTTTCTTAAACTTAAATATGTGAATTCATAGCATATTCAGTTTATGTTCAATTTCATATCTGTCTATCCTTTTTCATAACTATAATGTACCTTTTCTTCATATGTATATGATGAGCTGTGTAACTGGGTGTGACTAAAACTGATACCTCTGGTGTTTGCAGTCGCATAAAGTGTGTGAAAATCTGCGCTTCACTCAGGCTTGGTGGCCTGTTATGGTCCAACCCCTTTAAAAGTAGCATGTCGTAAAAGATTCGTTTGAGCTATTCAAGACTTCTCCATGGCGGTGACGATGTTTAAAAGCAGCATTGATACGGAGTAATTGAGAGCAGTAAAATGAGAAATAACAGATTTTTTAACTAGACATTGACAAATCATTCTTAAAATACAGGCTACTACTTATCATTTTTATAGTGCTACAAGTCAGGTACAGTACATTACATATATATATGCAAGAGGCAGTGCCTACTCCATAGAACTTACAGTCTAGTCAAGAAAGACAAACAAAACAAATGGGACTAGTGTAAAACTAAAGGGAAATGGTTATGGCATGCATAGATTGTGAATATAAGAATGAGGGGTCAGGATCCAAGAGCAGCCTTGAAGAAGTGGGTTTTTATCCTAGATTTGAATTGGACCGAAGATGGACCCCGATATTTTGACTCACTAGTCTGTTACAAGCATATGGTATAACAAAGATAAACATTTGTGCTGGGTCCAGGCCCCCCCTTCCCCCACATACTGCTGCCGGTCCTGAGATCTGGGATCACTGAATGTCTGTGGCAGGGGCAGGTCTGTCATTAGGCAAGGTGAGGCGGCAGAATTTTTAGGGCAGCAAAACAATGCCCCAAATCATGCCACCAGTGACTGCCTCACACTGCCAAAAAACCCCTGAAAGATCATGGATTTGGCGGCCTCTCCTGCATGCTGTTGCTTCTTTTTTCGGTTTTGTGATGAAACACGAAGTAGATGGTCCTGTTCTGAACGCTTACTTCACAGTAAAAACATAAGATTATGTTCTCAATCTATTTTCCACAGAACTTATAAGCTTAAATGTAACATATTCAATTTCTTCAATAAAGATCAGAGGGGGTCTCAGACTTCTGCGCACTCCAAAGATGGACTTCTTAAATGCCCAACCAATAGTGCTCATTTAGCATCAATGACTCCCCAATGATATTTTCCTTGCGTAACACAAAGCGAAAAACTTCTTTTAAATGGCTTCCGACAGGTCCTTATCCCAAAAAAGTACTTAAAGCAATCTTCACAGCCAATAGTACTTCACTGAGGCCTGTTGATCCTTCATGTTTTGCTCAGGCTTGCAGATCCCAACGCCCTCTATCGGCGCCAATGTGTTTCACTGTATAGTTTCCTCAGGGGATCACAATTTGTTTCCAGAGTTATAATCAATGCTGCCCACGTCTTTAAACCGCTGAGCTTAAGGCTTCTAAGAGGCTTCTCTCTACGAAAACAGCTTCCTCAAAAGAATGCCGCGCAGCAGGCCCCGAAGTTCAGACTGAAAGGAAAATAAAGGCTCAGGTCAGTACTTCATTCCACTCCTGTGTGCTGCCTGGCTGATCCCACTCCCTTTGATGTTATGTCAAGGGAGTGGGATTGGCTGACCCATGCTCAGGAGCAGACCCATGTGTGGTTTTTTTTTTCCAGTCTCTGAGGCCTGCTGCTGACACAGGAGAAGCAGTAGCGAATGACTGTAGGGGCTGGGGTTGAAAAGGTAGACAGGTATGGAAGGGGGGGGGCAGATTTGGATACAAGTTGGGGGGGCCAAGGGCAGATGGACATAACTGGGGAAGCAGAGGGCAGAGGTTGGACACAAATGAGAAGGGTGAGGGAAGATAATGTACAGAAGTTGGGAGTGGGGGGCTGATGCTGGACATGGAGTGAGGCAGCATAAGGGGATGAAAAGCAGATGGTGGATACAGGGTGGGGGATGGATGCTGGACAGAGGGTAGGGGATGGAGGGCAGATGCTGGACATAGGGTAGGGGATGGAGGGCAGATGCTGGACATAGGGTAGGAATCATGGGGGTTTGAGGGTTCATGCTGGACATGGGGTGGGGGCATAACGGGATGAAGGGCAGATGCTAGACAGCTGGGGCATAGTGGATGAAGGGCAGAAGATGGACACAAAGTGGAGGGCAGATAATGGACATGGGGTGAGAGAGAGAGGAGATGCTGGACATGGGATGGGGGATGCTTGACATAGGGAGAGGGAAAGCAGGGGATGCTGGACATAGTGGGGGAATAGGATGAGGGGAAGTGCTGATGGTGTGAGAGAGATGCTGGACATGGGGAGGGTGAAAGAGAGAAGGAGAAAGGGAAGAGCTGGTTAAAGACGGGGGAATAAGTGGCAGGGGAAGGATAGAGAGATGAGGAGTAAGAGGACTGTGTTAAAGGTTGAAAAGTGGTAGGTAGATGCAGTAAAAGGAGGGAAATTGAGGATTGGATGGTAAGAAAGGGGACGTGAAATCTGAATTGATAGAGAAAAATTAAATGGAAGAAAGGTGAAAGAAAAACACCAGTGTTGGAGTTGGAAGGAAGTGAAGAAGACAGGAGAGGAGACAAGTGACAGATGGACCAGGGACCCTAGTTAAAAAAAAAAAAAAAGATCAAGGAAAACAAACCAGAAGCTGGAATCAACAGGATTAGAGCATAAAATAGCCAGATAGCAAAGGTAGAAAAATTAATTTTATTTTAAATGTAATGATTGAAATGTGTCTCTTTGGATTTAATAGGCCCGATACTCAGTCTGTGGCAATCAGCATTTTTAAAGCACCTGATCACTGTGGGCAGTAGTGAAACCGGATATTCGGTGCTGGAATCCAGATATTTATTTATTTAGCTTTCAAGGCGGTTTACAAAGAACGAATTGCAGATACATTGAACAGTGGTGTGAAACTATGTACTGCATGCAGACAAGACCCCATGAGGGTTTTAGCTGTTAACTGTCTACATTGCAGGCTGATACAAGTTATCTATTATGTTTGGAACATGTGAGGGGGGGGGGGGCTTATGCTGATGTGTTGAAACGTTCCATGAATAGATGTGCCTTTAGGTGTTTTCAGAAGGTCTTGAGGTCTGCAATGAGTCTGAGATTGTCCGGTAGTCTGTTCCATTTGGATGGTGCATATTTATTTATTTATTTTATTTATTTTACATTTCTTATATACCGCACTATTTACGATCAGCGCGGTTTACATAAAACAAAACAGAATCCGACAATGAACAAGAGTCAGGTCATTACAATGAACAGGAGCAATCAACTTGGATAACGGGGGAAACTATGTACATAAATGGAATACTGAGATTGGTAAACTATGTACACAGATGGGATACATATACAGTGGAACCTCTGTTTTCGTGATTAATCCTTTTGAAAAAGTCTGACTAAAACCGAATGTATGAAAACTGAAGCAATATTTCCCATAAGAAATAATGTAAATCCAATTAATCTGTTACAGACACCCAAAAATATTAATAAAAAATACATTTTATAGAAACTATTTTTACATACAGAAAACAATGAGAAATAAATATAAATGACTAATGAAATGGATAAATGAACATTTAACATCACTTTTACCTTTATTGAAGACTCTTGTTAGCATATGGAAGACAGTCAATCAGCAAGAGAATCAAAATAAAGAAAATCCCACTTCTGGCCACAAGATGGTGCTCCATTTTCAAATGTACAAAAATTGGGACAAAATCTCACCGAAAAAAGTCAATGAAAACCGAATCGTACAAAAACTAGGGCATACGAAAACCGAGGTTTGACTGTAACTGGAATGCTCTTTTACAAGTTTGCTGGTTTGATTTGGTCCTGTTGTGAGAGATGGCCAGGGTGTGTGTTGTGGGTGTTTGTCTGGTTCTATGTGGTTGTGAGAGTTGTAAAAGAGAGTTGAGTTGGGGGGGGGGGGTCCCCGTGGATGGCTTTATGGGTTAACATTATTATTTTGTACTTTATGCAGCTCAGCAGAGGGAGCCAATAAAGCTGTTTAAGTACTGGGGTTATGTGGTCCAGTCTTGTTGCTGCTTGTAGGGTTCTCGCTACTGAATGAAGTGCTGTTTGGAGCGGTAGAAGAGTGGAATGCGGTAGTCCATGGTAGATGACTGCAATAATCTAGGTGGCCAGTATTACTATTGCTTGAAGTATCGTCCAGAAGTCTTCTGACTTGAGGCGTGGTCGTAGTCGTTGTAGAGTCTTTAGTTTGGTGGTTTCATTTATATGGGTTTTGAATGTTAGGCGTTGGTCCAGAGTGACTTGGAGGTATTTGACCTCCGTCTTAGTTTTGATTGTGGTGTCATTCGGTGGTGGTGTGGGTATGAATGTGGTGTCTCTCGTTATGTAGAGGGCTTCTGTCTTGTTGAGGTTAATTTGCAGGTGGTTGTCGTCTCGTAGCCAGTTAACAACTTCCATGAAACAGTAGGCAGAGGGTATGGGTTGGTTTGTATTGATTTGTCCATATATCATAATATCGTCTACGTAAACGTGTACGTGCAGACTGTGTGATCTTATGACTGTGCAGAGTGGTCGCAGGTAGAGATTGAAGAGAATGGCGGATAGTGTTTTTGCTTGTATGGGATGGAGGTGGTGGCTTTCTACCTTTTTATCTGTTGGTGTCTGAGGTGTTGCTGTCTGTGAGGCTGCCCTGAATTCCATTGGTGCAGAGACATTGTAGTAGGAAGTGGTGGATCATGGTGTCGAATGCAGATGATATGTCCCGGAAGATGAGTAAAAAGCCTTGATGGGCAAGTTGCATCCTTTGTGCTAGGGTATTTATCAGTGTAGTTTAGTAGGGTTTCCACACCATAGTGTGGGCAGAACTCATGTTGCTGAGGGTTGAGTAGGTTGTGCTTTTCAATTATATTCTTGCAGTTGGTACTGCACTGTTTTCTCAACAATCTTTGCTAGGAAGGGAAGGCTGGCGATTGGCCTGTATGATGAGGGACGGTGGGATCAAGGATGTGGGTTTTTTTTTAAGGTTGGGTGAATGGAGGAGGTTTTCAGGCTTGCGGGCAAGATGCCATGTTGAAACTATCTTCTGGCACTACATACCTAGTTTCAGTGCTGACCATACAGCTATACTCGGTTGTTATCCGGATAGCCAAATTACATAGAGTTAGGACAGTTATTGAAATGTCCTCACTTATACAGGCACTTAGGCAGTTAGTGGACCGAAAATTGCTGCTAACCAGCTAAGTGCTGGAACTACCCTTGCCCCACCCATGGACCACCCTGGAACTGTTTAGACAGTACCATGCTGTTTAGAGGAGATATTCAGCAGCAGTGGCTAGTTAAAGCCGATTCAGAGAGCACTATCTGGTTAGCAGTGCCAGCTCCAGAGTTGGTTCAAGGTGTTGGCACCATAGGCATACTTTAAGCCCCCCTAGGTGTCAGAATCTATTGTTTAGCTTTGAATGCCCTGCTTTTTGCGGTCCTCAAGAGGCTACCTTACTAAGCGGCTATCTAATTTGCCTTGTAGTTGAGCCATCCCTGCTGCTAACCAGATAAAACATGTATGGCCCAATATTCAAAGGAGTTTATTACACTTTACACAGTGCAGGGGCATCTGCAGATCTGTTTCTCTGGTGTTGGATGCAGTCCGATATTTTTATTTTTTTTTTGAACTTCAATTTAATTTTTGTCTACATTTTATTTTATGTTTAGTTTATGGTAATGTAATCTATGCTTGGTGAGGGTCTGTCTGTATTCTGAGTGTGTGACTGATGTCAGGTATTCAGTTAAAATGGAGTTTCTATGTAGGGATCTGTAGCAATCTGGTTTGTTCAGTTTCCAAATGGGCATATCTAAGTTCTAGGGCCCACTGCAATATTTACAGTGCTGCTATTTTCTGGGTAGGCTCCTTGTATGAATTTTAGAAGTTGATGGTGTTATAGTATATGATAGATTTTTCTCTATAGGTCCTGAGTGATTATTACAGAGTTTTGTATTACTTCACAATATGCCCAGTGCTGGTGAGTTTATATTGCTGTTACTGAGATGACAGAATCAAAATTATTTTTTTATTTGTTGAGTTCAATGGGGTAATGTCCTTTGCACCCATTGTGGGAGATGGGTGTCTTTGGATGTAGAATATGGTGGTTATTTTAGAAGCCGTATTTGTGCTTCAGACATCTGAAAATGGGCATAGAGATGTCCCCAGAGACATCTTGGAAGCTGGCTCTGTGGACCTCTCAACAGTGAGGACATCAAAGTCTGAATGGAGACGTGGAGTAGACATGTCCAGAGTGTTCCCAGAATTTGGATATGCTCACCCAATTTCAGAGAAACCCTTTGCGCCCTGAGTCATATCCAAATTTATACCTGCTCCAGGCAACAATAGGCATTGGAAAACTGCTTGTTTTGTCAGACATTTGGAGGGTTTTGAGGAGATGGTCTATTCATTTCTCCTATATTTTCCATGTTGACAATTTGACAATGAACACTGATGGAGAATGAGGGCTGTGTATTAGTTTTGCTACAGGCTACATAATTAAGCTGCTACTTTTTTTTTTTTGCTGCATTTAAAAAAAAAATAGTAAAGTTTTTATACAACAGTATATGGCCTGGGAATATATTGCTTTCTTTATTCTTGGGGCAACCAATTAATTTGTGTTAGGAGTGAGGGGACCCCCTGGTTCCTAATGGAGCTTTGAACAGGCCCTTCCATTTTTTCGGGGGATGGGGGGCCCCAGCTCATCTCTTGCCATAGGCAGCAGATTGTCTTGTGCTGGCTCTGTGGACCCCTCCAGCACTAGTGGGATAGGAGGCAGTATACTATTGTTAATCAGGAACTGGTTAAAAAATAGAAAGCAGAGGGTAGGGCTAAATGGCCAGTTTTCCCAATGGAGAAGGGTGAATAGTGCTGTACCCCAGGGATCTGTGCCGAGTCCGCTGCTTTTTAACATATTTGTAAAAAACTTGGAAATGGGAATGAGTGAGGTAATCAAATTTGCAGAACACAAAATTACTTAGTTGTTAAAACCCAGGAGGATTGTGAAAAATGGCAAAAGGACCTTGTTAAATTGGAAGACTGGACATTCAAATGACAAATGAAATTGAATGTGGACAAGTGCAGAGTTATGCACCTAGGAAAGAAAAACCCAAACTATGGTTGCACGATGCAAGGTTCCACATTAGGAACCACCACCCAAGAAAAAGATTTAAGTGTCACTGGATAACGTGTTGAAAACCCTCTGCCCAGTGTGCAGCGGCGGCCATGAAGGCAAATAGAATGCTAGGCATCATAACGTAAGGAATAGAGAACAAAACAAAGGATATTATAATGCCTCTGTATTCTACCATGGTGCGACTGCACCTTGAATATTGTGTGCAGTTTTGTTTGCCGTATCTTAAAAAGCGTTACACAGGTCTGCGACTAAAAAGCTGTTTGATTATTTTCATCTAATTTCCATGTATTTTGGTGTGCTGAAAAAACAAATAAAATATTGAAAAACTCCTAGACGTTATGATTTGCCACAACATGCAAAATTGTCTTCAAATTTATCAAATTTTTTCAAATTACTATTAATTAATTCACATAAGTGCATTTAAGATATAAAATGCCAAAAAAACCTTAAAGGGGTTGTCTGAGTTATGTAAAAAAAAATAGCACTGTAAATCTGATGGTCAGCAATATATACATAAGCTAAGCAAGTTTTAAGTCTGTGCTTCTAAGGGGTTAATCTTTCCTGAAGAATCCAGTGGGAGGGAGACACAGGGCAGATAGCAGCAGCTCCGGTCAGTGCAGGGGGGCGTCGCCAGCACTGTGACGTTTTGTGTACAGACAAAGAGCTGCTCTCTCCTGCATGCCACACTTGTGCACGAATCATCATCAGGTTCTTGGTTCTAGGCTGCTCACACTTTTTCATCGCAATTCGTGTTAGCTCGTCATTCTTCAACCGTTATGTTATGGCTCCACGAAAGTGTATTAATTCGCCAGACAGTTTCTGTTTCATCTGTGGTGAATATACAGTGTTGAAGCAACAGCAGAATATTACAGACTTTATGAAAAAAGTATACTTTGCATACTTTGGACTAAAAATTGGAGATCAAGATAAAGTCTGGGCGCCTCATAAAGTGTGCAAACGGTGTGTTGAGGACCTCCGAAACTGGTTCAAGGGTAAGAAAAAATCTTTCCGTTATGGGATTCCTATGGTATGGTGAGAGCAAAAGAACCATAGTGACGACTGTTACTTTTGTTCATGCGATGTGAAAGGGTTTAATTCCAAATGGAAGCATTTTATTTCATACCCCAATCTTCACTCGGCAATTCGTCCCATCCCCCTTGGCACAGATATACCAGTACCCAAGCCCCCTGCTACCTTGGAAGAGATACCTAGCTCCAATGAAGGTGAAGTCATACCTGAACCAGATGACGAATCAAGTTCTGACTTTGAAGATGATACAAGACCAAAATTGTTTTCTCAGGAGGAGATGAATGATTTGGTAAGAGACTTGAATCTTCCCAAAGATGCCACTGAGTTACTCGGATCAAGGCTGAAAAGCAGGAATTTATTGTTGCCAGGAGTGTCATCTTCATGGTTCAGACATCGTGAAAAGGAATTCGTTCCTTACTTTGCCCAGGAAGATAAGTTGGTTTATTGCATCGATGTCGAAGGTCTGATGGGTCAATTTAAAATCCAATATGATTCAGAGCAATGCCATCTTTTTATAGATTCTTCAAAAAGTCTCAAAGCAGTTTTACTCCACAACGCTTTTTACGCTTCCATACCTGTAGGTCATTCCGTACACTTGAAGGAAACCTACGAGAACTTGGAATTGGTTCTTCGTAAACTTAAATATGAAGACCATGGTTGGTAAGTGTGTGGGGACTTGAAGGTCTTGTGCATGCTGCTCGGGCAACAAGCTGGGTATACCAAATATCCTTGTTTTCTGTGTCTATGGGACAGTCGAGACTGACAAAATCACTGGACCAAGAAGAGTTGGCAGCCGAGGGTGCTATCAGTCGGTGAAAAAAATGTCCTCCGAGAAACTTTGGTACCTTCCCATAAAGTTCTTCTACCACCTCTCCACATAAAATTGGGATTGATGAAGCAATTCGTAAAATCAATTCCAAGAGATGGAGAATGCTTCAAATACTTGGTCACCAAGTTTCCAGGCCTGTCGGAGGCAAAATTGAAGGAAGGTGTGTTCGTCGGACCAGACATTAGAAGGCTTATAGTTGATCAAGAGTTTGTCAATACCATGACGGATCCTCAAAAAGAAGGGTGGATTGCATTTAAAGAAGTCGTACAGAAATTTTTAGGCAATAACAAAGATCCTCACTACAAAAAGATCATTGGACGAATGCTGAAAGCATTTCAAGCTTTAGGTTGCCTGATGAGTTTGAAAGTGCATTTCCTCCAGTCCCACCTTGACTACTTTCCTGAAAATTTGGGAGCTGTGAGTGAGGAACAAGGTGAACGATTCCAACAAGACATTAAAGAGATGGAAAGGAGATACCAGGGAAAATGGAGTATTACAATGATGGCAGATTACTGTTGGATGCTTCAGAGAGACATTTCAGATGCTACTCACAAGCGTAAATGCACCAAGAGGAGCCACACAAGGAAGAAGAATCAAGTTTAGTGTATGTAGGTGAGCTCATTTCAGTTCAAAAAAGGATTTTCATGAAAATATTGTAATAAAACTTTAATTTTATAAGTCTATTTCCATTTATTTTGAGGTATTGCCTTATTTAACATAGTTACCTAAATTGTCAGGAAACGTGATGTCCTATGACAAAATGGAGGTCATTTTCGGATTCAGCGCACCAAAAAACATAAAGATTACGTGAAATAACCAAAACAGCTCTCAAAAATTTTTTTGTAGACCTGTGTTATTAGAAAAGGTACAGAGAAGAGCCATCAAAATGGTAAAGTGGATGGAAGGATACTCCTATGAAGAGAGACTAAAACATTTAGGGCTCTTCAGCCTGGAAAAGAGACGGCTGAGGGGAGATATGATAGAGGTCTATAAATTAATGAATGGAGTGGAACGGGTTAATGTAGATCAATTGTTTAGAAAGTAGAAAGACTAAGGGACATGCGATGAAGCTAGAGTGTAACCCATTTAAGACTAAGAAAATATTTTTTTCACTCAACATGTAATCAAACTCTGTAATTTGTTACCAGAGGATGTAGTAAAAGCTGTTTGTGTAGGTGGGTTTAAAAAAGGTCTGAACAAGTTCCTTGAGGAAAGGTCCATAAACCATTATAAGTGCAATTGTCCTATTTATACTGTTTTATGTACTAGTTTGTTACAAAGTAAACAGCAGTGATTTAAAATAGCACGGTATATAAAACAAAATAAAACAAAATAAATGAATAAATTAAATAAATAATTAAAGAGGACCTGGGACATCCACTACTTGCCCCAATACAAGCAGTATGGAACCTGTATGTCTTTTTGGGAACCTGCTAGGTACTTGTGACCTGGATTGGTCACTATTAGAAACGGGATACTGGGCTTTGATGGACCTTGGTCTGACCCAGTATTCCATATCTTTTGTTCTTATGTAGTGCTCATTGAGACTGGGTTAGGCATCGTGTGGAGGGGAGATGCTGGATACAGGTGAGGGGGAATGGGGAAATAGAGGAGTGGAGATGTTGGAAATTGGGAGAGGGAAAATTCTGGATAGGGGGAGGGAGGAAGATCAGTTAGTGAAAAATGGAGAGTTAAGATGCTGAGGAAGGAGAGGTGGGGAATGGATGTTTGGAGTTAGTGTTCAAAAGTGGTAGGTAGATTGAGGATTGCACCAATGGCATAGCTACTTACAGGATTGAATGGCCTTGGGTGAAAAAATTAAGATGAGACCCCATTCCTCTCAAAGTTGTAGTTAAATGGGGAGGGTCTTCTTCAGAGATTCAGATAGAGAGGGGGCCCTCTTCAGAGCCCCCAGGAAGTTGGGGTGTGTGTGTGTTTGGAAATGAGAGGGTATCTGGGGTAGAATGTATATGTGGGTAGGAGTACATGCAGATCCTGGAGTTGGGCAGGAGGGCACATGTTAGGTATGTAGAGGGGTACCAAAGATGATAGGTGTATGTTTGGGGGGCTGTCTGAGGTGTGGAAGTAGGGCCTTGTGTATGTTGGGGGCACATTGGGAGTGTGATATACAGTTGTGGTCGTCATTATTGGCATATTTGCATTTCCAGAACTCATTGCTGGCCAGTTTAAAACAGTCCATTTGTTCCTTTTTAACTATTCTTTTGTACTTTTGATTTATGTTTTGGGTCATTGTCCTGTTGGAGGACCCATGACCTTCGACCCAGATCCAGCTTTCTGACTCTAGGTAGCACATTTTCGCTCCAAAATACCTTGGTAGTCCTTGGATATGATGATTCCTTTAATTTGTTCCAGGCCTTCAGTTCCTGAGGCAGCAAAATAGCCCAACATTATGGAACTTCCACCATGTTTAACTGTAGTAAGAGTGTTTTCTTCTTATAAACTTCATTTCTTTGCCTGTAAATGTATTGCTGGTCTGCATTGCCAAAGAGCTCGAGTTTGGTTTCATCTGTCCACAGAACATTTTCCCAGAAGGATTGTGGTTTCTCAAGGTGGGTTGGGACAAAGATCAAGTGTGCCTTTTAATGTCTGTCTTTGAGGAGTGGGGTCCTACTTGGCCTTCACCCATGAAGTCCTTCTTTGTTTAGTGCAAGGCGTATGGTGCGGATTGAAACCACCATTCCAGATTTGCTCCAAGTCGGCCTTAAGCTCTTTGGATGTTGTGGTGTTTTTCCAAGTTTGCACTAATCTTCGAAGACTTCTTGGATTAATTGTCCTCTTCCGACCACATCCTCGGAGGTTCTTGACGGTTCCATGAGCATAAAACCCTTAATGCCATTGCAAACTGTAAACACAGGAATCCTAAGGTCTTTGGAGATGGCCTTGTACCCCTTTCTGAAGTTTGATGTTTGGTAATAATGGCTTTTCTGATGGTCTCAGGCAGCTCTCTTTACCATTGTGAAAATGGAACAGGGAGGAATGCAGCCATTTTTAAACATAGAGCCATCTTTCATTCTCTGTTTCAAATCATATGAGTATTGTTCATCTAATTTTACTACGGTGGAAATGCAATTCTTCTGTTCAAACTGATTTGAATTGTTTATAAGGAGACCAGTAATCATGTCCTGACAATGTCCCAGTTTTTATACTGTTTTCTTTTTATTAATTGGTCTTTGTTTTTATTTAATTCTTTTTATGTGTCAAATATGTTTGCATATACTGTAAAGTCCAAAGCCATTACACTGGGCACTTTTTTATAGGATAGTTGTAAATATAGGCTTACTGCAGTGCTGCCTAAAGGTTTTATTCAATATGACCCCACTTTAACATTTTAAAAATGCAAGTAACCCCAAATAATGATGAAAACAAAATAGTGGAACCTCATTCTCCTACCCATTCTCATATACTTCCTCCCCCCCCCCCATGTAGCCAAAGTACGAAAGCAGCAGTTAGCCCAGGACCTTTGTGTCGGCGCACACTCATGGACCCCAGTACTCTGCATGGGTTTCCAGTCTAACAGGAAGCCCATATGGGAGGAGAGGCATTATCTGTGAATGTTCACCATCTCGCAGGCCTCATGCTGCCTGCCATTACCTGGCATAAGTCACTGTGAAGGACCAGAGAGTGGGAGCAATTCTGTTTCTGTGCCCAAGTTGGGGTCCTGGCCCACAGTTTTGGAACCACTGGCTTACGGCAATTTAGTGCAACAGAAACTGGAAAGCCAAAGTAAAACAGGTTGTCCTGACTTAGAAGTTAGCTCAACCATTAGGCAAGATTAGGTAATCACTTACAGCAACAGCTGAAGGGCAATAAAGAGCAGCAGTCAAAGCAAAACAATAAATCTAACAACCACAGAAACTCCAAGCCATCAGTAGGGGTTTTTTAACATTCAGGGAGAGTCATGCATACAAACAAAGCAAAGTTTTTTACATCTAAAAGTGGACCTTGACAAATCTTCTTGGAATCTAGGTGTCTGCTTCAAAATTTGGAAGCCAGCTGTTGAGCCCTAGGTCACAGTGTGCCCCCCTTCCCCCCCCCCAAAAAAGTGTATTGCTGCATCTTTTTTTAGATCCTGATTTATTTTTCCCCGTTTTCTAGAAGAAAAGAGAACTTAATAAATCAGGCCCTTAACGTGCCATTGCAGTGCTAACAGAAGGCAGTGATCCTTCTCCCTCTTTCCCCTCCTCCCCCGCCTCAATTAGTATGTTGCTAGCAGTATATTGGTGACTCTTTATAGTTGCACTTGAAACAACTTCCTTTTTTGCTTCACTCAATCCTTTCTTACTCACCATACTGCTTGTCTTGCTGATTGCAGCTGCAGTAAAAAAAACCCTTCTAAC
Organism: Ichthyophis bannanicus; assembly: GCA_033557465.1. Taxonomy (NCBI): domain Eukaryota; kingdom Metazoa; phylum Chordata; class Amphibia; order Gymnophiona; family Ichthyophiidae; genus Ichthyophis; species Ichthyophis bannanicus. The sequence goes on from CM066032.1 coordinate 1,621,112,216, forward strand.
TTTCCTACCGTGATCCACTATCTGCAAGCAGCTTGAAACTGCAAGATCATCTGGAACTTCACTGTGCGGCCAAGTTGTTTGCAGAGAGCCAATTGGGTGGGAAAATAAGAATCGTGATGTTTGTTCACCAACACCTGAAATCCTGGGTGCAATTTCTGGCATCTGGGGTTTGTCGAACCCTGACTAAAGGTATGATGTCTAATTATGCATTTTTATAGGATAGTTGTGGAAGAGGTGGTATTTCTGTGGTCTTGATTGAGTTTAATTATCAAAATCTTGGGGGTAGGGTGGGGAGGAGCATATAGTTGAAGGTTTGCCTAGAGCACCTGGTACTCTTGCACCGGCCCTGCTTTAGAAACATAGAAACATAGGCCATGTGGTCTGTCATCATATTTCTATCTAGTCTGTCCTTCCATAACAACAACTATTTTTAGGAGAAAAATATTATGTGATTTGGGCCATGTCGCTTTCTTTTCCTTTTACTTCTGTTTCATTTCAGAGGAATAGGAAAAAGCTCCAGAAATTAGATTGGAAATGCTTCCGTTTCAGAGCAGTTTCGGAAATGATTCCGTTTCAGAATAGTTTCCTGTTGCTTTCAAAGAGACAGTGCATATACCAGTATTGTTCTAAACGGACCAGGACTATCTGGTGAAAAGAGGGGTAGGGGAGTGTATTACTAATTAAAGATTTATTTGGATCAGCAAGGAATATTGAACTTTGCAAGGAAATTCAACTCTTGAGCCACTCTGCCTGTGAGAAATCATGCTGATCCAGCTTGCTAGCCCAGAGACCAAAGTTGTATTTGCAATCTGGTGAGAAACTGCTTACACATCTAGCCTGAGGGATACTGAAAGACTAGGGAGGAGTTCTTCTAAGGGAGATCCATTAGAGAGAACAATTCACCTGGCCTTCAAAACAATTCTCTTGGCCAGTATGGAAACATTTACCTAGCCAATGTAGACAGGATAAGAATTCATCAATTATAATGTAGAAGTTTTGAGCTGCTTCTAAAACCATGGGGGGTGTCTCCCTTGAGCATTCTCAGATGTCTGACCAGCATCTTGATTGTGTAAGTTTTGAGCTTCTAACACGATGGGGGGTGAGCATTGTCAGAAGCCTGCCTGGAAACCAAAGGCTGGAGAGGGACTGGTCAAGCAGGGGTGTGGCTGTAGGGATAAACTCATGTGAGGAATCATGTGATGGCCAGCTGCAACACATTTTACAACCTATATAGAGAGAGGGAAAGCCCAGAACAAAGAGAGCGTAGATCTGCTTGGCCATGCATGAAGAATCCCAGACTGTCTCCAGCCTTCGCTGAGCGCTCCCAGCCTATGTGTAAAGGGCTGCCATGATACAGTTTGAAGTATTCTTTGTAAATAGCTGCACTATCTCATAACTCTTTCAGTGAAGTATTATTCTTCTGTAATTAAGTGCTTTTAGTTATTATTCTAATTGCTTTCTAGTTATCTTTTCTAACTACTCATGTGTAACTAAGAGAATTACTTGCCTTTCTGAATAAGTATCCTTGCTTTGTTTGTAAATAAACTGCACGTCTTCATTAACAAGATGTGTTAGCCTTTGATGCAGTAAGACTGGGAATGCCACTTGATGGTAATATCAAATATTTCTCAATTTCCAGTAGCTCTTCTGCTTTCATCTATGAGGACGACGTACCACCATTTACATTGATACTGCTAATCTGAGCTTGCTTCCCTTCAACTAGTACCTTGCTCAGGTAAAGGTAACAGATAACTGCCTGCAGTTAAACCCCAGTAAGTCCACAGCTACATGGCTGACAAGTGGCTCTCTTCCACCAACTACCTCTCCAATCCTTCGTATGGGACCAATAATACCGACCTCCTCTCTCAGGTATTTGGGTATGCTCTTAGATTCTAAACTTTCTTTCTCAAAGCAAATTAGCACAGTTGTAAACTTTTCTTTCCATATTGTCCTGCTAGACCAGTCCAGACAAGTGGGTTGTGTTCCTCTACCAGCAGGTTGGTGGGGACAAAGAACCAATGAAAAACCCAGGTTTCAGTGACATCACTCCTATGCCTCTATTCACCTCAGCCACTAGAGACTTCCTCAGTATTTCTTTATCTCCAGCAGATGGTGGATGGATTTTCTTCTCTGAAGAAAATCTTAGGATTCAAAGTAAAAGATTGATTAAACGTCATGAGGCTGACTCTCTCACACTTGAGCATGATGTGGGAGGCTCCACTAGGCTGCAGCCTTTTTGGTAGCCATAGGAGGAGGGAAAATTTGGTTCAGCTCTACACTCTCTCTTATGATAAGAGCCTGTTGAGCAGCCACAAAATCGGAAGGATTTGGAAGAGTGCAGCAGCCTCACACAATCTCAGTGCCGCCTCATCTCTCCCCCCCCCCCCGCCCCCATTCGCCTCTACTCTCTCCTGAAGATTGCAGAAGGTTCTCAGAGGAATCTGCCTGCCAGCTACCTTAAATGCAGTGCTGCAAAAGCCATTGAAACTGTATCATGGGAGTAGAGCTGAGCCCAGCATGGATCCTCTCCCTGGCGCTCTCAAGGGGTTAGTACCTTGTCGTCCTTGTAGTGGGCTCCTGATTCCATTTGTGTGGGATGCAATTTAGGATAGACTGCTGACAACCGTTGGTGGGGTGTGGGGGTTTACAGCCATTTTCTGCATGCCGTAATAGTTTTTTCCTATTGTTCACCTGGCCTGGTCTGTATGCTTGTTCCTACCCTAGCACTTGTATCGCACATTGCAGTAAAAGTGCAGTTAATGCGCTCCTTTGAGTCGCTGCAGCCTTAATGCATGCTGTTGTGATACTTGCTTTAACTCTGTCTTCTTCCAGGAAGCGGCGTTTGACTGGTGGCAAGCAAGGTGCCTCATCTCCATATTCTGGACTCTGCTCTTCTGGCTTGGCAGTTTCTGAGTCATCCCTGGAGGATCTGATCCCTCTTTTAGCCGGGGGATGCAATTAGTCTAGCCTTGCCTGCCTCAGGGCAGAAGGTGATGGATGGCATGGGTAAGGATATCCAGCCGGCTGGAGGATCTGGTGACTGTGCTGTGAGCTGCTCATTTTCCTGTAAAGGGTCTGTGGCCCCACTGGTGTTTTGGTGGGGCTTATTTCTGAGAAGAGAGCTTCCGGACTCCGAATTGCCCTCCCCAGAATGTTTTTTTTTTTTCTTTTTTTGTAGGAGGCCTGGTCCTTTTGGCTTGGAAATTCAGACCCTGCAGCTTCTGGGTGCTCCCAGGCGCAGGCAGAGTGTGGAAGCCCTGTTCGATTTTGCCTTTGGCTAAGTGTCCCTCTGGAGATGGGGAACAGCTGGAAGCTGTCAGAGATTTTGACTATGATTTGGATTCAGATGGCTTGGTACTGGGCTCTGTCGTGGATGTAGAAGTACTCTCTCCTTCAGAAGATTGTGAGGAGGCCGGTGTGATGCACCTATTCTGGAAGGAGGAGCTGACAGCATTGATTGCCAAGGCCTTGTCTGCCTTGAACTTGATGGATGCTTCTGGTATGAAGCAGGAGCTGAAGGTGCACCCGCTCTTTCAGGGGGTGCAAATTTCCACCACTGTCTTCCCATTTCCAGATGTGATCAAGGATATGATCAGGTTTATGTTTGTTTATTTAGAATTTGATATACCGCTCAGGCCAGAGGAATTAGAGCAGTTTACAATACTATATCATTTGAGGAAATAGGAAAAGAACGCCATTTGTATGATAGAACAGAGTAGTGGACAGAGACAGTCAAACAGATAATAGGAGGGGAAGAACATGAAACAGCACATTACTACAAGCTATAGGCAGGACACCCCAATCCATACCATCAGTGTAACCTTCGGGGACCAACGCCTAAGGGCCACGCCAAAGGGCCCTCTGGCGAGGGCGCGCCCCTGCAACAGCGGTTTTTAAGCCATTCCATATGGCTGCTGATTGGCGGGGGGAGGAAGGGGGAGCTCCAGAAGGGTTTAGGCTCTGTAAGAAGATCCCCGGGAGAGCAGAGGAGGAGTGTATTGAGTGGTTTGGCGCAAGGCCTGGTAGTTACCAGAATGACCACTATTCCTGTGGAAGGTGGATTGGCCTTAAAGGATTTTCGGGACCATGAGTTGGATTAATTGTTGAGGAACCAATTTGCCATAGTGGTGACTATTCTGCAGCTGGTGGTATGTACCAGTCTGATGTCTTGAACCTTGCTCCAGTGGATTCAGTCTCTTCCGGATGACACTACCCCTCTTTGAAGTCTGCTACAGCCTTCCTTTCTGATGTCATGTATGGCCTGGTACATTTGACGGCCAGGGATGGTGCCCTGATGAATATGTCATGGTGTTGGTTTTGGCTCCAGCATTGGGCATCTTCCAGTCTGGTTGGCCCAGCTGGCCTTTCAAGGGAAGCTTCTGTTTGGAGCTGGTTTGGAGAAGCTAGTGAAGAACCTGGGCAAGAACCAGTCTTCTGGAAGGCAGTAAGATTTTAAGAGGCCTGTGAAGCGGGCTGGTGCCCCTTCTCATCAGCTTCCGCTGTCCCCGAGGGAGTATTGGATGGATTCCTGGGGCTCTCGGGATTCTCATTTTTGGTCCTTTCGTGGAACATGTGGGCCCAGGGACTTGGTCCCTTCCAGAGTAGGACCCTCCCAGACTGCACAATGAAGGTTTTGGGGGCCCATTTTTTGGTTCCTCCAGTGGGAGGCAGGCTTCGCCTTTTCTTTCAGGAATGGGCCTAAGTTATCAAGGATTGCTGGGTGCTGGACACCATTCAGTTTGGTTGTGCCCTGGAATGCAAGGAGTTGATTTTTGGATGCCTTCATTATCTCCTCTTATGGGTCTGCAATCAAAAGTGCTGCTGTTCAGATCACCTTGGACAAGTTGCTGCGCCTAAAGGCAGTGCTGCTCTTACTGCTCGATAAGTGGGACAAGGGCAGATACTCCTTTTATTTTGTGGTGCCCAAAAAGGACTGTTCTTCCTGCTCATTCTGGACCTCCAGGGGAGTTAATGTGCACTTGCTTGTCCTGTGCTTCTGGATGGAAACCCTGCGCTTGGTGATTCAAGCAGTGCGCAGAGGGGAGTTCTTGGCTTCTCTGGATCTGGCCAAGGCATATTTTCTTATCTCAATCCAGGCACATCAGCAGAGTATCTGCGTATTGCCATTCTTGGCTCTCACTATCAGTTCACTGCCCTTACCTTTGGGCTATCCACCACCCCAAAGATGTTCTCCAAGGTCACGGTGGTGGCGGCTGTGGTGCCAAGGATTCTGTGTCCTTCCTTATTGGGATGACTGGCTCATCCATGCCCTTTCCCTTTTGGAAGCATCTCAGGTGGCATCCCGAGAGATGCTCTTTTTAGAAAGCCTTGACTGGGTGTTTAATCAGGGAAAGAGCCAGCTGTGGCCTTTCCAGTCTCTGGAGTTTCTTAGAGCACATTTTGACACTTGAGTGGGCAGAGTTTCCTGCCAGAAGAGAAAGTTGAAAGGCTGTTGAATTGCCTAGTGCTGTTCTGTGCACAGCAGGCTTCCAGAGTCGAGGATTATCTTCAGCTCCTTGGATTGATGGCATCGACCATAAAGGTGTGTGCTCACATGTGACCGTGATGGTGGTCCCTGAGTTCTCAGGAGTTTTGAGTGCAAGCTCCAGCCTGCGGTGGTGGCAGCAGCCCTGTTATCTGAGGAACAGCGTGTTGCTGGACGATTTCTCTTAGATCCTCCTGATAATGGATGCCAATCTCTGGCTGGAGAGCCCGTTGCCAAGACCATACAGCCCAGGGCTGTTGGAACAACAGGGAAACAATGTGGTTCATCAACCGCTTTGATGTAAGGGCCATCAGCTTGGCTCTTCTACATTTCTAGCCCCTGATCGAGCGGTTTGAGTGTTTTCAGACTACGCCATATTGGTAGCTTATGTCAATTGGCAAGGCAGCACGAGGAATGCCGGGGTAGCTCTAGAGAAGGCTCTCCTGTTTGCCTGGGTGGAGAAGAACCTCTGAGCCTTTTCAGCTTAGTACATTTCTGGGGTAGACAAGATGGAAGTGGACTTCCTCAGCTAGCATTCTCTGAACCCCTGGAGAGTGGAAGGAGTTGTTAGAAGGCATTTCAGTTGATTCTGTGCTGTGGGGGTCGCCCTGAAATGAATCTTGATGCTGGCCCGCTCCAATGCCAAGTTTGCTGCTTCTTTAGTTGCCACACGGAGATGGGGTCTGATGGCGTCATTGCCCTACCCATCCTTAGTCAAGTCAGTACCTGCTGTACATGTTTCCTCCATGGCTCCTGGTGGAACATGCGCTTTAACGTATGCACCGCCACCCTGGCAGGATTGTTCTGGCAGACACCAATCGTCCTGGAGGACCCAGTTCCTTCTCGCTTACAGCTTGGTTCTTGGAAGAAAATGGCTAGCATGTAAGGGCTACGCTTCAGCGGTGGTCTCTACTCTGCTCTGAACCCAGTGGAGGTCTACCAAGCTAGCATACGTAAAGATCTGGTGCCTCTTTAAGCGATGGTGCGATGCTCAGCAGTTGGCTCCTGAGGCGGTTAAGGTACCATCTCTATTAAAGGATGGCCTGGAGAAGGGCCTTTCCCTTAGCTTCCTGAAAGATCAGATGTCAGTTTTGGCCTTTTTCCGAGGTCTGATGGCTGGTAAGTCCCTAGCTTTGTTCCTGGATGTCTCACGCTTTCTCCAGGGTGTTTAGTGTCTGCGCCTTCTCCTCCGGTCTGTAATCCCTTCCTGGGATCTGTGTCTGGTGCTTAGGGCCCTGGAGGCGGTGCCCTTTTGAGCTGTTGCATCGTGCTACTTTAAAAGATTTGATTCTCAAGACTGTCTTGGTTGCACTTTTGTTCTGCAAGGTGAATTTCTGAGCTGCAGACTCCTGCCGTGATCCTTATCTGTCTTTTCAAAGGAGGCCATTTCCATTTGACATATGGCTTTCTTCTTACCTAAGGTGCCTTCTCCCTTTCACATGAAGCAGGTGGTCTGTCTGCCTTTCTTCTTGAAGGAGCAGTGTTGGAAGAAGAATAAGGATCTCCACCTTGTGGATATTTAGAGAGTATTTCTCTGGTACTTGGAGGTTATGAATTACTTTCATAAGTCCACCATCTTTTTGTGCTGTTTGCTGGCCTGCGCAAGGGTGATGTGGTGGCTGTCGTTTTTGGGGTGGTGGATTAAAGAAACCATGTCCTTGACATATCTGTTCTGGAACCAGCCAGTTCTAGAAGATTTGTGCTCCCATTCTACCTGAGCACAAGTGTCCTCGTGGGTGGAGTGGAGCTCGATAGCCCCTGCAGACATTTGTCAGGCAGCAGCATGGACATCACTTTCCACTTTTGTCAAGCATTACTGCTTGGATGTCCACATGTAGTTAGACACGGCCTTGGCTTAGGGGTTTTGCAAGCTGCTGTATCTTCTTCCTGCCCAGTGGAGTTGTAGCTTTGGTATATCCTACTTGTCTGGACTGATCTAGCAGGATGATATGGAAAGTGACATTTTACTTACCAGTTAATGTCCTTTCCTTGAGTTCTGCTAGATCAGTCCAGGGCCCGCTCCTGAAACTGTATTTGCTCTGTTCGTCTGCTGCAGTACCCTTGAGTCCACTATGATTTTTTATGCTTGGCTTTGCAGGTTCATCTTCTACTGACAGCCTTCTGTTTTATGCTTCCTGTACATAGTTCTCTACGGTTTTACGCATTGTTGCCCACAATTTCTGTAGTTTATTTGACTTGAGGTTCTCCCATGTGCTTTGGGACGAATACTGGCGAGACCTCTGGTGGCTGAGGTGAATAGAGGCATAGGAGTGATGTCACTGAAACCTGAGCTTTTCTTTGGTTCTTTGTCTCCACCAATCTGCTGGTAGGGGACAGGGCCGGCCCATCCATTGAGCAAGAATGTTTTTTGCACAGGGCCCTGCGTAAAAAACATTCTACATCAGCCCAAGTAGATTTAAAAAAAAAAAAAAAACGGCTGCCGCTGCCACCATGGCAGTGGCAGAATCAAGCTTCCTGCCACGGGCCCCCCCCTGCCCGGCAGAGCCTCCCTGCAGCATCATTCAGTTCCCAAGTCCCAAAGCACGGGCTTTCAGAGCTGCGAAGGAGAACTTCTCTGACCTCTCGCAGCTCTTTTAAGCTCGCCGGGGCTTATGGGAAATCCCATCAGCCCCGGCGGGATTAACAGAGCCGCGAGAAAGGGAAACTCTCGCGGCTCTGAAAGCCCATGCTTTGGCACTCGGGAGCTGAATGATGCTGCTGCAGGGAGGCTCTGCAGGGCAAGGGGGGCCCCGTGGCGGGACGCTTAATTCTGCTGCTGTCATGGCGGCAGCAGCAGCCATTTTTTTTTTTTAATCTACTTGGGCTGATGGGAGGAAGGGGGTTAGGACTGGTAATGGGCTATGGGGGGGGGGGTTAGGACTAATAATGGACTATAGGGGGCTAAGACTGGAAATGGGCTGTTGGGGGGGTTAGGACTGGTAATGGGCTATGGGGGGGCTAGAACTGGTAATGGGTTGTGTGGGGCTAAGACTAGAAATGGGCTGATGGGGGGGTTAGGAATGGAAGTGGGCTGATGGGGGGTTAGGACTGGTAATGGGCTGGGGGGTTGCTAGGACTGGAAATGGGCTGAGTGGAAGGAGGGCTTTAACTGCAAATAGTTGATGGGGAGGGGGGCTTGGAATGGAAATGGGCTGTGAGGGGAGGGAGCTAGGACAGGAAATGGACTGATGGATGGGTTAGGATAGGACTGTAAACGGGCTGTTGGGGGGTGCTAAGATTGGAAATGGGCTGTGGTGGGAGCTTGGATTGAAATGGAATCATGGAGGGGCTAGAACTGGAAGTAGGCTCATGGGGCTTGGACTGGAAATGGGCTGAGTGGAGGGGAGCTAGGATTTGACATGGGCTGATGGTGGGGCTAGGAAAGGACTAGAAATGGGCTGATGGGGGGGGTCTGGGATTGGAAATGAGCTGATGGAGGGACTTGGGTAGGACTGGAAATGGATGGGGGAGCTAGGACTGGAAATGGACTGATGGTGGAGCTAGTATAGGATTGGAAATGGGCTTATGGGGGGCTAGGGCTGGAAATGGGCTGATGCGGGGACTAGAAGGGAGCGGATGCTGGGTGGGGCTGGAACTAGAAGGGAGCTGATGTTGGGGGAGGATTAGAATGGGATGGAGCTGGGAGAGTGAAATGGAGAGGGAAAAAATATTTTGTGTGGGAGGGAAGACAAATCTACAATTGGCCGGATATTGGGAGAGTAAGTGGGGATTGAGGATGGAGGGGTAAAATTTGAGTGGATGAAATAGGAATGAGGAAAGAGCAAAAGGAGAAAGATTAGTATGTTAAAGCAGATGTAGAGAGAGAATGGAAAAGAACTAGAAGAGAGAAGAAAGGACAAATGGAGAGTTAGCAGAAGACACGAAGAAACCGGGAGCAATTGTAACTGAAAAAAAATGCACAAAAGGTAGAAAAATATCTCTATTTTGAATTTATTAACTGGAATATGTCATCTCTGGGAAATGTGCATCATTAATGTCTGCGCTTTGTTTAGTACAAGAGGAAATTAATTTATAGTTTTATTTCTACATTGTTGTACATTCCAAGTTTGGCTTTTGGGGTTCCCAGTTAATTGTCTTCCTGTTTCGAAATTGTGATTCCTTGTTTGGTGATGGTGCATGTTCTGCATGTGTAACTGAGCTGAGGTATTCTGTTTATGTAATTCCTATTTGACATTGCCACTTGTTCTCTTTCCCCAGTAGGCCATGTATTGTTGTTCTCTGAAATGTATTGGTTTAATATTTGCAGTGTTTCCTTTTGATAGGTAGGGTATGGTGCTTTGTGAGTCCTGGTAGTGCTGTTAGGATACGGTGGGTTTTCTATGGGCTCTGAATGGGCAGTGTTTGTAGTAGTTCCTAATCTGCTTGGTGGTTGGCACTGGATTATAGTAATGTAGAAATCTTTTAGTCTTAGTACGCTGTGGTGATGAGAGCTGCCATGAGAAAATGGAAACAGAAGAGAATGCTGTTTGTACCTTTAAAATGAGTGACAAACCAGGTTTGCACAGAGTTAGAAAAGCAAGCATGAGAAAAACACAGCGCTCTGCTGAAGCTAAGCCACGCCTAAGCTCTGACGTAGAGCCAGGCTTGGAGGCTGATTACGGGCACATGTGCAAACAGAAGGGTGTGGCAGTCAGGAAAAGTGTTTTTAAACCTGAAGGGAGAGAAGTCCCTGAGGAGGTGGAACAGAGAGGAGAATTACCTGAAGGGAGAGGATTACCTTAGGAGGAAGAAATTCCTGAGCAGAGGAGAAATCCTGAAGGAAGGAAAGAAGTCCCTGAGTAAGAGGAGATCTCTGACGGAGTGGAGTTCCCAGGAGGAAGAGAGACCTCAGAGAAAGGGGAGAGCTCAGAGAGGAAGGAAAGGAGAAGGACAAAGGAAGTCTGTCTTCCAGCTGCTGGATGGTACCAGTGAAAAGGGAAGCACACTGTCTCTGAATAATACTCCTAAAGCTGAAGCCAGAAGACGCCTAGCTGGGAAAGTTACAGCCCACGTGGAACAAGCTCCAACATCCAGTGTTCTAGACCCCGTGTTTCAATCTTCAACTGCTAGAAGGTGGGTGGATACGCTTCTTTATGGAAAGAGCCAGAGCCCAGCCGAAAGCAGGGAAGTGGATTTGAACACCATAGAGACTTTAAGGGAAGTGTTCCAGGGTAGGAAAGCTCCCTCTCCTAATGTAAGTGTTCCCTCTCAGAAAGAGTTATGGAATGAATTATGTAAGTTCCTTATCGTTCCTCCAGTTCAGCCCTCTACCTGTGGGTTGTCAATCTCCTCCTGCAGCTAGGAGACTGGTATGTCAGAATGATGATATCACTGGATATAGCCTGCTGCACTCCCACTTGCATCCCTGTGTAACCAGTCTCCTTGCAGCAGGAGGTCTTGACGAGCCTTAGGAGAGGCTCTCTGGAGGAATGGATAAGGAGCCAGGAGGTTTTTAGGATAGTTTAGTTGTTTGGGATTGATTCTGAGCAGTGCCCTTTATAAAAAAAAAAAAAAAAAAAAAAAGACCAGCAGAAAGATTGAGCAGGAAGAAAGGCTTTCTTCATCCCTGCCTTGTCGGTACTGGGGTTTTTCTTCCTGAGGGGCATTCTGACTCAAGCCTTTGAGTCCTACCCCCTCCCCCGTGTGGCCCAGAAGTCTCACCTCCCTGACTTTACAGGGGTGAGCCCTTCTGTAACGCTGTGCATACCGGCGCTGCTGTCTTTATCTTCTGTGGCTGCTCCGGTAGTGTTCTTCATGAGGCACGGTGGTTTAAAGACCCGGGGTCCCCGACGTTGGCTGAGGCGCTTTGGGGAGTGGCAGACCGCACCGGTAAGTGTTCCTGGTGTTCGGCTGTTTGTTTTCTCCAGGCCGCACTGATTCAGGTGCACGGGTCCGCCACGGTGCTTTTGGCGCCCTTTTTTCCCCAACGCGGTTTGCATTCCCGGCGGCCATTTTTTGAGCTGCGATGCAACCGCGTGGCAGCTGATCTTCTCCCAAAAGAGCTTCTTCGGGTCGGGGCACTGCTGCGAGTTCTTTTTCTTTCTTTGATTTAATAATTTTTGGTTTCTTTTGTTTGCCTTTGGGTTATTTTCTTTGGGACTTATTTTCCGTTTTGCGTGGCTTCCATCTGTTCAGTCAGCCCTTCACCTTCAGGGAGGGGGGCCTTCATTATTCTCGCGTGTAACTACTACTTCATTAAAAAAAATAAAAAAAAATTACGATAACAGCCATATAGACTTATAGCTAGTACATCTCTGGTAGAGCCAACACATTCTGGGGAAGTTTTGGTTCTCTCTTCATGGCTGCCCGGCCTCAGTGCCTCGTGTGTGGTACTAGGAGGGGCAAAGTCACTGACACCGGGGTGTGCAGGGGCTGTGCTGCCCTGTCTTCAGCGGTGGAGATCCAAATGGAAGCCCATGACTCCCCCGAGGCGCAGGGAGCGCCTGTCGGGGTGAGCACTGCTTCCTTGCGGGCCTCGGCGCAAGAGCATGACTTGGAGGTGCTGCCCGGACCCTCCGGTGAACCCTTGACACCTCAGGCATCATCTCTCAGCGGTTTCAGTCCTGAGTTTGTTCTCCTTATGCATCAGGCTTTTTGCCTACGGCAGCAGGGGAAAGAGACCGTGCTCCGTGTTTCCGGCATCCCTGCCTCCGCGGGTAGTGGCGGAAGGTGGGGCGGGTGCGGATTTGCCCGCACCGAAGCAAGCGCCGCTTTCTGACCCGGTGGAGGGCTCATGGCTAGAGCCCTCGGATCCGGAATGGGATCCCGAGGAGGGATCGCAGGATCTGGAGGAAGGTGAGATCCCGGAGCCCGAGGATCAAGCGAAGATCATTAGGGTCTTCCGCAGAGAAGAGTTGGCTGCTTTGATTTCAGAGACCTTGCAGATGTTGAACCTTGCCCCGCCAGCGGCGGTGGAGGACGATGTGGAGGATCCTGTCATCCAGGCGGTTCGACAGACACAGGTAGTGTTTCCTGTGCACCGGGTGGTTGAGAAGATGATTCAGGACGAATGGGATAAGCTAGAAGCTGGCCTCCGGGGCATTCGTACTTTGAATCGGTTATATCCTTTGGCGGATTCCACTAAGGACAGATTCCGGACTCCGCGGATAGATGCGGTAGTGTCCGCTGTTACGAAGAAGACCACCATTCCCGTTGAGGGCAGTGCGGCCCTGAAGGATGCCCAGGACCGTAAGGTTGATGGTCTACTTAAGCAGGCCTTTGAAGCGGATTCTCTTTCGCTGCAGGCCTCCATCTGCGGGGCCTGGGTTGCCAGGGCATGTTTGCGCTGGGCCCAACGGTTGCGCCAATCCTCGCACGTTGACTTAGAGGAGGTGAAAGAGCTGGACCGCTTGGAGTCCGGCACGGCCTAATTGGCGGATGTGCATTATGATTTAATTAGGGCGCTGGCCAACAGCACGGGCTCGCTGGTGGCTGCCCGTCGATCCTTATGGCTGCGCAATTGGGCCGCGGACGGCCCTTCTAAGTCCCGCCTCAGCAAGCTTCCATTTAAGGGCGGTTTGCTGTTTGGGGAAGATTTGGATAAGTTGGTGAAGGACCTGGGAGAGTCTAAGGCGGGTTGCCTGCCCAAGGACAAACTGAAACCGGCCAAACCTGCCCAAGCTGTTCGGGGTCAGTTTCGGGATTTCAGGAGATTCCGTTCGACACGGCCCGGTGCCTTCCAGAGAGGGCGGTTTACCTCTAGAGGCCAGGGGTTTCGGGGAGCGAATAGAGGCTTCTCATCCGTCCCAGCGTCCTCTTCCCGTAAGTCCCAATGAGGCGAGGCGGGTCCCGGCAGGGGAGCCTCCCATTGGCGGTCGGCTTCGGGGGTTTCTTCCTGCCTGGACCCACATCACCTCAGACTGGTGGGTGTTGGATATTATTCAACACGGCTATGCGCTGGAGCTGGCCCGCCCCGTGCGGGACTCTTTTGTCATGTCTCCCTGCCGGGGTCCTGCGAAGACGGCGGCGGTTCGCGAAATCTTGCAGCGGCTTCTTCGCTTGGGAGCCGTTGTGGAGGTCCCAAAGGCCGATTACGGCATGGGTCGCTACTCCATTTATTTCGTGGTGCCCAAAAAAGGGGGGCAATTGCGGCCCATTCTTGACCTGAAAGGGGTGAACCGGTGCTTGCGAGTGCCGCACTTTCGAATGGAGACGTTGCGGTCAGTCATTGTAGCGGTGCGACGCGGAGAATTCTTGACGTCTCTAGACCTGTCTGAGGCGTACTTGCACATTCCCATTCGGGAAGCTCACCAGCGCTTCCTGCGGTTCGCCCTACCCTGGGGCCACTACCAGTCTCGGGCGTTGCCCTTCGGCCTGGTGACGGCGCCGCGAACCTTCACCAAGATTATGGTGGTGGTGGTGGTGGTGGCGTTGCGCAAGGAAGGTATTCTGGTCCACCCTTACCTAGATAATTGGTTGATTCGAGCCAAGTCCGCGGAGGAGAGTCTCTGGGTTACGGGCAGGGTGGTTCAGTTCTTACAGGAGCTGGGTTGGGTGGTCAACCCGACAAAGAGCCGGTTGCAGCCCACCCAAGAACTTGAATACCTGGGTGTCCGGTTCGATACATGCAGGGGGCAAGTGTTCCTGCCGTGCAAACGGGCCGAGGGGTTGCGGACCCTGGTGCGGCAGTTTCGGTCGACGCCATCGGCATGGGATTATCTCAGAGTGCTGGGCACAATGGTGGCAACACTGGAAGCAGTGCCTTGGGCCAGGTTTCATATGAGGCCTCTCCAGAGAGCACTGCTCCGTCGTTGGTCCCATCAGACCGATTCGTTGAGCACACGTCTCCCGTGCCCGGGCAAAGTTTGGCAGTCCCTTCGCTGGTGGCTTTGTCCCTCAACGCTGGCGGACGGCTTGCCGCTGGAACAGCCGGAGTGGCTGCCGTTGTTGACGGATGGCAGCCTGGGAGGTTGGGGAGCCCACTGCGGGAGTCAGTTTGCACAGGGGCTTTGGTCTCCCCTGGAGGCTTCGTGGGCGATCAATTGCCTAGAGCTTCGCGCGGTGTTCCGGGCCCTTCAGGCCTTCCAGGACTTGGTGCACTGTCGGCCCGTGCGAGTTCTCTCCGGCAACGGTGGCGTACATCAATCGACAGGGCGGCACCGGGAGTGCCGCGATGGAGGCCGAGGCCAACGAGTTATTCGCGTGGGTAGAGCTTCACTTATCCGCGATATCGGCAGCGCACATTGCCGGCAAAGACAATGTCACCGCGGACTTCCTCAGCAGAGTGCATGTGGATGCGAGGGAATGGGTACTGCATCCCTCGGTTTTTGGTCAGATAGTTCGGCGCTGGGGGATTCCAGTCATGGATCTCATGGCGACCTTTCAGTCGGCCAAAGTTGGCCGTTTCTTCAGCAGGCGACGGGAGCGAATGTCGGAAGGCATCGACGCCTTACTTCATCTGTGGCCGTCGGACGGCATTCTCTGTTTTTCCACCCTGGGCGTTGATAGGCAGGGTGATTCAGAGGATCGGGGCGCATGCGGGACGAGTACGGTTGGTGGCGCCCGATTGGCCGAGGCGTCCCTGGTACGCGGACCTGATCCGTCTCTTGGACGGAGAACCTTGGCGGCTGCTGGCGCGATCGGATGTGTTGCTCCAGGGGCCCCTTCTCATGCCTCAAGTGGAACGGTTCTCGCTTACGGTATGGCCCTTGAGAGGGCTAAGCTCATGAAGAAAGGCTACTCGTTGGCGGTTGTGGCTACTTTGCTTCGGGTGCGTAAGCAGTCGACTTCTTTGGCGTATGTGCGGATCTGGAGTGTGAGGATTGGTGTTCGCGGCGTCAGGTTAGGCCTGGCTCGGCTCCCATCCCGTTGATCTTGGAGTTTCTACAGGACGGCTTTGACAAAGGTCTTGCTGCCAGTTCCTTGCGCGTTCAGTTGGCGGCCCTTTCCTGCTATCGGGGCAAGGTTCAGGGTGCGCCGTTGGGGGCTCATCCTGACATCAGTCGTTTTTCTGAAGGCGGTCACTCGGGTACGCCTGGCGCGCCGGGTCTGCGTGCCCCCGTGGGATCTGAATCTCGTTCTCACGGCTCTGGCCAAACCCCCCTTTGAGCCCTTGCGTCGCTTAAGGATTTGAAGCTCAAGACGGTGTTCCTGGTGGCGATTTGTTCCGCGCGGCGAGTTTCGGAACTACAGGCGTTATCATGCAGGGAGCCCTTCCTGTCTTTTTCTAGGGAAAAGGTGGTCTTGCGTTTGGTACTGTCCTTTCTGCCTAAGGTGGTATCTCCTTTTCATGTGAACCAGGCGGTGTGTTTACCCGTTCTGGGGTCCTTGGGGGGGCGGCGAATCGGATCGCGGTCTTCGGCGTCTCGACGTGAAAAGAGCCTTGCGTCAGTATTTACGGGCCACGGAGTCCTTCCACCGGTCTGAGAGATTGTTTGTACTGTTCGGTGGTGCTCGCAAGGGCGAGGCGGCGGCTAAGGCATTCATTGCCCGCTGGCTTAAAGAAGCGATTG
This sequence comes from Ichthyophis bannanicus, assembly GCA_033557465.1. NCBI lineage: Eukaryota > Metazoa > Chordata > Amphibia > Gymnophiona > Ichthyophiidae > Ichthyophis > Ichthyophis bannanicus. The sequence goes on from CM066032.1 coordinate 1,621,128,152, forward strand.
CGTCCGCGTATTTGCTTCGGGGTCGTGTTGTGCCTCTGGGGCTGAGGGTGCATTCCACCAAGGCGCAGGCGTCATCTTGGGCGGAGAATAGCTTGGTTTCCCCGGGAGACATTTGTAGGGCGGCGACTTGGTCGTGTCTGCATACGTTCAGCAAGCATTACCGACTGGATGTTGCGGCGGCTTCAAATACTCGTTTCGGTTCGGTGGTTTTGGCTGCCGGCTGGAAGGGTCCCTCCCATTGATTACTGCTCTGGTACATCCCAGAGGTAGAGGACTGAACTGGAGGAACGATAAGGAAATGATAATTACACTTACCTGGTAATTGTAGTTCCTTTAGTGATGGCAGTTCAGTCCTCCTTCCCGCCCGGATGTTTATAAGAGGTTTCAGTTTGATGGCGTGCCAAAGAGAGTTACAGGTGAGTCTGGTTTCCTTCCTTTCCTTTCCTTTGTCCCTTCCTCAAGGACAGGGCAGGTGGTAAGAAAGCCTAGTCGGAAGGGGTGGAGTGTTTGTAGTGCGGATGTTATTCTGTTTAGCTACTTATTTGTTGCTCCTTTGAGTCTGCTTTGTTATAGTTCACACTGGGATGCAAGTGGGAGTGGAGAAGGCTATATCCAGTGATGTCATCATTCTGACATACCAGTCTCCTAGCTGCAGGAGGAGATTGACAACCCAGAGGTAGAGGACTGAACTGTCGTCACTAAAGGAACTACAATTACCAGGTAAGTGTAATTATCATTTCTTACAAGGGAAGAAGTTTGAACAAGCTTTTGAAGCCAGAGAAAGTGACGAGCAAGCTATAGCCCAAGAACCTGTGCAAGTTGATTTCTGTGAGTCACAGTCTAGCTCGGAGGTGTCTCCGATGGACTGCTCTCTATGTTTTAAGGAAGTCTGAAAACCTGAGAGCTGGGCTAAGAAAAGAAATGTTTAACCAGCTTTTGTATCTAATAAGCATTTCCCCAAAGTAAAGAAATTTTTGTTAAGAGAAGAAGTTTACCTCTGCTGAATGTGCTTAAACAAAGCTGTGCTGTGAGATGTTAATTTGTATAATGAAGACAGCAGCTTGTGTCAGAAAGCTTTGAGTTCAGTTTTCCTCAGTTCCAGTATCCTTGTTTCTTTGTGTTGGAGAATTATCCTTTTACCTGTGTTCAGAACTTTAATGTGTTTTGGAAACCCACAAAAAAAATGAATATTCTTGTTTGCCCCAACCAACGGTTGCACAACTACTTTGTCTTTGAATGCAAATAGCCAAACTACAAATCCCAGAGCTCTTTGCTGGGAACAAATAGTAAAGCTTCATTTAAGGACATACAAAGACGACCCTACGCCTGTAAGCCCTTGGGCCCAGGCTAGGGGATCACAACGCTCATTAAAAGGCATGTTTACTAAAATGTAGTGTATGGTAACATTATGCAAATGAGGCCCCGCACCGAGTCTCCGCACATGGTCCCGCACGCTCTTTGGGCCACCCCTGGTAGGGGAACACAACTCACTTGTCTGGACTGGTCTAGCAGGACTGGTAAGTAAAATGTCACCTTTTATACCAGGAGATGTTTCCAGTCTGTTTGTCCATTTCTGAACCATATGGCCCAGGTTAACACTGTTCTTAGCCTAGTCATTAGTCGGATTGACTATTGCAGTGCTGCTTATCCAGGTTTACCAACTGTGAACTTTAAAATATGAGTCTATCCAAAACACCACTGCATGCATTCTATTACATGCAGTGGAGGTGTGGCCTAGTGGTTGGGCAAGATACTTCAGGATGGAAGGTCGGGGGTTCAAATCCCACTAGAGGACAGCAACCTTGGGCCGGAAGGACTGGGGTTTCTAGTCCCACAGGTGCTCCTTTTGGCAAGCCACTTAACCCTCCATTGCCCATGTTCCCTGTAAAATAGTTATCTCCAAGTTATAATGCCCTGTTCAATGTACAAATGTATACCAAATAAATTTCAGTTTGTTCAATGTAAACGGCCTTGATATCATGAAAGGCGGTATATAAGAAATGTTAAATAAATGACAAAAAAACAGGATTGCATGAAACCCCCCCCCCCCTCCTTCCTCCTAATCCAGCTTCACTGACTACCAGTCTCGGAATTCATGCAATATAACGTTTTAACATTGGCCCATAAGGTGCTTTAGCAAAATACACCAGATTAGTCACCTTTAATAATTCATATTGCCCCAGCTGATCTTTGTGCTTGTTGTCCAGCAATCACTTAAGTTTACCTTCCCCTGTCAAACTGAACTACAAATCCACTAGGAAATGTGTCTTTTTCAATTTAGCACCTCTACTATGGAATAGTCTCCCATCGCAGCTTCTCCAGGATTCCTATGTATGCTTTAAAGCAGACTTTAAAACGCATCTGTTCAAACGAAGCTTTGAACACGCTAACTAAAGCAGGGCAGACCATTGGGTCAGTGTGTGTTCTGGCTTGTAAATGTGTGCTGGAGTGCCTTTGGAGCTCACCCCAATGGATGCAGGTCTCTGGGGTTTCCAGGAGGCTTCCTGATCTTTGTTGAATGCCTTTGTGAAACCCTACAGGGTTGGTACAGTTGGTGCCTTTGGTGGCTAGTCTGTCTCGAATATCATCTTCCTCCGACCCTGGGTTCTGACTGTTTGGTTACATCCCACTCATCTGGACTGGTCTAGTAAGATAAAAAGGAATGATGAATTTTACATTTAATTTGTTTTCCTTGAATCCTGCTTGAGCAGTCAAGGACTCTCCCTAGAAGTTGCAGTGCATCATGATGCTTCAAGCAAATAATGTTTTATTATGTTTAGGATCTGTTCACAATTCCTTTTTTTTTTTTTTTGGTAGTAACCCCTGATGAAACCTAGGATGAAACCCAAGGCCACGTGTCGGGATGTTGATGGGAGGATATACATATGAAAATTGAATTTTTTCACAGGTACACTACCAAAAAACTGCCTCCAGTTTTGCAACTGATTCCTATAGATTTTGGGGTGCTGAATCCAGGAAAAATAGCCAAAATGTTCCATCACGTCACGTTTTCTTGCAAAATTAGATTTCTTACCCATATAAGGAATGTTCACATAATTTCTTTTTAGCCGACTGCAGTTTATTTTCTTGGCCCAAAATAGAGGTTGTAATGGTTAACTAACTAGAAACACTCCCTCATGATATTTTAGAGTGTTTTGTATTCATTTTATACATTAACAGGACAATTGGGAGGCGGGGGGCTAAATCCAGTACTCGCGCTGGCGCATGTTCTTTCCTGTTCGCCTCGCCTCGTTCGCTCGCTCAAACACGGTGGTTGCGACATGAACGTTCCTGTCAAATTTCAGTTTCTTGCAAGTTCATTATTACCTTTTGTTTGCTCAGTCGTAATCCAGCTTTATTCCCAAGTGGTTCACTACAGTTATAGTTTGCAGTGCTGTGTATTTGTGATGGCTCACAGAGCCAGAGGTTGCGTCAACTCTCCGGACAGTTTTTGTTTTATTTGTGGGGAATATACCATGAAAAAGCGGCAGAGGAACATTTCTGCATTTATTAAAAAAGTATATTTCGCCTATTTCGGTTTGAAGTTAGGCGATCAAGACAAACCGTGGGCTCCTCACAAAGTGTGCAAGACATGTGAGGAAGATCTACGCTTATGGATGAAAGGTAAAAAACAAGCATTTCGTTTCGGAATACCTATGATGTGGCGTGAACAAAGAGACCACAGCAGTGACTGCTATTTTTGCTCTTGCATTGTGAAGGGATACAACTTAAAAAATAAGAACGTAATAAGTTACCCCAACCTTCCCTCAGCAATTAGGCCTATGCCTCATAGCAACGAAGTACCTGTGCCTGAACCACCAAAATCTTTGGATCATATTTGTGTGGACGGTTCTGATCATGATGAGACTCATCAGATGGCTTTTCCCGATGAGACCAGTACTTCCGAGTTTGAAACTGAACCAGATCCGAAACCTGAACTTTTCTCTCGAGCTGAATTGAATGATTTAGTCCGGGATTTACGACTCCCAAAAGATGCTGCCCAACTGCTAGGTTCTCGGCTTAAACAGAAAAATCTATTGTCACCAGGAACAACTTTTTATTGGTACCGCAACCGCGAGACACAATTTTTGAATTATTTCAGCAAAGAGGAAGATTTGGTATTTTGCAACGATATATACGGAGTGATGGAAAAGTTTAAACTCAAGTATGATCCTGCTGAATGGCGGCTGTTCATTGATTCGTCAAAAGACAGCATAAAAGGTGTTCTTCTTCATAATGGCAACACATTCGCTTCAGTTCCTATTGCTCACTCTGTTATTCTCCAAGAAAAATATGAGAATTTGGCCCTGATTCTTCAGAAGATTCGTTATGATGAGCATAAGTGGATGATTTGTGGAGACTTTAAAATTCTATCCATGCTATTAGGGCAGCAATCCGGTTTCACCAAATATCCCTGCTTCCTTTGCTTGTGGGATAGCCGGGCCCGCGACCTACACTGGGGGAAAAAAGACTGGCCAATTCGGGAGTATTTGAGTCCCGGTGAGAAAAATGTTCTTCATGAGAGCTTGGTACCTCGTGATAAAATTCTATTACCACCTCTCCACATTAAGTTGGGTCTCATTAAGCAATTCATCAAGTCCCTTCCAAAAGATGGTGAGTGCTTTCGGTACCTTTGCTCAAAGTTCCCCCGACTTTCTGAAGCAAAGCTAAAGGAAGGAGTGTTTGTTGGCCCTGATATAAGGAAACTCATTTCAGATGGAGCATTCGCTGAAACGATGTCTGAGAAGGAAAAAGAAGCCTGGGATTCCTTCAAGGATGTTGTTCTCAAATTCTTGGGGAACAGGCGGGATGAGAACTATAAGGATATTGTTGCCAGGATGCTCAATGCCTTCAAAGAACAAGGCTGTAACATGAGCCTGAAAGTCCATTTCTTGCATTCCCATGTGAACTACTTTCCCGAAAACCTGGGGGCGTACAGTGAAGAACAAGGTGAAAGGTTTCACCAGGACATCAAGGACGCAGAGAGAAGGTACCAAGGAAGATGGAACACCACTATGATGGCTGATTTCTGCTGGTTGCTGCTGCGGGAAACCCCAGATGAAAAATACGCCAAGCAGCGCACCAAGAGAAGCATTCGGGGGAAGAAGAAACGGGCCCACCAGGAGATTGATTGACCCAAGAATGACTTTAAAATCTAAACTGTGTTGACAAATATCGTGTTTTTACTAAACTTTGAAATAAAAATTTGCTAGTTATTACCACAGTGTCGGATCTCATTTATTAGAATTTTATTTTCACACCATCGGGTGTTTGTCTTCATGTATTGCAATGGTGCGGTTTGCGTTTTCTATTCTTAAATACATACCTGTACAACATTTTTTGCACATTTCTTTGCTTTGTTTTGTGTCTAACCTCGCTCTTATATGCTCAATGTTTGTGCACATGTATGTGGCTGTTTTAAGTGCAGACAATTTTGCTACCATCACAGTGTGTTTTGTTGACATTATTCTTATGTGCTGCCTTGTTACAATTTTCTTTATTCTTATTTGAATAACTACTAAACAATTAGTATAAAGAATTCATCCAAGAAACTTTTATCTCGATCGCACTCAATCTGAAACGTTCACCTCAAACTGCTAACCCAATGTAGCAAAAAATCTGTACGTGATGGAGCAAATTGGTTACCAGATTTGGATTCAGCGCACCAAAAAACGTAAAAATCAATCGAAACATTAGAGGCAGTTTAAAAAAAAAATTTTTTTAGTGTACCTGTGTAATTGGTGCACTGATGGTGCTACCTATGAACATTGGTGAAGTTCAGTCAAGCCAACTTTTCACAGGCAAGTCCTTTTATTTTTATGAAGGAAAATGATAAAGTTGTGAACAAACTATATCACTGCAAAAAAAGAAAAAATTGTGTCTGTGAAGAGCGATGATGTGACGGATTCAAACCACCTAGAGTTCTGTTTTGGGTTTGGTGTTGAGCTCTCCTTTTTGGACAATTTATATGTGAATGATGTTATATATGCATGTGTGTATATATATATAATGTGTGTGTGTATATATAAAGAAAGAGAGAAAAACATGTTGGTGGGTGGTATTAATCAATATATGGGACATCTCATTCTTTGAGATCAAATTTGAATGAAGCTCTTTTAAATAATTATTTCCACAAATATATTAAATTTGCCTCATGAGCTGGACTTGGTTTCATGAGATTGCTAGCTCTGCGTAGTTTTGACTTCAGGGGTAAGATGGCAGAGGAGGCAGCAGCAACTCCACCAGTTATGAAGTGCTGTTAGCTGAAGCCTCCTGCTGACTGAAGGACATCATGGCAAGATAGGAGGATAGAGAGTCAAACATTATTGTGGATGTCCAATCACGGTAGTTGAGCCAATTCAAATAGTCCTGGATGAAGAATAAACCTGTTTGTTGTATAATGTGAACTTGAAGCAAAGGTAGAAAAATGCCTCTGTGAGAGGGTGACAAGAAGGAAGCCTCTGTTGAAGCATGGGCATGTGATGTATTATATAGCATCAGTAAAGAAATGCTTAGGGGATCTACAGGTGTAGGAGAACAAGGTTTTATGGTCTTTGAGATGAAAGTGGAAGTTCGCCATGTTATATCACATATATCAACCTGCTGACACCATCCATACAGTAAATGCATGGTAATGGCAGCATTGTTGTGGGAATGCTTTTGAGCAGTGATGGGGGGGGGGGGGGGAGTCTGAAGATTGAGAGATGGATAATGCAAAGCACAAGCAAATCCTGGAGGAACAACTTTTGTTTTGGTATACTGTAGACTGGGGCAAGGGAAGATGATTTGTCTTTAAGCAGGACAGTGATCCTAAGCACAAAACAAAAGTGGCTCAACTGGAAGAAAGTGAATGTTCTTGAGTAGCCCATTCAAAACCCAGATCTGAATCCAATAGAAAATCTGTGGCACAATTTTGAAAACAGCTTGAGCTATTCAATTGGGACAAGAATGAGCAGAAACTGCACCACCACTGTGCAACTATATCTTAGATACACCCTGAGAAACTAATGTGATTATGTGTGTGAATAATTTCCCATGTAATTGAGCAGATGCATAATCACATGATTCTGTATAATAGTGACAATCCCTGGTGGCTTAGTGTTCTAAACTGCCCTCTGCCATCTCCTCCCTGTAGCCCTAATCTTTATTGAATTTCTGAGGGTCTGCTCCTTCCCTAGGACCTTCCGACTCACCCCAGGAGGTCCAGGGGTGATACCCATTCACTCCCTACCCTGTTGGTAAGCTTGTGGCAAGCATTTACCCCCCCCCCCATTTACACCTTCCCTCTCCCTTTACACCTTCACCCCCCCCTGATTTTCAAAATCTCATCTTTCCCTTTCCTCCCCTCTGCCTACCAGTGCAGCTATTCTATTTCTGTCCTCATCCTTCTGCTCTCATTTGGTACTTGAGGCCCTTCTTCGGGGCAGTAGCAGGTCTTTAAGCACAGGCCTGTGCTCAAGTGCTTCCATATCCAGCTCCATTAGTAGAGCTGGATATGTCAGCACTTGAGCATGGACCTGTGTTTAAAAGCCCTATACCAGTGATGGCTAACCTTTTTGAGCCCGAGTGCCCAAACTGCCGCACAAAACCAAAGAATTTCCTCAAAGTGCCAGCACGTCAATTTGCATAAATATTTGCATAATGCTAACATACACTAACTTTTAGTAAACATGTCTCTTAATGAGTGTATGGATAAAGACAGACTAAAAGATTTCTACATTACTATAATCCAGTGCCAACCGCCAGGCACATTAGGAACTACTACAAACACTGCCCATTTAGAACCAATAGCAAACCTGCCGTATCCTAACAGCACTACCAGGACTCACAAAGCACCACACCATACCTATCAAAAGGCAACACTGCAAATATTAAACCAATACATTTCAGACAATAACAATACATGACCTACTGGGGAAAGAGAACAAGTGGCAATGTCAAAAAGGAATTACATAAACAGAATACCTCAGCTCAGTTACACAGTTGCAATTGCTCCAGCCACTTTCTTCTGGTTTCTTCATGTTTTCTGCTAACTCTCCATCATCTGCTGTCCATTTGTCCTTTCTTCTCTCTTCTAGTTTTTTTTTCCATTCTCTCTCTCTACATCCGCTTTAACATACTAATCTTTCTCCTTTTGCTCTTTCCTCATTCCTATTTCATCCACTCAAATTTTACCCCTCCATCCTCAATCCCCACTTATTCTCCCAATACCCGGCCAATTGTAGATTTTTATCCCTCCCACACAAAAAATTTTTCCGCTCTCCATTTTACTCTCCCAGCCCCATCCCATTCTAATCCTCCCCCAACATCAGCTCCCTTCTAGTTCCAGCCTCACCCAGCATCCATTCCCTTCTAGTCCCTGCATCAGCCCATTTCCAGTCCTAGCCCCCCATCAGCCCATTTCCAGTCCTAGCAACCCCCCAACCCAATACCAGTCCTAGCCCCCCCCATCAACCCACTTCCAGTCCTAAACCCCCATCACCCCATTTCCAGACAGCCCCCATCAGCCCATTAGCAGTCCTACCCCCCCCGCCAGCCCATTAGCAGTCCTAACCCCCCTCCCCCCCCCTGCCCATTAGCAGTCCTAACCCCCCCCCTAGCCCCTTAGCAGTCCTAACCCCCCCCCCTGCCCATTAGCAGTCCTAACCCCCCCCCCCTCTGGCAAATTTTTAAAAAAAAAAGCAGGCTCTGGCTGCTGCCGCGGCAGACTGCAATGTCCCGCGGGGCCCCCTCCGCCCGCTAAGCCCCTCTGCAAGGGCTTTCAGATTCGCGAGGGAGACCATCTCCCTCGCGAATCTGAAAGCTCTTGCAGAGGGGCTTAGTGGGCGGAGGGGGCCCCGCGGGACGCTGCATTCTGCCCTTGCCGCGTCCGCGGCAGCAGTCAGAGCCAGCTTTTTTTGCGGACCTTCCCGCGTGCCAGCTGCAAGGCCTTCGCGTGCCACAGCTGGCACGCGTGCCATAGGTTCGCCATCGCTGCCCTATACTCTGCTGAAGCAGCTCTTGCATGCTGCTTTCCTGCTGCATAGATGTGGCAAATTGTATGCAGCCCTTGTCCTCCTAACGGCAGGGCTAGTCCAATCCAGTAGACCCTTCACCAGAGGCATACTAAGGGTGGGGTGGTGGGTGCAGCCTGCCCCGGTGCTGGCCAGGAAGGGGCTGCATCTCCACTAGGCTCACACTTCAGAGGCAGTGTGCCAAATTTATCTTAAAGCCAGCAGACTTGCCACACTGTCTCCAATCCAGGCCTGGCAGATCTTCTCTCCCAGTTGAAGTCTCATGAATCGTTGCAGGGCTGTGGTTAGATTGACAGTTTTGAAGGGGGAACTTCCCCCTTTTTCCACAGAATTTGTGCTATTGCACCAGCAGGCTTTCTACTTAAAACTGGGCCTGAGGGGACGCTCGGCTTGAGGGGTTTCTTTGCTACCCAGGGTAGTGTTACCTCTGCAGCAGCTAAGTGTTCTTGTAAGTTGCTGCTGGTTGATGAGTAGGATGCAGCCTTGGTGGGGTCACTGGACTCCTTGGAGCTCCTAGAGGGCCCCAAGGATCTCTTATAGGATCTTCCTCAGGAGGACTTGGAGGGGGGTGAGGATCTGATGGTGGTATGGAGTTTTCACAGGGATGAGCTGCCCCCTCTGATGTCTCAGGTGCTAGCAGCCTTGCGGATCACTGAGGAGCCCTGGCTGGAACCTGTGAAGATGGTGGAGGATCTGCTGCTGGAGGGTGTCCAGAAACTGCCAAGATAATTTCCCTTTCATAGGGCGATTAAAGGAGATGATTGCAGCAGAATGGAAGCCTCTAACTGCTGGGCTGCATGTTTGGCAGGAGCATGGCAAAGCTTTATTCCATCCTTTCTGAAGAGAAGTAGTTGCATCTGCCGATGTTAGACACCCTGGTGGCAGCAGTAACTAGGCAGACAACCGTACTTGTGGAAGATGTACTCGCCTTGAAGTAACCACAGGACCATCGAATGGAGGCCCTGCTTAAGCAGTCTTTAAGATCTCCACACTGGCACTACAGGTGCCAGTTTACAGGGCTTATGTGGCCCGGGCCTGCCTGAGATGATTGCAAAGGATCCCAGAAGTGTCCTTTGTGGAGTCTGTGGATCTGGAGGATGCAGCATGGCTGGAGTCTGGTTTGGCCTACTTGGCTGATCCTCTTCTCAGATTTGCTTTGCATGAAGAATATTACCATGTTAGAGACAGCATGCTTTATTGTGGCTGCAGAACTGGTCGGCTAATGTGGCCTCCAAATTGCAACTTGGCATGCTTCCCTTTGTGGAACAGTAGCTGTTGTAGTGAGAATTTTCTTGAAGGATGCTATGATTATGGCAGGCGAGGGATAGGAGACTTCCGGTGCTTGCAGTTTCTACTCTTTTCCCCTGTTTGCCCTCAGGGCTTCCATGGTTTAAAAAAAAAAAAGAAAATAAAAGGTTAATTTTTTTTTCTTTCTTTTTAACTGTGCTGGTGGAGAATTGGATTTTAGACTGCTTATCTGCTTTAAGCTCATACTGGCTGAGATTGGTAGCACAGGCTTCTTTATAGGGTTAGGTTTTCAGGTCAGTGTGTCTCTATCTGCTGGTTGGTGAGCATAGCCCTTACGTCTGGATGGGACTGGAGAGACTCCAGGAAAGAAAACTTAGCAGGTAAGGTCTAATTTCACATCTTTCTGAGAGTTGAATTGCTCCTTGACCTATTTTTATTTATTTATCAAATATTTGTTCCTGAGCGGTCCTCCAGTTTAGTCCACCACATCCGGGTAGTGCACCTCTTCCTGCAGCATGGAGACTGGACCATTCAGAATCTTCAATACCTCAGGGTATATGCTGCTGGAGCTCCCATCAGCCCCCAGTGTGTCCAGTCTCCAGCAGCAGGAAGACGTGTGAGCCTACCTGGCTCACTTAAGGATTACATAGCAACACTAGTCAGTTAGTTAGCCCTTTGTTTTGGGGGATTATTTTCATTGTAAATTTTACCTTTTATTTCGTGTAGCCTGTCACTTAAAAAAAGGTACGAAGTCTGAGGAGCCGAGCCGTCACTGCCCTTCTCTCTCCTTTGCCTGGGGCACTAATTTCGGCAGTGTTAGATCGCTCCCCCTGGACTGTACGGCGGAGAGATCTCTTCTCCTGGCAGCAGCTCTTCTGGTGTAAAGAGCTTGCTCCGGAGTGTGCAGCACAGCTCGACGAGGTGCCCGGCTCACCGGTTTGTTCTTGGGGCAGCCGGGTCTCAGCTATTCTCCGCTCTCGATTCGAGCGGTTTTTGATGCTTTTTTCTTTTTCTCTCAGCTGCGGTAAGTGCAATATCCTTTGTTTTGTTTTCGCCGGTTTCCTGCACTCCGTTTGATTTTATTTTCTTTCTGTTCTGTTTTTCGCGCCTTTTTCTCGCCGTTCCGGCGGCCATTTTCTATTCTCTTTTTATTCTGCGGGCTGCTCCAGCTTCTTTGGGGTTTTGGAGCTAGAGCCGTTAGCGTTTTGGAACAGCTCCATTTTTTTTTTTTTTTATTTCTTTGTCCTGTTCATTTAAAAGGTTAACAAAAAAAAAAAAAAAGTGTTTTCATTGTTGAGTTTTCTTCAGTGGGTGCTCGAGATAATCAGGGAAGGCTATGCGCTGGAGTTTGCTTCCCCTCTCCGGGACTCCTTCGTGCTGTCTCCCAGCAAGGGACGGCAGAAGGAGTCAGCAATTCGTTCAACGTTGGATCGGCTGGTGAAGTTGAGGGTGGTAATTCCCATTCCGGAGTCCGAGTGCGGAGAGGGATGTTACTCTATTTATTTCGTGGTGCCAAAGAAAGACTGGTCGCTCCGTCCTATCTTAGACCTCAAAGGCGTGAATCGTTGTCTCCGGGTGCCACATTTTCACATGGAAACCTTAAAATCAGTCATTGTGGCGGTTCGCCTGGGAGAGTTTTTGACGTCTCTGGGACCTCTCTGAAGCCTATCTGCATATTCCGATAAGGCCGGTTCATCAGAAGTTTCTGCGCTTCGCCTTACCGTGGGGCCACTTCCAGTTTCAGGCGCTGCCGTTCGGACTGGCTACCGCTCCCCGCACCTTCACCAAGGTCATGGTGGTGGTTGCAGCGGCCTTGCGGAAAGAAGGTATTTTGCTTCACCCTTATCTCGATGACTGGTTGATTCGGGCAAAGTCCGAGGCAGAGAGCTTGGAGGCCACAGACAGAGTCGTTCGTCTGCTTCAGGATCTCGGTTGGGTAGTCAATGTAAAGAAGAGTCACTTGGTCCCTACGCAGTCCCTCGAATACCTTGGGGTCGTTTTCGACACGGCGAGAGGCTTGGTGATGTTACCGGCTCGCCGCGCCCAAGCCTTGCACCGTCTGGTGCGCACGTTTTTGGGGATTCCCACGCCTTCCGCGTGGTGGTACCTGCGGCTTCTGGGAATAATGGCGGCGACTCTGGAGGTGGTTCCTTGGGCCAGGTTTCATATGCGTCCGCTCCAGAGAGCACTCTTACGTCGGTGGTCGAACCAGTCCGATTCCTTGAACCGCCGGTTGCCCTGTCCGAGACAGGTCCGGATATCGTTGCAGTGGTGGCTCCGCTCGAAGTCCCTGAGAGCGGGAATGCCGTTGGAGCAACCGGTGTGGCTTCCGTTGATAACGGATGCGAGTCTGGCGGGTGGGGGGGCCCACTGCCAGGACCGCTTTGCACAGGGGACGTGGTCAGCCAGGGAATCCCGATTGATCAACCATCGTCTCGAGCTCTGAGCGGTACGGCTTGCACTGATGGCCTTCGAAGCGTCTGTTGTGGGAAAAGCAGTATGAATCCTGTCGGACAACTCGGCTACGGTGGCGTATATCAACCGACAAGGCGGCACAGGAAGCATGGCCATGGAAGAGGAGGCGGAGGCGCTCTTCGTCTGGGTGGAAGTTCACCTTCTAGCTATTTCGGCAGCACATATCACCGGAAAAGACAATGTGATGGCGGACTTTCTCAGCAGAGTGCAGGTAGACTCCGGAGAGTGGGAACTCCACCCGCAAGATTTTGCGCAAATAGTTCGCCGATTCGGGCCGCCGATCATGGCCCTCATGGCGACTTTCCAGTCGGCAAAGACGGGTTGGTTTTTCAGCAGGAGGAGAGAGCAAATGTCCGAGGGGATCGACGCTCTCATCCAACTGTGGCCCAACTCCGGACTTCTGTATGTCTTTCCTCCGTGGGCGTTGATCGGGAGAGTTGTTCAGCGTATCGAGGCGCACCGCGGAAAGGTCCTGCTAGTGGCTCCAGACTGGCCCCGGCGGCCTTGGTTCGCGGATCTAGTCCGACTTCTCGACGGGGTCCCTTGGAAGCTTCCTCTCCTAGTGGATCTGCTGGTGCAGGGTCCCCTGCGCATGCCTCAAGTGGATCGATTCTCGCTTACGGTATGGCCCTTGAAAGGGCTAGGCTGAGAAAGAAAGGTTATTCGCCGGCAGTCATTGCCACTCTCCTTCGAGCTCGAAAGTCTTCTACCTCGCTGACGTATGTCCGAGTTTGGGGCATTTTTGAAGATTGGTGTTCCAGAAATCAAGTTTGGGCTTCGACGGCGTTGGTCGCTGTCGTTCTCAGTTTTTTGCAGGACGGTTTCGACAAGGGATTGGCGGCCATCTCCCTGAAAGTACAGCTGGCGGCTCTCGCCTGTTATAGGGGGAAGGTTCAGGATGTTCCTCTTGGAGCTCACCCGGATGTACAGCGTTTTCTTAAAGCTGTTTTTCAGCTGCGGCCTCGCGTAGGGTGTCCATTCCCTCGTGGGATTTGAATCTGGTTTTGCAGGCACTAGTGCAGAAACCTTTTGAGCCTCTTCGTCAAGCTTCAGTTAAGGATTTAACTTTGAAGATGGTGTTTTTGGTAGCTATTTGTTCGGCGAGGCGAATTTCGGAGCTACAGGCTTTGTCTTGTAGGTCGCCGTTCCTCTCCTTTTCTCGTGATTAAGTCGTTTTGCGGCCGGTTCCTTCCTTTCTGCCTAAAGTGGTGTCTCCTTTTCATGTGAATCAATCCGTCATTCTGCCAGCGTTTCCCTCGGACTCAGCAAAGGTATCCGACGACGGTTTTCATCGGCTCGATGTCCGCCGAGTGTTGCGTCAGTATCTGAAGGTGTCCGAAACGTTTCGGAAGTCGGATCGCCTCTTTGTGCTTTTCGGGGGAGTTCGAAAGGGGGAAGCGGTGGCGAAGTCTTCTATTTCTAGATGGATTAAGGAAGCTATTGCATCTGCGTATATCTTGCACGGCCGTTCGGTTCCGTTAGGGTTAAGAGCCCACTCTACTAGGGCGCAAGCAGCGTCGTGGGCGGAGCATAGCCTTGTGCCGCCAGTGGAGATTTGCAGGGCGGCTACTTGGTCGTCTCTTCATGCTTTCAGTAGACATTATCGGTTGGATATTGCAGCGTCTCAGGATTCTTGTTTTGGTTCGGCGGTGTTGCGCGCCGGTTGGCAATGTCCCCCCCCGTTGATAACTGCTCTGTTACATCCCGGATGTGGAGGACTAAACTGGAGGACCACTCAGGAAATGGAAATTACACGTACCTGGTAATTGTAGTTCCTGGAGGGTCCAGTTTAGTCCTCAGTCCCACCCAAGAGGCATCTTTATATAGTTCCTTTACAGCGCGCTAACATTGGAGTGCGGGGAGTCGCGTAAGTACAATTTTTTTTTCAGTTCCTCGTGGTTGGTGCTTTGTTTTTTTCGTCTCTTTTGGGAGAAGGGGATTTGTTTCCTTGCCTGACAGCTCAGTGTGCCTTCTGCTTTTCGTAAAGGGGGCAGAAGCAAGGTGCCCGGTTCTGGCTCTCTCGTTTGGGGAGGGAGTTCAATTATTGTTAAGGGGGGGTACAGCTAGTTATAGTTTACTGTTTTCAATCATGTGTTGCTTCTTTGAGTCTGCTTTGTTAATAGTTCACTGGGGGCTGATGGGAGCTCCAGCAGCATATACCCTGAGGTATTGAAGATTCTGATTGGTCCAGTCTCCATGCTGCAGGAAGAGGTGCACTACCCGGATGTGGAGGACTAAACTGGACCCTCCAGGAACTATAATTACCAGGTACGTGTAATTTTCCATTTATACCACTATGAGCATGCTATGGTGGCATCAAAGTGCTTTACAATATCATCAGGTTAACTGAAAGGGGTACAAAATGGGTGGATAAACACAACCCCCCCCCCCCCCCGATCATAAATAAGAGTCACAATAAGTCACATATAGGTGGGAACTGTGTAAAACAACAGTTCTAACCAGTGACAAACAGAGCAAGGACTAAACACAATTGGAAGGGTTAATTCATTTCATAAGAGTTTTGAAAGAGCCAGGTTTTCAACAGCTTTTTAAACTTGAGATAGGAACTCTTGAAACTAATAATTGGGGGCAAGGAATTCCAAAGCGTGGGACCATTCACGGCAAAGGTAACTGAACGTATCCATTCGGATTTAAGGTGTCTAAAGGGGGAACTGCCAGAGGTTGGGCTTGAGATGATATGAGATGGCAGTATGGGACCAAAAGGGAGACAGACAGATAAAGGGAGAGGCCCATATAGAATGCTTGATGGACCATAATTTAAAATTTTGAATTTGATATGGACTTGAATAGGTAACCAATGTTCTTTAAGTAACAGAAGGGATACGTGATTTGATCGGTGTGCATTGTATGTTATTGTAACAGTTGTATTCTGAATTAGTTGTAATTTGTTAATCGAGAAACAAGGAAGATCTACCAGCAAGGAATTGCAGTAATCTAAGTGGGAAAGAACTAGTGTATTAGTCTTAAAGCGTTAACCTTGAGGGAAGGTTTGACAGACCTGATCAGCCTTAAGGAGTAGAAAGACTTCTTGACTAAAGAGGAAACCTGGGGATGAAAAGAGAGGTCTTTGTCAAAGACGATTCCCAAGGAGGTAATAGAGTCCCTTATCGGAATGGAAATGCCTGTTGTACAGGGGAAATAAGTGCTCGGACCATTAAGCGAAAACTATATGGCTGAAGACTTGGCCACATTAAGAACTAGTTTATGCACTGGGAGCCAACCGGAGATCTTATCTAATGCAGAGGTGAAAAATGAACCAAAAGGTGGAGAGACTCTTGATTCAAAAAGCAACTGTAAAAGTGTACTTGGATAGATAGGACTTAAACCATGCCAACACTGTGTTTGTGAGACCAATATGTTCCAATCTGTGTATCGGCGATGAATGATCTATGAGATCAAATGCTGATGAGAGATCTAGATTGATTAACAAGACCACCTTCTCCCCCCCCACCCCATCAAAATGCATCAATATCGCATTCTGTAAAGCAGCAGCAGGGTTTCAGTGTTGTGCTGTGCTTGAAATCCAGACTGTTTGGGGTGTAAAAGAGTGAGTGCTTCAATGAAGGTAGACAAATGATGATGAAGCACAATCTTTTCAAGTGAATTTGGCCAAGAAGGGAAGATAAGAAATAGGGTGAAAACTATGTGGGAGATTAGGATCCATGTTAGGTTCTTTCAAGAGTGGTTTAATAATTGCACATTTCCGGGCAGAGGGAACTGTACCCATAAGCAAGTGACTGAGGAGATCGCTATTGGCGATAAGATGTCCCATGCTCATAACTTTACATTAGTGTTGAGTTCTGGGAGATCTATTTTGTCCTGGTGCTGAGTGGTTGCTACCTATTTGTGTGCCTGATTAATCCTGCTAACTACAGAGAATGCCTTTGTACAGGTAAGCACCTTGGCTGTACAGGCAGGAAAAAGCCCCAGTCCTGATTTTTGAAGGCCTTTACATGGGTAACTGCCCTCATTACCCGTGTAAAGGCTGTATCTGGGATGTTCGAAGAGCCCCTACACAGGTAGTGCCTTTCAAAAATCCAAGATATGCTCCTAACGTGCCCAGATTCTATCGGCAAAGCATCGGGGCATGTTGGGGTGGAGCGGAGGTGGGCTATGGCACTACCCATATAGCACCGACTTTTCGATGCTACACGATTAGCGCTCTGTGCCTTAAAGAGAGGCATTTGAAAACCTCGCCTATCTTTAAGGCGTAGGGGCTAACTGTGTAGCATCGGAAAATCGGTGCTGCACGGGTAGCTCCTGTGGCTTCCTGGCTGTGTGGCTTGAGCTGTATTTTCAATGCCGGGGCCGCATAAGACCCCAGCACTGAAAAATCTGGGTTAGGCGGAAAGGGGGCAGGCTATCCACTGATTGCAGTGCATAGCACCGCCCTGTTCAGAATCAAGCCCCCCTGACTAAATTAACTAAGAGTGGCCTAGTGGTTAGGACATGGTACTTCAGACCAGAGGGACTGGGGTTTCTAGTCCTATAAGCACTCCTTGTGGCCTTGGGCAAGCCACTTAACCCTCAGTTGCCTCAGGTACACATAGATTGTGAGCCCTTTGGGGACAAAGGAATGTTTCCAGTACCCGCTTGTAGTAATTACATAATGTAAACCGCTTTGATTGAAGGATAAGGTGGTATAGAAAACTGGTTAAATAATCTCTTCAAACAAAATATATCTGAAATACTCACTCATATCCTGTTAATCTTGCCTTGGCATTTAAAATAACCTCCAGAAATGACACAAACAAATGGAAAGCTGGCATGTCACCTATCCAATTAAAACACTCTTTGAAGTTCCTCCATAACGATTTCAAGGAATTTGGATCTCTCTCTTTCGTGGTCACACTTCTGACACTTTTTTATATATGTAGAGGGGATATTCAGCAGTGGCAGCTAGCACTTAGGCAGCTAGTTGTCGCTGTTGAATACTAACCCTGGATATTCAATGCCGGGGCCATATCTGGCCACTGGCATTGAATATCTGGATTGCTGCAGAAGCTAACTGGGCAGTATTGAGCAGTTGCCCAGTTAGCTTCTGTGGGTAAAGTTAGGCCAGCCTTTGCTGCACTTTACCTGTATGTCGCTAAGCCGCGCTGTCCTGGAACAACCACGACAAGGCCCGATGCTAACCGCATAGCATCGGGGCGTGTAGCGGCTGCACCCGCAGATATCCAGTGGCACTGTACCGTTCAGTGGTATTTACACGGTTTGCAGGTCATCAAACCATGTAAATGCTTTTGAATATCTCCCCCATAATACATAGCTTTGTTCATTTTGTATTTCTATTTAAATGTTTTGCGTTATGCAGTTCAACTGTATTTAGTAGTTCTGACCTCCTTAATATTGTACAGGAACATCCCTTAATGTTGTCTATGCTCTCTAAGCAAATGAAACCAGTTTGACCCATGAAATTGCATTGTGTCCATAAGTTTGACGGATCTGTGTTTACTACTGGTGGTTGCTTCTGTGCATTGTCTTATAAATTTATCCAGCAATGCTGCTGAAATATTTATCCGTAGTGCGGAATGTTACAACCCTTATTTCTGCAGCTTTGATTTATAATGTAGGCATTTTTGGGCCTTGGGCATAACTTTCATAACATATGTCTAAACTTCCAATTTATTTTGATTAACTGCTAAATGCCCACACAGGTTCACCAAATAATTTCCTTTTATCATTCTGCTAGACCAGTCCAGACACGTAGGTTATGCTCCCTTGCCAGCAGGTGGAGGAAGACTTGAACAACTTCCAGTGATGTCATCAGTAGGTATATCTACTGGTGCAGCATTGAGTGAAGCCAGTATTTTGCCTCCAGCAGGTGGCAAAGTATGTGGACTGGTAGAGCAGTACAGATAGGCTGGCCTCCCTTGGCCTAGACTGTGGTCCTCCTGGCCTATGTGACTGAATCCATATGTTCCGTGCTTGCTTGGAGCTTGGGTCACCCCTATCTCCTGGAGCTTATAGCTTGCCCTGTGTCCACCGCTGCTACCCAAAGGTTCCTAGTGCTTGATGGGCCAGAGAGCATATAGGAGGACCCCTATGGGGAGTTGGTAAGTAGGGACCAAGCTCCCCTTCTCTTTTGCTGTCCTTTCTCTGTGTGGTGTGTTCCTTATCGTTCCTACAGTTTATGCCCACTAGTATTTTGTGAAGAACCCGGCCAAGATCAAATCTTATGCTTTGTCAATATGTATATAGTTACCCTGTATTTGCTCCAAGTTTTGTCTCCTGTTACAATGTAAGCGCAAAACAGTCTTGACTAAATTGTGCAACCTTTGTTAATTGTAAACCGCACTGATAACAAATAGCGCGGTATATAAAAGATGTTAAATAAATAAATATTCCTCCACCTCTGGGTAGTGTACTTCCTCCTGCAGCTTGGAGACTGGGCATGTCAAAATCATTGTTTTTCAGTGAAGTTAAAAATATTTTTATAAGTAATATTTAAAGAACAAAAAGGATCAAAAAAATGAAAAATTTCTTCACATTAAGGCTACACCTCTAGGTCGTTGATGTATAGGGCTTGACTGACCAAAGTTGACAAGGTCGTTGTAATAGCCCAGAGGTTCTGAGACCTAGTAGCCTAATATAAAACAGTATTTATTGTATAAGTTAACACATTGTCAATGTAAGTCGCTTGACACTTTCGTGGACAACTACAGAGTTTCAGAAAAAGTATTGAGTTAATCAGACTCTGCATAAGGACCGTCACTAATCTTGTATGTCAAAATCATGACAACACTGGATATAGTCTGCTGGTCTCTCCCATCTGCCCCCAGTGTGTCCAGTCTCCATGCAGCTGGAGGACGTAGTGAGCCTGTGCTCTGGGCTCACTTGGAGGAACAGATAAGGAGCATTTAGTCAGGCCATATTTAGCTTTAAATTTATATTTGAACTTACTTTCTTTTAAGTTTGATTGGCAAGGAGGAGTTAAAAGCCCTTTAGCTGTGGGGAGCAAATTGGTTTCAATGCAGTTTAGTGTAGGTGTTTTTAAGGTTGAGGGATGACCCTTTAAGTTGTTTTTTAGCAGTTCCCGCCCCCCTACTCTGTCGGTCATTTACCTTTCTGCAGTACTTCGCCGGTCGGATCTCTCTCCCTTGACTGTACGGGAGAGAGCTCCGGGACCCGGGCAGCCACACACACACACGCACAGAGACTGTGTGCGTCGGAGCATCTTCGTGTCTGCGGGATCTAGGCTGTCTTCAATGAAGCCGGCAGGGCAGTCCTCGCCGCGGTGGCGCGGCTTGAAGGGCAGATCAATTACCGCGGGAGCCAGGAGTGGGCTGTAAGGGTGCATCTGCCATACAGGTAAGGCCTTTGGGCTCTGCCTGACTGCGGGGAGCGCGTTGACTGTGGCTGTGGCTTTTTGGCGCCAAATTTTGCTGGTTGACGGGGCAGCCATTTTCCTGCACGTTTAGGCCACGTGGTGGGAGCACAGTGGCCTGTGTGTGGGGGTCAGGCAGCATGCTGCTCAGCGTTCTTTTCTTTGAATTTTAATACACTTTTTATTGCTTGGTTCAGCAGTTTCGTTTTTAGGTGCTTCATTTTACTTTTCATTTTGTCTTTCAATTTTACTTTTAAATTTCTTTACCTTTTAGAGCCTTTATGTGATTTGATTTACCACACAAAAAAAAAGAAAAAAAGAGGCTGAGCCAATGTCATCGCGGCCGCGGTATGTGGTCTGTGGGTCCCGCCGGGGTACTTTCGCTGACACCGGCATCTGTCGGGCTGTGCTTCTGTGTCCACCACTGTAGAGCAGCAGATGGAGCATGCGGTGATTATGGATTCTTTGGCTGCTTCGGCAGCGGCCGGAGAGGAAGCGCTGCTAGTATCGCCGCCAGGGCCTTTTCAGGAGGATATGCCTGGGCCCTCTAGTGAGTTAACCGCAGTACATTCAGGGCCACAGCTAGGTGACTTCTGTCCGGATTTTGTATTAATCATGCATTCTCTTTGAGGCGTTGGGGGAAGGTACCTGAGCCCTTACCGATGACATTGCCCGGGCAGCACTCCCACATAGGGGAGTCGGATAGTGGTCTTCCAAAGCCCCCGAAGAGGGCAAAGATCCAGGAACTTGTTTCCTCAGAGTTGGAGTGGCACGATGCAGTTGGAGCAGAAGTTGATCTGGAAACCGGTGCGGACGAGTTGGAGGAAGGTGAAATCCCGGAACCTGAGGATCAAGTGAAGATCATTCGCGTATTCCGGAAAGAGGAGTTTACTGCGCTTATCACGGAATCTCTCCAGATGCTGAATCTGGCTACAGCGCAACCACTGGAAGACGAGGAAGTAGAAGATCCCATTATCCAGGCAGTGCGGCAGAACCAGGTGGTATTTCACGTACACCGGGTGGTGGACTGGATGATCCAGGAGAAGTGGGATCAGCCAGAGGCAGGTCTATGAGGGGTTAGGACCATGAACCGACTCTATCCCCTCGTGGATAAGGACAAGGAGCGGTTTCGTTCTCCGCGCATTGATGCGGCAGTCTTTGCGGTCACCAAAAAGACCACTATCCCGGTGGAAGGTAGCGCGGCATTAAAGGATGCGCAGGATAGAAAGGTCAATTTGTTGAAGCAATCTTTTGAGGTGAACGCCTTAGCCTTACAGACCTCTATCTGTGGGGCTTGGGGCTTTTTTTTTGTGTCTCAGATGGTCGCAGCATTTACGGCAGGCACTGCAATTAGAGCAAGCGAGTGTAAGACAGATAGATCGGCTAGAGTCTGGTTCGGCGTATCTGGCAGATGCACACTATGACTTGATCAGAACGCTGGCGAATAGCATGGCGTCATTAGTCGCCGCCCAGAGATCCTTGTGGTTGTGGAATTGGGCGGCAGATGGCTCATCTAAGGCGCGTCTCGGTAAGCTTCCCTTTAAAGGCAAGTTGTTGTTTGGAGATGATCTTGACAAGTTGGTTAAGGATTTAGGTGAGTCTAAGGGCAGAAGGCTTCTGGAGGATAAACCTAAACAAGGGAAATTTGTGCCGGCTTTTCGGGGGCAGTTTCGAGATTTCCAGAGGTTTTGTACTTCCCATTTCAGCGGTTTTCAAAGGGGAAGGTTTGTCTCCAGAGCCCGTGGGTTTCGGTGAGCAAATAGAGGTTTCGCAGCGGCTTCCGCAGTGTCTACTCGAAAACCACAATGAAAGGAGGCGGGTCCTGGCGGAAAGTCTTCCAATAGGGGGACGTCTTTGGGGTTTTCTTTCTGCCTGGACCCAAATCACATCCGATCAATGGGTGTTGGAGATCATTCGCAATGGTTACGCACTAGAACTGGCAAGGCCCGTGCGGGACTCGTTTGTGATGTCTCCCTGCAAAGGCCAGCAAAAGCCCCTTACGATTCGTCGTACGTTAGACCGGCTCTTACATTTGGGAGCAGTAGTGCCGGTTCCTTCGGGGGACTACAGATTGGGTCGATATTCCATCTGTTTCATGGTGTCAAAGAAAGATGGCTCGCTCCGTCCCATTCTGGATTTAAAAGGAGTGAATCGCTATCTCTGAGTGCCGCATTTCAGAATGGAAACGCTAAGATTGGTCATTGTGACGGTGCGCCAAGGGGAGTACTTGACTTCTCTTGATCTCACAGAAGGTTTCTGCAGTTTTCTCTCCCCTGGGGACATTATCAGTTCCAAGCATTGCCGTTTGGGCTAGCAACAGCACCATGCACATTCATCAAGATCATGGTAGTGGTGGCAGCAGCATTACGGAAGGAAGGGATTCTGGTCCACCCTTATCTCGATGATTGGCTGATTCCGGGCGAAGTCTGAGGCTGAGAGTGTCCGGGTTACGGACAAGGTGGTGAAGTTCCTACGGGATCTCGGATGGGTGGTCAATGCGACCAAGAGTCACTTAGTGCTGTCCCAGGATCTCGAGTATTTGGGTGTGCGGTTTGACACCAAGAAAGGAGCGATGTTTCTGCCGACTCATCGTGTACAGGTGCTTCAGCGTTTGGTGCGCAACTTCAGAGCCGTGCTGGCGCCCTCAGCTTGGACTTACTTAAGGGTGCTGGGAACTATGGCAGCTACGTTGGAAGTGGTTCCGTGGGCCAAAGTTCATATGCGGCCTCTACAGAGAGTGCTACTTCGTCGGTGGTCACATCAGTCTGACTCGCTGAACAAGGTCTTCCCTATCCTCCCTGGGTTCGGCAATCCCTCCGGTGTTGGCTGTTGCTGGGATCTCTGACAGCAGGGATGCCTCTGGAACAACCAGAGTGGCTTCCCATGCTAACGGATGCAAGCTTAGTAGGATGGGGAGCACATTGCGGAGATCTTTTTGCGCAAGGCATTTGGAATGCACAGGAGAGCCAGAGTGGTCAATCAATCGGCTGGAACTGAGAGCGGTCCGCCTGGCTTTGCAGGTGTTCATTGATACGGTGTCAGGTTGGGCGGTGCGAATACTGTCTGGCAACTCCGTGACGGTGGCCTACATTAATCGACAGGGCGGAACCGGAAGTGCAGCCATGGAAGCCGAGGCAGACGATCTATTTGCCTGGATAGAGCCTCGACTGTCAGTGATTTCGGCGGCGTATATTGCGGGGAAGGACAATGTGACGGCAGACTTCCTCAGCAGAGTCAGAATAGATGCCGGGGAATGGGAGTTGCATCCGGCCGTGTTCGCTCAGATAGTTCGCAAATGGGGGCCGCCGATAATGGATCTCATGGCGACATTTCAGTCGGCGAAACGGGTCGCAGACAACACGAGAGGATGTCGGAAGGAATCGACGCCCTGATGCAACGATGGCCGTCATCAGGTCTCCTTTATGTCTTTCCTTCGTGGGCGCTCATAGGTTGAGTGGTGCAGCGCATCGAAGCGCATTGGGGGAAAGTATTGTTGGTAGCCCCGGACTGGCCACGGTGCCCGTGGTATGCCGATCTCATTCGGCTACTCGATGGGGATCCGTGGAGGTTAGCGGCGTTGGAGAATCTGTTGCTACAGGGTCCGCTGCAAATGCCTCAGGTGGATCGGTTCTCGCTTACAGTATGGCTATTGAAAGGGCAACGTTGAGGAAGAAAGGTTACTTGGCAGCAGTCATCGCTACTTTACTTCGAGCAAGAAAAAAGTGCACGTCTCTGGCATATGTGCGCATATGGCGTATTTTTGAGGATTGGTGTTCGCGGAGGCAAGTACGCGCGGCTACAGTATCCGTTCCCTTGGTGTTAAGTTTCCTGAAAGACGGGTTTGATAAACGTCTGGCAGCCAGTTCCTTGAGGGTTCAGTTAGCAGCTCTGTCATGCTATAGAGGCAAAGTCCAGGGAGTGGCTCTAGGTGCACATGCAGATGTCTTGCGTTTTCTTAAGGCAGTATACAGACTGTGGCCTTCACGGAGAATCATGGTTCCACCGTGGGATCTCAACCTGGTTTTAGGAGCATTAGCTAAGAAACTATTTGAGCCTTTACACCAGGCATCAGTTAAAGATTTAACCTTAAATACAGTGTTTTTGGTAGCCATCTGCTTGGTGAGGCGAATTTCGGAGTTACAGGCGCTGTCTTGTTGAGAGCCATTTTTGACTTTTTCCAGGGAAAAGGTGGTGGTGCGAACAGTGCCGTCGATTTTACCTAAGGTGGTGTCTCCGTTTCTTCTAAACCAAGTGGTCTCTCTGCCAACTTTGAGCTTGGCAGAGTGGAACGTTTCGGACCATAGTTTACGCCGTTTAGACATCAAAAGGGTGTTGCGACAGTATTTAAACGTTTTGGAGAATTTTTGCAAATCGGACAGTCTGTTCGTGTTGTTCGGAGGCCCCCGCAAAGGGGAGGCAGCTGCGACAGCCTCCATTTCCAGATGGATTAAGGAGGCAATTGCATCAGCATATCTGTTGCAAGGTCGTCAAGTACCGGCAGGCTTAAGAGCTCACTCTACTAGAGTGCAAGCGGCCTCCTGGGCGGAGCACAGTTTGGTTCCACTCGTGGAAATTTGTAGAGCGGCCACCTGGTCTTCTCTTCATACTTTCAGTAAGCACTACCGCCTGGATGTCTTGGTGGCAAATGATGCCTGTTTCGGAAAGGTCCCTCCCAATGATTACTGCTCTGTTACATCCCAGAGTTGGAGGACTAAACTGTAGGAATGATAAGGAAACAGAAATTACACTTACCTGGTAATTGTTGTTCCTTGAGTAACTACAGTCCTCATTCCCACCCGGGGATGGATTGGTTTACAGTGCTGGTTCCGTTGGGAGAAGTGCAAGACTACAGGTGAGTAGAGACTTTAATTGAGTCTTATTGGTCTCTCTTCTTCATCTCTCTCTTCTGTCTACTCTGCTCTCCCTTGTTTTTGGCTAGGCATAGAGCGGAAACGAGAGTCAGTCAATAAAGGAAAAAATCAAAGAACCCCCCCCCCCAGTTCCCTTCTTTTGGGATAGGGTTTTTTCTTGCTTCAATATGTCAGGTTATGCGTTCAGTTTGTGTTTAAGGTTGATTTGGATATGATAATAAACTTATTTGTTGCTCCTTTGAGTCTACTTTGTCAATAGTTCACTGGGGGCTGATGGGAGAGATCAGCAGTTTATATCCAGTGATGTCATGATTTTGACATGCCCAGTCTCCAAGCTGCAGGAGGAGGTACGCTACTCAGAGGTGGAGGACTAAACTGTAGTTACTCAAGGAACAACAATTACCAGGTAAGTGTAATTTCTATTTTTTGTCTCTTGACTTTTTTTCCCCCATTTTAACACCCATTGAATTCAGTGGGCTTTTTTGGCTGTCTTGCTGCTTGCAATAAAGCAGCTTTAAATTTAAAGCTGCAATAAAGCTTTTTTTTTTCGGTCTCCCAAGTATGTGTGGATGTCTGCGGCTTCTCTGCATGTGTTTCCTTGGGCGGCTTGCTGGGTACTGGGTTTTTCTTTCAGCACTTCCTTTTCACCATGGCCCTTGCCCTCTGAAAAAAAGAAGCATCTTTTTCCACAGTCTTTTTTTTTTTTTTCCTCCCCTTCACTGTTGCAGTGGTCTGCTCTGTGGTCTGATGCATCCTGTGATCCCCAGTGGTTTTGAGCCATTGCTTTCTTTTTTTTTGTTTGTTAAATTGGGTCCCCTCATGGGGGGGCCCAGGTCCTGATGCCATTTCTGTGGCCCCTGCCACACCTCCCTGTGACAATTTGAGATGGCTGTTTGACTTCATGGAGGAGGAGCCTGGCAGGCTGGCCACAGCCTCAAGTCCATTGGCCCCTGAAGGCCGTTTGGGGCCCCGGGGCTCCCTTTTTGAACCGGCTTGAGCTGCAGCTCCTGAAACAGCTCACGGCCTTTATTTATTTTTTTTCAATCTCTTCTAGTGGCTTGACAGCCCCCTCTAACACTTCTATAGTGGGTGGTAAGGGGGTTAAGCACGCCATTTCGCCCTTTTGCTTCCCTGTTCTCCAGGAGCCCTGCCTTATCCCCCTACAGGGTTGGTTGTGATGCTGTAGAGCAATCCATTTCTCCAGAAGGTAAATCTAAGTAGGCGATTCCCTAGGGAAAGGCTGGGATTTCTGTGATCTATCTGTTTCTTGGAAGGGACCTTCCTGTATCCTTACAAAACGTTATTGCAGCTCTGCATGTTGTAGAGGCTGCTCTCAGGCGAGGTTACTACTACTACAACTACTAATCATTTGTGTAGCACTACAAGGCATAAGCAGCACTGTACATAAAGATGTAAGGCACAGTTCCTGCTCATCAGAGCTTGCAGTCTAATCAAGAAAAACGTACAACTGGGGACTAGATTATCGTAAGATACACAAGTAGTGAACGAGAGAGTGAGGGGCATCAGGATCCAAAAGCAGCCTCAAGAAGGTGGGTTTTTAGCCCGGATTTGAATAGGGCCTGAGAAGGAGCCCGACACACCGACTCAGGTAGATAGTTCCAGGTATATGGAGCAGCAAGGTAGAATGAGCGATATTGGGAGTTGGCAGTGGCAGAGAAGGGCACACATAAAAGGGATCTGCTAGAGGAGCAGAGTTCCCAAGGAGGAGTGTAGAGTGAGATAATGGAGGAAAGGTAATGAGGAGCCACAGAATGAATGCACTGTAGGTCAGTAGGAGAAGTTTGAACTGGATGCAAAAACTGATAGGGAGCCAGTGAAGAGACTTGAGAATAGGGTTACATGAGCATAGTGACATGGCAGAAGATAAGCCGTGCAGCTGAGTATTGAACAGATTATGAGTGGATGAGGGTCTTACTGGTATGTGTAGAAAGGAAGGGAAGAATTTTGCCAATGTTATAGATAAAGAAGTGACAGGTTTTAGCTATCTTTTGGATGTGTGCAGAGAAAGAGAGTAGAATCTAAGATGACCTCAAGGTTGCAAGCTGAGGAAATAGGGAGGAGTGTAGTGTTATCCAGAGAACTAGAGAAGGGAAGAAGGTGGGAGGTGGGTTTAGGGGGAAAGATAAGGAGCTGTTTTGTCCATGTTCAGTTTCAGACGGCAGTGAGACATCCAGGCAGCAATGTTTGATAATCAGGGAGAGAACTGGGCCTGGACGTCTGGAGATATTTCAGGCACAGAAAGGTAGATCTGAGAGTCATCAGCATCAAGATGGTACTGAAGACATTGGGAAGAAATAAGTGCACCAAGGGACTGAATGTAGGATAACATGTTGAAACCCTCTGCCCAGTATGCAGCGGTGGCCAAGAAAGCAAATGAATGCTAGGAATCATAAGGAAAGGAATGGAGACTAAAACAAATGATATTATAATGGCTCTATATCGTTCCATGGTGCTACCGCACCTTGAATATTGTGTGCAATTCTGGTCTCCTTTTCTTAAAAAGAATATAGCATTATTAGAAAAGGTACAGGGAAGAGCCATCAAAATGGTAGAGGATGGAATGCTACCCCTATGAGGATAGGCTAAAAAGGTTAGGGCTTTTCAACCTGGAAAAGAGACAGCTATGATAGAGGTCTATAAATTGAGTGGTGTGGAATGGGTAAATGTAGAATGATTGTTTACACCATCAAAATATAGAAAGACTAGGGGACATGCAATGAAGCTACAGTGTAACCTATTTAAGACTAATAAGAGAGAATATTTTTTCACTCAACACGTAATCAAACTCTGGAATTTGTTACCAGAGGATGTAGTAAAAGCTGTTAGTGTAGCTGGGTTTAAAAAAGGGTTGGACAAGTTCCCGGAGGAAAGGTCCATAAACCATTATTAAAGGGACCCAGGAAATCCACTGCTTGCTCCAATACAAACATTGTGTAATCTGTCTCTTTTGGGGAAACTGCTAGATGCTTGTGACCTAGATTGGTCACTGTTGAAAACAGGATACTGGGCTTGATGGACCTTGGTCTGACCCAATATGGCATATCTTTGTTCTTACATCTCTATGTACCAAGACAGAGCCCTGAGATATGACTGAAAGCGAGATGGCAATAGAGGAGGATCCACCAGAACATACAGTAAAAGTGCGATGGGAGAGAAGAAAACCAGGATGGAACAGAGCCTCTAAATCCAAGCAAGGATAGGATATCGAGGAGACTTCGGTGATCAACAGTGTCAAAGGCAGCAGAAAGGTCAAGAAGGATGAGAAGCGGTTTTCAGTGCTTTAACTTCAGGGAGCAGGCTGCCAATCAGAGCCCTTCTACACAGTCAAGAAACCGCCGCAGCTAAGGCAGAGAAGTGCGATCGGGAATTCTAAGAGCATCAGCTGTTGTGATTTAATTGTTTTCAGTGCTTTAACTTCAGGGAGCAGGCTGCCAATCAGAGCCCTTCTACACAGTCAAGAAACCGCCGCAGCTAAGGCAGAGAAGTGCGATCGGGAATTCTAAGAGCATCAGCTGTTGTGATTTAATTGTTTTCAGTGCTTTAACTTCAGGGAGCAGGCTGCCAATCAGAGCCCTTCTACACAGTCAAGAAACCGCCGCAGCTAAGGCAGAGAAGTGCGATCGGGAATTCTAAGAGCATCAGCTGTTGTGATTTAATTGTTTTCAGTGCTTTAACTTCAGGGAGCAGGCTGCCAATCAGAGCCCTTCTACACAGTCAAGAAACCGCCGCAGCTAAGGCAGAGAAGTGCGATCGGGAATTCTAAGAGCATCAGCTGTTGTGATTTAATTGTTTTCAGTGCTTTAACTTTAGGGAGCAGGCTGCCAATCAGAGCCCTTCTACACAGTCAAGAAACCGCCGCAGCTAAGGCAGAGAAGTGCGATCGGGAATTCTAAGAGCATCAGCTGTTGTGATTTAATTGTTTTCAGTGCTTTAACTTCAGGGAGCAGGCTGCCAATCAGAGCCCTTCTACACAGTCAAGAAACCGCCGCAGCTAAAGCGCGCCCGCGCCTTGCGGGCCCGCGCCTGAGGGCCTCGCAAGAGGGCCCTTTGGCGTGGCCCTTAGGCGGGGCACAAAAGGAGAATAAAAATCTGCATGCAAATATCTATCAAAGGTATACTGTCAGACTGGAATATCCGAAAATAAAAGTAAAAGTGAGTAACATAACAAAGTTATTCTCACCCTTACAGCTGACCTTGCTCTATCATAGCAACTACTCGTAGGTTATTTACATGAAGGAGCTAAATCTTTGTTCGCTTTAACCGCCCTACTTTAGAAGTTTATGTTAAGAAAATTAACGCTAACAGACTTTAATGCTATAATATAAATCCATCCTTATTAAGATTCTCAACGATCAACTAATATGACTACTCCTACCTATCACCCTATATTTCCTTCACCTACTCAACATTACACTGTACAATATGATGCTCCTTATTCCCAACCCCTTTATATGTGGTTCTCAACCTACATGCCAATTTACCATATTCTCCTCAGTTCAATAAATTCACATATATTATCACAACACAAACACAACTCTTATCAACACCAGCAAACAAATCCTAAGAATCCTCAAAAAAGGTCTTACACGCCAACTTCCAATGAATTAATGAACACAAGATCAGTTAGAAATAAAATTCACACAATCAGAGACCATATCTATGACCAAAAACCAGATATCCTTTGCATTACAGAATCATGGCTAACTCCTACTGACAGCGTTCTACTAAACCAACTGGTCCCACCAGAATATTCCGCCTTTAACAACCCTCGCACACAGAAAAGAGGAGGTGGAGTTCTAATCATTGCAAAAAAATCTTTTCAGCTACAAACTATCGCCTCTAATACCTCTGATAAATCCAGCTCTATCACAGTGGGTAACAAACACTTAGCTATCAGCCTCCTATATAGAGCCCCTCACGCCCCAGCTGATGAGCTAACCTCTATTTTAGAGACCATCTGTGCAGTCAACACTTGCCATAAACCTCTAATTGTATTAGGTGACTTCAACCTCAACTCCTCTTCTAATGCAGATAAGGAAACCTTCTTGCATGCTATGGACTCCCTACAATATACACAATTAATAAATGCTCCTACACATAAATACGGATCTACGCCAGATCTCTTCTTTGCCCCCAACCACCTTGTAAATAATGACAGCTTCTCCTCACCCATAATCACACCAGTCCCATGGTCAGACCACCTTAGAATTAAAATAGAATTCTCAAGCAGGATTGACAAACTTGATAAGATAAAAACTTCTACATTTACTCCAAGAAGATTTAAAGCCTTCAATAAAGAGCAGTTCTTACTTGACACATTACCTTGCCTTGACTCAACTGAACTTGATTTGAACAAACAAGTGAACAACTGGTATAACACCATTAGCACTGCATCCAAGGCCTTTTCAGACTCAAGAACATTCAAAAACAGACATCATGCTCCATGGTATTCCAAAAACATACGCAATGCTAAGAGGGAATTAAGGAGAATTGAACGCCACTGGAGACGATCAAAATCTCCTACCTCTCAAAATTTATATTTAATTCAGCAAAAGAATTACAACGATCTCATCAACAAAACTAAAAAAGAGCACCACACAAATACTATACAGAAAGCATTTAACAAACCTAGAGAACTTTTTGCAATTGTAAAAAATCTAGTCAACGAACCAAGCTCTGATAAAGACATTCAGATCAGTCCTCAAGTATATGCAGATCATCTTCAATTGAAAATAGGCCAAACACCACCTTTAAAACAACCTGAAAATAACAGCCTTATTTTACCAAGTACAATTTGGAACAAGTTTTACACTCCCTCGACTACACAACTTTCAGACATCATTGCTGCACTTAACACAAGCACTGCACCCACAGATCCTTGCCCTGTACCTTGGATCAAAGCTACCAAGTCAAACTTTATTAATTTTATTCACAATCTTGTAACTAACTCCTTAACTCATGGAATCATGCCAGAACAACTTAAATTAGCAACAATTAGGCCTACCCATAAAAAAACCAACCTTGAAAAAGACAATCCAGCTGCATATAGACCAATTTCCAGCTTACCACTCTTAGCAAAAATTATTGAGAAGGCAGTGCAGCTACAACTTCAAGACCATATTGATGAACATGCGCCACTTGATATACATCAGCATGGCTTCCGCCCCAACCATGGTGTTGAAACGCTCCTACTATACTTATTTATTGACATCACTCAAACAATAGATAATTTCAACAAAGGTACCTTAATGATCTTCTTAGATATTTCAGCTGCCTTCGATACAGTGGACCATGCAATCCTCTTAACAAGACTAAAGAGCATCGGATTAACTGGCACCGTCCTAAAATGGTTTGAATCCTACCTAGTTGATAGACAGTTCCAAGTTAAAATTGGCCTAAACACTTCACGTCACATAGTAATCAAACAAGGCGTGCCGCAAGGATCTGCACTCTCTTCACTTCTTTTTAATTTGTTTATCCAACCAATCTGTCACATAATAGCAGATCATCAAATAGATTACACGATTTATGCGGATGATATCATGATTTACACTCCAATTGATATCAACTGCCCAGATTACAGCAAAATTTCAAACTGTATTACCAGCATTTCAAATTGGCTAACAAATAATAACCTTGCAATAAACCTGAACAAAACGGAAGCACTTATTGTAACTAGAAACACCAGCTTTATCCCTCCACCTTACATTACATGCAACAACACAAAGATTCCAGTTAAGGACGAAGTAAGATACCTCGGAATAACCCTCGATAAGAAGCTAAACCTGCGTTCTCATATAAGAAAAACTGTTAAAAACGCGTATTACAAAATGAAGATAATTAGACGACTTAAGCCTCTTATCTCTTATGATCACTTTCGAACAGTCTGTCAGGCACTCATTACTCCCATTCTGGATTTCTGCAACCCTATTTACAATGGACTGCCTAAGCATGCTCTCAAGCCACTTCAAATGGCACAAAATACAGCAGCTAGAATCATCAATGGATCCTCAAATTATGAACACATTACCCCCATCCTTAAAGAACTCCACTGGCTCCCAATAATCCTTCGCATAAAGTATAAATTAATCATAAATATATTCAAAATGAAACACAACAGTTCTGCAATCAGCCTTCATGCCCTCTTACTCCATGATATCAACAAAAGACCAAGAAGGTTATCCACTTCTAACACCCTCAGCACCCCAAAAAACTACTCTAAATCATGCAAATGTACCTCACAAAGAGCAATTGCTTTGGCCGCCCCTTTAATTTGGAACTCTCTCCCTCCTGATTTACGCTCACTGGATGATTTAAAAGACTTTCGTAAACAATTGAAAACTACACTTTTCATTGAACAATATGGATCAACAATTGACTAAATATATTATATTTATTTTAATTATTTTAACTAATTTGCCTTATTGTTAACCCTTGTTATTTTTCCTATATTACCATTGTACTGTTATGTTTATACTGTGTTTGTTTCCCTTGCCTATAACCTTTGTATTTCTTGTGACCGCTTTGATTGAAGGAAAAGGCGGTATAGAAAACTTGTTAAATAAATAAATAAATTTCTGTCGATGTGTTGAGAATGAAAGCCATATTGCAATGTGCCCAGAAAGGTTCGAGAGGAAAGAAAATCAAGACAGTGGCAGTGAACTGTTCATTAAGGTAAAGTAGTTTTGAAGAAAAGGGGGAGGAGAGAGAGGCTGATAACTGGAAGGACAAGTAGGATCTAGTGAAAACATTTTTTGAGGAGAGGTGTAACCACAGCATGTTTTGAAGGCCACAGGAACAGTTGCAGTGGAAAGCGATAGGGTAAGGATATGACAAATGGAAGGGATGACGGTGGAAGAGAGAGCTTAGTAGATGGGTGGGAATGGGATCAGAGGAGTAGGTAGTCAGTTTGGAGGAGGAGAGAAGATTTGCAGTTTCCTCCTCAGTGATTTCAGAAAAGGAAGTAAGGGTGACTAAAGGTGAGGGAATGATTTGGGATTGAAAAGGGGAGAGAGGAGGTAAAGGTGACCCCGCAGAGAATTCAAGGCTAGTCATCTGGACTTTGTCATGGAAGTTGCCAGCCAAGGTCTGAGCAGACAGTGAAGGAGGGATTGGGGAGGAGGGACCTTCAGGAGAGAGTTGAGTTTAGCAGAGAGACAATGAGGGTCAGAGGCATGAGAGTTAGTCAAATGGACATAGCACTCGCCAAGCAAGAGCTTTATGGCCTACTGGAAAGAGGTTAGCATGGATTTGAAATGTAGGTAGTCAGCAAGTGGTATGTGATTTAAGCCAAAGGCACTCAGCGGGCACAGGAATGTAGGTAGCAGGCTGTCAATGACAGCCAGGGTTGAGGTACAGTATGCCTCACAGGGCATGTAATGGGGGGGAGCAAGTGCATCCAGAGCAGAGTATAGTGTTTTATATGAAGATACTGCACCATCAACGGACTCAGATGATGTAGTGAAGGAAAGAGGTGATAAGACAGCAGTGAAGAGAGCTGAAGTGTTGAAGATTCCTAAACATGTTGGTGGAGCTAGAATGAGACCAAGATGTAAGATGCTTAAGGGTGAAGATTAGCAGGTGATGGTTAGATAAGGGCAGAATTGAGGTAGAGAAGTTTGAGGGTGAGCAGTTGGAGGAGAAGGCGAGGTCAAGACAGTAGCCATGCTTGTGAGTAGGAGCAGTAGAGAACTGGATGTTGAACGTAGAGGTTGGAAAGGAGCTTTAAGGCATAAGGGTCAGAGGTTAGCAGGTGGGCCTTCTCCTGGAGGGTATCTGGTATCCTGCTGCATCCTTTCCTCTACCTGATTCTAGGTGGCAGCTTGTCTTAGATGTGTTCTCTGTCCCAGGGCAAGCTGGAGCAGCCTCTTGGGCTCCCTTGGATGGGCACTCTTTTAATGGTGGCTTCACAGCATGCGCGCCTTTCCAGGTGGATGAGGATGCTGTACCCAAGGAGTCTTCTCAGGAGGATTGAGGCCTTCCTTAGGGCCATCTTGGTGGCTTCCACTTTAGGCTCATCAGCAACACTGTGTACAGGCCTAGTTGCTTGAGCCCTCTCGATTCTGGGAGCAGTATCTTCCAGACAGCCCAGAAGCTAAACAGTCAAGAAGTGGCCTAATGGTTGGAGCACTGAGATGAGAACTGGGGAAGCAAGGTTCAAGTACCACTTTTGCTCCTTGTGGTCTTATGCAAGTCACTAAGCCCTCTAGTGAGATTTGGGTTTGAAGCTGTTTGTGTGGCTGATGCTTGATTTGATTTACTCAGCGTCTTCCAGGTATATAGTGGTGATGGTCCTTAGGTGGTAGCTTGGGTTTCACAGTTGGTCAGCTGATGACCCAAGTTATGGCTCAGCAAACTTCCCTTTAAGGGTGGGTTGCTCATTGAGGAGGATCTGGAAAGGTTGTTGAAGATATTTTTTGTAAGGCTGTCCCAAAGGCTCCCAGAATTCAGGTATAGGGGCGTTAGGACTGCCATTCTTAGGGCATTGCATGGAGATGCCCTCAAACTGCTGGATGTCTGGGTAGGGCCTAAACCTCCTATGGGTCCCAGTTCAAGCAGGACAGCCCTTTTTAGAGCTCTCAATGATCTTTGGATTCTACTGCTACCTCTTCTGAAGTAAGGCCCAACAATGAGATCCAGTGGAATCCCTCCCGGGCACAGCTGGTAATGGATGGCTCTGGCTAGTTCTTTCAGAGAGAACCTTGTTCATGCCAGACTATTGGGTCCACAAGTCGGCCATGCACTGGAACCTTTGTGGTCTACCTTTGTAGGCTCTTCCTGTAGCTCCCCACTCAGGTAGGTGGTGGTCAAGGAAACTCTACAGTGCTTCCTGCAATTGCAGATTATTCTGCTCAGCCCCTCTGCAGAGTAGGGTTAGGGGTATTTATGTCATCTACTTTGTGGTTGCAAAGATGGGCAAATCTTTCCTTCCTTTTCTGGATCTGAGGTCAGTGAGTGCCAAGCTCAGTGTCCCTTTTTCTAGCATGGAAACCATAAGGTCTGTCATTGCATTGGTCCGGCCAGTGGAATTTTTTACTTCAATGGATCTTGCAGAGGTCTAATTTTTCCCATTCCCACCAGAGGCAACACTGGCAGTTGCTCTGCTTCTGTATCCTGTTCTAACATTTCTAGTTCACTGCTCCTACCTTTTTATGTAGACATGGCTTCTCGCACCTTCTTGAAGGTCATAGTGGTAGTGGTGGTGTTCTTTACCTCCAGCTCCTAAGATCCATGGTACTGACCATGGAACTTTTCTTGGGCCAGGATGCACTTGCACCCCCTTCAGAGGCATCTGCTATCTCTCTGCTCTTCTTGTTCTGTTGTTCAACCAACTTCTTCCTCTCTCCCAGGAGATTAAGGAGCAGCTAGCCTGGTGGTTACAATCTTACCATCTGATGGACAAGATGCTTATGGAAGCATCTCTTCCCCCTTCATTCTGTACAAAATTATGCTGCTCGACTAATCTTCCGCCAGTCTTGCCATGCCCACATTACTCCTCTTCTCAAGTTGCTTCATTGGATTGGGTGATTAGTCATCTTGGATGACAAACTGAAGAGCTGAGGTGTCCATTGTCCAGGGTCTCTGGTCCCCTCAAGAGGCCCCCCAGCCAGTCAACGGGTTGGAGGCTAGAGTGATCTGATGGACTCTTGAAAGGTCTGTCCTACTACTACTACTACTACTACTACTACGCACTTATATAGCGCCATGCATGCAGCGCTGTACAGACATAAATACAAGAGAGAGTCCCTGCTCGTCTGAGCTTACAATCTAGTCAAGACAGTACAAACATTAATCAAATTGATGAGTTTTACAGTTCGATCATGAAAGTGATGGGGTTAGGTTAAGATGAGGGATAGAAGTCAGGATCTGAACGCGATAGCGAAGAGGTGGGTTTTTAACCTGGATTTGAAGAGGGCTAGGGAGGGTGCCTGACATAGACACAGGTAAGCTGTTCCAGGCATAGGGTGCAGCAAGGTGAAAGGAGTGGAGTCGGGAGTTGGTGGTACGAGTGAAGGGCCTAGATAGAAGTAGTTTGTTAGTGGAGTGAAGTTCCCAAGCTGGGATGGGGGGGATAAGAGATGAGAGGTATTGAGGGGCCGCAGAGTGAATCCACCTATAGGTGAGTAGAAGAAGTTTGAATTGGATGTGGAATTGGATGGGGAGCCAATGAAGCGACTTGAGAAGAGGAGTAATGTGGGCATGGCGAGACTGGTGGAAGATTAGTCGAGCAGCATAATTTTGTACAGATTGAAGGGGGAAGAGATGGCTCGTGGGGAGACCAGCAAGGAGTATGTTGCAATAGTTGAGGTGAGAGGAGATTAGGGAGTGGACAAGCTTTTTGGTAGTGTGTTCAGACAGGAAGGGGCGGATTTTGCTGATGTTGTAGAGGAAAGAAGCGGCAGGTCTTCGCTACGAGCTGGATATGTGTGGAGAAGGAGAGAGAGGTGTCAAAGATAACCCCCAGATTGCGGGCTGAGGGAACAGGGAGGATCGTGGATCCATCCACGGAGACTGAGAAAGGGGGAAGAGGGGGGGAGGAGTTGGGGGGGAAAGATGAGGAGTTCGGCGATGTCAGAAAGGCAGGCAGAGATCTTGGTTTGGATTGCTGGAGAGATATTAGGTGTAAAGAGGTAGATTTGGGGGGAGTCAGCATAGAGATGGTATTGAAAGCCATGGGAGGAGATAAGCGCGCCAAGGGATTGGGTATAGAGAGAGAAAAGGAGGGGGCCCAAGATGGATCCCTGGGGAATACCAACATGGAGCGAGGTGGGAGAGGAGGAGGAGCCGCCAGAGCATACACTAAAGGAGCGATGGGAGAGGTAGGAGGAGAACCAGGATAATACGGAGCCCTTGAAACCCAGCGAGGAGAGGGTGGAGTGTAGAAAATTGTGATCAACAGTATCAAAGGCAGTGGAGAGGTCGAGAAGGATGAGAACAGAGTAGAGGCCCTTAGATTTAGCGAGGAACAAGTCATTGAAGACTTTTGTAAGACCTGTTTCGGTGGCATGTAGGGGATGGAAGCCGGATTGCAGTGGGTCCAAGAGGGCCTGGGAGGGGAAGTCGAGGAAGCGTCCGTAGACTGCTCGTTCTAGAAGTTTAGATACGAAGGGAAGGAGGGAGATGGGCCGATTATTAGAAGGACAGGTGGGATCAAGTGAGGGTTTCTTGAGGAGAGGTGTGACAATGGCATGTTTGAAGTCGATGGGGGCGGTTGCAGTGGAGAGTGATAAGTTGAGAATATGAGGGATAATGCTGGGGGAGATGGGTGGGGATAGGGTCAGAGGAACAGGTGGTGGGTTTGGAGGAGGAAAGAAGTGTGGTTTCCTCTTCAGAGATCGTGGGTAAGGAGGAGAGGGTAGCAGAGGAAGTCGGGATGGGGGGGGGAAATTGGGGAGGGGGGATGAAGTGGAGGGTAATCTTTTGGATTTTGTCATAGAAATAGTCGGCAAGGGTTTGGGCAGAAAGTGGGGGCGGGGGCACCTTGAGAGAAATTAGGGTATTTATTTATTTATTTAAAGTTTCTTATATACCACACTATTCAGCATCAGCGCGGTTTACATTGAACAATAATATCTCAGTACATTTGAACTCGTATGAGTTTACAGATAACAGGGCAAAAACTTGGATAACAAAGGGTAACTATTTACAATACAACTCAATTGAATATTTACATAAAATCAATTAACAGAACATAATATACGGATGTATATACCTCGATTTCTTAATTCTAGTGAGTATGTCTTATGTAATACTTATGCATATGAGTGTATCTTATGAAATATTAGATAACGTATTAAATAATATTAAAGAGGCGGCGAGGATCAGAGGCTAGGGAGTTAGTCAGATGGATGAAGTAGTTTTGTTTGGCAAGTACTATAGCTGACTGGAAGGAGTCGAGCATGAATTTGAAGTGTAGAAGGTCTTCAGGGGAGCGGGATTTGGTCCAGGCACGTTCAGCAGAATGGGGACAGATGCATAAATAGCAAGTTGTAGATGAAAGTCAGGGCTGAGGAGTAGAACGTCTAACGGGACGAGGGGTGGGCGGGGCAAGAGTGTCAAGAGCAGAGGATAGTGCAGCATTATAAGAGGCTACTGCCTCGTCGACAGATTTGGAGGACAGAAAGAGATGGAGAGATGGTGGAGGAGAGTGTCAAGGGATCAATATTATGAAGGTTTCGAAATAGGTCGGAGGAGACAGGACAGGGTTGAGACAGCGGAAGCTGAAGATTGAAGGTTAAAAGGTGATGGTCAGATGAGGGAAGGATTAAGTTGTGGAGATTTAAGGGAGAAGAGTTAGAGAAGAGTATCAGGTCAAGGCAATGGCTATGCAGGTGGGTGGGGGCAGTGGAGCAAAGTTGGAGGTTAAACGAGGAAGTGAGGGCGAGGAGCTTTAGAGCATGGGGATCGGAGGGGTTGTCGACGTGAATGTTGAAGTCGCCAAGAATAAGAGTGGGGGACGAGGGGTCTAGAAAGGCGGAAAGCCAGGAGTCGAAGTTGGTAAGGAAGGTTTGATTTTGATTTGTCGGGTGGGCGATAGATAACAGCTACACGGAGGGGGAGTGGTGTGAAGAGGCACATGGAATGGACTTCAAAGGAGAGGGAGGAGTGTAATTAAGGCAGCAGGAGGGGCTGGAATTGGCAAGAGGGAGAAAGTAGGAGCCCAACACCACTACCACGGCCAGTGGAACGAGGTGTATGGGAGAACTGGTAGCCCCCGTGGCAGAAAGCAGCAGCAGATGTGGTATCGTCTGGGAGGAGCCAGGTCTCAGTTAGGGCAAGAAGGTGTAGTGCATTAGAGATGAGGAGAACATGAGTAAAAGGACGTTTGTTAGCGAGTGAGCATGCATTCCATAGGGAACATGAGAACGGGAGAGCGGAGGGGGAAAGGAGAGGGATATGGATAAGGTTGGATAAGTTACGTGAGGATTTCTTTTCACAGTGAGGCAGCGGTCTAGGGGGGCTGTTACGTGAGGCTCTATTGCCAGAACAATACAGAGGTCCGGAGGGACCAGGGTAGGGGTGGGTGTCTCTGGATGAGTGTGCCCTCCAGGAGGGGCATGAGGGAGGGGAAGTGAAAGGGGAATGAAGGGGAATATTGATGATATCAGGGCATGTGAGGATTTCTTTTTAGGGTGAGATAGAACTCTAAAGGGGATAGGGTTGGGGTTGGGGGTCGATATCTCTGGTTGAGAGACTGGGGCATGAGTGAGGGAGGGCAGAAGGGGGGAGGAGAGGATATGGATGAGATTAGATAAGGTGTGTGAGGAGCTCTTCTTAGAATGAGAGAGAAATCGAGGGGGGGGGGCAGGGTTGGGGTTGATATTACCTGATGAGAGAAGGAGGAGTAGTAGAGAGTGGGATAAGGCGGAGGCAGTATGGCGGAAGCGAGGGTGGGGGTTGCCTTAACACGAGAGGCGCTGGCTGAATAAGGGGGAGGGGGAGATGTAGATCAAGGGCAGATGCTAGGTTAGGAGACAGAATGGAGGGAGAGGAGGAAGGTGGAGGGAGAGTAGGGGGGAGAGGAGTGAGGGTGTTGGTAGGAGGGGGATGCAGTTGGGGAGTATGAGGAAGAGAAGGACAATGTGATGTGGGGCCATAGCAGAGGAGGAGTGGGAGCTAAGCAGCGTGAGTTAACTTGCAGGGGATGAGATGGCTTCGGATTTAAGGATTTTAAACACTTTGCAGTATATGTAGGGTTACAAGTGGGGATTACGCACTATGCACATGGATTGCGGTAAGGGTAAGGTAAGGAAAGGGTAGTGGAGGGTAGGTAGGTGTAAGGTAAGGGTAGTGCAGGGACTGAGGCCCAGTGCAGCAAGGTTTAGTGGTAGCAATGGGTAGCCAGTATAGTGGACATGGTGGTCCAAGTGTACTACTACTACTACTACTACTAATCATTTGTATAGAGCAGTGGTTCTCAACCCAGTCCTCTGGGACCCCCAGGCCAGTCAGGTTTTCAGGCTATCCACAATGAATATGTGTAAG
Source organism: Ichthyophis bannanicus (assembly GCA_033557465.1). NCBI lineage: Eukaryota > Metazoa > Chordata > Amphibia > Gymnophiona > Ichthyophiidae > Ichthyophis > Ichthyophis bannanicus. The sequence continues at coordinate 1,621,168,114 of CM066032.1, forward strand.
AGAGATCTGCATTCACTGTTTCCATTGTATGCAGGTCTATCTCATGCATATTCATTCTGGATATTCTGAAAGCCTGACTGGCCTGGCGGTATTAGAGGACTGGGTTGAGAACCACTGTTATAGAGCTACACGGCACATACAGTGCTGTATATATAGATGTAAGACACAGTTCCTGCTCATCAGAGCCTACAATCTAATCAAGATAAAACACATAGCAAATCTGGGGACTAGAGTATAATAAGATACACATAAGTAGTGGACAAGAGAAGTGAGGAACATCAGGATCCAAAGGCTGCTTCAAAGAGGTGGGTTTTTTAGCCAGGATTTGAATAGGGCTAGAGAAGGAGCTTGATGCACAGACTCGGGTAGTTCATTTTGTCTTGCTGCTCCATATTTCTGGAACAAACAAAGTCTGGAGTTGGCAATGGCAGACAAGGGCACAGATAAAAGGGATCTGCCAGAGGAGCGGCATTCCCAAGGAGTGGTATAGAGTGAGATAAGACAGGAAAAGTAATGAGGAGCCACAGAATGAATACACTTGTAGGTCAATAGGAGAAGTTTGAACCGGGTGTGGAAACTGATAGGGAGCCAGAAAAATGACTGGAAAAGAGCGATTACATGAGCATAGTGATACAGCCGGAAGAGAAGCCGTGCAGCTGAGTTTTGAACGGATTGAAGGGGAGAGAGATGATTCAGAGGGAGACCAGCTAGAAGCAGGTAACTAGTAAGTGGATAAGGGTTTTAGTAGTGTGAAAAGAAGGGAATTTTGCTAATGTTATACAGAATAAAGCTCAAGTTTTAGCTATTTGTTGGATGTGTGCAGAGAAAGAGAGAGAGTGTGGAGTCAAAGATGACACCAAGTTTGCGAGCTGAGGAAACTGGGAGGAGTGTAGTATCATCCACAAAAATAGGGACAGAAGGAAGGGGAGAGGTGGGTTTAGGGAGAAAGATAAGGAGCTCAGTTTTGGCCATGTTCAATTTCAGATGGCTTTAAGACATCCAGGCAGCAATGTCTTATAAGCAGGCAAATATCCGGGACTGGATTCCTGGAGAGATTTCAGGCGCAGAGAGGTAGATTTGAAAATAGCATAAAGATGGTTCTCAGACATTGCCGCTGCTATGCCAGGGCCGTACCGAGGTTGAATCACGCCCTGTGCGACTTGCACAACAGGCACATACCCTCCTCTCCCTTCCCCCGTGGCGAGAAGAGGTGCGCCTGCTGTGTAAGTTGCCGGTGCGCTAAGCAGATCTGTCCTGCCCTTCTCTGACGTCGCGTCAAAGCATGGAGGGACAGATGTGCTTAGCATGCTGTGAGAAGGCTTAAGGGGTGCATTTCAGAGTGAAGAAAAAGTGGCGGCAGCAAGCAACGGCAGACAGTCGAAATGTGCCCTTTAAGCCTTTGCGCCCTGTGCGGCCGCACCACTCACACAGGGCTAGGTATGGTCCTGATATCAGCAAGCAAGATGGGACTTGCAGTGCCAGATTGGCTCTCAAAGTAGCAGCACTCTATCTTTGGGCATAGGAGCACTTCATTCCTCTGCCAGAAACCTATGTACCAGGAGTTGATCACATGGAGGCTGACCTGTGATTCCTGAGTTCCACGGCAGCTGGGAGCTCAGCTATCATGCATTCGACCTCATAGTGAGAACCCCATCAGAACCCCAAAGGACTTCACCAGAACTAAACAATCCACATCAAAACGAGCGTTCACCCTAGCAGCCCCCGCCATGTGGAACTCCCTCCCCGACCACCTCAGAGCAACAAACAACACCAAAGAATTCAGAAAACTGCTTAAAACTGAACTATTCACAGACTACTTCAAGGACCTCACAGAATGACTCCTAAGATAGCAAAGCCATCCATGTAAATATGCATCTGTAAATATGTACTTAAACGCACACTGTATATAGCTCACATCAAAATCTTCCACACGCACTCACGCAGCACACTGTATCATTTCTCGCACTGCATGCTAATGACAACCACACCCTTCATTGATTGTTTGCTGTGCCAACCGCTTTGATTTCATGATAAAGCGGTATACCAAGTCCGTTTAAATAAATAAATAAATAAATAGTGAAAGTAGGATGTTCTAGTTTTTGATTTGATAACCACTCAGCGTGCCATAGTGTAGAATTTTTCCAGCTGCAGGGAGATGACTCCTGGCTGGCTTCTGACCATGGACCTTGGTGAGCATCTTTCTGTGTGGAATTTGGTCACATCCAGGCTTGATTATTTAGGCCCTAGTCTGGCTGCACTAGCTATGGTATGTGGATCTCTTTAGTTTGCTGGCAGAGTCCCTTCTTTTTTGCATCTCAGGAGAAGTGCCTCCTGCAGCAGAGGCCCTCTTCTTGCTTATATCCTGGCCTTTGAGAGCCATATATTGTCTAAGAGGGCTATGCTGGAGAGTAGTGGCCTCTACTTCCTTAGTCTTTGTGAGAGTTTGGAGGGCTTTCGAGAGATGGTGTTCCTCTTGGGCCCTGGAGGCCAAGAAGGTAGACTTAGATTCTTTTTTTTTTTTTTTTTTTGTTCTTCTTGCAGTCTGTTCTTGACCAAAGGTTAGCCCTGAATGCTCTCAACATTCATAGGGTGCATTCAAGAGATGTCAATGGCAAAGAATTCTGATGTTTTCTGCTTCTTCAAGGGAATGAAGCAGATCAGTTTGCTAGTGCATCTCTCTCTGATGTGGAAGGCACAGAAAGGGTTCCCTTTTTAAGTTCATTCATAAGGTCTCTCTCTAGGACTTGTTTTTTCTGGTGGCTGTTGTATCCTCCATTGGGGTGTCTGAGCTGTAGGCCTTGTCCATCAGGGAGCCTTTTTTTTGTGGTCTTGGCACCTTCTGACTCCTTGTGGACTGTACTGTCTCTTCTCCAAAGGTGCTGTATTTCATCTTGACCATACTGTCATCCTGCCCCCCTCCTCAGAGGAGGATATTTGGGCAGACCCTTCTCTGCATCTGATAGATGTGTGGAAGGTGTTGGTCAGATAGTTGATTACTATTCCTTCTATTGGTCAGATTGTTTTGTGGTCTGGGAAAGGACGAACAGCAGTCAAGTCCTCGATTGTCTGCTGAATTAAGGAGGCCCTTGGTTTAGCATACCTTCTGGCTAGTAAGCATGTATCAGAGGGAATCTGAGCTCACTCCACAAGGGCACGGGTGGCCACCTCCTGGATGGAGTCTGCCTTGATCCCTTCAGAGGACATCCGTGAGGAGGCAGTCTCCGTTGAAGCACTACAGGTTGTATATGAGGAGCTGGAGCAGATGGCACCTTTTGGCAGGGCAGTGTTGTCCAGAGTAGCGTCAGGGAGCATAACCCATTAATCTGAACAGGTCTATTAGGATTCAAGGAAAGAAAATTTGAGGTATGTAAAATTTCTTCATTTCCTTAAGTTGTTTCTTGGCCCCTAATTTTCTGCAGTGATTTTTCAAGGTTCTGTGATTAGAGTTTGCAAGTCAGTGGCAAACATGTGATCATAAATTTGCATATATATTTGGGTAGTATTTTTTTCTGTTTTGCTCAAATCTTTGTTACAACATACTAAAAGTTAATTCATTATTGCTGTTTCTGTGTGTGGAAACTCCTAAGAGATCCAGATCAGTCAATTTCAAAGAAATATACTTAGAAGGCAAGGCTGTACTGAAATCAGCTATTAAACCAATGAACCAAACAGCAGAACCAGCATTGCCCATTATGTCAAAGTCCATGCTGGGACTTGCCTGATGTAAAAACGACTTTAAGATACTCTGGTTCACAAAGTATAATCTTAATAAATATACTTTACTTTGAAATATTCTTATAAAATGTAAAATAAATGCAGTCCTTTTGCTGTAAGTTGAGGTCACAGCAATTTCAAATGTTAGTGCTGAAATTGTTTCATAAGATGCATCAGGAAAAATCCTTATAGTTTTGGCCTAATATCTTTTTAACCTTTTCTCAGGGAAAAATAGCTTAAATCCCAGTTACGATCAGATTCCAAGAATAAGGTTACCCACAAAAAATAGTTTTCCCTGTTTGACAACAGACCTAAAGAGATCTCCCAATGAAATATTCCTGTCCATATCAGAAAATATTTTAGATCCAAAATCTTCAGTACTACCCTTGTTTCCTATATGATAAATAATAAGCAGAAATAAGAGGAGGCAAAGATGCCTCTGGAACATCCAACACCTTTTTTTTTTTTTTACATAACTTTTAGAAGAATTCAAAGCCTGTAACTTTTAGCCTGCTTAAATTCACCAATCTGAAATTGTGATGCTTTAGTTTACTCCATTTTTCTTTGCAATAACATATTCTCCATTTTTCTTTGTGATAACATATTCCTTTATTAATATCACTGTTACTTCCAGTACTTCCTTTTATTTTACTATGAATATTATGTTTCCACATACTTAATGAACCTTATGTTCACAGTCCTGTACTTGCACAAATTCTAAACATCTCATGATGTTATAATCTTAATTTAACTAGAACTACTTTTCCAGTCTGGAAAAAGTTTATAAGAAGTCTGTTGATGGGTCTATAAACTCGGCGTCTCCCCTAATCTTCAAATTGTTTTGAGTATCAGTGATTTTTCTTCTGAGAGGAAACAAAAAGCTTCATAGCCCTCTGCAAATTTATTCTCAAAAGGTCTTTCCAAAGGAAGCTTGCTTGCTTAAATTTGCTGCTGACTGGATTATAAAACTGAACACCAACAGTCTTGGGGCCAACTAAACCTTGCCTTTCCTGAAGCATAGATTTTTCGTAGTCCTGCTCCACTATGACGTTTCCATCAACTCTCCAGCTTTGCAAATCTCTGGGCGTCTTAGCAGTAGCAGGACTCGGTTCACAAACAGAAGCAAATCAATAACCAATATACACATTTAACCACAAAAAAGCAGTATATAAATGTTTTTATTTTTAAATAAATAAATGAACAAACGAACCAAATACTTCATCCTCTCTAGGCAGTCAGCAGAATTGAGAGCTACTAACGTTTAACTGACACCAACATCTATCATTCTGCCTGATCAAACATGGGGGGGAGGGGCACAATTTAATTCAGGAAACCAACAAACACAAACAATGTGTCTCTCTGGAATCCTCAGACAAAGGTGATATCTGCAGCATGATCTTTGTTGCTTGAAGACTCTCAGGACTGGGGACCAGATAAATAGGTGACTGAAGAGATGCAGTGGCTTGTCAACCAATCTGGTATTATCCACTGTATGTCTCCCCCCCCCCCCCTAAAAAAAAAAAGGGGAGAATACAGAGCTGTTTCAACTCTCTAGTGGGTGAAGGAGCCAAACTTTCCTCTTAAGCATAGTAAGGAAGTCATGCAGGCACAGAACTTTCTATTTTTAAGAAGCAATCTTGAGTTGTATTTTTCTATTTTTGTAAATCATGTTCTGCCATTTTTTGTGTGCTGAGTTAATTTCTCTCCTTTTTTTGGGAAAAATAGATTTTTGTGATGGTAAGAGGGGGAAACCTGAGGAGGCAAATGGAGAAGAGATCTTGGGCAAGAGAGGTAGTGGATGGAAACATAAGGAGATGATCTGTTAGAAAAGGAGGGAAGAGGGGACACAGGATTAAGAAGGCAAAAATATATACTTGAATCCCTCTTCCCTTCTTTTATCCACAATCCACATCTCCTTCACTGTTTGCTGTCATTGACCCTCATCCTCTGACTCGCCATATCATCCTACTGGTCTATTGTAGGAAACCATTGGTAGTGCTTTGTTTTAAGCTGCATCCACCCACTTCTGCTTCTGAGCCCCAACTGTCAAGCTTTGAACCACATAGAGCTCGATTCAGTAACAGCCATGTCTGGCCTGCGGCTGCATACAAAATGGAAACGGGGCAGATATCCACCTGATTCCAAACCATAGGTGTAGACGCACCCACTGTCCCAGTGCACGCAGCATGCAGAGAAAGTAGACGTTGCAGAGGCTCCCCATCTCCTTGCGGCCACACCTCTGCTCCCACCTGTGTCTTTTGCGGAAACTGCTAGGTACGTATGACCTAGATTGGCCGCTGGTGGAAACAGGATACTGGGCTTGATGGACCTTGGTCTGACCCAGTATGGCATATCTTATGATCTTATGTTCTTAATATGTGCAGCTACTGAGTCGATGGCCCAACAGCAGATGTCAGCATAGCTGGCATAGTGTCCCCACATAGGTGAAGGGTAAAATGTGGGAGATTTAACAGATGGGAGGGAAGACCATTGGAGGTAAGATGCAAAGAGGTGGGATGGTGGATATGGAGGAGGTAAACATAAGATGGGAAGGGGGAGGGAGGCATGCAAGGCAGTTAAGATGTGGAGAGGTGACGAGAGAGAGAGACTGATGTGGTAGAAGATGAGAAGAGAAGATTGGAAGGGGAGGGGCAGGAAAGGGGATGATTGAAGAGGACATGGGGATATTGGAGGAAAAGAGAACAGGAGCAAAACAAGGACGTAAAGGATAGATTGCCTACATAGAAACATGATGGCAGATAAAGACCATGCAGTCTCTTCAGTTTGCCTTCATACCAACTACTACAGTCCCTTTTTTTTCTTCATTTAGAGATCATCTGTGTTTCCCATGCTTTCTTGAATATAAATACTGTCTTTGTCTTTACTACTTTCACTGGGGAGATTATTCCACACATCTACCACTCTTTCCGTAAAGAAATTGCTCTTGCGTCTATCCCCTTTCACCTTCATCTTATGTCCTTTTGTTGCAGAGCTTTTTTCAATTGAAAGAGGCTCTCCCATGCATTTATGCCATGAAGGTATTTAAATGTGTCTATCATATCGCCCCTCTTCCGCCTTTCCTCAAAAGTATGCATATTGAGATCTTTAAGTCTGTCGCCTTATGACGAAGCCCACTGACCATTTTGGTAATCGCCCTCTGCATAGACTCCATCCTTTTTATTTTCTTTTGAAGATACGGTCAGATTACGCACAGTTCTCCAAATGGGGTCTCACCAAAGATTTATACAGAGGAACTATCGCCTTTCTGCTGGCCATTCCTCTCCTTATGCACCCAAGCATCCTTTTGCATTTTCTACCCGTTTAGCCGCCTTGCGATCATCAAAAACAAACATGCCCGTCCCGCTCTTCTTTCATGTGCAGAAGTACTTCACCCCCTATACTGTACTGCTCCCTTGGATTTTTGCAGCCCAAATGCATTTCCCTGCATTTTATAGTGTTAAATTTCAACTGCCAAATTCTTGACCATTCTTCAAACTTCACTAGGTGGCTCCTTATGTTTTCTACTCCTTCCTGGGTGCCTGTTTATTGCAGACTTTGGTATCTTCTGCAAAGAGGCAAACTTTACCCGAGAGCCCATCCACAGTGTCACTAACAAAAATGTTAAAAGGAATCAGACCAAGAACATATTCCTGTGGCACACCACTGGTAACATCCTTCTCAGAGAGAGCTCCATTTATCCCTGTACCCTTTGTCGCCTCCAACTCCACCAATTTCTAACCCAGTCAGGCACTTTAGGGTCCATCCCTGGGGTGCTCAGTTTATTTGTAAGTTACCTGTGCAGAACAGTGTTAAAGGCTTTACTGAAATCTAAGTCCACTACATCTAGGACTCTGCTTCTGTCCTACTCTCTGACTGCCCAGTGAAAGAAATGAATTGGATTTGTTTGACAAGACCTGCCTCTAATTAAACCATGTTGCCTTATATCCTGCAATCCACTGGACTCCAGAAATCTCACTATCCTCTGTTTTTTTTAACAGAGTTTCCATTAACTTACTCACCACATAGGCAAACGTACAGGAAGATCAGAGAGTAGAAATAGAAACTGGGCAGTAGACCATGGAAATAGTTAAAGAAACAGATGAAGGAAAAAAAAAAGATGAATAATAGAAAAAACAATGTCCAGATAGCTGCAGGAGAGGAGAAACATTCTTAGTGGTTGCAATATATCAACTTTAGCAAAGTGCATCTTCTATGTTTTTGTACTTTGTGTACAAGAGAATGCATTTCTGTTTTTCTCCAGCTGTGGATTGCATGCCTAGTCTGGTTTATTGGAATTCTTGAGGGAGCGGGAATTCTGTTGAGCAAAAGAGGATAGAAGGGCTCAAGGAAGGCACAAGAGTCTAAATTCTAAAATTGCTTTAAGTAGCTCTGAGCATGCCTGGGAAAAGAAGTTAAAAATCAAAAATTGCCTTTTGCAGTGGGGGGGAAAGGCTAAAGGGAAATGAGTGGGTTTTTTTTGAGGCAGGAAGCTATAGCAAGAGAAAGGGTTGTGGGTGGAATGCTCATCTTATAATAAACTGTATTGGTAGGAAAATATTATACTTGATTTTTAAACATGGCTGTTCGGTGTCTTGTGCATTTCTGAGAAAGGACTAAAAGTCCAAAGTTCAAGCTTCATTTCTAGGGTGCGAGAGGGAAAAAAAGCAAGAGAGGAGCCAGGAGGGATTTAGGTGCTGTTGCTGGTTAGGAAAGAGAGAAAATGTTGCGGGGAGGGCAGAATGTGAGAAAAGTGGGATCAGTGTCATACTGGTACTGGGCTTTGGGATGGGGGGAGAGACTGCAGCCAAGTAGCACATAGATTTTTGTTTTTTTCTTCAGAGTGGAGGGGAGTATCAAGGATCACCTCTGAAAGGGGATATCTTAAGGGCAACAAACCTTTTTGTTAAAATGGTAAATAAAGGTAAAAGGAAAAGGAGGGAGGCCTTCATGAAATACAAGAGATCACAGAGAGAGGAAGACAGGCATCTATATTTGGAAAAACTTAGAGAAGCTACCAAAGTAGTCAGGAAAGCAAAGATTCAAAAAGAAGAAATAGCCAATGTAGTCAAATGGGGGGGGAGGGGGGGATAAAACATTTTGTAGATATGTTAGTGAGAAGAGGAAGGATAAAAGTGATATTGTCAGACTCAAGGGTAAAGGGGAGGAATTTATAGAAGCTGATGAGGATAAAGCGGAATTGCTTAAGAAATATTTCTGTTCTGTGTTCACAGATGAAGAACCAGGAGCAGGACCTCGGAAAACACCCACAAACAGGAACAGAAGCGAGGGGCATCTTGAACAATTTTCAGAAGACTGTGTTTGTGAGAAACTAGCTAAACTTAAGTAGACAAAGCGATGGGACCAGATGGGATATACCCTAGAATACTGAGGGAACTTGAGGATGTTCTGGAAGCTCCAATGACTGACCTTTTCAATGCCTCGTTGGAGTCGGGAGTGGTGCCAAAGGATTGCAGAGAAGCACATGTGGTCCTTTAACACAAACGCGGAAGTAAGGATGTGGTTAAAAACTACAGGCTTGTTAGTTTAGTTTCGATGGTCAGTAAATTATTAGACGCACTGCTGAAAGAGAAAATAGTGAGGTTTCTGGAGTCCAGTGGATTACAGGATCCGAGGCAGCATGGATTCACCAGAGACAGGTCTTGTCAGACAAATCTGATTGATTTCTTTGACTGGGTGACCAGGGAGTTGGACCGAGGGAGAGCCCTAGATGTGGTGTATTTAGATTTCAGTAAAGCCTTTGACACTGTTTCTCACAGGCGACTTATAAACAAACTGAGCACCCTAGGGATAGACCCTAAAGTTACTGCTTGGATTAGAAATTGACTGAGTGGGAGGCGACAAAGGGTACAGGTAAATGGAGCTCACTCTGAGGAGAAGGAGGTTACTAGCAGTGTGCCCCAGGGATCTGTCCTTGGTCTGATTCTTTTTAACATCTTTGTCAGTGATATAGCGGAAGGGCTGTCGGGTAAGTTTGCCTCACGAAGGTGTAGATAACATGGAGGAGGGGGTCTAGCTAAGCTTGAAAAATGGTCTAGAATTTGTCAGCTGAGATTTAATGTTAAAAAATGAAAGGTCATGCATTTGGACTGCAGCAATCCAAGGGAGCAATATAGTATAGGGGGTGAAGTACTTTTGTCCACTAAAGAAGAGCAGGACCTAGACATGATTGTGTCTGATCTTAAAGTAGCTAAACAGGTAGAAAAGGTGATGGCGAAAGTTATAGAAGGATGCTTGGGTGCATAGGGAGAGGAAGGGCCAGCAGAAGAAAGGAGGTGATAGTGCCTCTGTAGAAGTCTTTGATGCGACCTCATTTGGAGTATTGTGTGCAATTCTGGAGACCGCACCTTCAAAAGGATATGAACAGGCTGGAGTCGGTACAGAGGGTGGCTACTAAAATAGTTAGTGGTCTTAATTATAAAGCATATGAGGACAGACTTAAGGATCTCAATATGTACACCTTAGAGGAAAGGTGAGATAGAGGTGATATGATGGAGATGTTTAAATACCTCCGTGGCATAAATGCACAGGAGGAGAGTCTCTTTCAATTGAAAGCAAACTCTGCTATGAGGGGACATGGGATGAGGGTGAAAGGGGATAGATTCAGGAGTGATATGCAGAAATATTTCTTTATGGAAAGAGTGGTGGATCCATGGAATACTCTCCCAGTGGAGGTGGTAGAGATGAGGACAGTATCTGAATTCAAAGAAGCATGGGACAAACACAGAGGATCTCTAAATGAAAAAAGGGAAATGTTGTGGTGGTTGATATGGAAGGACAGACTTGATAGGCCATGTGATCTTTTTCTGTCATCATGTTTCTATGAAAGGGGGACCTCTCCATAGTGACAGCTTAACTGGAGAGGCTAAGATTCAGAAAGTTGAAATGCCAGGTATAGGTCTGGAACCCAGGTAGTTGCTGTGGAAAACCAGGGTAGCAGAGGAACTAGGAACAAAGGTCTGGGTGAACAGTATGTCTGCAGAGTGAACTCCATTGGACAGTTTTTAAAGTCCAGTTTTCCTTTAGGCAACTCCAGTCCCTACCTCTTTTGTTCTTTCTTAAGAACATAAGAACATGCCATACTGGGTCAGACCAAGATCCATTGAGCCCAGTATCCTGTTTCCAGCAGTGGCTAATCCAGGTCACAAGTACTTGGCAGGTTCCCAAAAAGGAACACAGGTTCCACAATGCTTCTCCCGGGGCAAGCAGTGGATTTCGTGGGTCCTCTTTTTAATAATGTGTTTGACCTTTCCTCCGAGAACTTGTCCAAACCTTTTTTAAAACCCAGTTAGACTAACAGCCCTCACTACATCCTCCGGTAACAAATTCCAGAGTTTGATTAAGCGTTAAGAGAAAATAGTTTTTCACTCAGGCTTAAATGGGTTACATTATAGCTTCATTGCGTGTCCCCTAGTCTTTCTACTTTTTTGCCTGGATGAAGCAAAAGTCAATTTTTATGTGCCTCCCTGCTCTGCTCTGCTGGTGCTCTCAGCTCTTTTCGTTCCGTCAGTGACTGGGAAGAGCCGCTGAGGCCTGCAGCATGTGGCTCATTGGTCGCCGTTGGATTGCACAGCAATTGCTGCCTTGCATTTTGCTTACTGATCCTTGATATTAGATTATAACTGATGGGGTAACTAAGAAACAATTTCTGCTTGTAAATCTTATGATCCACTAACATTACTCAAACTACAGTGCAAGGATGAACTGTAGATAAGCACCACTGTCTCTGCATGCTATTGGAACCATGATACAGCCCGTGGCAAATAAATCTATGGACACCTAAAGCTGTATCTCATCTAAAAGAATTTATAACCTTGCCCTTAACGCTGTATGATTGGTCATTGTTAGCACTAATAGTATTACTAATACTGTTAGCTTTTCTACATTACTCTCTGTCCCTTCTCTTCTCTTCTTATTATCCACATCACTTTTTTCTTCATACTGTTGACATTCCCTAACCTTCTCACCTCACACCAACAAAGTTAACCCCCCTCCTTATTACTCTCTCCCTGTCTTTCCCATTTCTTCTCCCATCTTATCTTCCTCCTTTTACTCAGCTCTTGAACTTCACCTTTTTCTTCCTCTCATTCATCCCTCTCCTTAAACCTAATCCTTGTTTCCGCTGTTCCATCTCCTCTCTGCCTCGTACTATTCTTCTTCTTTCATCTGGTGACATTAATCCTAACCCTGCCCCCCCCCCCCCCCCCAGACTATTTTCTCACTCCCACTCCTCACTCAACTATTCTAATCTCATTCACATTCCTCTTGCTCCCCCCCTCTCTCCCTTTCTCATGTGCCTTTATGGAACTCCATTTCTAATAAACCCCTCTTTATTCGTGATCTCTTCATTTCTAACTTTTCTAGCTCACTTTTAAATCTGGCTGTCCTCTGTCACGGCGGCTACCAATTCTCCCACAGCCCTCGTGCCACTGGCTGTGGTGGTGGTATTGGGTTTCTGCGTTCTCTTTCTTGCCAGTTCCAGACCATCCTTCTGTCTCAGTCTTGCTCCTTTTCCTCCTTTGAAGTCCATTCCATCTGCCTTTTCAATGCCTTACCTCGCCAGATAGCTGCTATTTATAAACTCCCTGAAAAGTCCACCTCTGCCTTTCTCACTGACTTTGACTCCTGGCTTTCCCTATTTCTGGATTCTTCATAAGAACATAAGATATGCCATACTGGGTCAGGCCAATGTCCATCAAGCCCAGTATCCTGTTTCCTACAGTGGCAAATCCAGATCACAAGTACCTAGCAGTTTCCCAAAAAGACATACAGGTTTCACAATGCTTGTACTGGGGCAAGCAGTGGATTTCCCGGGTCCTCTTTAATAATGGTTTATGGACCTTTCCTCCAGGACGTTGTCCAAACAGGGAGGACATCCTGAATGCTTTTTGCTATGAATAATGATTTGGATTTACAACTGAATGCAAAGTGTCTAGTAAATCTGACTAGACAAAGCATAAATCAAATTCAAGTTCAAAAAGCTAATGGAAGGGTAGTGGGGCCTCTGCCTTCTTCACACTGACTTACATAATCCCTCCTCAAGATATTTTTTGATGTGCTTAGGGTGGGGAAGGGGAATGAGCATAAAGGAGGGAGGGGGAACTGAGGAGGTGTTGCAACTAGGACTGCTTCCAAGGAACACCAGAGACTCAGAGTGCACCTTCATCTATAATTGCTCCCTTTTGTTTCTCAGAATGATCGGCTCCCTTTTGTTTCTCAGAATGATCTCACTATGCTAGGGAGCAGCCAGGGTTTGTAGCACAGGTGGTCTGAGTAGAGTGGACACCAGACACCAGGATGAAGAAGGGACAGGGAAGAGCCAGGCTATAGCACCAAATCCAAATAGCAGGCAGAGTGCAGGAATAGGCAGAAGTCTGCTACCAAGGTATTCTGAGCATCCACAAGAGACCCATTTGAGGATTGAGGAAATTGGGAGTTCCAGAGTATATATGTGTAGAGAACCAGTTCATTTCAGGGAATCTAGAGAAGAACCAGTTGGATAGTGCCACCTTATAAGGTAGAAACAGGTAGTAAGCTTAAAGTAAGAGAAACGCCAAGCTTACTTATTAGAACCTGGTTCCTATGCAGTAAGTGCATGACAAAGGGAAGCTTAAGGATTGCTCCACTTTTTCCCATATAGGCTGTCAGTCTAATGCAGGGCTTGACAAATTCCAGGCACAAGGTTGCCATGGCATTTAGAAATTGCACCCTGGCGCTTGGGACTTAATGCCCCCAAACAGCAGAGCTTTCCACTTCCCCATTGCGATTGGCTCTCTGCATGCTTGAGCCACGCAGTGAGGGAAGTTCGGGCTGATGTCATGGAAGGTAATCCATAGCGCTGATGTTTTGTGCACTAAGCCAAAAGTAAATTACTGTGTTGAGTTTAGCAGTTTTATTACAACAGCCTGTAACTTTGTTCTCCTAGGGACCTTGCCTGCATATACCTCATACAAGCTACTTTATTGCCTTGTGCCCCAGCTTCTTTCTCTTTAATTTGATAATGATAGCACTGCTCCTACTCCCCTCTTTTACCAGGTAAATGCATGCCTTTATTTGATTGGAAGAACTGACATTATGTTGAAATAAAACTTTGGTAAAAATCTGCAAACGCTTGACTGTTGGCTTTTAATTGTGCAGTGAACGACATAGGATCTGTTAATTCTTCATGCAGCATGACTAAATGCTCTTGGATTTTTGGCCCTGTCAGCAGCGATCAAAAACATCACTGTGGATTACCTAAGCCGAGTCCGGGTGGATCATGGCGAATAGGAGCTCTGCCTGGAGGTGTTTGAATAGGTGGTAAGCCATTGGGGTCCACCTGTCATGGACCTCATGGCAAAATGGAGTTCAGCCAAGGCAAGTCGCTTCTACAGCAGGAGACGAGAGAGGATGTTGGAGGGCTTAGACGTCCTGGTCCAGAAGTGGCCCACAGAAGGTCTGTTGTATGTGTTCCCTCTGTGGGCTCTCATGGGCAGGGTCCTCCAGCGCATAGAGGCACACCAAGGATTGGTTATTCTAATAGCTCCGGATTGGCCAAAGCCTCCATGGTATGCCGACCTAGTGAGGCTGCTAGCGGATCGTCCGTGGAGGCTCCCTGTCAGGAGGATCTCTTGACCCAGGGCCCGTTCTGAATGCTGCAGGTGGTTCGATTCTTGCTTACGGCATGGCTCTTAAGAGGGCAAGATTGTTGAAGCGAGGGTACTCCGGCTCGGTAATCTCAACCTTACTGAAGGCTCGAAAGAAGTCCGACCTGTCTCTCCTATATTAGTCTGGTGCATCTTTGAAGGGTAGTGTGCTCATCGGGGGAGTTGCCCGATGGCAGCTTCAGTGGCAAACATCCAAGGGCCTGGCTGCCAGCTCTTTGAGAGTTCAATTGGCAGCGATTTCCTGTTACCGGGGAAAGGTCAAAGGGAAGTCGCTCGGTGAGCATCAGGATGTGGGGCGGTTTCTGAGGGCGGTGAGTCTTCGTCCGCCTCAAAAGTCGGCAGTCCTGTCCTGGAATCTCAAGCTGGTACTGGAGTAAATGGCAGAGAAGCTCTATGAGCTGGTGGGACGGGCTTCCCTGAAGGACTTGACTATCAAGATGGTGTTTCTGGTGGCTATCTGTATGGCCAGGCAGATTTGGGCGTTACAGGCCCTTTCTTGTCAACCTCTAATTTCTTTCCTTTTCTAAGGAGAAGGTGGACCAGCAGACACTACTATCTTTTTTTTTTGTCCAAGGTGGTATCGGCATTTCATGTGAATCAGCCAGTCTGACTGCCTTCGTTGTTGAGGGTGGGTAATGAGACCGCGGATGCGAGATTTCACTGTCTGGACATTGTAGAGTGGTGAAGCGCTATCTAAAGAGGACAGAGTCCTTCTGCAGATCAGATTGTCTGTTTGTTTGTGTTGTTCGGTGGGTCATGCAAAAGAGAGGCAGCGGCCAAGGCTTCCATTTCCAGATGGATCAGAGAAGCTATTGTGTTAGCATACATTTTGAAAAACAAGCCTGTTCTGTTGGGACTTTGGGCATCTTCCATGCGAGCCCAAGTGGCCTCTTGGGCGGAGTACAGTCTAGCGTCACCTTTGGATATCTGTAGGGCGACGACGTAGACCTCTTTACACACCTTTGCTAAGCACTATTGTTTGGATGTACAGGCAGGGTGGTCCTTCGGGCCGGTCTCTCAGGTCCCTCCCGGAGTTAGAACTGCTCTTCTACATCCCAGAGGTGAGGGACTGGACTGGAGGGACGATTAGGAAAGAATAATTAGACCTTACCTGCTAATTAACGTTCATGAAGGAACTCCAGTCCAGTCCCTGATTCCGCCCACTGTGTCTGTATATGATATTGTTGAGGCGATTCCGCCCCGTAGGTTGAGGTCCAGGGGCTTGAAGGTTGCGTTTTGGCGTGGCACTCATGGAGTAGAAGTAGTGCGGAAAAATGGACGAGCTGTCTGTCCCCTTGCTCTGATTTCGGCGGCAAGTCATTTTTCACAGGTGAGCCGCCTCCTCTTCGGGGAGGGGGAGAGGTTCATAGGTTTGGTTTCTGGTGAAGTTCTAGTTAGTTGTTTGGTCTATTTAATTGTCTGTCCGTTTAAGTCTGTTTTGTCAATAGAATACTGGAGCTGGTGGGAGGTGCCAGCGGCTATGTATATATACTCTAGGGTCATCAAGAAGATGATGTGCTCAGTCTCCAAGCAGCTGGAAGGGGAGCACAACCCAGAGGTGAGGGACTAGACTGGAGTTCCTTCAGGAGCGTTAATTAGCAGGTAAGATCTAATTACTCTTTGTATAAATATTCTATTGCCTTAAAGATGTCTCTGGCAAAAATTTGCACCCCAGTGGTATATAAGTGTTCTCTTAAACATATGTGTCCTCTGTTTTGTTACCTTTTTGCCTTGTGCATTTATCTTAACAAAACCCTAGCTACAGTTGGAAAAGCACCCATCCATGGCTATTATCACTCTTTGTTAGGGGATAACTAATGCAGAGTGATAGATGGAAGCCAGGAAAAAGGATTGTGAACCAAGAATAAATCTTCCTCTTGTCCTTTCCTCACTTCTTCCATGGAGATAATTTCCTGACTGGCAGCCAGAGTTACTGTGTTCATGGTGTTAACAGAATGGCTTTAGAGAGATCTTCCTGTTTGCCCCTATTAACTGTTAATAAAGAAGAAATAAAAACTTTCATCTAGTTCCAGGTAAGTAATTGGGGAAATCGGGAATTTAATTGAGACTTTCCATCATCTGTCCATTCAAATAAAATGAGATGTGCATTAAACTAAGGAAGCAGGGTCATTTTGTTCATTATTGCTACTGAAAACAAATTCTGAAGTATGCAGGGATAGACAGACTTTCATGGGCTCCCTGGCAAATTCTCTAATTAAGCCATTAGAGACCAGCTCCCTACCTTCATTCCAACATGTTGATTGATCCTGAAACCTGAGTGAAGGAGGGGTTAGGCAGTGATCATTGCAGCACAGCAGGGGTCTGCACCTGCAGTTTGGTGATTTGGCATATATGTTTTTAAGTAAATGCAGTTCTCCGAGGGCAAGCAGGATGATTCAGCCACACTTGGTGATGTCATACGACGGCGCCGAGACGGAAGTACTCTCCATAGCTCAGAAGGGCTTTTTGCCCTTCTGAGCATGAGCCAACTGGCCCTATCCCCTGGCCCGCCCCTAGCTAGCCAGTTTTTCAGTTCTTTCGCCTTGCCAGCAAGACGGACCTCTCTCCTCTCCAACTGAAATCTAGATAATACTTACTTATTTATGGATTAATGTCTCTAATGATGTTTCTCTGATTCTTCCTTTGCTCAGATTAGCTCCAGTGCTCCTGCGATCAGGGTGGCCAGACTCGGAGCCCCTGTGCCTGCCGGCCATGTGCTTGCACGCCAGCGGATGTCCTCCCAAGTGATACCGCGGATCCTACCGTCAGTGTCTGCACATTCCACCGGTGCTGGGGAGTACCATCGATCGAGGACTACGATTTCCAGCACCCCCGACTGACCGACTGGCCTCCTCGCCTGTTCCAGGCGGCATGGAGAAGAACGGAGCTAGCCACGCGGCATGGGACGCGCCCCCTGGACCCTGTCCCGGCCATGTTGCGTGTGTTTTCAGGCTGGAATCAAAATGGCATCTGTTCACCACAGCCCGGGATGTGCCGTCCAAGGCCTCCATCCCCGACTGTGCTGCTCCTCCACCTGCAGGCCCTCCAGAGGTCCGTGGCCTCTTGCTGTGTGTCTGTGTTCTGCAGTCACCGAGAGAACATCTGGTCCACCCCGCAAGGAAGTTCCCCTGCCATGCAGTGGATCAATGTCGTCTGCTTCTTCGGGGCCGACAGGGAGCCCCTCGAGTGCCTTTCCCCACCTCCAGATGAGCTGTTGGACTCGGCAGCATTAAGCTTGGCCCTCGGCGCCGAGACACCTACTTGGACGGCGCCGAACAGGGAGATGCACGCCACCATGCTCCGGAAGTGACATCAACATGTGCAACTCCACCCCCCGCTGGTGCTATTGGCTAACGCCACATGGAGCAGTGCCGTCGCCACGATGACGCGGAGGTACATCGAAGTGCTCTCCACCCATTTCCTCCCTTCGGTGAGAGCTTGAGGTGGCCCGAAGGCAGCTTCTGCCCTTCTCCAGGAAAGGGGTTGCACCGATGCCAGGTGAGTTCCGCTGCTCTGCAGCATACCCTCTCTCATGGCTGGTTACCCTCGTTACCTGTGGCCGGTCTGATGACTGAGGTTGGTGGCGGCTGTGAGTGTCAGTTTTTCTGCTCCGGGGCGTGAAAAGTGGGCTCCTGCTGCCACTCTATGCCGGGACTGGAGGAGCTGGTGGTTGGGCACACCATGAGCACCCCTGTCTGTAGCCCACTCCCAGGACAGCAACCACCGGAAACAGCAGCAAGATGGGGCACCCCTGTTCCTCCCGGCACAGGTTCTGTGCTATGAGCCCGATAATTCAGAGTGACCTGCATGTGCCCAGGTGTGCAAATCAGAAGCAGCTTAGTGAGGGGGCTTCCCTTGCTGAATGGGCTTCCGCAGCACATACCCAGCAGCCCAACTTCAGGCTTCACGAGAAAGGATACGCCTTGTGCAGGGTTAACCTGCACCATAGTTCCTTCTTGGATTCCCTCTCAGATATGATAAGGAAAATGGAAGTTTGGTATACTACCATGGTTCAACGAACCAACAGGGTATAAGGTTCACCCTTAGATTGCTGGCCCTACATCTCACTCAGCGCTGAGGGGATGGCCATGTACCCGCAGTGGCATCCGGAGCTCCAGAAACAACACCAGGCACCTGCCACCTGCAGACTCTTGGGTGCAGAGAAGCCCAAGGTGGAGCCCCGGGAGTCCTGGGTCCCATCTTCAACCCTGGGAACCTTTGACAAGTCTCTCTAACCCCTAAATAAAGTAGAAACATAGAAATATGACGATAGAAAAGACCACATGGCCTATCTAGTCTGTCCTTCCATATCAACAACTACAACAGTCCCCTTTTTACCTTTAGAGATCAGTCAGTATATATGGCAGATGAAATTTAATGTGGAGAAGTGCAAAGTTAGAACAACCCAAACTGTGGTTACACGATGCAAGGATGCACGTTAGGAACCACCACCCAGGGAAAAGATTTAGGTGTCATTGTGGATAACACATTGAAACCCTCTGCCCTGTGGGCAGCAGCAGCCAAGAAAGCAAATAGAATGCTAGGAATCATAAGGAAAGGAATGGAGACTAAAACACAGGATATTATAATGCCTCTGTATCATTCCAGGGTGCGACCATACTTTGAATATTGTGTGCAATTCTGGTCGCCGGATCTTAAATAGGATATAGCAGAATTAGAAAAGGTACAGAGAAAGGCCACCAAAATGGTAAAGGGGATGGAAGAATACCCCTTTGAGGTGAAGCTAAAAAGGTTAGGGCACTTTAACCTTTTAATGAATGGAGTGAAATGGGGAAACGTAGATTAATTGTTTTACGCCATTAAAATATAGAAAGACTAGGGGACATGCAGTGAAGCTACAGTGTAACCCATTTAAGACTAATACAACATAATATTTTTTCATTCAATGCGTAGTCAAACTCTGAAATTCGGTACCCAAAGATATAGTAAAAGCTGTTAGTGTAGACAAGAGGTTGACAAGTTCCTGGAGGAAAGGTTCATAAACCATTATTAAAGAGAACCCAGGAAATCTGCTGTGTACTCCAGGACAAGCATTATGGAACCTGTGTACCTTTGTCGGGAACCTGCCAGGTACTTGTGACCTGGATTGGTCACTGTTGTGTGTGGGATACTGGGCTTGATGGACTTTTTGGTCTGACCCAGTATGGCATTTCTTATGTTCTCATTGGTCCTTGCCACAATAGCCCCTGAGATGAAGGCAACCGAGGGAGGGAGGTGCTTGAAGGAATTGCCTTAGTTCTCAAGCCACGCTTTCCGCAGCCAATCCTGCACAACCAGAACAATCCTGCCTGGGTTGAATTACACGCCCCACTAGGAGCCACAAAAAACTTTTGTATAGCAGCCGCTGATTGGGCTAAGGCTTGGTCAGAGCATCGATGCTCTCGGACTCTTTGTGTGATGACAGAAGAAGCAGCACACTTTGGTATTGGAGCAGGTCACCATTAGATCCATTTTGGGGTGACCCCAGTGGCGCGGAATCAATTGAGATGCTATTTGACTCAACTCCCACTTGCTGGGATTCAGCAAGTGCTATCTGAGGAAGTCTGCTTCCACTTTGTCCACTCTGGCAGTGTGCTGAGCCAGCAAGGTTCTCCTCCGCCTAGGCAAATGGGAGATCCATCTCCAGGGCCACTTTGGCACTTTTTGTGCCACCCTACTGATTTATATAAGCCACCACCATGGCACTGTCTGAAAACACTCTAACTGCCCATCCCACGACCAGGAGCTGGAAATGCTGGAGTCAGTCTGATGGCCCTTGCCTCGTGATGGTTGATGGACCACACTGCTTCCCTGTAGTTCCAGTGGCCCTAGGACGTATGGTCTCGGCAGTGGGCCCCCCCAGCCCGAGATACTGGTATCCATCAACAGAATCCAGGAGAAATAGTCCAGTGGAACCCACTTCCTCAGAAAACAGAGCTGCTGCCACCACTGCAGGCTGGACTTCACCATCAACAGGACCGAGAGCTTGCGCTCTAATTCCTGAGGACTTTGGGACCATCGAGTTAACAAGGACTGCTGGAGCAGCCGCATGTGAGCATGCGCCTTTGGGATCAGCTCTGGTTGTTGCCATCAATCTGAGCAGCTGAAGATAATCCTCTGTGTTGTTCTGCACACTGAAAATCACCAGGCAATTCAGTAGTCTTCTGACTTTCTCCTCTGGCAGGAAAACTCTGCCCACTTGCATGTTGAAATGTGCTGCCAGCAACTCCAAGGACTGGTAAGGCAAAAACTAGCTCTGTTCCTGATTGATCACCCAGCTAAGGCTTTCCAAAAAGGCACCACGTGGGACGTCACCTGAGATGC
Organism: Ichthyophis bannanicus; assembly: GCA_033557465.1. Classification (NCBI taxonomy): domain Eukaryota; kingdom Metazoa; phylum Chordata; class Amphibia; order Gymnophiona; family Ichthyophiidae; genus Ichthyophis; species Ichthyophis bannanicus. The sequence continues at coordinate 1,621,188,816 of CM066032.1, forward strand.
TTCTGACAGGGAATGGGCTCGGATGAGACAATTGTCCAGATAGGGATGGCCACAGATCCCTTGGCACTGTAGCCACCACCACCATGACTTTGGAGAATGTCCTTGGGGTGGTGAAGAGCCCAAAAGGAAGGGCGGCAAACTCAGTGAGAGCCAAGCATGGCAAAATGCAGATACTTTTACTGATTTGCCCGAATCAGGATATGAAAATATGCTTCGACCAGATCTAGCAAAGCTGAGGATTCTCCTCTGCTCACAGCTTGAATCACGGAACGCAAGGTTTCCATCCGAAATTGCAGGACACACAAGTGCTTATTGACCGCTTTGAGGTCTAGAATGGGCTTGGAAGCAACTGTCCTTTTTGCCACCACAAAGTAGATGAAGTATCTGCCCTTGCCCTGTTCATCTGGGGGATGGGCACCACTGCCTTTAGGCAAAGCAACTTGTCCAAGGTGATCTGCACCACAGCACCATTGATCACAGGCGCATGAGGAGAAATGATGAAGGCATCGGGAGTCTGTTCTTTGCATTCCAGGACATAACCAAATTGAATGGTGTCTAGCACCCAGCGATTCCTCATATCAGGGAATGGGGCCCCAAACGTTTATGTAGCCCGGGAGGGTTGTCCTGTGGAGGGGACAGAGTCCCTGGGTCCACGTGCTCCGTGAAAGGACTGAGAATGAGTCTGAGGCCCTGAAGTCCAGGAGAAGAAAGGTTTGGGTTGTGGGTTTTTTTTGTTAAGGTCATTCAGTGACGATAGTCCTGAGATCCCCAGAAATCCAGCCAGTGCACCCTTGGTGGAGGGACAGAGGCTGACAAAAGGGCACTAGCCCACTTCATAGGCCCCCTGGACTTGAATTCCAGGAGGTAGTAAGATGTTGTCTCTAACCTAGGTCCTTCACCAGGTTTTACAAATTGACTCCAAACAGGAGCTTCTTCTTAAGGCCAGTAAAAGCAACTGGGCTTTGGAGGATGACTCTGCTGCCCAGTGCCAGAGTCCAATCCAACGCCATGACACAGTCATCAGGGCACCATCCCTGGTTGCCAAACATACTAGGTCATACATGGCATCAGAAAGGAAGGCTGCAGCCAACTCCAAGAGGGAAGTAGTATCATCAGACGGTAAAGACTATACACTGGAGCAGGGTTCAAGTTGTCAAACTGATACATACCCCCCAACAGTAGAATAGCCAACACCACGGCATACTGGCTATTCAGCAAAGAATCAACCTTGTGGTCCAGGACATCCTTTAAGACTGATTTGCCTTTCACAGGAATGGTGGTCTGTCTTATAACCGCTGTGACTTGTGCATCCACCTTGAAAATGCTAAACCACTCACCGCGCTCCTCCGGGAGAGCATAAATCATCTTATAGACCCTTAACCCTTTAAGCAGGTAGTCTGGTGAGCCCTACTCGGGCCAGATCATATCTTTGATCACCTTCAGGAATGGGAAGATAGTAAGGGATTGCCACACACCTTGAAGAGGTGGGTGTACCTTCAGCTCCTGCTCCGTGCTGTGGAAGCATCTGTCAAGTTCAAGGCAATTGAGACCCTGAAAATCGATGCCGCCAGCTCCTTCTTCCAGAATAGGTGGATCAAGATGGCCTCTGAAAGTGAGAATGTGTCCTCATCCACATCAGAACCCAATACAGATTCATCTGGATTCGAATCAGTCAACACCTCGAATAGCTCCTAACTTCTTCATCTTCAGAAAGTGTCCCATGCTGGGGATGCTTAGCCAGTGTAATTGAGCAAGGCTTCTAATTTCAGCCTGCCTGGCACGAGACTGCGTCCAGGGGCACCTAGAGGCCACAGGGTCGGAATTTCCATGCCAGAAGGACCAGACCTGTTACAAAAAAGGGAAAGAATTCTGGGGAGTTCAATCTGGATTCCAGAAGCTCTCCTCTCTGAAAAGGCTCCTCAACACCAGGGGGCATAGCTGCCGCATACACCCTCAAGTATGAAGAGCGGCTTATAGCATAGTTGCCGGAGCCTCCAGCTGGCTGAATATTCTTATGCTTTGCGCCGTCCTGCACCTCCTGTCCTGAGGTAGGTAAGGGTGGACTAACTGTGTCCCCCCCAACTGACAGGGGGAAGGCATTCCCTTCAGGGGCATCTCAGAAGCTGCCATTCAGGAAAGCAAAGCCCAGAATCCAAGGGTGAGGCTCCTTGCTTGACACAGGTTAAAACAATGTTTTCTGGAAGAAGATAAAGAGAGTTAGGTTAAGTATCACAAGAGCGCATGCTCAGGCAGGGTCGACCCGTAAGTGTGCGTTAACTGTGCTTTTATGTAACGTGCCTTAAGGCGCTAGGGAAGGAGCGCATGATGGAACCGCTTGGGCAGAGCGCATGATCCCCAGGAGCACAATAGGCAAAAATTGTATTAATGCATGCAAAAAACAGCAGGAAACCCCCACACGGCACAGTCGCTAGTAGCCCACCCCGAATTGCATCCCTCAGAGACTGAACTGGGAGCCCCCAACAAGGACAATAACAAGGTCAAGCCTTGGTACTCTCCCCCTGAGAGCCCCAGGCATAAGATCCATGCTAGGCTTAGCTCTACTCTCCTAAAACTGCTTCACTGGCTGGGTTTATTTTAACGGCACTATGAAAGGTGGCTGGCAGACAGATCCCGCTGAGAGCCTTCTGCAGTCTTTGGGAGAGAGCAGGGGGGAATGGAGGAGAAGGGAGGGGGCACTGAGGAGGTGTGAGACTGCTGTACCTTTCTAGATTCTTTCAAATCCTTCCAATCTATGGCTGCTTAACAGGCTCTTATGATAAGGGTGTGGAACTGAACCAGTTTTCGCTCCTGTGGCTACCTAAAAGACCGCAGTCTAGTGGAGCCTCCCATGTCTCACTCAAGTGAGAAAATCGCCTCTTTTAGGGCTTGAGATGGTCGTTTACAGGCGTTTAATCAATCTCTCTGTATTCAGATTTTTTTCAGATAGGAAAAAATCCATCCATCATCTGCTAGAGACAAAGAAATACTGAGGGGCAAAGAAATATTGAAGCGGATAGAGGCATGAGAGTGATGCTATTGAAACCTGGGCTTTTCATTTTTTTTTTCTTTCTCTACCAACCTGCTGGTAGGGGAACACAACCCACTTGTCTGGACTGGTCTAGCAGGATGATATGGAATAAAGATTATTTTCTTAAATTTAAGTTCATTTGTCATTCAGTACACAAACTATAGAATTTTGTTGCCTGAGGATGTAGTTGAAGCCAATAGTATAGCTGAATTTTTTTTTTAACATTTTATATTTATTAAGTTTTGAAAGTACATTCAACTCCAAAATTGAATGAAGGAAACATGGTAAAACAAAATTATATCAAAATCCAAATACAATACAACCATACCATAATACATTACCATAATCAGCCCACAACATTTCATGGGGGAGGCATCAGGAAAATATTACTTAAAAAGGAAATTAAAGCAAGCAGTGCAAGACTTACACATCAGCCATATGGGAAGCTACAATCACAATACTATCCTCCCTAGCCACTAGGAACTCCAGAAGCTGAGCAGGCTCAAAAAACATAAATATCTTCTCTTTATACGAGACACAGCATCTAGCAGGAAATTTTAACAGAAAAGTTCCGCCAAGGGAAAGGACCCTAGGCTTCAAACCCAGAAATTCCTTCCTCCTCAGCTGAGTGTTTCTAGCTAAGTCAGGAAAAATATGTACACATGAGCCCATAAACTGCTGACTGAAATTCCTAAAATACAATCTAAAAATTAAAGTTTTATCTGTCTCAAGGGCCAATGTAATAAGGAGGGTAGAACGGGCTGTAACCAAATCCAGAGAACTCTCTAGGAAACCAGTAAGTTCTCCAGAGATTCCCAGGGGGTTGCTAGCAGCTCCATGAATTTCCCAGCTAGTAGTTAAATATTGAACTCTGGTTAATGGCGGGAGATTCTCCCCAGGAATCTTCAAGACCACCTGGAAATATCTCCCTACCATTTCCAGAGGAGAACACACAGGAGACCTAGGAAAGTTAACCAGTCTTAAATTGTTCTTCCGGACTTGGTTTTCCAGATATTCCAGCTTTCTATTGGTCACATTCTGGTCCTTCACATAGACATGGTGTAGCTCACAGAGTTGATCCAGCTCCCCACTCAGCTGCGCCAGTTTCCCCTCCTGTTCCTTCTGAACACTTGAGACTTGTTGTAAATCCACTTTTAAAGACTTAATATCAGTACTTACAGATGTAGCAATTCTTTCCAAGGAAGAGTTCATTGTGGTAATGGCCTCCCATAGCACTTCCAATGTTACTTTTGTGGGCTTCACCAAACCGCCGCCTCCAGCATTCACCCTCGGGGACACATCCTCCTGGAGAGGGCTGACCAAAGAACTTGATTCAGCCCCTGATGCCACTACAACTCCAGGGGTCCCCCACGGAGCGATCACATCGGCTGTGGAGCCCTCCAAAGCCTCCTGATTCGGCGTGCTAGTCAGCACGCCGGCAAGAAGCTCTCCTCCACCGTGCACTTCGCTTCCGGGGCAAGGCGGAGGGGCCTGCTGCTCCGGGGACAAACACACCCTGGACGTGCTCAGGTTCGATGAAACCACCGGACCTGCCAAAGACGCTGCTCGCTCACCCCCGCCGACGAAGCCACACATTTGGAGCGTCCTTTGACCTGCCGCACTGGAAACCGCTTCCCCCGGGGGTAGGTTCGATTGTTTCCTCTTCCTTCTGCCCATACCATCTGCAGAAGGAGTAGAAGCAGACAGCAGATCGCTCTCAACACCGGACCTCTAGGCAGGGGATTCAAACTGCCGCCATCTTAGATTGCCTCTCCGTATAGCTGAATTTTTAAAACGTTTGGACATGTAGACCTAAGGATTGGCACATAAGTCTGGGAGTGGACAACAAGCAATGACTTTCTCCATTCTAAACTGCTATTTTAATTTATTTGTATTTTGTAACTCGCCAAGAAGACTTATGATAGATGAGGGAGAAATAGTTTAACAATAAGAAGTGACCTGGATTTGCTACTGCAGACAAGAATGATGGGTGTGGAGCAGGGCTGGCCCATTCACTGGGTGGGCAGCGGCGGCAGCAACAGCATACATTTTATTTATTTATTCAACGTTTTTATATACCGCCTTTCAGAAAAATCAAAGCGGTTTACATAGAACAAAACTTGAACATTACATTGAAACTTATTCAAACAATTGAAATTACAGTGAACATTAAATTGTATATAATAAAAAATGGTAATTTGAGGGTTACAATGCTGAGTAAATGCTGATTAGGTATATAGATAGTTTAAACATATATACAGATTTAAATATTTACAAATTTCAAAAATCTTATCTGAGCAAGGAAAAATGTATTGTAGTTCACTAGAATTATTAGTGTAAAGAGTAAATGTGATAATGTGGAGAATTGAGTATTGTAAGATAGAGTAAGAAAAAGGAAAAAATAAGTTGTGAATTAATGAATATGAGTATACATGAGTTTAAGTGGGAAATATTTCATCTGCCCCCTCAGCTGCCACCGATTCTGTTTGAGGGGGGAAGAGGGCAGCGGAAATATTCCCAAAAGATAGAATTGGCAGCAGCGGGGGGAGGGGGGGTGGCAGAGGCAGCAGCAGAAGCGGGAGGGGGCAGCAGCAGGGGGGCGATAGCTGCAAAAGGCCTACGGTATCTATAGGGGGTGTTCTCAGCTTGTCTCCTGCAGATGTCATGGAGGATTTGCACTTACCATGACAGTGGCTTGTGGGATCTTCGTGGCAAGTAATAGTTCTGTCTGTCTCCCTGATCGCCAAAGATTTATTTCTTTCTTTTCCCCAGGCCCCGATCAGGGCGCTCCTCAACCTGTATTCATAGCTGGTGCCATGGATATACTGATGCACCGAAGATGTTCAAGTGCAAGACTGCTGCTCCCCCCATCCCCCAATCCCAAGACAGCTGACGTTCCCCATAGGGAACTGTCTGGGGGGGGATCAGGGCACTCCTAATCTACATTAAAAAAAATTCTGGTTAGCGAGTCGGGGACCCCCTCCCTCTCATCCTACAAAAACTACTAGCCCAGCTAGACAGTTAACCTAAGGGGGTCCCACCTGGCTCCTTCAAACTCCCTCCCCTCCAGTCCTTACCTTCAAATCCCTGGTAGCCTAGTGGGCATAGAAGCAGGAGTGGTCCTCCCTGCTCCTGCCCCCATCATCGTCCCTTTCCAAAGTGATGTTAATGTCATGGTGCTGCCCTGTAGCAAGACAGGCTCCGATTTTGTTAGTACATGTGCAGAGACCAGGCGCGGTCCTCTTTGCTCCTTGCATTTGCACTTTAACAATAATGGTGCCGTCTTGTGGTGCTACCCCCTGGTGTCAGGATGCTAGGGGGCAGCATTGCGAGATTGGCTCCATTTTGGAAAGTGACTATGATGAAGCAGGAGCAGGGAGGCCTGCTGCTGCCTCTGTGCCCACTAGACTACCAGGGATTTGAAGGTAAGGGCTGGGGGGGGGGGGGGGGGAGTGTATTAGGCCAACTGGTTAGCCAGGCTAGTAGTTTTTGAAGGGTGGGAGAGGAGGGGGCTAACTGGCTAGCCTGGATGTTTTTATGTAGATTGGGGGAGAGGGAGAAGGGCTGACTGGCTAGCCTGGATTTTTTTTTGATGTGCCAGAAGTACCCAGATTCCTCTCCCTGGACAATTTCCAGTAGGGATTGGGAGTTGTCCTGGTGAGGTTGCTGAAGGGGGAGGGGGCAGTTCCGGCATTTTAACACTGACATCTGTGGCACTGGTAGTGGTATCAGGTTGGAGGATCCTGATCTGGGCCTTGGAGAAATGGCTCCTGGCATGGCAATTGATAGCAGCCGTGATGTGGCCAAGCTACAGGTGGCTTATTTGCAGTAGTGAATGAGCTAATTTTGGCAGCCACTGCATGACAAGTTTGTACACCATGGCTGCGAAAGATTGACACGCCTACTTCCTGCTCTGATCCTGCCTCCCGACTAAAGCGCACGAAATATAGATATTGTAGAGAAGTGCCTGTGATAATCTGCACTTCAACTGCTGTAGGTGCTACCGCCAGTGGTATTTTCGTGTTAGTTGCTAACATGGTTTAGTGAACAGACCCCTTAGACCGCATGCTGTGGTGTTGTCTCAAAGTGGAGGCTCTGTGCTGATGACTGACAGACCCATTACTAGGCTATCCAGTGCCTTAGGCATGATGGTTCTAAATACCAGTTGGTATGGGGGTGGTATCATTCAGTGCCATAGCTCTACCTTTGCAATTGTACAAGAGCTTAGACCTACCCTAACCACTATAGTGGCAGCTGTAGCACTATATGAGGCACATGTTAGGTGTTCACCTATGCTGGTTAAGTAGTGGAGGAGGTTTCACAAGGAAGAATAACTGAGCTGAGGTTCTGACTCTGCTAGCTTTTGTTGATGTCTGTTACCTGCTCCCCTGCTCCACCTGTCTGCTATTGGATGCATGGTTAAATGTGTTTCTGGGACATTGAGAAAGAGAGACTACTGTTTTTGCCTTCCTTTTTTTTCTTATTTTTTTTTCTAAACCAATGGATGCTGGTGTGTCTGGGAGCAAAATCTCTCTGAAAACGTTATGGGATGGGATCAAATTTGGCTTGTGGAACAAAAGTGAAGATACACAAAATTTTAAAATGGGCTTGATCACACTGCATTCCTTTTGGAAGGAGGATTTCAAACTTCTGCAGCAGTGAAACCTTTTGATTATAGTGAAACATAGCGTTTTAAGAAATTCTCCTTCCAATTCCACCCCCACCCCTCAAACTTCTCTCCAGTCAGTTGCTGACATACACTTACTGGGATAACAAATAATTATAAGAGGGTGCTTCATTTGCTTCCCTCACTATGCAACCTGAACCCCTCCAGTGCTGCCACACCCTGATGGGCTGTCTATTAGTGATTCAGATGTGCATTTCATTTTCTTGAATTCTACTGTGAAATCTACTGATTGAAAGGTACAGCTTTTTTTTTTTTTAAGATTTGCTATTTGTGTTGCCCAACTGATGTCTGTTTCTACAGGACCTTGCAGCTTGTGGTTATACTGTAAAATCAATCCTTTTAAACGGAGTGTCATATTGTTTTCATGTATTAGCACACACATTTTTATTTTGAATGTTTGGGTACTGCTGCATTAAAGCAACACATTTCACTTTTTTACTTGGTCAAGCACACGCATGCATGCATACATACGTGCTCCACATGCTTTCCCCACTTGTTAAAATTCAACATTCTATTTTGTATTGAGACAAGTTGTGAGCATGCTTTTGTGGCATAAGTATGCTTTGATTTTTTTTCCTATTCTTTATTTTTTTCATGGTATCCTTGGCTCCTAATTTTATACTCTATTCACCGCTCCCACGCGTAGTACTACTATTACTTATTTATATAGTGCTACAAGACTTACGCAGCACTGTACATTAAAGATGTAAGACACAGTCCTTGCTCTTCAGAGGTTACAATCTAATCAAAGTGAAGAGCATCACAAAACTGGGGACTAGAGTATGATAAGATGCACCTAAGTAGTGAACAAGAGAGTGAGGAGCATCAGGCTCCAAAAACATCCTCAAAGGGGTGGGTTTTTAGCCTTGATTTGAATAGGGCTAGAGAAGGAGCCCGACGTACTGACTCGGGTAGCTTGTTCCTGGCATATGGAGCAGCAGGGTGGAATGAACAAAGTCTGGAGATGGTTGTGGCAGAGAAGGGTACAAATAAAAGGGACCGCCTCCAATACAGATTTATTTATAATGCCTGGTTATGATGGCTACCTTTCATGTAGGAGTTAATGTTTCTGTATTTGGAGGGAAGGGGCCAGAGACTGGACCTCATAAGGGCTTTCGTGTCTGACTTTGTAGTCTTTCTCTGAGTTTGTCATGGTAGCTCACAGAGCCCTGGGAGGCAGCATTCTCCACTTTTGTGTATGTTAGTATTTTTGAAAATTTTCCATTAAGAGATTTCTGTTGCACAATTGCTTTTTTAAATAAGTGTCCACTGCATGCTTGTATTTTTAGTGATGAAAAAAAGAGATTGATTTCAGTTTGTGATAAAGCAACTTGAGAAATGCAAGCTGTGAAATGAAAAGACATGAAAGCTGAAGAACACAAAGTCAACAAAGGTGAAATTGCCCCTGTGAATATATAGTGATGTATAGCATCAGAAGATTTATTTATATTGTGAAACACTGATCTGTTCTTATTCCAGGGCTTTGTTGCCCTGTATTCAGTTTGCCGTTGCAAGGATAGGGGCGCCCTAGGCAAGCTGCCACACCTGTCCTCATTGCCACCATTGCTGGTCCTCTCCGAGACCTGCAGTGGTGATAATGGCATTTAAACTGCAGCGTAGCACTTACCCAAACTCTCCAGTGCTGCACTGCAGTTCCTGCCCTCTATGACCTTCTGCTTCTGCCCCCTCTGATGCAGTCATCCTGTTTGCATGGGGGTGGTAGCAGCAAGCGGCCTCATGCAAACAGGAAATCTGTATTGGAGGGGGCAGAAGCTGCAAGTCGGAGAGGGCAGGAACTGCAACACAGTGTCCGAGTTTGGGTAAGTGCCGCATTGCAGTTTAAATGCCATTACCACCACTGCAAGTCCCAGAGAGGGGCAACAGTGGGCCACCCTGGGGACTGTGCCCTAAGCTATTGCCTAGTTTGCCTATTGGATCACACAAGTCCTGCATTCTTGAGCCTGAGGTTACGGCAGGGCTTTTTTTGAGGGGTTACTCGGTGGTACCAAGTACTGGCACCTTTTTCATTGGTGGCTAAAATTGACCCATGATCCTCATGTATTCATGAAAGAGCCCTGCATATGAGCACCGGTGCCTTTTTTGTTAGGAGAAACACACTGGGTTGCTGCAAGGCTTGGCAGATTCAGGAGCATATTTAGTGTAAGCTGTGTTAGCTGTTATCTCCAGGAACAAGCAGGAATGTAGTCTTCACATATGGGTATCGTCGGTACCGACGGAGCCTGCGCGGGAACGCTCCCCAGCATCCAATTAGGAAGCTTTTGGGAGCATCCCACAGCGCCTGCATGCTGCCTTCCTGCCTTTCCCAACTGCCTCTCTCCAGTTCTTCGTTTTCTGCGCAGCCAGCAGGTCGTGTTCCTGTCACCGCAGAAAATCTTTTACCTTATTCTTCTTTTTGTGGTCGCGTCTGCCTTCCTCAACACTTTACCGGTACCGATGGTGGTTCTTTCTTTTAAAAAAAAAATATATATATATTCTTTATTTCCAAACTTTTCTTTTTCAGGTGCATGTGCCATTTTGGGCCTTAGGCCCAAAATTTCCTCCATCATGGAGAAACCCGCCTCGGGTTTTAAAAAATGCACCAAGTGTGGCGGTACCATCTCTGTCACCGACACCCATAAGTGGTGTCTTAAATGTTTAGGTCCTGACCACTCCATCTCTGAGTGTATGGCTTGTGCCATGATGTCCAAGAGGGGTCAACAAAACCGAGCTGCCAAGCTCAGCGCCCTTTTTCCCTCCGATGCAGCTTCGCTGGCATCGATGTCTTCCAGGGCTTCGTCTTCCTCCCATGGATCTCAGGTAACTAAACATAAGTCCAGCCGGTCCTCAAAGGGTAGATCTCCTTCTAAGCATCGAGATGCCTCTGGCATTGCCCTTGAGGGTTCTGTACCGGCAAAATTGCCCCAGTGGGAGGCTTCGGCTTCTAAAGCATTATCGGGGCTCCAGGACGTTCTCGAGGCCTCGACCTCTGCAGAACTACTGGTGCCATGCTCTGGGGTACCGGCTGCTTCCGGTACCGATACACAGGCATCGGCAGCATCGATAGACCAGAGGTTCCTGGTTATTGAACGCAGTCTGGCGGCTCTCATTGTGGCATCGACGCCCTTGGAACCGCGTCACAGCTCAACCGGTACTGGTACTAATAGCATCGACATCGGTGTCGGCTTTGCTGATACCCAGTCATGTGATGCCTTCCGGTACCGATACCCCGGTACCGATTCCCCCCGGTACCGACTTTGGTCGGTACGGGTATCGGGCTCTTCAAGAGCATCCGGACAGAAGATACTTCGAATCCTCAGAGGACTCTAAGGATTCTGATAGCTCTGTCGGTACCGGAATACTTCTCCCGGAGGAGCCTTCCTCTCCTAAACGTAGGATGTCTCCTCCAGAGGATATCTCCTTTCAGGACTTTATCAGGGAGGTGGCTCGTGGTTTGTCCATTACTGTGGCTCCTGAAACAGAGCCCAGAGCTAAGGAGTTGGAGATTTTACAATATCCCAAAGCTCCTAAGGAGGCAGCTACCTTGCCTATCCATGAGATTTTACATGATCTCATGTTGAGAATGTGGAAGACACCTCTCACCACCTCTCCTCACTCTTGCAGACTGGATACCATGTATCGAGTCCCTCCTTGTCCTGGATTCCAAAAAACTCAGCTTCCTCACCACTCTATTGTAGTGGAATCGGCTATGAGAAGGATCAGGAGTGCAAAGAGGCATGCCTCTAATCCTCCAGGACGTGAATGTAGAACTTTGGATGCCTTTGGACGTCGTACTTTCCAGGCTTCCATGCTTTCTGCCAGGATCAGTTCCTATATTTTATATATGGGAATGTTCCTTAAAGAAGTCACAGGTGATTTAGAGGTTTTGAGCCCTCTTCTTCCTGAGGACAGAAGGCAGGATTTTCTTACACTGGTCAAACATGCCCAGGATGTTTCTAAGTTTGTCAACCGTGCAGCTTTTGACTGTTTTGAGTGCATAAGCAGAACCTCTGCCATTGCCATAGGTGCACGTAGAATTGCCTGGCTCCAGGCATCCGATTTGGAGCTCTGGGTGCAGGACAAACTGGGCAATATCCCTTGTACAGGTGAGAATCTATTTGGCAAAAATTGGCAAGAAAAAGCCAATGAATTAGATGCTGACAACTCCACTTTGGATAGGCTTTCCAAAGCCACAGCTGATCCTGCGAGAGAGGCTTCTTGAAAGATTTCTTTCTTCTCAAAGAAGAAGAGGTTTTATCCCTCTTATTCCCAACAGGGACGTTCTGCAGGTCAGCCTGCCCGGAAGGGTCAGCAACCACCTAAACAAAGGAAAGCAAAGACTGCTAAGCCTCAACCGTCTCAGCAGTCTCAGCCTCCACAAGTCCTTTGACTTTCATCTAGAGAACCTATCCTTCCTGGCCCTCAATGGACCCAGAGCCTTCCACCATTCCAGGAAGGTTATGTCACTTTGCCCCCAGGTGGGAGCAGATAACAGCAGAGCATTGGACACTCTCCATTATAAGAGAGGGGTACAAGCTGCACTTTCTGTGCATGCCCCCTCCCACAATGGTAAGACAGTTCAGTTCTCAGACCTCTCTCTCATCAACATGTTAGGTCAAGAGGTCACTATGCTTCTTGCCCAAGGGGAAATAGAAGAAGTACCCATTCATCAACAGGGTACAGGGATTTACTCCCCCTATTTCCTTATCCCAAAGAAAACAGGAGGATACAGACCTATTTTGGACCTCAGAGAGTTGAACAAATTCCTGTTCAAAGAGAAATTCAAGATGATTTCTCTAGGAACTCTGCTGCCATACCTTCAGAGTCAGGATTGGCTTTGTTCTCTAGATCTCAGGGATGCATACACTCATGTTCTCATCCACCCAACTCACAGAAAGTTCCTTCGTTTCCTTTTTCAAGGAAAGCACTACCAATACAGGGTGCTTCTTTTTGGCCTGGCCTCAGCACCAAGAGTGTTCACGAAATGCATGGCTGTGGTAGCAGCATTTCTCCGCACTCTAGGGATATTCGTCTTCCCCTACTTAGACGACTGGCTCATTTGAGCCCCATCAGAGTCAGAGGCCAGGACCTCCCTATCTTGCACAATGTGTATCCTTCACTATTTGTGACTTGTCATAAATGTCCCAAAATACAGTCTAACTCCCACTCAGTCTCTAGAATTCATAGGAGCTTTGCTGGATACCAAAAAAGCAAGGGCCTATCTTCCCCAGGCCCGTTAGCTTCTCAAGCAGTGCTAAAACCTCATCTCACTGCCCGAGAAATGCTACAACTACTAGGCCACATGGCATCTACCGTGCATGTGGTTCCTTATGCTCGCCTCCATATGAGAGCAGCCCAGTGGACTTTATCCACTCAGTGGACTCGGGCATCAGGGTGCCTGTCAGACAGAATAGCGAACACAAATCGCCTTATTTTGTCCCTCCAATGGTGGCAGTCCACTCAGAACCTGTTGTTGGGGTCCCCATTTCAACAACCCTTGCCCCAGGCAACTCTCACAACAGATGCTTCACCAATGGGTTGGGGAGCTCATCTGCAAGACCTCTCCACCCAAGACACTTGGTCTCCACAGGAGAGTTATCTACATATCAATCTCTTGGAGCTCAGAGCAATCTTCCTTGCTCTTCGAGTGTTCCACACCCTGCTCAGCTACAAGACAGTCCTCATACGGACAATCAAGTAGCCATGTTCTATGTGAACAAACAGGGCGGAACAGGCTCTCTGTCGCTTTGCAACGAAGCTTTGCGACTATGGGCCCTCGCCAGAGAGCATCAGATTCATCTCGTGGCAGTGTATCTTCCAGGCATACAAAACTCTTGGGCAGACAGACTCAGTCGAGTTCTGTTTCCACACGAATGGTCTCTACATGCAGACCAGTTGGCCAAGATTTTTCAAATTTGGGGAACCCCGGACATAGACCTCTTTGCAAGTCCGTTGAATGCCAGACTTCCCCGGTTCTGTTTCAGAATTCCGGCTCAGAGCTCTCAGGCCAGGGATGCTTTCCTCCTTCACTGGGGTCAAGACTTCCTTTATGCCTTTCCACCCATTCCCCTAATTCCCAAAACCCTATTCAAGCTTCAGAGAGACAGAGGCCGTATGATTCTCATAGCTCCACATTGGCCACGGCAATTGTGGTACCCTCTGCTTCTACATCTCTCTCAAGCTCCCTCCCTGGAGTTAGGATTTGCTCCAGATCTCCTGTCTCAGGAGGACGGAATGTCATGGCATCCCAATCCCCAGTCTCTGCATCTCAGGGCTTGATTGCTGAAGGCCTAGATCTTCATGATCTTAATCTTCCTCAGCAAGTAAAGGATATCCTTTATGCTTCCAGGAAGCCTTCCACAAGACGCTCTTATGCTTTCAAGTGGAAGAGGTTTACCATATGGTGTTCGCAGAAGGGTCTTAACCCCCTTGCGATACCTCTGGAATCATTACTGGAGTATCTCCTTCATTTATCCAATGCAGGACTTAAAACTAACTCAGTAAGAGTCCATTTGAGTGCTATTGCAGCTTCTTTCAAGCCTCTAAATGGACAACCTATTTCCTCCCATCCTCTTATAGCAAGATTTATGAGGGGCCTTCTTCTAACTAAGCCTCCCCTTAGGCCCCCACCAGTGGCATGGGACTTAAACCTGGTTCTTGGTCAGCTCATGAAGCCACCTTTTGAACCCTTAGCTACTACCTCATTGAAATTCCTTTCTTGGAAAGTTATCTTTCTCATTGCAATCACATCAGCACGCCACATCAGTGAGTTGCAGGCATTAGTAGCTGATCCACCTTATGCAAGGTTCCATCATGACAAGATAGTCCTTAGGACTCGTCCGCAATTTATGCCGAAGGTGGTCTCGCCTTTTCGTTTAAACCGGGTGGTCTACCTGCCTGTGTTTTTTCCGGGGCCTCATGCGTCTAATGCAGAAAGGAATCTTCATACTTTGGGCTGTGGAAGAGCTTTAGCCTTTTACTTGCAAAGAACACAGCAACATAGAAAGTCCTCTCAACTCTTTGTTGCTTTTGATCCTTCTCATTTGGGACATCCAATCTCCAAGAGAACACTGTCAAACTGGATTGCACAGTGTATTTCATTTGCCTATCCGAGTAAGAATCTTCCTCTGGAGGGCCATATCACAGCTCACAATGTGAGAGCCATGACTGCTTCAATGGCTCATCTGCACTCTGTGTCTATCAACGACATCTGTCGAGCAGCCACTTGGGCCTCGGTTCATACCTTCACAGCCCATTACTGCTTGGACAAGGACTCCCGCCGGGATGCCTTGTTTGGTCAGACTGTTCTCCAACACCTGTTCCTTACCTAATCAACTCCTACCCACCATCCCTGATGGGATGCCAGAGATCCATGGGGGGAAGTGGAGCCCTTTCACAGGGACACACAACTTCTGGGGTCTCTCCCTGGCATCTAAAGCTAGGGAGTCCCCATATGTGAAGACTACATTCCTGCTTGTTCCTGGAGATAGCATAGTTACTCACCTGTAACAGGTGATCTCCGGGAACAGCAGGAATTTAGTCTTCACAACCCACCCACCTCCCCTAGGAGTTGTATCTCTCTATCTCTTTCTCTTTCCCTCTCTCTCTTTCTTTGTCTCAGCTTTAAACTCAGCTGGAGAGAGGCAGTTTGGAAAGGCGGGAAGGCAGCACACAGGTGCTGTGGGATGCTTCCAAAAGCTTCCCAATTGGATGCTGGGGAGCGTTCCCGCGCAGGCTCCATCGGTACCGACGATACCCATATGTGAAGACTAAATTCCTGCTGTTCCCGGAGATCACCTGTTACAGGTGAGTAACTATGCTTAATGCAGGCTAACTGCACAGCACCATGTTAATGGTTAAAGCAGCATATGAACTGTTAGTGCCCACTTACTCCTTTGTGCCTCCAGCCCAATCAGAGACAAGTCTGGGATCCTGGAGCCATTAGCTGCTTTTTTCAACTACTGAGTGATTTTCACCCCTATTCTTATTAACCTCACCATCATCACCACTAACGTACCTAATTTAGTCATTGCAGTGAGCCCTTTACTGAGGACCACGTAATAGGGCTCCTTCTGGAACCCTGCAGTCATGAGTCCTGAATCCAGCCTCCAGGTGTCACCCTTGAGCAGACTGACTTCCTTTCCTGTGTTGCCTCACAGTATACCCAACCCTTGCCAACCTGAGAAGCAAAAGACCAGGCTCAAGGATTCAACTTATGGCCACCGGGATGGCCCATAGCCTTTAGTTCCATCTGTGTTATTTTTGGTTACCTTGACTGCACATTATTGAGATTATTTCTACAGTTCTCTATCCAGCTAGAGACTGAGATTTGCTTCCCCACACCTCCCTTTGTGTTGTCATAAATTGAATTGCAGTATAAGCTACTAAATTCATGCTCCAAACAACTGTACAACAGAAGTTGGTTCCCATTTGCCTATATTTTGTTGATAAACAAATGACTTTTTTAGAGCAGCCATGCTTGGTGAAATCCTGGCTTGCTTTAAATTGAAGAACAGCCTGTTGGAGAGCACCTAGTTAGTGGGTTGAATAAGAAGATTACTACATGAGGAAGTTCAATGGCTTGTTAGCCAGCTTTATTTTCTGCATAGTTTTATCTGGAAATATTTTTCTATCCTTTTTGACTTTTGAAAATTTATTTTAAAGAAAAAGATGTTGTGACAGATGATTGTATAACAGTAAGATTTAGGGGTGCACATTCATGAGCACATATTCAGTGTGGGTGCCTACAAATAAGTGTGTGCAAATCGCTTGTATGTGCTGATTCTGATTAGGGAATTTCCGACCATGCACAAAAGATGTACGGGCTCCAATTGTACCCGATTCTGCAACTGCAGTAGCTATATGTTCCGTGGTAGCAGAATCGGGGCACTTGGACGGCCCAGCGTGCCCCGGATTCTGCTGCAGGAGATGCTCAGAGCCCTGCCCATCCAGCCCTCACAGTGCCCCTGCTGGTGTGCCAGTGTAGTGGCATCTTGCCACCATGGCACTGTTACATCCAGCAGGAGCAGCAGCTGACACCGTGGTTGAATAAAGCCCCTTCCCGCCACCCGGCCCTCAGGGGGATCCACCAAGCACAGGATTGGGCACATGGATCTCCCCTGTGGTGGTGTGTTGTGGTGGTGGGGCTGAGGATGGAAATTGCTGCGGCACCTGGTACTTATTCCACCTTCGGGAGGAATAAACTGTGTGCAGCAGGCAGCCGGTGGACATACAGGGCCCTGACCTGATTAGGCCCTGTACGTCTGGCCACATTGCCACTCCCTTGCTCTGCCTCCTTCTCCGTCCCCATCCCGCCCCCTCACACTCTTGTCCAGTGCTCCCCGTACAATGGCCCTGTACATGCGGGGAGCAGGAGGGACAGAATATGGTCCCGGGCTTGTTCAGGGGTTGTATGTTGAAGCCAGACGTACAGTCCCACTATTCAGGGATCATCAGAATGACCCCCATCTCCAGGAACAAGCAGGAATGAGTCTTCACATATGGGTATCGTCGGTACCGACGGAGCCTGCGCGGGAACGCTCCCCAGCGTCCAGAAAGAAAGCTTTTGGGAGCATCCCACAGTGCCTGCGCGCTGCCTTCCCGCCTTTCCCAACCGCCTCTCTCCAGTTCTTCTTTTCCGCGGAGCCAGCAGGTCGTGTTCCTGTCACCGCTGAAGAAGTTCTTTATATTTCTTTATTTCTTTGGTCGCGTGCCTGCCGCCTTCAACGTCAGACCGGTACCGCCGGTCTTTTCTTCTTTCTTCTTTAAAAAAAAAAAAAAACTACCGTTTTCCACTTCTGTGCGTTTTTTCCTTTTGGGCCTTAGGCCTAGAAAAATTTTTCCTCATGGAAAAGCCCGCTTCCGGGTTTAAAAAGTGCACGAAGTGCAGCGGTACTCTTTCTATCACCGACACCCATGACTGGTGTCTAAAATGTTTGGGTCCTGACCACTCCATCACCGATTGTGAGTCCTGTTCCATGATGTCTAAAAGAGGTCGACAGAATCGAGCGGCCAAGCTCAGTACCCTGTTTCCTTCTGATGCAGCTTCGGTGGCATCGACATCTTCCAGGGCTGCTGCTTCCTCCCATGGATCTCAGGTAACCAAACATAAGTCCAGCCGGTCCTCGAAGGGTAGATCTCCCTCTAAGTATCGAGATGCCTCTGGGCTTGCTCTCGAGGATCCCGCACCGGCAAAATTACCCCGGCGGGAAGCTCCGGCTTCCAAAGCTTTATCTATGGGGTCACAGGTTGACATCGATGGCTAGGCCTCGACCAATCACCTGTTGCCATGTTCTGGGGTACCGGTGGTTTCCACTGGTACCGACATCCAGACATTGGTTGCGTCGATGGATCAGAATATTCTGACCATGCAGCGTGCCATTATGGCATTCATACAAGCTGCGACGCCTCCGGTACCGCAACAAACTCCGTTGTCGGTACCGGTTCCGGCACCGGCACCGATATTGGTTCCGGTGCCGGTACCGATTGCATCGACATCGGCTTAGGTGTCGACTGCAGCGGTACCCTGATCTGTGATGCCCATCGGTACAGAATCGGTACCGATCACTCCCGATGTCGATACCACTCGGTACGCGTATCGGGCTCTGCAGGAGCATCCAGATAGGCGATACTTCGATTCCTCTGAAGACTCTGATGAATCAGAGGCTTCTGTCGAAGCATCGGTACTCCTTCCTCAGGAGCCCTCTTCTCCAAAAAGAAGAATGTCTCCTCCAGAAGACTTGTCTTTTCACGACTTCATTAGGGAAATGGCCAGGGGCCTCTCCATTTCAGTGGCCCCTGAATCAGAGCCTAGAGCCAAGAAATTGGATATTTTACAATATCCTAAGGCTCCTAAAGAGGCAGCTACTTTACCAATTCATGAGATCCTTTATGATCACATGTTGGGCATATGGGAGTCACCTCTCACTATCTCCCCTCATTCTCATAGGTTGGACACCATGTACCGTGTTCCTCCTTGTCCTGGCTTTCATAAGACTCAGCTTCCTCACCACTCTATTGTGGTGGAGTCTGCTATGAAGAAGATAAAGAGGTTGCGGCAAAAAGACACTCATCTAATCCTCCAGGAAGAGAATGCAGAACCTTGGATGCTTTTGGCCGGAGAATTTTCCAGGCCAATATGCTTGCTGCCAGAATTAACTCCTATAGTTCCCCTCCCTGATCTCAATGTATATATCTCTAATTTCTGGCCCGTACAGCCATTCTCTCCATGTATAGTTACCGCTGCTGATACTGGAAGCAGCGGGATACAAATGTACACTAAATAAATAAATAAATAGTCTCTATATGGGGATGTTTCTAAATTAAGTTACAGATCATCTGCAAACTTTATCTCCTTTTATCTCAGAAGATAAAAGGGAGGAGTTTCTCACCTGGCTTAAACATGCCCAGGATGTTTCCAAATTTTCCAACCGTACAGACTTTGACTCTTTTGAGTGTGCCAGCAGAGCCTCGGCTATTGCCATAGGTGCACGCAGAGTTGCTTGGTTACAAGCTTCTGATTTGGAACCCTGGGTCCAGGATGGATTAGGAAATCTTCCTTGTACAGGTGAAAACCTTTTTGGCAAGGATTGGCAAGCAAAGGCCACTCAGATGGATGCTGAGAATTCTGCCTTAGATAGACTTTCAAAGTCTACTTCTGCTCCTGTTAGAAAAAGGTGGTTCAAAAAGGCTTTCTTTCCCAAAAAGGAGAAATATTATCCTGTTTATGGTCAGCAGGCATCTTCTGCAGGTCGTTTTGCTGCAAACCATCAGCAACAACCTAAACAAGCCAAGCCTAAAGCTGCAAGGACTGCTACGGCCCAACAGCCTCAGCCTCCTCAGGGCCTTTGACTTACATCTAGAGAACTTAGCCTTTCTGGCTCTAGAAGAACCAGAGCCTCTCACCATTCAAGGAAGGTTAGCCCACTTTGCTCCCAGATGGGAACAAGTCACAGCAGAGCAATGGACCCTCTCCATCATAAGGGAGGGGTACAAACTTCATTTCTTAAACCTTCCTCCTCACACCATGGTGAGACAGTTCAATTCTCCAACATCTCTCCTCGACCTTCTGGGTCAGGAGATTGCTACCCTTCTTGCCCAAAGGGCAATAGAAGAAGTACCCCTTCTTCAACAGGGCTCAGGGTTCTACTCCCTCTATTTTCTTATCCCAAAGAAAACAGGGGGCTACAGACACATATTAGATCTCAGAGAATTGAACAAGTTTCTATGCAAGGAGAAATTCAAGATGATTTCTCTCGGTGCTCTCCTTCCATACCTTCAGAGTCAGGATTGGCTTTGTTCTCTAGATCTCAAGGATGCGTACACCCATATCCTCATCCATCCAACACACAGAAGGTTCCTTCGGTTCCTTTATCAAGGAAAGCACTACCAATACAGAGTGCTTCCTTTCGGTCTGGCCTCTGCTCCAAGAGTGTTCACAAAATGCATGGCAGTAGTAGCTGCATTTCTACGCACTCTAGGAATATTTGTATTCCCATATCTGGATGACTGGCTCATCCGAGCTCCGTCCCAGTTAGAGGCCCAGACTTCCCTAGCCTGCACAAGGTGTGTTCTTTAGTATCTGGGACTTGTAATAAACATCCCAAAATCCCATCTCACCCCTACTCAGTCTTTAGAGTTAATAGGGTCTTGCTGGATACCACAACTGCAAGGGCCTATCTTCCCCAGGCCCATTGCCTACGCTTGGTGCAGTTAGCCTCTCAAATTCAGTTAAAGTCCCATTTAACTGCTCGAGAAATGTTACAACTGTTAGGCCACATGGCATCCACCGTACATGTGGTTCCTTACGCTCGCCTTCACATGAGGGCAGCTCAGTGGACTCTGTCCACCCAATGGACCCAGGCATCAGGGTGCCTGTCAGACAAAATAGCAACCTCCAGTTGCCTCTTCTGGTCTCTCCAGTGGTGGAAGTCCACTCAAAATCTGTTGCTGGGGTCCCCCTTTCAACAGTCGCTACCCCAAGCAACCCTTACAACAGATGCCTCTCCAAGAGGTTGGGGAGCTCATCTACAAGATCTCTCCACCCAGGGCATCTGGTCTCCACAAGAGACATCTCTACATATCAACCTCTTGGAGCTCAGAGCAATTCTTCTAGCTCTCAGAGTCTTCCACACCCTGCTTAGCTACAAGACAGTCCTCATCCACACGGACAACCAAGTAGCCATGTTCTACGTGAACAAGCAGGACAGGACTGGCTCTCTGTCGCTTTGCAACGTAGCTTTGAGATTGTGGGCCTTCGCCAGAGAGCATCAAATTCATCTCGTGGCAGTGTATCTTCCAGGGGTTCAAAACTCTTGGGCAGACAGACTCAGTCGAGTTCTGCTTCCACACGAATGGTCCCTCCATGGGGACCAGATAGCCAGGATCTTCCGAATTTGGGGAACCCCGGACATAGACCTGTTTGCAAGTCCGTGGAATGCCAAACTTCCCCGGTTCTGTTCCAGGATTCCGTGTCAGGGAGTTCAGGCCAGGGATGCCTTCCTCCTCCATTGGGGGCAAGACTTCCTCTATGCCTTTCCACCCATTCCCCTAATTCCGAAGACACTGTTCAAATTTCAGAGAGACAAGGGGTCTATGATCCTCATAGCACCATATTGGCCACGCCAGGTGTGGTACGCTCTTCTTCTGCATCTCTCTCAAGCTCCCTCCCTGAGCTTGGGATCTGCTCCAGACCTCCTGTCCCAGGAGGAGGGAACGTTGTGGCACCCAAATCCCCAGTCTCTTCATCTCAGAGCCTGGTTGCTGAAGGCCTAGACCTTCAAGATTTGCATCTTTCTCAGCAGGTGAAGGATATCCTTCATGCTTCCAGAAAGCCTTTCACTAGACGTTCCTATGCTTTTAAATGGAAAAGATTTACCATTTGGGGTGCACAGAAGGGTCTTAACCCCCTTGCAATACCTCTGAATTCTTTACTAGAGTATTTGCTGCATTTATCCCATGCAGGCCTTAAAACGAATTCAGTAAGAGTCCATTTGAGTGCTATTGCAGCATCCCTTAAGCCTCTCAATGGACAGCCTATTTCCTCTCATCCTCTTATTGCAAGATTCATGAGAGGCCTTCTTTTAACTAAACCTCGCATTAGACCACCTCCAGTGGCTTGAGACTTGAATTTGGTTCTTGGCCAGCTTATGAAGCCACCCTTTGAACCCTTAGCCACTACCTCCTTGAAATTTCTTTCCTGGAATGTTACTTTTCTCATTGCAGTCACTTCAGCTCGCCGCATCAGTGAGCTGCAGGCCTTGGTGGCTAATCCTCCTTATACAAGGTTCCATCATGACAAGGTAGTCCTCAGGACTAATCCACACTTTATGCCTAAAGTGGTCTCACCTTTTCATCTGAACCAGGAGGTGTATTTACCTGTCTTTTTTCCAGGACCTCATGCATCAAGTGCAGAGAGGAATCTCCATACCCTGGATTGTAAGAGAGCGCTCGCTTTTTACTTACAAAAGGACACAGCAACATAGAAAGTCCTCTCAACTCTTTGTTGCTTTTGATCCCTCTCATTTGGGACTTCCAGTCTCTAAGAGAACTCTGTCCAATTGGATTGCTCAGTGTATTTCCTTTGCCTACCAGAATAAGAACCTTTCTCTGGAGGGCCATGTCACAGCTCACAATGTGAGGGCCATGGCAACCTCTATGGCTCATCTGAACTCTGTGTCCATCGACCAAATCTGTCGAGCGGCCACCTGGGCCTCGGTTCATACCTTTACAGCCCATTACTGCTTGGACAAGGACTCCCGCCGGGATGCCTTGTTTGGTCAGGCTGTTCTCAAACACCTGTTCCATACCTAATCAACTCCTACTGTGCTCCCTGGTTGGATGCCCGAGATCCATGGGGGCAGGTAGAGCCCTTCTCAGAGACTCACAACCTTGGAGATCTCCCTGGCATCTCTAGCTGGGGAGTCCCCATATGTGAAGACTCATTCCTGCTTGTTCCTGGAGATAGCACAGTTACTTACCTGTAACAGGTGATCTCTGGGAACAGCAGGAATAAGTCTTCACAACCCACCCACCTCCCCTAGGAGTTGTATCTCTCTATCTATCTTTCCTCTCTCTCTCTTTGTCTCAGCTTAAAACGCGAACTGGAGAGAGGTGGTTGGGAAAGGCGGGAAGGCAGCGCGTGGGCGCTGTGGGATGCTCCCAAAAACTTTCTTTCTGGACGCTGGGGAGCGTTTCCGCGCAGGCTCCGTCGGTACCGACGATACCCATATGTGAAGACTTATTTCTGCTGTTCCCAGAGATCACCTGTTACAGGTAAGTAACTGTGCTATATTGTAAATATGAGTACAGTCGATTTGTGCATGCAAAAAACTTAGCATGCATACAAGGCATGCCTTTGAAAACAAATCTGAAAAAAAAGAACCCATGAAAAAATGCACACAAACCATGAAATCTGGAAAAGAACCCAACTTTATAAAATTTGGCCATGCACATCCCTTATTAAGATCTTGAATTCTTGTGAAATGCCCTTTTGAAAAACAAGATGGTAGTTCACTGCTTATTTTCAAATTTATTGTTCAGGAAGATGCTATACAGCAAATTTCTTCTGAAATATTACGGCTTTAGAAACATTGAAGAAACTCTGTGATTCAGGTGACTGTCCATCGGTGGATATCTCCTTTTCATCCTGAGAGGACAGCATCGGAGAGAAACAAGAAATGGATTATGCAGCACAGGAACTGGTGGACATCACTGTCATGATTAGAGCTACTGAGCTTAGTTGACCCTTTGGCAAAATAACTCATTTGATTTCATTTAAAAACATGTTGCTGTGCGGCACCCAGCCACATAGTAATATCTTGCCAATTTATTTTAAGGAGAAGAGCGTCCAGTATTGTCCTTTTAAGTGATATAGAGTAACATTTTTTGGGGTAATTTTTATAAAATAGCGTCTTCACATAGATCCAAAAAGTCTCCTATTTTATAAAGGCGCAACATATGTGCCTTCATAAAATAAACACGCAGAACCCAGTGCAAATGCCCCCACACAAATTTTTGTACCTGCTCTGAAAAAAGCATAAACTTATGCTAATATTCTATGCGTATACCTGTATAAAGATGTGCAGTCTTTCTGATTTGTGTATATGATCTCACAACTTCATAAAAGCTGTTTTTCTGCATGTTAAAACAGGCTTTACACATTGAAAAACATTTGTAAAATTTCCCCCTTTATATGCCTCTGGCTTTTTTTTTACATTTATTCATTCGTTTATTGACTTGATAGTGATTGCATAGCTTCAAATCTTATCATTCTTAATAGATCCTAGGACTAAAAATGGTGTTTGCTTGATCCTTTAAATGATCTCTGAATTGTACATTAGCAGTGGAAAGCTTCATTCTTTTCTTAGTTGTGGGATTTTTATTTTGTCAGACATGGACGTGAAAACGCTTGTGGAAAAAGAGAAGACTATGTGGAGTGGCCTGACTATTTTATGGCAGTAGCCATTTTAACTGCACAGCGAAGCAAGGATCCAAATACTCAGGTAAGCAAATTGAAAATTTTAGAATCTGTGCATAAGCCTGGGCATAGTGTGTAGCGTGTACATTTTGTGCTCTACAATATACAGAAATAAACCTTTTAAAAAATTTATCTACATTAATGTTACTGTTTGCTTTTGGGTTTGCAGGAAGCCAAGAAACCCTCTGAATAGGAAATATTAAAGCTGATCCCAAAGCTTAATTTAAAAACTTGTAATGTGTTTTGGGGACACACTGTAAAATACATAAATTTTAAGAATAACGCTGCATTTTAAATGGATCAAAAATAAAAATGTTTTACACAGCCTTTAACTTCCCATCAACCCCTCATCTCATCATTACCTAGTAGAATGTTATACAGTCTGGTTTGCTCTTTAATCTTGTCATGACTTAGTTCTTTTAAAAAACGTTCACTGCTTTTGAGTGAATGATACACAGTCTATAATGGATTTCACCTCCAAAGGTAAGAATATAAGATATGCCATGCTGGGTCAGATCAGAGGTCAATTTAAGCCCAGAATACTGTTTCCAGCAGTGGCCAATCCAGGTTGCAAGTTCCTGTCGGGTTCAGAAAAGGTAGACAGATTGTATGCTGCTTATCTCAGGGGTAAGCAGTGGATTTCCCCAGTTCACTAATGGATAATGGACTTTTCCTCTAGGAACTTGCCCAGACCTCTCTTAAACTCGGCTACACTAACAGCTTTTACTACATCTTCCAGCAATGAATCCCAGAATTTGATTACATGTTGAGTGAAAAAATTTTTTCTCCAATTTGTCTTAAATGTGCTACATTGTAGCTTCATTGCATGTCCCCTAGTCTTTCCACTTTATGAAGGACTAAACAACTGATGTGTGTTTACCCGTTCCACTCCGCTCATTGTTATAGACCTCTATCCTTTAAGCCTTTTGTCATAATGGTGTCCTTCCATCTCCTTTATCACTTTGGTCACTCTTCTCTGTACCTTTTCTAGTTCTGCTATAACATTTTTAAGATGTGTCAACCAGAAGTGCACACAATATTCAAGATGTGGTCTACCATGGAATGATACACAGGCATTATAATAATCTTTGTTTTATTCTCCATTCCTTTCCTTATGATTCCTAGCATTCTATTTGCTCTCTTGACCTTCGCTGCACACGATGATGCCCAAATCTTTTTCCTGAGTGGTAATTTCTAATGTGGAACCTTGCATTGTGCAGCTGTAGTTTGGGTTGTTCTTCCCTAAGTGCATAACTTTGCACTTGTTCAAATTAAATTTCAGCTGACATTTGGACACCCAGTCCCCCCTCCCCATTTCACAAGGTCCTTTTGCAATTTTTCACAATTCTTTTTGTTTTATTAATTTTTTTTAACAACTTTGGATAATTTTGTGTTATCTGCAAATTTGTTCATTCATTGTTCTCATTTCCAGGTCATTTGTGAATATGTTAAAAAGCAGTGGGCCCAGCACAGATCCATGGGGCACTCCACTATTCACTTTTTCCATTGAGAAAATTAGCTATTTAGCCCTTCTCCCTGTTGCCTATCTTTTAACCAGTTCCCAATCCACAATAGTACACTGCCTCCTATTCCATGACATTTTCATTTCCTCAAGCGGGACCTTGTCCAAGACTTTCTGAAAATCCAGATACACTATATATCTGTTGTCTTACCTTTATCTGCCTGTTTATTCACACCTTCAAAAATATAGAAGATTAGGGAGACAGAACTGTCCTTTGCTAAAACCATGCTGGCTTTATCCTGCCAAAACCATGCTGGTTTTATCATGTTTTCTGCCATTTTGCCTGGAATTGATATCAGGCTCACTGATCTGTAGTTTCCCCAATCACTCTTGGAATTCTTTTTAAAAATTGCTGTTACGTTGGCCACTCCCCAATCTTCAGGTACTACTGATGTTTTTAATGATAGGTTGTGATAAGGAAGCTTATCATAGCTCAGGAAGGAGCTATAGAAAAGGTGAAGTAACTCTGAACAAGCAACCTGTCAGTTCTGGTAGAAATAAGAAAACAGAATTTTCCCATAAAAGACTACCAGTCCCAGAATGCACCAGGTTTCCAACAGCCATTAGAGGAGCTGAAGTGGGGAAACGTGTGTTCAATCAGGAGGGCTATGAGGTAATCCCTAAGCACTCATCTCAAAGGGCAGGGCCTGATTCAGCACAGCTGCGCTGTGTTAGGGAGGAGCACTCATCTAAGCAGAATAAAGGTAGAGTTTATTCTACAGAGAATTATCCTGAGGATCATCATCATCAGAAGCAGAAGCCAAACCGGACGGACAGAGAGGGCAAGAAACCCTTTGGAAGAAAGAAGAGAAAAGCCTTTGAGAGGTCTAGAAGAGTCCAGAGCAGTACGTATACTGGGAGGCATTCCAAGGGCCAGCATACACCATTGGACTGGGGAAAGCCAGAGGAATGGTGCTGCAGAGCTAGGAATCTCCAGACGGTACCTGTGAGGGAGACGGCTGCACGTGGAAGGGACCCTAAGACCCGTGCCAGAAGGTATGTGAAGAGATCCAGTGTCCAGGGATCTGGATTGGAAGGCTGGACATAAGAACTGGACTACATACTGGCCAGGCTATATAGAGAGGAACTCTAACAGCAATGGAAGCTCAGGTATGAACACTGATCTATGCCCTAGCTATAACCTTGAAAGACAACAGGGAAACAAGTATTCTCCTGAAAGTGCTCCATTGGGAGATTCATCTGTGCCAATCCATGATGTTGAACCCATGCTTGTTGAAGAAGGGGAAATGATAGCAGATGAAGAATGTGTTTACATGGACTGCTCTCTGTCTAAACTCCTTTGGTGATTTTCTGTTATAAAGTACAGCAACCATCACAAAGAAATACAAACTTGTTCTTTAATCTACTCAGAAAAGCTCCTGAGTAGGATTTTTAGCCACGCAGTAGAAAGCAAGCCAGCTAAGGGGTTTCAGCTGGATAACTGCTAGCAATTGAGCCTTACCTAATTGCTTGTGAGCTCTGAGAGAATCACTTCTGAATCTATGTGGGAAGATATAAGAAGTTAACCTGAAAAGACAGTTTTTCCTTTCTTTGTGGCTTTTGGTTTGTTGTTTGATACATTGCTAAGAGAATATTAGCTAAAGCCTACAGAAAAGACCAGTTTGTTGCCAACCAGGTCTTATTTCTTTTGCTTTGATTGCCTGACAAGTCAAATGTTGTTTTTCCTGATTTTGTTTTTCCAAGTTTAACACTGAAAGCAAGTAACCTGATTTATGTGCTACCAAGCATATCTGTGTTGGGAGAAATAACCCCATAAATAAATATCTTATTGGCTTTACACTTGAGCACAACTAAATTATTGTGAGCAGCTGTGTCGGGTGTGAATGGACTGCATTGCTCACAATCCCTTGCAAATCATATTGACATATGCACTTGCCAAGACTGTGAACATTCTCACCCAGGCAGCCGTCTGACAAGGTCTGTTTCTCATATTTGAATTCTTGTAGCACTTTGGGATGTATACCATTTGATCCAGGTGATTTGCTACATTTTAGCTTATCAGATTGCTGTATTATGTCTTCCAGGTTTTAGATTTTTCACTTCCTCTGATACCCATGCCATATATGATATTTTAAAGTAATGCAACTTCAATATGCCATCTTAAGTAAAAACTTTATTCAGTCTCTCCACTATGGCCTTGTCCTCCCTTATGTCCCTTTCACTCCTCTAATGTGAAAACAGAACCTGGAGTTAATAAGCCCGTTTTTCAAACGCTTATCCAGTGACCAAGTATTCGTGTCTATAATTTTTTGTCGGAGAGGCCAGCCAAGCTAAAGGAAACAAGCCTTAAGCCATTGTGGCCCGTCCATTTTATTAAGTAAGGAGACAATCTTAATTACTTTAAAAAAAAAACTGCAGCTTAATATATTACTTAGCTGAGTCCTTGAAAAGGCTGTAGAGAAATAGCGGGAGGACGACGTGACACGTTTTGGGGTATTTAAAAATAATCCCTTGCTTCAGGTCTAAGCCGCTGTGCAGTGCGCTTTCAGCCATTCAAACTTATAGAACTGAAAAACGACTTTTTTATAAGTACCAGCTCCATAGGCTTGCACTCAATTGCCGGAAAATGCTCCAATCAGAAGCCCAAAAAAATGGGCCAATCAAGGTAATAACGGGGAGGGATCATTTGACAAAGCTCCGCCCCCTGAAACCCCAGGTGTTGAAGGTGCTGTCAAGAAACAGTATGCCAATCAATCTGCATGTTCATGCCATGCGGCCAGACAAAATTTAAACGAAAAATCCATCGCTGTTCCAAGTTTTGAAGCGCTTGAAGACGGTCGCCTCCTCGTGGATTATCTGGTATAAAGTCTAAAACACGCCAACGCAAATCCTGAAAATGGTGCATAGACTGTAAACAGTGCTCAACAAGAGGGGCTGATGCAGTTTGTGTCCTCAATCGGGAGGCATGTTCCGCCAGCCGTACTTTAAACGGATGAGATGTGCGGCCAATATAATAAAAGGAGCAAGGGCATGTTATTAAATACACCAACCTTCACTCCTCTGTCATCTAATGTTCCAACTGGCTCTTTCAATAAAAGATAGATTAAAGGTAGGAACTTCCACAAAAAAAAATCAGTTGCACTGACAAGGAATGGAGGGAGACCATAGAATATAAACAATTCTTTATTGGAGAAAAGCTCAACTCAGCCAAGTTTCAGGTATAAGAGCCTTCATCAGGCGTACACAAATATATATTTAGGAAAGGATATGCATACATAAAATAATAAATTAGTGAATCATGTTGGACTCCAAATATGATGGAACGTTCAATAACAGAAATTAAGTATCAGATACTCAAGGCACCAAGCACAACACAGACATTAGAGCGATATAATTAGAAAACATATATGATTGATATAAACACAATATGTTAATACAAGCAACATTTAAAAATGTATGTGTAATGGGGCGAACACAGATTGATTGACAGATTTGAATATACATAACAAAAAATAAAAAAAAATGAGAAATAGAAAATAAAGTAACATCATAAATGTGGCATAAATAAATTTGTGTATGGAAAAAAAAAAACATTGCACGAAATAATATATATGAAAATATGTCATGACAATGAATATACTCGCAATACTCATTCCTTTAGTTAAATACTCGAAAAACCATTAGAAGAACAGGGCAAAGCTAGAATATAAATACCGGAATTGATAGCAAATAATTATACAATAGACATGTATGAGGAAAAATTATATAAGAAATATAAACCAGATGACATCTATAAAATACATATATATAATGAATGCTGCTAAGTAATTAATATGAATAAAGAAAACTACCAGTAAATTATTATTGTTTTATTTAGTTATTTATTTAGCAGGTTTTCTATACTGTTTTATCTTATGGTCAAAGTGGCTTACATTTGAAACCAAACTTGATAAACTATAACAGAGCAAATAACTTGGAGAGGGGTTAATATAAGATATGATGATATCAGCTATGATAGAATTGACCCAGCAAATTATTAATCACTACATTTTAAAAACAATGAATAAAAGTCCTTTAAAATGTGTTCATCATCTAATCGGAGGGTTGCCAGCACTCATATGTTACATCAGCTTCGTAATTCTCTTTTAATCCTTTTCTTTCTTAGACTGAGTAAATTTAGAAACTGCTGTGCATCCCACAATACTACAGTATTTCCTACAAACTTGTCTCGATGAGGAAATAGTTTTAGTGTGAAGTGATTTTTTTTTTATAACCAGATTTAATATGATTGATCTATAGCCTTTCTAGTAGGCTATACGCTATAAGGTTGCTTTGTGAAAGTGTAAACAGGATAGCGATTCTAGAACAAAAGATTACTGCTCAGAGCACCGTAAAATACCGTAAGTTCGCTCTACAAATTAAGAGGAGGTAGCGCTTGCAAAGGGAATGGTCACTGTTCAAAATGCTGTAGGTAGCAATCAAGATGCCTATATATCCCTAAATTAAAACACATAAGATGGAGATCATTGTGATGTGCTGAGGAGAGCAGACGTGAACAGCTCTCTCTCCCTGGCTCCCTCCCTTCATAAACCTGAAAAGTGCAGTGATCTGGTGAATTTGAAACCTCCTGTGATCCGGACCTGTGCCCAAATATCCCCGGAGACCTGTGTGCTGTGCAGTGCGAGAACCAATGATGAAATCTTCATAGGGGGAAAGGGAGAAGTCGCTACCCGTTGCATTCAAGATGGTGGAGGCCTCGGCTTCCCCAAGCTCTGCAGCACAAACTGCTTTGGTGGATGAAGTCATGACTGTGGTAGTGGGGGCATCCAATTTGCCCATGACAGTATTGTCATGGGCATATTGGATGCTATGCAAAAAGTGTTTGAGACGTTCAAGAACTGGTTGACTGAGACTGAGCAGCACATAGCTGACCCTATAGTATCCTCTGTGTAGGCTGAAGTGGAGCAGCGGCAGTTATAAGATATGCTGGTCAAACATACTGACAAGCTTCATGACCTCAAAAATTAGAGCAGAAGAAATAACATTCAATTTGTCGGCATCCCTGAGTCTGTTACAGAACTGGAGCTCTAGGGGTATTTGGAGATTCTCCTGCCGATGTCCTTGCTGCCCGGAAATGATTGTGGACCTCTTCATATCAAACAAGTGCATCGGATAGGTCCTGTATGGGCCTCAGATTGGAAGCCCTGGATAGTGCTTGCATGATTTCTTAATTACGTCCAGAAGGTCCAAGTACTACAGACTGCCTGGGCAAAAGGCCTCATCTGCCATGAGGGACAGCAGATTGCCAGGACTACTCTGCCGCTCTTAGTCAGAAACAGAGATCCTATGCTGGCATATGTCAACAGCTGGTCGATGCAGGGATTAAATTCACCGTTTTGTAACCAGCGGGACTAAGAATGCCTCTTAACAGGACCACTCGGATCTTTGAGAATTCAGACCTGGCAGCACAGTTTGTACAAGGTGTGTCACCCAGATCAACCAGGGAGCTGGCCTAGCATTGACTGGTGGACGTATGGAGCAAGGCTTGGCTGGACATTATACAGGCTGGGCTGGGGACTTGAAATGGTGGAGGCCCCCCCCCCCCCACAGGGAAGACATTTTCTGAAGGCCTGGGTGTGGCCCACTGAGGAGCAGAACAACTTGCTCTCCCCCTGGTTCATGGTGTCTGAAGTGAAGAGAGGCCCTTTGTGGACATGGAAAATAGCTATGCACTTGTGGACCAGAGTGCCCCAAGAGGACCGGTAGCTGGACCCTGTGAGAACCTTATGGGTACTTGCTGGACTCCAAATGGACCTTGGGGACTGACGGGGCTACCGCCTCTCCCTGAGAACAGTAACACCTGTCTGATTCGTGATCATTTGGCGACCTCCTCCTCCTCCCCCCCCTCCTTCTTATGTGCCTTGTTCTGTGCTGTTTTTCTGCTGTTTCTGTTTTTGTTTGGTTGCATACTGGGATTTACGAGTGGTTGTGCATGGGGAGGGTTGAATGAGAGCTTTAGATTTCTTTCTATGATTGTTTGTTGCAGGGTGGTGCGAGGATGGTAGGGTATGGTATGGTTGAGTAGATGTGGGTAAGGGTAGGGTGATAGAATAGGGTGTGAGTGTCAGGTTACTGGGAGGCTGGTTGCCATGTTGAAGGCATGGGTTGGGAGGAAGGACCCTGACACATCTAAGTGTGATTGGTAGATGTGTGGTGTGGGAGGTAGGGGGCTGGGCGTGGGTAGCAATTCAGAGCACTGCTAACGGGGGGGGGGGTGTGTGTAAAGATTGATCAGGGGGAGAATATAGGCTGGGGGCGGTCTTCCGTCTTCTGGTGCATTTATGGTTTATGTGGATGCCTGGCAGAATGAGAAGCGGGCTAAGAATCATCTCCTGGAATGTGTGTGGTCTGGGCTTCCTGATCAAGCACTGCAAGATTTTGTGAGCATTGGGGTGGCGACAGTACGATGTAGTCTTCCTCCAGAAGGCACATCAAACTGCTGAAGAAAATGCTAAGCTGCAGAGGTTAGGCAAGTGTTTGGTGCTCCAGCAGTAGGGAAGAAAGGGTGAGTAGTGATCCTGATTCACAAGCGTATCCGATTCACCTGTACGACTGAGACTTCAGATGCCTCAGGCCGGATACATTCTTGGGTGGGGAGCTTGAGGGAACCCTGGTGGTGCTATGCAGCAACTATGGCCCAAATACTTTTGGATGCAGGCTTGTTTGCGTGACTGACTTAAAGTATAGAACAACTGCTAGAGGACAGACTGGTGGTCGGGGGTGGGGACGCGACCTCATTGGGATCTTGGACCCCTTGGTGGATACCTCTCGGGAGGGGGGGGTCAGAGCTTGGGATGGAGTTACACGTCTACTCTGTAGGTTTCAACATTTGTTACAGCTAGTGGACCCCTGAATGCTGCTGCGGTCCTTCGAATGAGATAATACCTACCTGTCAAGGGCACATGGGATTAGCGCCCATTTCAATTACTTGCTTACATCAGAGTCTCTGTTATTTATAGGTGGAGGACACTGTGATTGGGCCAAGTGAAATCTCAGACCATGCCCTGATCTGGCGGCCACAGATAATGATGGACCCTCACCTCTGGCGTTTCCCACTGGAGCTTTACAAGGGCAAATACTTTGGTCCCTAATTATGTGAGTGGTGGCAGTCCTATGCTTTACACAATGCACAATATAGAGATGCCCGTTTTTTTTGGAAACTGCAAAGGTGATACTCCGCAGTGATATCACTTGTGCCGCACAGCGGTGCAAAATGCTTAGCGCCCACATACTGCACTTAGAAGGTCAGGTAGTGGTAGAGAGGAGGTGTCATGCCCATTGCCCAATTGTGGGCACCAGGGACTGCCTTTTGGAGACATGATGGAGGCCCTTATTTAGGGTAGCCTAGAGGGCTAAGAAATCCCTGGTGTATTATAAGTTTCAGCTTCATCAATTTGGGGATCAGACGGGAAAGCTCATAGCGTGGTGTCTTAAGGGAGTGAGGGGCCTGTGAATCATTAGTGCTCTGCGAGATGACGTTGGTATTCTGCATAAGGATGTGGCAGGGATAGCGTGGTTCTTTAGGACCTTTTATCAGGTGTTGTACCGGGTAGACCGGACTTCCGCTGTACGAACTGAGACACATCTGCGGGACATCCTCTCCCGAGCCTTACTGAACAACAAGCTGCTGTAGTTGGGGCACTGATTACCGCGAGTGAGGTGCAGAGGGGGTATTTGGCAGGCACAATGCTGCAAGGCCCCGGGGCCAGATGGTTTTAGTGCTGAGTTTTAAAATTTCTTTCAGGACCATTTAGTGCCACCTTTAGTGGAAATGCATTTGGGGCAAGTGTTGCATGAGGGTTTCACATGGGGAGGTAGGAGTGGCCTAGTGGTTAGGACATAGTGCTTCAGGCCGGAGGGCAAGTGGTTCAGTTCCGACCTGGAGACAGCAATCTCTGGCTGGAGGGACTGGGTTTTCTAGTCCTGTAGGCATTCCTCGTGGCCTTGGGCAAGCCACTTAATCCTCCGTTGCCTCAGGGACACATAGATTGTGAGCTCTTTGGGGACAAGGGAATGTATCCAGTACCTGATTGTAGTGATTGCATAATATAAACCGCTTTGATTGAAGAATAAGGTCGTATAGAAAATTGGTTAAATAAATAAATAGAGCGTACATTACTCTGCTTCCGAAACTGGGCAAAGGATGTGGCTTTCAGCGGATCTATCGGCCAATTTCCTTAATTGACAACTACTACCACTACTACTACTACACATTTGTATGATGCTACAGGACATAGGCAGTGCTGCACAGACATATGTAAAAGATGGCCCCTGCTCATTTGAGATTACAATCTAATCAAGACAGACAGCACACGGGATATATCTAGGGGGGCTGGTAATGAAACACAAAGGAGATTAGGCAAATCAAGATCTGATAGCAGCACAGAGGTGAGTTTTCAGCCTGGATTTGAAAAGGGCCAGAGGAAGGCACCTGACGTACAAACTCAGATAGTTTTTGCTCCAGGCATAAGGAGCAGCAAGGTCTTAAGTTGCTAGCCAAGGTTTTGACAGACCGCTTAGCACCACTGCTTCCAGGGCTGGTGCATGATTCCCAAGTGGGCTTTGTGAGAGGCTAGTATGCTGTCTGTTACTTACAGAAAATTATTGCATCCTTGGAGTAGGTGCATGAATGTGGTCTGCCATCATTGCTGATTAGCTTTGATGCCAAGAAGGCATTTGACAAAATGGGATGGGATTACTTATTTCAGCTTCGTCCAGACTGTTGATGGAATTTGAATGTTTTGGTTAGATTGAAAGCCTTAAATTGAATATGCTCCCAAAGGCCTTCCTAGTGGATGCTGAGGAGCATTCCGGCACAGGCTCCATCGGTGCTGACGTCACCCATATGTGAAACTACATTCCTGCTTGTTCCTGGAGATAACTGGGTATCTCCCTTTCAAATAGAGCAACATCTTTTTGCAACAATCAAACTGAGGGAGTCTGCAACATATACAGCAGCTTGGGAAAGAGTCATTCGAAAAGTCACTACCAGTCCCAACATGGAGAGAGGCAGAGGGGCCCAGTCCCGCATTTTGGTCCTCAGGTGATTCAGCACCTTGATACAGTTCCTTTGTGATCGCAAGCCACTTGGATCCTCAAATATGTAAAAGCCTGCTCCGCCCAGCGAAGAGGGAAGCTTGGCCCACATGTCTGTCATAGCCATCCCAGAACATCCAGGTCCTCAAGACTTGTCCATATTCAGTTTATATTCATCTCATCCATGCATTGAGACTACGGAGCTCTGCCTGCCTCTTGGGTCCTGCACGTTGAATTGGAAGCATTTCTGCGAACACTACTCCTGAAAATTCTGGATTTCAGCTTTCTATCTAAAAGCCTAAATTTAGCTTCCAAAACGTCCCTGACACACTTTCCTGTATTATTGGTACTAACATGCACCAAGACAGCAGCCTCTTCCCCAGCACTATCTAACACCTTATCTATGTGGTGCATGAGGTCTGCTATCTTTGCACCAGGCATGCAAGTTACCAGGTGATCATCATGTCCATCAGCTGTCTACATGCTTAATGATCGAATTTCTGATTATAATGGCTGTCCTAACCCTCCCCTCATGGGCACATGGCCCTGGAGACACATCCTTGGTGTGAGAGGATATTACATCTCATGGAGGACAGGCCCTAGCTATAAGAACACTTCCTGCCACACCAAGTTGATGCTCTTCTTTTACGTGACCTCTATCCTCCATGGTAGCAGAGAGGCTGCCAGTCTGCAGTTGGGACTTTTCTACGATGTCCCTGCAGGCCTCATCTATTATACCTCTGTCTGCCTCAGCTCCTGCAGAGATCGGACTCGTTCCCTGAGAGCAAGGAGCTCTTTGTATCTAGTGCACACATATGATGTCTCACCAACTGGGAGATAATCATACATGCAACACCGTGCAAAAGACTGGATAGTCCCAATCTTGCAGTTGAACTGCTGTCTGCATCTTAGTTTTCATGATATGTTTAGCTGTTTAAAATTGTTCAGTTATATAAAGTAGCTAGGGGAATAGGGATACTTGAACCAATGCAAATATACCTAATAAGTTTAAGGGACTTTGTTTAATGTTCACCTCATTTGATTTGAAACAGTTCAGAGGAAGGTAACCAAAATGATTTGGAGCCTGTGACAGAAGATGTATGAGAGACTTGAAGGCGTAAATATGTATACCATAGAGGGGAGGAGGGACAAGGGAACTTTTGATATAGACCTTTGGGAAACTGCTAGGTACTTATGACCTGGATTGGCCACTGTTGGAAACAGGATACTGGACTTGATGGACCTTGATCTCACCAAGTATGGCATTTCTTATGTTCTTAAGTAAATACTTAAAGGGTATTTAATGAACAAACAAATCTTTTTCAAAGAAGAGGAAGCTGTAAAACTAGAGAGCATACAATAAAGCTGCAAGGCGGTAAACTTAAAAGCAACATCGGGAAATACTTTTTCACTGAAAGGGTGATGGATGCTTGGAATGCCCTCCCAATGGAGGTAGTGGGTGCAAATATAGTGACAGAATTCAAAATGGCATGGGACAGACATAGTAGATCCTTTTTATAGCAAGAGGATGAAATCAAAGCAAATTTAAATATCTTTTAGACTTCAATAAATAGAAGGGGGGGGGGGTGATATGCATGGAGTGGCAGGTACAACCCTAAACAAAGGCATACGGGGGGAGTGACTTGCATGGAGTGGCAGTTACAACCACTCTAGCCACCTTACTGGGCTGACTAGATGGACCATACTGGTCTTTAACTGCCATCATATACTTTGACCCAGTGAAAGGCGGTATATAAATGTAGCTAAATAAATATACTATGTAACTATGTAAGAGAAACTGCAAGAACCTAATTGATCTATTCCTAAGGTCTAATAACCTGCTGAAGATAACTAGTTAAACCTAAAAGTGAATAAGATACCTCCTTTCCCTTAACTAGTTTTAAGAACCTGTAAATGAAAGATTGTGGGGTGGGTGGAAAACACCAAGAGGGTCATTCTGAACCACGAATAAGCTGTCTGTATGTGTGAGAGAGACGTTTATCTCGTGAAAACTTACAGAACCGTATTCCGAACCACCGCGGCTGCATGTACATGGCACTTAAACGGGGATCTCAGAATATGGGTGGGAAGGGGTGGAATGGGGGCATGGTCAGCCATGGAGACATATAAAGTGTATTTCAGTCACACCCATGTATGTCTGCAGTCTCCCCTGCAGATGTCCAGGTACCCTACCCCTGAGCCTTAACCAGCTGCTATATCCTCATAGGCCTACTCCACACTGCCCTCTCCCTAGCTACCGCATACAATCCCATACCAGTCCTACAAGGCTCAGGGAGGAGATGGTCTGGTTCCCCCCGCCAACCAGCAGTTGATGCTAAGCGCACGCCGTCCCCACATCTACTTTGTTTCTCTTCAGCATGCCAAAAAATCTCAGCTAGAGAAGCACGCACAACCCCGCAACCTGAAGTGCGCCTTCATAAATGCACGCTCGGTCTGCAAGAAATGGCCAGCCATTTCCGACCTGGTGTCCGCCCATAACCTGGATATCCTACTAGTCATTGAGACTTGGTTGTCCAGCTCAGACACAGTCATCCTTCACCATCTCATCCCCCCCCAACATCTCGATCTACACCTGCCACAGGACAGACCGTAGAGGTGGAGGAGCGCTCATCCTGACCAAAATGGAGCTACAATTCCAGCTGAGTTCTGCCACTATCACAACGCACCTCGACTCAATCACCATAGCCAACAAGCACAGTTCCATCAATCTACAGATCCCCCTCCTCGGAGGACTTAACAATAATTGACCTTGCCTGCAACCCCAAGAACCCTCGTACGCCAAACTGGCTGCTGGGTGATTTCAACCTCCCTGCTCTCCAAGACACCCACTCCAAAGCCTTCCTCGAGGCACTAGAAGAGATGGGCTATAAACAAATAATCAACACCCCCACTCACGTAAAGGGGTTGCTCTCTATGTTAGAGAGGACATTGAGTCAGAAAGGATTAAAGTTTTGCAGGAAACAAAATCTGCTGTAGAATCTATATGGATTGAAATTCCATGTAAAAGGGGGAAGGCAATGGCAGTGGGGGTGTACTATCGAGCGCCTGGCCAGAATGACCAAATGGATGATGAAATGCTCAAAGACATCAAGGAAGCTAACAAAAGTTACAGCACAGTAATAATAATGGGTGATTTCAACTACCCCGGTATCGACTGGGTCAGTGTCACGTCAGGACATGCTAGGGAGATAAAGTTCCTAGATGAAATAAATGACTGCTTCTTGGAGCAGCTGGTTCATGAACCGACCAGAGGGGAAGCCATATTAGACCTAATCCTTAGTGGAACACCAGATCTAGTGCAAGAGATAAGGTTGTTGGGGCCACTTGGCAATAGTGATCATAGCATGATCGCCTTTGATTTAATTAGTGGAGGAGGGATAGTAGGGAAATCCACAGTACTACCTTTTAACTTTCGAAAGGGAGACTATGATAAAATGAGGAAAACAGTTAAGAAAAAACTAAAAGGAACAGTTGCAAAGGTTAAAGACATACATCAGGCTTGGCTGTTGTTGAAAAATACTATCTTGGAAGCCCAGACCAGCTGTATTCCATGCTTTAAGAAAAGTGGAAGGAAGTCCAAAAAACTGCCAGCATGGTTTAAAGGTGAGGTCAGAGAGGCTGTTGCCAAAAAAGCATCTTTCAGGAAATGGAAAAAAGAGCCAAACAACAAAACCTGGAAACAGCACAAGCACTGGCAAGTCAAATGCAAGGCATTGATAAGGCAGGCAAAGGGAGAATTCGAGAAGAAGCTTGCTGCGGAAGCAAAAACGCGAAGTAAAGACCTTTTCAAGTACATTCGTAGCAAAAAACCTGTGAGAGAGTTAGTTGGTCCATTAGATGATAAAGGGGTTAAAGGAGCACTAAGAGGCGACAAGGCAATAGCGGAGAGAATGAATGAATTCTTTGCTTCAGTCTTTACTGAGGAAGATGTAGGGATGTTACCCATGACTGAAGTGGTATTTAAAGGTGCGGAAGAATTGAAGGAAATATCGATACATCGGGAAGATGTGTTACAACTATTAGATAAGCTGAAGAGTAGCAAATCACCTGGGCCGGATGGTATACATCAGGGGTCTCAAACTCAAATTGCTTTGAGGGCCAAATGAGGACTTGTAAAGTAACCCGGTGGCCGCATAAGACGCGGGGCCTCATTTGCATAAGGGACCTCATTTGCATAAATATTTGCATAATGTTACCATACACTAATTTTTAGTAAACATGCCTCTTTAATGAGTATGGATAAAGAAAGACTAAAAGATTTAGAAACAAGAAGACAATAATTAAACTGGGAACCCCAAAAGCCAAACTTGGAATGTACAACAACACTGTAGAAATAAAACTATAAATTAATTTCCTCTTGTACTAAACAAAGCGCAAACATTAATGATGCACATTTCCCAGAGCTGACATATTCCAGTTAATAAATTCAAAATAAAGAGATATTTTTCTACCTTTTGTGCATTTTTTTCAGTTGCAATTGTTCCAGCCACTTTCTTCTGGTTTCTTCATGTCTTCTGCTAACTCTCCATCGTCTGCTGTCCATTTGCCCTTTCTTCTCTCCTAGTTTTTTTCCATTCTCTCTCTACATCTGCTTTAACATACTAATCTTTCTCCTTTTTCTCTTTCCTCATTCCTATTTCATCCACTCAAATTTTACCCCTCCATCCTCAATCCCCACTTACTCTCCCAATACCTGGCCAATTGTAGATTTGTCTTCTCTCCCAGACAAAATATTTTTCCCCTCTCCATTTCACTTTCCCAGCTCCATCCCATTCTAATCCTCCCCCAACATCAGCTCCCTTCTAGTTCCAGCCCCACCCAGCATCCGCTCCCTTCTAGTCCCCCCATTAGTCCATTTCCAGTCCTATCCTAGCCTCACCATCAGCCCATTTCCAATCCTAGCTCCCTCCCCTCACAGCCCATTTCCATTCCAAGCCCCCCTCCCCATCAGCCATTTGCAGTTCAAGCCCCCCTTCCACTCAGCCCATTTCCAGTCCTAGCAACCCCCCCCCCCAGCCCATTACCAGTCCTAGACCCCCCATAGCCCATTACCAGTCCTAACCTCCCCATAGCGCACTTCCAGTTTTACCCCCATCACCCCATTTTCAGTCTTACCCCCCCCCATAGCCCATTACCAGTCATAACCCCCCTGCCAATAGCCCACTTCCAGCCCTAACACCCATTACCCCATTTCAGTCATCCCTCCCCTAGCTCATTACAAGTCCGAACTCCCCCCATCAGCCCACCTCCAGTCCTTCCTAACCCCCACCTGCCCATTTCCAATCCTAGCCCCCAACATAGCCCATTACCCTTCATAACCCCACTGCCAATAGCCCATCTCCACTCATAACCCCCCCCCCTGCCAATAGCCCATCTCCAGTATTAACCCCCCCCCCCCCTGCCAATTGCCCATCTCCAGTCATAAGCCCCCCCCGGCCAATAGCCCATCTCCATTAATAACCCCCCACTGCCAATAGCCCATTTCCAGTCATACCCCCCCCCCCCTGCCAATAGCCCATTTCCAGTCCTACACCCCCCCCCAGGTAAATTTAAAAAAAACCTGGCTTCTGCTGCTCAAGCAGCAAAATCAGCTGTCCTGCGGCCCCTTCCCCTGAGCCCGGAGATCCGAGTCTGCTCTATCAGCGGCGTGCTTTTCAAGCCGCGAGGAGAGTATTCCCCTCTCGCGCGGCTTGAAACCGCGCGAGAGGGGAATACTCTCTTCGCGGCTTGAAAAGCACGCCGCTGATAGAGCAGACTCGGATCTCCGGGCACAGGGGAAGGGGCCGCAGGACAGCTGATTTTGCTGCTTGAGCAGCAGAAGTCAGTTTTTTTAAAAATTTGACAATTGATTCTGCCGCTGCCACGGCGGCAACGGCAGAAGCCAGGGTTTTGGGGTTTTTTTGTTTTCCTCCGTCGCGGGCCACACAAAGTTATGCGGCCCGCGGGCCGCGTGTTTGAGACCCCTGGTATACATCCAAGGGTGTTGAAACAACTGAAATACGAGATTGCAGACCTGCTATTAGTAATCTGTGAACTATCATTAAAATCATCTCTAATACCTGAAGATTGGAGGATCGCCAATGTAACACCAATTTTTAAAAAGGGTTCCAGGGGTGATCCGGGAAACTATAGACCGGTGAGCCTGACATCAGTACCGGGAAAAATGGTAGAAACCATCATAAAAAATAAAATTACTCAGCATATAGATAGTCATGACCTAATGGGAGACAGCCAACATGGCTTTAGACAAGGAAGATCTTGTCTTACTAATCTGTTATGTTTTTTTGAAGGAGTGAATAATCAGGTGGACAAAGGTGAGTCGGTTGATATTGTGTATCTGGACTTTCAGAAAGCCTTTGACAAGGTCCCTCATGAGAGACTTTTGGCAAAACTAAAGAGTCATGGGATAGGAGGCAGTGTACTATTGTGGATCAGGAACTGGTTAAAAGATAGAAAGCAGAGGGTAGGGCTAAATGGCCAATTTTCCCAATGGAGAAAGGTGAATAGTGGTGTACCCCAGGGATCTGTTCTGGGTCCGCTGCTTTTTGACATATTCATAAATGACCTGGAAAGTGGAATAACGAGTGAGGTTATCAAATTTGCAGATGACACAAAACTATTTAAAGTTGTTAAAACCCAAGAGGATTGTCGAAAATTGCAAGAGGATCTTGATAAATTGGAAGACTGGGCATCAAAATGGCAGATGAAATTTAATGTGGACAAGTGCAAGGTTATGCACCTAGGGAAGAGCAACCCAAACTATGGTTACACGATGCAAGGTTCCACGTTAGGAACCACCACCCAGGAAAAAGATTTAGGCGTCATTGTGGATACCATGTTAAAACCCTCGGCCCAGTGTGCAGCGGCGGCCAAGAGAGCAAATAGAATGCTAGGTATGATAAGGAAAGGAATGGAAAATAAAACAAAAGATATTATAATGCCTCTATAGCGTTCCATGGTGAGACCGCACTTTGAATATTGTGTGCAATTCTTTTCGCCGTATCTTAAAAAGGATATAGCGATTTTAGAAGAGGTTCAGAGAAGAGCCACCAAAATGGTAAAGGGGATGGAAGGATACTCCTATGAAGAAAGGCTAAAAAGGTTAGGGCTCTTTAACCTGGAAAAGAGACGGCTGAGGGGAGATATGATAGAAGTCTATAAATTAATGAACAGAGTGGAACGGGTAAACGTAGATCGATTGTTTACCTTATCAGAATATAGAAAGACTAGGGGACATGCAATGAAGCTACAGGGTGTAAACTATTTAAGACTAATAAAAGAAAATATTTTTTCACTCAACGTGTAATCAAACTCTGGAATTTTGCTACCGGAGGATGTAGTAAAGGCTTTTAGTGTAGCTTGGTTTAAAAAAGGTTTGGACAAGTTCCTGGAGGAAAGTTCCATAAACCATTATTAAGAAGGGACCCAGGATATCAATGCTTGAACCAATACAAGCATTGTGGAGCTTGTGTCCCTTTGGGAAACTGCTAGGTACATATGACCTAGATTGGCCACTGTTGGAAACAGAATACTGGGCTTGATGGACCTTGGTCTGACCCAGTATGGCATATCTTATGTTCTTATGTTAACAAGCTGGACCTGGTCTTTGCCCCACAGTCAGCCATAGACCCAAAGCACGACCTCGTACTATCCATCACCTCAGTTCCATGGTCTGACCACAGTTTGATGATTCCAGATGCCAACACACCCTGATCACAAAAGCGCCCAGACCTCAGCTGAGGCCCCTACAGCACCATCAGGATGGTTCTGGCCCTTCAACAAAGAGGAAATCCTAAACATTACCCAGCCTCTCCTGAACCCGAAGGCACACAGCCTCGACGAACTGATCTTTACATGGAACAACAGCCTGGATGCCATCGCACACCTACCTCCACATAAGCCACGAGGGAGAAGACAGAATGCTCCATGGTACTCCCCTGAGCTGCAGGCATCACTCCTCCACCGAAGGAAGCTTGAACAACGATGGTGTCGATCGTGCTGCACTGACGACCAGGAAACATACACCTCTCATCTAAGAAGTCACTGCGCAGTAGTTACAGCAAAAATGAAGCAGTACCACGCAGAAATCCTGCAGCACTCTCTAAGCAAGCCACATAATCTTTTTAACCTAGTCAAGACCCTAACAAAAGATCCCCCCTCTATGCAACCAAGCCTGCCAAACCCACAGGAATTTGCGGACTACCTACAGTCCAAAACAAGCCAGACCAGCAAGACCACGAATCCCACCCCCTTGCACGGGGCACACCACCCAACTCCACTACCTACCTTCTCAACCCCATCCAAGAAAGACATCATGACATCCTCGCTACCTTCTCTACCCCATCAGAGAAAGGCATTCAAGACATCACGGCCATCAACACCACCACAGCTCAAAACGACCCTTACCCAGCATTTTGGATAAAATCACTGCGTGTCAAACTCAGCCCGTTCCTGGCTAAACTCATAGATCTATCATTCTCAACAGGGTCATTCCCATGTAGCCTGAAGCAAACATCCATCAGACCACTTCTAAAAAAACAACAAGCCAGACCCAAGGAAGGTAGACTCCTACAGACCAATCTCAAGCATCCCTTTTTTGGCCAAAATAATTGAAAAGGTCATCCAACGCCAAATTCAACAACACATCGAGACAAGCGCACCTCTCGACCCATGTCAGCATGGATTCCGAGAATCACATGGCATCGAGACCCTCTTTACCACTCTCTTCAGCACCTTAATCACTGGAATGGACAGCATCAGACAAGGGTTTGCTCTGATCTTCATGGATATTGCTGCAGCTTTCGACTCTATCAACCACAAAATACTCTTGACATGCCTCAAGGAGAAGGGCATCCACAACACAGTGCTAAGCTGGTGCGAGTCGTACTTAACAGACAGATGGCAGCATGTTCGAACCAGCTCCTCCACCTCCAAACCTTTCCAACAAGAGCAAGGCGTACCACAGGGATCTTCGCTCTTGGCTCTACTATTCAATGTATAGATGCAGCCCATCTGCGCTCTCATCCGCTCCTTCAACATCGACTGCCTGGTATATGCCGACGACGTACTGCTCTATATGTCTTTCTCAACTGACCACCCAGACTTCTCATCACTAATGACCTGCTTCGATGCTGTCACTGAATGGCTCCATACACAAAGGCTCAGAATAAACTTCAACAAAACTGAGGTCCTATTCATCACCAGAAACCAAGCATTTACGCCACCCACCTCACTGAAAGTATGAAACGCGGAGCTCCTCAGCAAACCTACGGTACGCTACCTAGGTGTCACACTAGACTAACAGCTAAACATGAAAGCCCATATAAGCAACATGGTTAAAGCAGTTTACCACAAGATACGGTCAACCCGACACCTACGAAATCTGCTCGAGCCAGACGACTTCCGAACAATCTATCAGGCTCTAGTAATCCCTCACTTTGACTATGCAAATGCAATTCTTCAAGGACTCCCGAAGAACACGCTGAACCCACTGTAGCTTGCAATGAACGCAGCCGCCAGAATACTGCATGGAGCCTCCAGGAGGGAACACGTATCCCCAATCTTGAAACACCTCCATTGGCTGCTGGTACACTGCAGACTTTCTTTCAAAATCCTATTGATGACCTTCAAAGTCATCAACAAGGGCTCCTCCACCTCCCTCACAGACCTCCATCCATTCCACTCCACCCCCCCCCCCCAACAGAGTCAGGAGATCATTTGCTGCCAACACTCTGATAATCCCAAAAGCAATAATGAAATGTTCACAAGCAACAAGAAACAGAGCCTTTGCATTCTATGCACCCACATGCTGGAACGCCCTTCCACCCGCCATTCGGGCCATCACTGACCTCACCAAATTTCGGAAGGCACTGAAACACCATCTCTTCTTCCAGCACTACTCCCATACAAACGACATATCACAACC
Organism: Ichthyophis bannanicus; assembly: GCA_033557465.1. Classification (NCBI taxonomy): domain Eukaryota; kingdom Metazoa; phylum Chordata; class Amphibia; order Gymnophiona; family Ichthyophiidae; genus Ichthyophis; species Ichthyophis bannanicus. The sequence goes on from CM066032.1 coordinate 1,621,233,530, forward strand.
AGCCACACTCAACAACCATGACATCACCCCTAGCACACCCACACCACACGATGGCACCCCCTAGTTCAATGATGCACCCAGTATGTTGAATGTGTATATAGTGACCTAACACTGTAAACAATACCAATGTGTAACAGATGCCAATGTGTATATAGCCACCTAATATCGCATATAATCGCCAAGCAATACTGTACATCCGCAATCTGGGCGATCAATCTCTATATAGTTAGTCATCCTGTAAATAGTTGCCAGCTGACCCGGTCACCTGTGACCGATCGTTTAGCCTGTACATAGTTACCCTCGTTAGTCCCACGTTGTAACACCTGTTCATTGTAAGTCCAGTGTAGGTCCTGCCTGCACTGTACAAATTTTGTTGACTGTAAACTGCACTGATTCCAAAGAGCGCGGTATAAAAAAAGACACTAAGTAAATAAATAAATATACCTGCAAAACCATGGAATAAAGGTAGGACTTAGAAATATTATTGCTCCTCACCCCAATGCAGTCAATAGTGGTGACTGAATGTCTATCCTACACTGTGCGCTGGTGTGGCTGCAGTTTGGAAAACCGCAGCATGCAGTGTTATGGAACAGAAAGCAGAGGAGATAGAGGATGTAAGTCAAAGCAGCAGAAATAAACACCCCCACAAATGTATGCAGTAGAACACACGTGCTCAATCTGCCTATGCTGGCAGTTGCTGTGTGAGCTAAAGGAGCACAGCTAGGGCTACCTAACAAAACTCATGTCCTGGCAATGATACTGGTGACAAGAGTCCTAGCACCCCATGTGAACATGTAAGTCCAGCTGTCGGTGCAATGTGCAGCACCCAGTGAGCTGGAGTGTTGTATGCCACATAGCGGAGTTCTACAATATGCTCTAGGCAATCTGTACAGTCCCCTGATGCAGATAAGGGCATATGTGATTCCTATTGGAACACTATATTGGGGATATCTTACTCTGGTGGCTATACGGCACATATCTTGTGCACTGGTTGCTGTTGCGGTTGTTTTGCATATGTGGGCCTATGATGTGCAATGTGTATACAGGGTTTGACCCTTGATGCTGATATATTGGAAGGGCTGTTTGGGCCTACTGCAGCTCTGTATCTGTTAGAGGTCCACTTTTGTAAGTATTGTGTTTTGTACATAGCCAAATAGAAATGTAGTGAGCAAGTATAGTAACATAGTAAATGACGGCAGATAAAGATCAGTATGGTCCATCTAGCCTGCCCAGTACGATGTCAAGTGTAGGTACACCTGCCGCTCTGTGCAGGCCCCCCTTCCCCATGTCTTTGTTTAGGGGTGATCCCACCACTCCTTGTAGTACACCCCTATTTGTTAAGGAATTAGATGGTTCAGATTATTTTGATATTTTCTTGTTGCTGTAAAGGGATACGCTGTGTCTGTCCCATGCCCTTTTGAACTCCGTCACCGTATTTGCCCCAACCTCTTCCATCGGGAGCACATTCCAAGCATCCACCACCCTTTCAGTGAAAAAGTATTTCCTGACATTGCCTTTCAATTTACCACCTTGTAGCTTCATGTTATGCCCTCTAGTTTTGCAGCTTCTCCGTCTTTGGAAGAGGTTTGTTTGTTCATTATTTCTCTTTAAGTATTTAAAGGTCTGAATCATATCTCCCCTGTCCCTCCTCTCCTCCAAAGTTTACACGTTTAGGTCTTCAAGTCTCTTCTCATAAGGCTTCTGATGCAGGCTCCAAATCATTTTGGTTGCCTTCCTCTGAACAGTTTCCAGTCTTTTTACATCCTTTGCAATATATGGTCTCCAAAACTGAACACAGTATTCCAAGTGAGGCCTCACCAGTGACTTGTACAGTTGCATAAGTACCTCTTCCATTTTGCTGGTAATTCCTCTTCGTATGCAGCCCAACATCCTCCTGGCTTTTGCCACCGCCTTGTCGCACTGTTTTGCCACCTTGAGATCTTCAGAAATAATCACTCCAAGATCTTTCTCCTGATCCATACACACCAATCTCTCGCCCCCTATCATGTACATTTCCCTTGGATTTCTGCTTCCCAAGTGCATGACTCTGCACTTCTTCGCATTAAATCTTAATTGCCAAGCATTAGACCATTCTTCCAGCTTTTGTAGATCATTCCTCATGTTAACCACTCAGGGGAGTCCACTCTGTTGCAAATTTTTGTGTCATCTGCAAATAAACATTTTTCCATGCAGTACTTCAGCAATATCACTCACAAATACATTGAACGGTGCCGGGCCCAGGACCGACCCCTGGGGCACCCCGCTAATCACCTTCCTTTCATCCGAGTAAGCTTCTTATACCGTCACCTTCTGTCATCTGTCAGTCAACCAATTTCTGATCCAAATTACCATCTTGGGATCTATCCTCAAACTACTGAGTTTATTGATAAGCCTCCTATGAGGAACAGTATCAAAGGCATTGCTGAAATCCAGGTAGATGACATCCATCGCATGCCCCTGATCTAGTTCCCTGGTCACCCAGTCAAAGAACTGAATCAGATTTGTTTGGCAAGATCGTTCTTCGGTGAAACCATGTTACCTCTGATCTTGCAACCTGTTGGCTTTGAGAAAGTTCACAATTCGCTCTTTCAGGAGCGCCTCCATTACTTTTCCCGCCACTGAGGTAATGCTCACAGGTCTGTAGTTTTGACACTTCTTCCCTGTCACCACTTTTGTGTAGAGGTACGACATCAGCCATTCTCCAGTCCTGAGGAACCTCTCCTGTTTCCAAGGATCAGTTGAAAACATTCTTTAACGGCCCTGCAAGAACCTCTCTGAGCTCTTCCAGTATCCTGGGATGTATCTCATCTGGTCCCATGGCCTTGTCCACTTTCAGTTTTCCAAGTTGTTCTAACACTTCATCTTCTGTGAATGGTGTGGTATCTACGTCATTCCCTGTTTTATATTTGGGAGTCACAGGTGGTCCTTCTCCAGGACTTTCCTTAGTAAAAACAGAGCAGAAGTATTCGTTTAGCAATTTCGCTTTTTCAATGTCACTTTCCACGAGTGCGTTCCTAGCACTTCTGAGTCCTGCAATTCCACCTCTGATCTTCTTCCTTTCTCCATTATACCTTGTCAGACGGCTGCCTGGGTGAGAATCTTCACAGTCTTGGCAAGTACATATATCTATATGATTTGCAAGGGATTGTGGGCAATGCAGTTCATTCACACCAGACACAGCCGCTCACAGTAATTAGTTGTGCTTTAGGGTAAAGCCAATAAGATATTTATTTATGGGGTTATTTCTCCCAACACAGATATGCTTGGTAGCACATAAATCAGGTTACTTGCTTTCAGTGTTAAACTTGGAAAAACAAAATTAAGAAAACAACATTTGAACTTGTCAGGCAATCAAAGCAAAAGAAATAAGACCTGGTTGGCAACAAACTGGTCTTTTCTGTAGGCTTTAGCTAATATTCTCTTAGCAATATATCAAACAACAAACAAAAGCCACAAAGAAAGGAAAAGCTGTTCTTCTCAGGTTAACTTCTTGTATCTTCCCACATAGATTCAGAAGTGATTCTCTCAGAGCCCACAAGCAATTAGGTAAGGCTCAATTGCTAGCAGTTATCCAGCTGAAACCCCTTAGCTGGCTTGCTTTCTACTGCGTGGCTAGAAATCCTACACAGGAGCTTTTTTGAGTAGATTAAAGAACAAGTTTGTATTTCTTTGTGATGGTTGCTGTACTTTATAAAAGAAAATCACCAAAGGAGTTTAGACAGAGAGCAGTCCATGTAAACAGATTCTTCATCTGCTATCACCCCCTCTTCTTCAACAAGCATGGGTTCAATATCATGGATTGGCACAGATGAATCTCCCAATGGAGCACTTTCAGGAGAATACTTGTTTCCCTGCTGTCTTTCAAGGTTATAGCTAGGGCATAGATCAGTGTTCATACCTGAGCTTCCATTGCTGTTAGAGTTCCTCTCTATATAGCCTGGCCAGTATGTAGTCCAGTTCTTATGTCCAGCCTTCCAATCCAGATCCCTGGACACTGGATCTCTCTTCACATACCTTCTGGCACGGGTCTTAGGGTCCCTTCCACGTGCAGCCGTCTCCCTCACAGGTACCGTCTGGAGATTCCTAGCTCTGCAGCACCATTCCTCTGGCTTTCCCCAGTCCAATGGTGTATGCTGGCCCTTGGAATGCCTCCCAGTATACGTACTGCTCTGGACTCTTCTAGACCTCTCAAAGGCTTTTCTCCTCTTTCTTCCAAAGGGTTTCTTTCCCTCTCTGTCCGTCCGGTTTGGCTTCTGCTTCTGAAGATCCTCTAGATGATGAAGATGATCAAGCTCAAGCTGATTCTCTGTAGAATAAACTCTACCTTTATTCTGCTTAGATGAGTGCTCCTCCCTAACACAGCGCAGCTGTGCTGAATCAGGCCCTGCCCTTTGAGATGAGTGCTTAGGGATTACCTCATAGCCCTCCTGATTGAACATACGTTTCCCCCCTTCAGCTCCTCTAATGGCTGTTGGAAACCTGGTGCATTCTGGGACTGGTAGTCTTTTATGGGAAAATTCTGTTTTTCTTATTTCTACCAGAACTGACAGGTTGCTTGTTCAGAGTCACTTCACCTTTTCTATAGCTCCTTCCTGAGCTATGATAAGCTTCCTTATCACAACCTGAAGAAAGTTGTGTCGCCACACTTCACACCTTTAGCCATCTTTTCCTTTGCCTTTGATTATGCTATCCTTACTTCTCTCTTTGTCTCTTTAAGTTTGATCCTGTATTCATTTCTGTGCTCCTGTTTGCAAGCTTTTGAATTTTGCGAAAGCTGTGTTTTTTGCCTTTATTTGAGCAGCAACGTCTTTGGAAAACCAAATAGGTTTTCTTCTCCTCTTGTTTTTGTTTGCTTTTCTTACATATTTATCTGTTGCCCCATTTATTGCCACCATTAGTTTAGCCCATTTCATTTCCACTTCCCTTATCTCCTTCCACCCTGTCAGCTCCTCCTTTAGGCATTTGGCCATTTTATTGAAGTCTGTGTTTTTGAAGTTTAGGACCTTGAGCTTGCTATGATTGGCCTGTACCATGGCTTTTATCTCAAACCACACCGTGTGATGATCGCTGCTGCTCACAGGGGCACCCACACAGACATTCGACACATTATCACCGTTGGTGAGCACTAAATCTAGCGTTGAGCTTTCCCTGGTTGGTTCTATCACCACTTGTCTAAGTAATGCATCTTGGAGAGCATTCACAACTTTTTTGCTTCTTTCCAGATTTGCAGAAAGAGTAATCCAATACACATCAGGTAGACTAAAGTCACCCAATATGATCGCTTCTCCCTTTGTGGCTATCTTGGCAATATCTATAATCAATTCGTTATCTATCTCTTCAGTTTGTGTCGGAGGTCTGTATACTACAGCAGTATGGATGACAGTGCCATCTCCTCTTTCCAACACAATACAGAGCGCCGCTTCTTTTCCCCATGCCCCCTGCATTTCAGTAGCTTTAATATTGCCCTTGACATACAAGGCTATGCTGCCGCCTCTTCTATTTTCTCTGTCTCTTCTGAATAGATTATAGCCAGCTATGGCTATATTCCAATCATGCATTCATTTAGCCAAGTTTCTGTAATGGCCACAATGTCCAAATCCATCTCCACCATTAGGGCTTCCAGGTCTGGAACTTTGGCTAAGCTTCGAGCATTAGTGCTCATTGCTTTCCAGGATTTAACTGGATTGTGTATATTTTGCATTGCTTTTGTTCTGCCCACATCTTCCTGCTTGTTTTTGATGTGTGGTTTAAAAGTGTGGCTGTTTCTGATGATGATCTGCTTTTGCAGGGGGTGATGTCCAGAACTTGACCTTCCACATCTGTGTTCACTTTCTGCTCTAAGTACTTCAACAACTTGGTTTGTATTCCTGCTGGCTGAAGACTATCTTGGGAGGGAGGCACTTGACTATCTTCTCTCCATTGAACTGTGTTCCCAAGTTGGTGCCTCTGATGATGAAATCTCCAAATATTAGTAGTTTGCTGTTTGGTAAAGTTTTCTTCATATTTGGTCCTCTAGCAGGAGATTGGGCATTGTTTGTCTCATTTAAGGGCCCTTCAGTTTCTTTGGATCGGGCATCCTCATTAGCCAAGGCAGAGAAGGCATTATGCAGGGATATTTCCTGATGCATAGGATGTTTTTGTGTCACAGGTCACAATCTACCAGAACCCACTTTGATCCATTTATTTCTGGGGTGTTTGATTCTTTGTTGGAGTTGTGGTGAACATTGTTCAGTTTGTATCTTAGAAGAGGTGCGTTTCATTGCAGCCAATTCCTCCCTCAGTTCTACATCCTCGTTAGGCAAGGCAGAGGAGGCATTATGCAGGGATATCTCTTGATGCATAGGATGTCTGTGTGTTATAGGTCGCAATCTACCAGAACCCACTTTGATCCATTTATTTCTGGGATGTTTATTCTTTGTGGGAGTAGTGGTGGACGTTGTTCAGTTTGTATCTTAGAAGAGGTGCGCTTCATTGCAGCCAGTTCCTCCCTCAGTAGGGTCACTTCTTTATGCATGGCAGCTAGGTCTTCCCATAGTAGGGTCAGTTCTTTATGCATGGCAGCTGACCTGAAGCACAGAGGACAAGCTCTCAGGTTCCAAATGATTTGTCTTGGAATGAATGTACCGCAGTTATTGCACTGAATACACGACATGCTAAATAAGCAGTCTTAGAAGAAGAAGAAAGGAAGAAGAAGGGGCGGGCCTTAACCCAAGTTAAAAGGATAGATGGCAACGTATGCGACCACTATATAGGCAGTGCAGCCCCTGGGGTGGGTGGGATGAGGGGTGGGGTGGGTGGGCGGGAACCTAAGTGTCTCTGGCCAGTAGGCTGTTCCTAAACTGGGGAACCCACAGATATCTGCTCCAAGGCTACACAGGAAAGCAGTCAGTCAGAATATCCCCAAATGTAATGTATAGCCAAAGTTAAACCTTATATTGGCGATATCCCCAAAAAACAAACACTTAAATGCTATATTGGTAACTAGAAACCAGCAGCGATAATAAAGAAAATTATAGTTTTAGCTGATGGCTTTCTGAGCACTCCAGAGCTCATGCAGTCTGCCTTAGACCGGTATTGTGTGTCCAGGTGTTAGATGGTCTACAATCAGTCCCTCCCCTGGGAGCAAGTTATTCTCCAAGCAGTGCAACAGATTTAACCCTTTATTATATGGATACTTAGGCCCCAGTAGTCTGAATATCCCTAAATGTAATGTATAGCCACAGTTTAAACCTTATATTAGCGATATCCCCAAAAAACAAACACTCTATATTGGTAGCTAGAAACCAGCAGAGATAATAAAGAAAATTATAGTCTTAGCTGATGGCTTTCTGAGCACTCCAGAGCTCATGCAGTCTGCCTTAGATGCTGGGTTGGAAGTATTGATTGCTATGGTTTCCTTTCCATCAGCTAAGACCTTCTGTGCAGGGCATTCTTTTGGCAGAGACTTTCTGTGGGACTGCAAGTGAGAGTGCGTGTGGTTAGAGGGCTGCACGGAGGGGTCTAGATTGCTCATCCACATATCTGGGGGGGACAGGTATGTCTGACAGGTACCTGGGCCCATAGGGCTGTCTGCAGCATCACCAGTTGCCAGTGCATACAGGCAGGAGTGAGCAGGACGGTTCTGCAATCACTTCCCTGTCAATATTTGGGAAACCTCAGAGGGTGGGCATGCAGCAGTGCAAAGCGTAATACACCATTCCCAGGTGCATCAGCATTGGTCTCTACAAATGTGCACAGTTGTAGGGAGTGACGATGGTGTCTGGGCATGTCTGTGTGGTGCTTGCACTGTTGACTGCTGCCATTCCAATGGTCCTTTAGTAGTGTAGGGGGAATGTTTGGATAGTTCGCTATGAGGTGTCTATTCTGCTGGGATCATGTCCTTACTTTGCATTGTACAGTCATATTCCTGAGATGTTCACAACGTGCTTACATCAGGAGGTCGCATACTGCCATGTATGTAGTGCTGCACTGCATCTTGTGCCATCTCCACCTGTTTTCCTGCTACATTACTGTGCACTGCAATTGCTTTGTAGTGGTCTGGGCATGCACAGACTAGTTTCTATTGGCTAACTTGCATTAACCTATAAGTATCGCCAACTTTCATTGTCATTCAGCCTAATTACGGCACTGTCTGTGCCCACAGCAGCTTTATAGCTTTATGTTTTAAAGGGGGACATGGCCGTTCACGAGTATATCATGGAGACAGGCAGGGTCACAAATTTACATCTTTTCAGAATACGGTGAGAGTGGGGATGTACAAAGCCATTGTCGGGGTATACCCGTCTTTGTACTACATTGTGCTGTGTACGTGCCGCGCCTAGCACAGATTGCAAAACTATATCGGCCTAAACGCACCACTCAATCCGCATCAGCATGGCTTCCGGACTAACCATGGAGTGGAAACACTGTTAATATCCCTCATTGACTATCTAATCAAGAGAATTGAGAAACCAAAACAGGCCTTCATCCTCATATTCCTCGACATATCAGCAGCCTTTGATACTGTATGTCACGAGATTCTGTTACAAAGTCTACACAGCATTGGCATCATCGATAAAGCACTAGGCTGGATACAATCCTATCTGACTGATCACTTACAGATTGTAAAATCCAAGAACAGAAGCTCAGATCCATTCCAGCAAAACCGTGGTGTACCCCAAGGCTCATCACTATCATCATTACTATTTAACATTTACATCCAGCCAATCTGCTAGATCCTCTAGTCACACAACATGTTATACCATCTATATGCAGATGACGTAATGTTTTACTCACCATTCTCAATCACTGACCCAGACTTCACTCTCATCATATAATGTTTTGATTCATTTGCTCTATGGCTATCCCAACAAGGCCTGACCTTAAGCTATAACAAAACAGAAGTCCTATTTGTATGCAAAGATCACTTTTTCACCCCACCAAAATCAGTTAAGGTTAATCAAAAAGAACCAATGGTAAAACCCAAGGTACGCTGCCAGCAACTTACCTTAAAGACCCACATCAACAACTCGACAAAGCAGTCTATAATAAAATAAGGACTTGACAATGGCTTCACCCCATATTGAAACCGAACGACTTCAGGACTATCTTCCAAGCAATGATACTTCCACATATCGACTTCTGCAATGCAGATCTCCAAGGATTGCTGAAATCCCATCTGTTACCACTGCAAATTGCTCAGCACACAGCGGCAAGGCTACTCACCAGGGCATCCAGGAGCTCACACATCACACCTATCCTGAAAAAACTCCATTGGCTACTGCTAATAGACAGAATCAAATACAAGAACTTCATCACAATATTCAAAATCCTCCACCACCAGTCCTCTGAATACCTACAGACCATAATAAAAAAAAAAACCTCCCCAACAACAAAGGAGAAGCACCGCAGAACTCCTCCTGGCTTCATACCCAAACTTCGCAAAATGCAACCAATCCACATGTGAGAACTTTTTTTTTTTTTTCATTGTACGCTCCAACAATATGGAACTCCCTCCCTGCAAATGTTCGCATAGCCACAGACTCCAAGGATTTCAGGAAACTCCTGAAAACATATCTGTTCCAAATGCGCTTCAAAGGAATAGCAGAAGCAAGCAAATGGCATCACTAATCCATAAATAATGCACAACTAAGATACAGCCCATGCCCAACAAATACTTAGCCCACTCTCACCCCACACTTTCAAGCACGCGCCCCACACCAATCAACACACGGATATACCCAATCAGTTCCTGTATATATTGTACTTACGTTACTATGATGCCTCAATCAGAATTATTCCCTACATGATTATATGGGTTGCTTCTGTAGTATTTGTTAGACTATTGTTCACATGTTCCATGTAATGTTTTTTTCTGTTCCCTTATTTGTAAACCGTATTGAACATTGGAAATGTGGTATATAAACCACTGAAATAAATAAATCTGTGTCGTTGAATCTCCAGGAACAAGCAGGAATGAGTCTTCACATATGGGTATGTCGGTACCGACGGAGCCTGTGCGGGAACGCTCCCCAGCGTCCAAAAAGAAAGCCTTTGGGAGCATCCCACACGCATGTGCGCTGCCTTCCCGCTTAAACACTTCCCTCTCATCAGTTTTCCGTTTTCCGCGGAGCCGGCAGGACGTACTCCTGTCACCGCAGAAAATTCTTCTTTTTATTCTTACTTTTTTGTGGTCGTGTCTGCCTTCCCTCGACACCACCAGTACCGCCAATGCTTTTCTTTTGTTTTTCTAAATAATTTCTTCTTTCCGACAGAAATTTTTTCCTGTTAGTGTCTGTCAGTTTCTAGGCCACTAGGCCTCCTTTTTTTCCGCTGTGGAAAAGCCAGCCACTACCCTTAAGAAATGCTCTAAGTGTGGCGGTACAAATATTCTTTTAGACACCCATACTTGGTGTCTAAAATGTTTGGGTCCTGACCATTGCTCACTGGAGTGTCTTTCCTGCTGGACTTCAAACAGAAGAAATCTTCAGAATCGAGAACAGCTCGATACCCGGTTCACATCGCACTCGATGTCACCAGATAGAATATCTCCTCAGAATCAGGTAACCAAACAAAAGTCTGTAAAGACTAGCCAGTCCTCGAGTGGTAGATCTCCTTTCCAGTATCCAGATTGCTCGGGCTTTGCTCTCGAGGACATTTTGGCAATAAAGCCCTGGCGGGAGTCTTCGGGCTCCAAAGCATTAACAGGGCTTCAGGTCGTTCCCGGGGTTCTCACCTCGGTGAACATACCTGGGCCATGCTTGGTGGTTGTGGCCACTTCGAGCGGTACCGATACCCCGGCATCGGCTACGGTGATGGATGAAACACTCCTCACCGATGAACTAGTCTAGCGCTCTCGATTACTTCGGTACCGTCAGAGTGGCTGCAGACCGTTCCTCCAGTATCGGTATCGCCTTCGGTACCGACATCGACATCGGTGTCGGTATCGACATCGACGTCGGTATCGACATCGACATCGGTGTCGGTACCGTCCATGCTTGCTTCGACAGACTCTATTCCTTCGATGCCGAGCCTGGAATCGATCCCTAGCATGGATGATTCGGTACCGACTCGTCTTGGTACCAACTTCGAGTGGTACCGAAGACATCGATTTAGGGAGAATCTGATGCTTCATCCTTTCAAGTCTTCCGATACCGATGACTGGAATGAGCCCATCGGTACCACTGTTCCCTCTAAGCTGTGCGCGTGTGCGTGTGCACACACCTCGCCGAGAGAGCGCACATACTTTACAACAGAGCGCACAAAAATTACAGCTTTGATTCTGATAGAAAACAACACAGACGTCTTAAAATTTAAGTTATGATTGTAATTACTAGAAATTTCCCGCTTCATTTAGTAATCGTCTATTTTCATTTAATTTGATTAAAATCATTGTGGTGTACATACTGTATTCTGACGTGTAGTCAAATTTTAAAGTATATCACTCTGAGTGTCATTATGTGGCGCACAAAAATTTAACCTTCCTTCAAAAGCTGCACAGCTGATATTTTATGCGCACACAGCCTACAGAAAATTAGAGGGAACATTGATCGGTACCAAGGCTGAATCTTTAACAAGTCTAGCCTTTACCCCTCATTTTAGAGGGTCCTCCTCAGGGGAGATTTCTTTTCAAGCTTTTCTGCTTGATATGGTGAAGTTACTTGCCATTTCTATACCTGGTGAAGAGTCCTTACCAGGGGATTCAGAGACCCTGCAATCCCCCTGGTTGCCAAAGGAGCTAATCATGCTTCCTTTGCATCAGATCTTACAAGATCTACTTTTAAAGATGTGGGGAAACTCCTTTAACGGTATCACCACATTCTCAGACACTTGAAACTAGGTACAAAGTGCCACCTTCTCCAGGTTTTCAAAAGACTCAACTTCCTCATCATTCAGCAATGAGGTGTATTAAGAGTGCAAAGAAGCACTCCTCTTATCCGCCAGGTCGTGAGTCTAGTACTTTAGATGCCTTTGGACGTCGATGCTTCCAGGCATCCATGCTTTCAGCAAGGATTATCTCATATATTTTCTATATGGGATTGTCTCTTGAAGAGGTCACAAAGAGCTTAAAGCTTTTGAACCTTTCCATTCAAGAGCATAAGGAAGCAAACTATTTCTTACTAGTCAATCATGCTCAAAATATCTCTAAGTTCCTTAATCGTGCTTCCCTAGACTGTTTTGAGTCTATTAGCTGAACCTCTGCTATAGCTATAGGAGCACGATGCCTGGCCTGGCTCCAAGCTTCAGACTTGGACAGATGGGTACAAGAAAGGCTGGGAAATACTCCTTGTACTGGTGAAAATCTCTTTAACAAGGATGCTTTATTTCAAGCTACTCAGTTAAACACTGATGCTTTTACTGTCAGAGGATTGTCAAAAATTTCCTCTATCCCAGCCAATAAAAAGCTTTATCCCCCTAGGGGAAAAAAGTTTTATCCATGTCCTACCCATCATACAGATGTTTCCAAAGACAGGCAACATCAAACCAGGCTAAGAAAATCAAGACCTCAACAGCCTCAGCAAGCCCAGCAGGCGCAGGGTTTCTGATATTTCTATTCTCTGTTTTTTCTGTGTGAGGTTTAGAACCTCTAAGCCTACTTCTTTTTAACAGAGGTATCTAAGGTTCATCTCGTCCATGCTGAGATACCAGTCATACATTGATTCAATCCTCGACTCTGGGCATGAATCTCTTACCACAAGAGAAATCCATCCTTTTAGCTCCAAGAGCTATTAAGGACCATCATACCCTCGAGATAACAGGTTTCTCCTTTTAAAAGAAAGGGAGACCTAACAACTAACAACAAGGTGAGCTATATCCTTCACCTTGACAGTTTTCTGTACGAGGATATCTTGTACTTTTAACCGCAAGGGGACCCTACCTCTTCAAAGACTTACCAAATTGTAAGTCCTCCCAACTCTGTTTTACTTTCTATTCCTCTTAGTCTAGACTTTCAGTCTCTGAGTACTACTAATCAACTGGAGGGCTTATCCTCTAAGCCCATAGGTTTTTCTTCAATACCTACTCCAGTAAGTAGTTTCCATACAGAGTTTTCTTCCCCTTTGCGGTCCATCTTCTTCTCTGTGTATCTTTCAGCTAACCTTCTCAGATACTTCTTTAAGGCAGCTTATCAGACAGAAATTGAGTATTACCACTCCAAATTATGTCTGTCGGTCCTCTCCAACCTATAGGACCTAACTTTTTTCTGCTGCCTTAATAACAGATAACTCCAAGAGAGGTTCCAGAACCCATTTGGACAATTTTTTGTTGCAGGCATCAGGTCTGTCTACTATTCTTAGCCACCTTCAATTCTTTTTGGCTCCAACAGAATAGATTAGGTTGCACACTGGCAATTAAACAGCCAGATCTAAGCAACCTACAACATGCTCTCTGCAATTATACAAGAAAGCTCTGCAACTATGGGCTTTTGCCAGAGAGCCTCAGAGCTATTCCTAGTAGGTAGCTTCCAGATGGTTAAAAAGGGTTTCAGCTGGTAGACTCTGCCCAGTCATGCTCCTACATGACTGGTTTTTTCCTAATCTTATCATCTTCCTTAAAAATTTCCTTTTAAGGAAAAGTAACCAGGGCTTAGACCACGTGAAAGCGTAGAGAATTGCACAATTCCCTGGGTTGTTCCACATCTCACTGGAACTTCTACAACAGGGATGCATTCCTTTCACTGCAGTTGGTCCTTATTCACTACTTTCCTTCTAATTCCCTATACTTCATTGTAGCTTATGATAAACAAAAGAGCGCATGATACTCATATTGCCCTCATAGAGAGGCAAACATGTTATCCCCTATATTGGGTCTTTCTCTCCAGCTACTACTTAAAGTTATAGAAGGATCCAGACTTGCTGTCTTAAGACTAGGGATCTCCTCTGCACTCCTTCACGTACATCTCGAGACCTGGTTGTTCAGGGGCTAGATCTTTTTTTAAAGTAATCTAGTCCTCTCCTTGTAAGTGAAGAACATAATACCGGTTTCCATGAAACTTTTCTCTATAGTTCTTCCATTTTTCACCAGACAGAGATTCTCCATCAATATTCTCAAGTATGTCTTAATCCTCCTTGTTATTGGATCAATCTCTATACAACATCTGACTTTGAAAGATTTGTTTATTGTCCATATTAATGCTGTCCCAGCATATCATAAAACTTAATGGACAACCAATTTCTATGGTAAATTAGGAAATACCTTCTTTACTGTTACCTTTTTTGGTTCCGTCACATCTGATGCTCTCCATGTAAAGTCCTTATCATAAGTGACATCACTTACGAAAGACTTTTACTGATCTTCAAGAAATTGGAGGCCCAACGCCTAGTACAAATGTCTTTGTTCTTCATTTGGATAAAGGGGGTCTTAAAGACCTATCCTTTTTTCTGCAAAGGGTATTTCTACCTTTTCATCCAGACCAGTCAGACTTATCTTCACTCCTTCCTAGGGCCTTATTTTGCTCCAAGGACAAGGAGTTCAAACTTTGGACTTTACAGAAGCGTTAGTCATTTCTCCAAAGTCCAACCTCATTAAACTCCCCCACTTTTTTCTTCTGGGGTTCGTTCTAGCCATTAAGGCGTCTTATCTCTTCCTGTATTGCAAAATTTATTTTTCCTCTACTTCACAGTGAGGGAATTTCTTTGAGGATAATGTACTGGCTCTCAACTACAGACCCATATTAGCCTCAGCAGATACTTTCGCAATACTTTTGAGTAAGATCCACATTAGAAAATTGAGATTCAATTTTTTCAAACAATTATGATCTACACAAGGACTCCCCTCTGGATACCTTGTTAGTCAAGCTGTTCCACAGCACCCTTTTTTCTTTCTAAGTCAACTCCTACCCTCCATCCTTTGGATGCCTGAGGTTCTGAGGAATAAGCATGGCCCATCCATTAGATTTGCAACATGCCGGAGCCTCCTCCAGGCATCTTAGTTTGGGAGTCCCCATTTGTGAAGACTCATTCCTGCTTGTTCCTGGAGATAGCACAGTTACTTACCTGTAACAGGTGGTCTCTGGGAACAGCAGGAATAAATCTTCACACCCCACCCACCTCCCCTAGGAGTTGCTCGCTCTCTCTCTCTCTCTCTTTCTAATTTGTCTACTTCCCTCCTTCGGTCTCAGCTACAAACCCAACTGATGAGAGGGAAGTATTTAGGCGGGAAGGCAGCGCGCATGCATGTGGGATGCTCCCAAAGGCTTTCTTTTTGGACGCTGGGGAGCGTTCCCGCGCAGGCTCTGTCTGTACCGATGTACCCATATGTGAAGACTTATTCCTGCTGTTCCCAGAGATCACCTGTTACAGGTAAGTAACTGTGCTTTCTCTGCATGCGAGTGCGTCTATCCTGCATGTGCAGAATCTGGCTCTGTTACTGCATGTTTCCATTTGGACGTGCCCGCTGCCCGGAACTGCATGTTTTCGGAGTTGGCCTCTAACTGAAAGTTAGCTTGCTACATTATGCCCTAACTGACTTAATTAAGCACTGAATTTTAAAAGGGATACAGATTTTATTGGCTTATCCCCAAATAATTCCCCCTTTCCCAAGATTTTGAGAATTTCCCAGCAGATAAAATTTTACAGGTGCAGATTCCTTCCCAGCAACTGCTTTCTCAGAAGTCAATCCAGGTAATGGAATTCATAACATTGGAATCGCTTCTGTAAAGGCCCTAGTCTGGCATTCTCCCTGGCTGAAAAATATTAGCTATTTGAAGATACAGATTTTATGGGGTCTTTTTAATGCCATCAAAATCAGTGCTGACTCTACTAATACTACTACTACTACTACTACTACTACTACTACTACTACTACTACACATTTGTATAGCGCTACAAGACGTATGCAGTGCTGCACAGACATAAGATATCTCTATTAATAGGTGATGCCCTCAAAAATGATCAGAAAGTTTTGTCTAAATAGGATCTCTATTGTTTTTTCGTTGCCTATAAGCTGGAATATATCCTTCTTAATATGTATACTTAATTCCTTATAACTTATTTTATCATTCTTTATCAATTTTTTTCTTTTATTTATATTCTTTTTTCTCAATCACTCAATCACTCAAACTACAGAAAAGGATAAAGTGCAGGTCTCAGACTAACATTGGCAGCGCTTATTTGCTAATAGCGAAAAGCAGCATGTCTTCACGCATCAACGACCCTTTCAGCACTTATCCTTATACGAAATGGAATTAACTAGGAATAGCAGCATTTCCAACACTTCCTATTGAATACTTTCTGTTATCGTGTTCAATTTGTATTTTTCTCCAGTTGCTTATGACATAAAGATTGTGCTTATCTTTTATATCTTGAAGTTGTTTGATCGCCCCGACGCTACCAAGAGGGTACCGCAAAAATGCGTTTCGTATCTCTTCTTCAGGGGGGATATCTTACTTCACAGCACGATCTTAGAATAAAGCGCAAAATTTTCTTATCTGTGGCTTCTCAACCTTCTCTTCCTTCTCTTCTCAGGCCGTTTGATGAATGAATCTAAAGATGAGAGGAAGAGAAGGTTGAGAAGCCACAGATAAGAAAATTTTGCGCTTTATTCTAAGATCGTGCTGTGAAGTAAGATATCCCCCCTGAAGAAGAGATTCGAAACGCATTTTTGCGGTACCCTCTTGGTAGCGTCGGGGCGATCGAACAACTTCAAGATATAAAAGATAAGCACAATCTTTATGTCATAAGCAACTGGAGAAAAATACAAATTGAACACGATAACAGAAAGTATTCAATAGGAAGTGTTGGAAATGCTGCTATTCCTAGTTAATTCCATTTCGTATAAGGATAAGTGCTGAAAGGGTCGTTGATGCGTGAAGACATGCTGCTTTTTGCTATTAGCAAATAAGCGCTGCCAATGTTAGTCTGAGACCTGCACTTTATCCTTTTCTGTAGTTTGAATGATTGAGTGATTGAGAAAAAAGAATATAAATAAAAGAAAAAAATTGATAAAGAATGATAAAATAAGTTATAAGGAATTAAGTATACATATTAAGAAGGATATATTCCAGCTTATAGGCAACGAAAAAACAATAGAGATCCTATTTAGACAAAACTTTCTGATCATTTTTGAGGGCATCACCTATTAATAGATCTATTAACCCTCTGAATAACTAGACCTAAAACTGTCGTTTGGATAACATAAGATATGCCATACTGGGTCAGACCAAGGTCCATCAAGCACAGTATCCTGTTTCCAACAGTGGCCAATCTAGGTCATAAGTACCTAGCAGTTTCCCCAAAAGACACAGGTTCCACAATGTTTGTATTGGGTCAAGCATTGATATCCTGGGTCCCTTCTTAATAATGGTTTATGGACCTTTCCTCCAGGAACTTGTCCAAACCTTTTTTAAACCCAGCTACACTAACAGCTCTTACTACATCCTCCGGTAACAAATTTCAGAGTTTACACTTTGAGTGAAAAAATATTTTCTCTTATTAGCCTTAAATAGGTTACCCTGTAGTTTCATTGCATGTCCCCTAGTCCTTTTATATTCTAATGACGTAAACAGTCGATCTATATTTACCCATTCCACTCCATTCATTAATTTATAGACCTCTATCATATCTCCCCTCAGCCTCTCTCTTCCAGGTTGAAGAGCCCTAATCTTTTTAGCCTATCGTTGTAGGAGTATCCTTCCATCCCCTTTACCATTTTGGTGGCTCTTCTCTGTACCTTTCCTAATAACGCTATATCCTTTTTAAGATACGGCGACCAGAATTGCACACAATATTCAAGGTGCGGTCACACCATGGAACGATATAGAGGCATTCTAATATCCTTTGTTTTATTTTCCATTCCTTTCCTTATGATACCTAGCACTCTATTTGCTCTCTTGGCCGCAGCTGCACACTGGGCAGAGGGTTTTAACATGTTATCCACGATGAAGCCTAAATCATTTTCCTGGGTGGTGGTTCCCAATGTGGAACATTGCATCGTGTAACCATAGTTTGGGTTGTTCTTTCCTAGGTGTATAACATTTCAACTTGTCCATATTAAATTTCATCTGCCATTTCGATGCCCACTCTTCCAATTTATCAAGATCCTCTTGCAATTTTCCACAATCCTCTTGGGTTTTAACAACTTCAAATAGTTTTGTGTCATCTGCAAATCTGATAACCCCACTCCGTTATTCACAAATGACCTGGAAAAGGGAATATGTCAAAAAGCAGCAGACCCAGCACAGATCCCTGGGGTACTCCACTAGTTACCTTTTTCCATTGGGAAAATTGGCCATATAGCCCTACCCTCTGCTTTCTATCTTTTAACCAGTTCCTGATCAACAATAGTACATCACCTTCTATCCCATGACTTTTTAGTTTTGCCAAAAGTCTCTGATGAGGGACCTTGTCAGAGGCTTTCTGAAAGTCCAGATACACTATATCAACCGACTCACCTTTGTCTACCTGTTTATTCACACCTTCAAAAAAACATAACAGATTAGTAAGACAAGATCTTTCTTGTCTAAAGCCATGTTGGCTTTCTCCCATTAAGCCATGACTATCTACATGCTGAGTAATTTTGTTCTTTATGATGGTTTCTACCATTTTTCCCGGTACCGACATCAGGCTTGTAGTTTCCCGGATCACCCCTGGAACCCTTTTTAAAAACTGGCGTTACATTGGCAATCCTCCAATCTTCATGTATTACAGATGATTTTAATGATAGTTCACCGATTACTAATAGCAGGTCTCCAATCTCATATTTCAGTTCTTTCAACACCCTTGGATTTATATCATCCAGTCCAGGTGATTTGCTACTCTTCAGTTTATCAAATAGTTGTAATACATCTTCCCGGTGTAGCGATATTTCTTTCAATTCTTCCGCAGTATCACCTTCAAATACCACTTCAGTCATGGGTAATATCCCCATATTTTCCTCAGTAAAGATCGAAGTAAAGAATTAATTCAGTCTCTCCGCTATAGCCTTGTCCCCTCTATCATCTAATGGTCCAACTGACTCTCAGTTTTTTGGTATAAATGCACTTGAAAAAGTCTTTATTATGCGTTTTTGCTTCCACAGCAAGTTTCTTCTGCAGGACCAAGCAGGAAGTCAGTCCTCACATATGGGTGACGGCGCCGACGGAGCTCCTGTGCGGAGCATTTCCCCAACTTTCATAGAAAGCCTTTGGGAATGCAGCACGCATGCGCGGTCCCCTTCCCGCCCAAGGGTGCCATCTTGCTCAGTCTTCTTTTTTCCACGGAGCCCGACAGACGTGTTTCGTTTTCACCCGAGAAAAAAGTTGATTTTCTGCGTGGATCTGTTTTTCTTCGGTTTGACGCCGGTTCCCTTTCCTGCCTGGGCCCGATACACCGGTATCGAGCCCGGACTGTATTTTTCGTTTTTTGTCCTTTGTGACTAGCGTTCGCATCATTTTTCTATTTTTCCCTGGCAGCCCTGTCTTTTGACCTAGCAGGGGTCCTTTTTCCCCCGATGGCTGCCAGCGGGTTTAAAAAGTGTGATCGGTGTAAGAAACGTTTGTCTCTCACCGACACACATGACTGCTGCCTCCACTGCCTCGGACATGATCTGTGGTCCATGTGGGAAAGTGTCCTCGAAGGCGTTGAGGAGCCGTCAGCACCAGAAGGAAAGAATCTTCTCTGACTCCGCGTCTGGGCCCGGACTTCGTCAGAGGCCTCGACGTCTCGGGACTCCGGTCCCGAGCATCGCCGGGGTTCCTCTGAGAGGGGGTCTCCCTTGCGGGAGCACCGCAGGAAGAAGAAACCCGCAAGGACGGCGTTGGTGGACGCACTTGGCTCCTCGAGGGCCAGGTCGCATAGCCCCAAACGCCGTCTCGGGTCTTCGGAGTCGGAGAGGCCTGCTAAACAACCTTGTGTAGAGATGGAGTCCCCGAGTCACATGAGTACTGTCCATCCTCGTGGACTTTCCTCCGGGGGAGCCGACATCGGGCCCGACGCCGTCGGGGCCCAAGTTGGGGGCTGCTGACTCTCCTGAGCTCGAACTCAGGTTGACAGCCTTGGAGAGCAGCTCGGCTGTCTTCATGGAACAGCAGCGGGCACTGATCGCCGGTCTCACCGGTGCATCTGCCCCGACCACCGGGACATCGACATCCAAGTCGACCCGATCCTCGAGTCCATGCGATCTCGAGTCAATCCTTGGCCAAGGTCTCCCTCGGCCTCCCGTTCGGGACAGAGGTCGTCGACGCCGGTACCCTCGGCGTCGGGGCGGATGGCATCGGTGCCTGCCCGACCGGAGCCGCTCGATTCCTCCTCCGAGGGGTCGGGCTGGGAAACGGAGGACGAGGAGTCCCCGGACACTTTTTGGACCCGGTGTGTCCCTTCAGACTCACTGGAGTCTGAGCCTCGGAGACGGTCCCCCCCCCCCCCCCGGAGGATACCCGGTTCTCGGACTTCGTGCGGGACATGGCCAAGGCCTTGGCCTTCCCCGCGGACCCCGAGGAGGAGCCTTGAGCCAAGGAGCTCGAGGCCCTGCAGTATGACTCTCCTCCCAAGGAGGCCTTTACAGTACCGGTTCCTCCGATACTGGAACGGTTGTTCTTCCGCATGTGGGAGGCGCCGGTCTTGACGCCGGTTTTGAGCAAGCAGGTTGATTCCATCTGTCGAGTCTGCAAGAGCCCAGGGTTCCAGAAGGCACAGCTACCGCACCATTCTATGGTTGTGGAATCGGCCATGCATCGTCTGAAGAGTCAGAAGATGCACTGCTTGGTACCTCCCAGCCAGGAGGCCCGGAACCTGGATGCCCTCGGTAGAAAGTGCTTCCAGGGCTCTATGCTTGCTTGCTGTGTCCAGACCTGCCAGCTGTACATGGGCATGTACCTTCGAGACCTGGGAAAGGAGATTGCTGGGTTCTCTGCTGGTCTCTCTGAGGAACCTTTGCAGAGATTCATAGCCTTGTCAACTGGGATCCGAGAATGCTCGAAGTTTGTCTCGAGCAGCTTATGATGGCTTTGAGGCTTTGGCCCGAGTAGCCGTGGCCGGCATCGGTGCACGCCATCAGGCTTGGCTACAGTCATCGGACCTCGAGCCATGGGTGCAAGACAAGTTGGTCGATGTCCGCTGCCGAGGTGAAAACCTCTTTGGCAAGCCCATGGCTGAAAAAGCTGCAGAACTCTAGTCCGAGACTCTCACCAGGACAAGGCTGTCCAGGAAAACCTCTGCCCCTTCTCAAAAGAAGAAGGGTTCAGGGAAAAAGTCCTTTTACTCGAGGAAGTCATCTGCCTACAAAACTTACCCTCAGTACCAGGCCTCCACAGCTCCCCAACAGGGTCAGCAGGTCAAGGGGCCAGGGTCATGGGCCCTGTAGGCAGAAAACCCCAAAGCCACCAGCTCTGGCTCCTGCACAGCAGGGAGCGGGGTTTTGACTCCAGTGGCATAGCCTCTCCTCCTCAGCTGGCCCCTCTCAGCACAGGAGGCCGGTTGACCCTGTATGCCCACAGGTGGTCGGCCATAACAAGAGATACCTGGGTGCTAAGCATATTCTAGAAGGGCTATCTGCTCCATTTCCACCAGGTACCCCCCTCCTACTTTCCAGGGGAGCCTCTAAGACTCCCCCTTCACAGGAACCTACTCCTGCAGGAGTTAGCAACTCTTCTAAAGGAGCAGGCGGTGGAACCGATGCCCCAACACCTGAGAGGTCAAGGCTTCTATTCCAGGTACTTTCTGGTACCAAAAAGGACAGGAGGCCTCCGGCCCATCCTAGACTTGCGGAATTTAAACAAGTTCCTGGAGAGGGAAAAGTTCAAGATGCTTACCCATGGAATACTGCTGCCCTACCTCCAGCAAGGAGATTGGCTATGCTCCTTAGACCTAAAGGATGCTTATACAGGTAGTCGTCGACTTACGACCACGTCCGGTTCCGACAGACCGGTCGTAAGTCGATTGTGGTCGTAAGTCGGACCACTTAATTTTCTTTGATTTTACTTTTTATTAGGTAGCTGTGTCTTTAGAGCCACGGGGTGAAATCTTCACTGGTTTTTTTTTTCTTAATGCCTGGACCGGTAGCGCACATGCCGATCAGGATTCCGCCGGCGTTTCGCCTCAGGACGATTCAGGGCTGGTGTTTTTGCTCTCGCGGGCTGTAAGTCATGGCCAGAAAAACGGTCGTAAAGTCGATCAGTCGTAAGTCGCATAGGTCGTAAGTCGACGACTACCTGTACTCACATCCTTATTCATCCAGACCACAGACAATATCTCAGATTTGTGGTGGGAGGAAACCATTTTCAGTACAGGGTACTCCCTTTTGGCCTAACCTCCGCCCCCAGGGTTTTCACCAAGTGCCTGGCAGTGGTAGTGGCCTACCTCAGGGTTCAAGGGATATTTGTCTTTCCATACCTGGACGACTGGCTCATCAGGGGTCAGTCTCCACAGGAGACCAATCAAGCCACCCTCCGCACTATCTCTCTTCTCCAGCATCTGGGGTTTGTCATAAACTTTGCAAAGTCCACTTTGCGCCCCTCACAGAGCCTGGAGTTCATAGCAGCAAAACTTGACATCCTGCAGGCAAAGGCTTTTTTGCCTGTGGACAGGGCCCACAGACTGATGGATTTAGCCAGACAGTTCCGCAGCAATTCTCTGGTTCTGCCAGACAATTTCTGAGGCTCTTAGGCCACATGGCATCCACGGTTCATGTAACTCCAAATGCCTGTCTGCACATGAGGCCAGCCCAGTGGGGTCTCAGAACTCAATGGCTGCAGGCCACAGGAAGCTTAAGGGACAAAGTGAGGGTGTCCAAACTACTAGCATTTTCTCTGCAGTGGTGGCTTCATCTTCCGAATCTGGTGCAAGGAGTGCCTTTCCAGGCCCCTCCACACTCCCAGGTGCTGACAACCGTTGCTTCTCTTCAGGGTTGGGGTGCATATTGTCAGGGAGCCTGCACTCGGGGCCTGTGGTCTCCTTGGGAGGCCACACAGCAGATCAGTCTCTTGGAGCTGAGAGCTATCCACTTAGCCCTGCGGACTTTCTCTCATGTCCTCTCTCACCAGTCCATCTTAGTTCAGACAGACAATCAAGTTGCTATGTTCTATGTCAACAAATATGGGGGCACAGGGTCCCGCCCTCTCTGTCAGGAAGCACAGGACCTGTGCTCCTGGGCAGTCAATCATGGCATAGTTCTCAGGGCGGTCTATCTCCCTGGGCAGGAGAATTGCCTGGCAGACAGATTGAGCAGGATCCTACAGCCACACGAATGGCAGTTGAATCCTCTGGTGGTTCAACGAATCTTCCTAAGATGGGGTCTTCCAAACATAGATCTTTTTGCCAGTCCACTGAACCGTCAACTACCCAGGTTCTGCTCCAGACAACCGCATCCTCTGAGTAGCAGCGGATGCGTTTCTCATTCCGTGGTCTACCGGCCTCCTATATGCGTTTCCTCCCATGCCTCTAGTGCCCAAGACACTGTTCAAAGTGATCCGGGACAAGGCCTCGGTGATCTTGGTAGCCCCCAGATGGCCCAGGCAATCGTGGTTCCCACTTCTGTTGCAACTAGCGGTGGACACTCTTCTTCCTCTGGGGATGCAGCCCGATCTCTTGTCTCAGGAGCAGGGATCTCTCTTACACCCCAACCTCCAGTCCCTCAATCTGATGGCCTGGCTGCTGAAAGGGTAGTTCTAGCACCCTTACTGCTACCTAAGGAAGTGGAGGACGTGGTCTTGGCCTCCAGGAGGCAGTCCACCCTGAAATCTTATGCCTTCAAGGTGCATAGGTTCTCCACCTGGTGTGCTTCAACACAAGGAGGATCCTTTCTCATGCCTGGTATCAGTGGTGCTGCAATATTTGCTTCACCTTTCCAATCTGGGCCTTAAATCCAACTCTGTTAGGGTCCATCTCGGTGCTCTCTCTGCGCATCACTCACCAGTGGAGGGCCAGTCTCTCTCAAGCCACCCTTTGGTGACTCGCTTCCTCAGAGGCCTGCTTTTGCTTAAGCCTCTGGTTCGTCCACCTGCCCCTGAGTGGGATTTGAATGTGGTCTTGCAACAGCTTACTTGCCCACCATTTGAGCCTATGGCTACTTGCCCTTTGCGCTTTCTCTCCTGGAAAGCGTTATGTTTGGTGGCTGTTATCTCAGAAAGGCGAGTGAGCGAGCTTCAAGCTCTGGTGTCAGATGCACCATACATGAGGTTCTATAGGAACAGAGTAGTCTTGCGGACTCACCCTAAGTTCTTTCCAAAGGTTGTCTCCTCTTTCCACCTCAATCAGGAGGTGGTTCTTCCGACTTTCTTTCCCAGGCCGCATGCCAGCCGGGCTGAGATGGTCTTGCATACCCTGGACTGTAGGAGGGCGTTGTCCTTCTACCTTTATCGTACGCAGGGACACCGAAGGGCTGTACAGCTCTTCGTCTGTTTTGACCCTAATAAGTTGGGGTTGCCTGTCTCCATGCGTACCTTGTCCATCTGGGTGGCAGACTTTATCGTCTGGGCGTACAGGACAGCCGGCCTCTCGTTGCAGGGTCGAGTCACAGCCCACTGTGTCAGGGCGAAGGCTGCGTCAGTGGCTCATCTCCGCTCTGTTCTGTTGGCAAACATCTGCAGGGCCGCTACTTGGTCTTCAAGCCAGGCTTTTTCGGCCCACTACTGCCTCGAAAGGGAGTCCTGCAGGGACAGTACTTTTGGGCAGGTGGTACTCTGTAATCTCTTTGAAATATAGGCAACTCCTACCCTCTGGCCCTGGTGTTGAGCTACCATACGGGGGCGATATCAGAGAAGATTCTTTTCGCACATACTGGGGCTCTAGAGGGAGCTCATTTTTCAGCTTTGGGTCCCCAGTAGCCTTAAGCTGATGAGTCCCATATGTGAGGAATGACTTCCTGCTTGGTCCTGGAGAAAGCGTAGTTACTCACCTGTAGCAAGTGTTCTCCAGGAGCAGCAGGAATCAGTCCTCACAATCCTCCCTCCTCCCCTTGGAGTTGCGGTCATATCTATATTTCATTTTTTTTTTTTGCTGCCTTAGCTATGTCATCAGACTGAGCAAGATGGCACCCTTGGATGGGAAGGGGACCGCGCATGCGCGCTGCATTCCCAAAGGCTTTCTGTGAAAGCTGGGGAAATGCTCCGCACGGGGGCTCCGTCGGCACAGACGTCACCCATATGTGAGGACTGATTCCTGCTGCTCCTGGAGAACACCTGTTACAGGTGAGTAACTATGCTTTCTCAAATTCTCTCTTTGCCTGCTTTATCAGTGCCTTGCATTTAACTTGCCAGTGCTTGTGCTGTTTCCAGTTTTCGTTATTAGGCTCTTTTTCTCCATTTCCTGAAAGATGCTTTTTTGGCAACAGCCTCTCTGACCTCACCTTAAAACCATGCTGGCAGGTTTTTGGACTTCCTTCCACTTTTCTTAAAGCGTGAAATACAGCTGGTCTGGGCTTCCAAGATAGTATTTTTAAACACCACCCAAGCTTGATGTAAGTCTTTAACCTTTGCAACTGCTCCTTTTAGTTTTTTCTTAACTATTTTCTTCATTTTATCATAGTCTCCCTTTCGAAAGTTAAAAGGTAGTAATGTGGATTTTCTTACCATCCCCCCTCCATTAATTAAATCAAACAAATCATGTGTGATAAGGAAGCTTATCAGGACCTAGAAGAGAGGGGTAAAAAAAAGGAATATACCTTAATAAAGGGACCCATTTTAAAAGGTCCAGGACTTAAAACTCCATTTGCTCCTAGAAAGCCAGTAATTCCTGGCTACAGTGAGGAACAGAGTGCCCTTAGTAGTGGAAAGGATAGGGAATACAGGCCCAGGGTAAGAAACCCTTACGTCACTGCATCCCCTAATCACACAGCTGCCCTGAGGGAGTTTGATCTTTCTCACCTGAGAGGCGAGAGGGTGGAGTAGGAGCCTGAGGGGTTTACGTTTAGCTCAGTTAGACCAGCAGGAAGTCCAGCAGGAGAAAGCAGTCAAGGCAGAGGAGAAGCAGGAGCAAGAGTACAAGGAGGGACAAGCAGGACTCGTGGAGAGAAACTGGAAGGACTCCTGAGACCAGAGAGTGCTGCAACTGCTAACTAGAGGGATAGAGAGAGCAGAGGTTTTGCCTACTCAAGGAATGGAGCAGTGAGAGCCAGAAGCACTAATTGGAGAACAGGACGTGCTAGATGGTGGCCAGAGCATGTAAGGAGTGAAGCTACTACAGGCTTTGATCAAGGTATGAGCCCCAGAAGCTTAGCTAATAAGGAGCAATACGTATTTGCCAGAGACAGCCTTAATCATAGTAGAAGGCAGTCAAGTAAGCTATCTGAATCTGAGTCAGAGAGTGAACCCATGGAATTGGGAGAGCCAGATTTACCTTGTGATGAAGAGGTCTCATACATGGACTGCTCTGCATGCCAGTCTGCCAATTAAGAATGGTTGCAAGGGGATGTCAACCGTAAAGAGAAGCCTCCAGTGTCCAAAGCCCTGAGAGCTGTGTTTGCTTGTTAATGTTCTAAGTTCAGGAAAAGTGTGATGCAGTGCAAAGCTGAATCTTCCTGATTATCTTTTGAGAAACAGCTGTGAGCAGTGCAGAGCTCAGTTTTGGTTGCCGTTTCAGTTGAAGGAAGTAAGAAATGCTTCTGTTTGTCTAACTAATGAGAGAACCTGGAAAAGAGTTTTTATCTGCTTGTATGAATTGGACTATCTGTATGACGTGCTGAGTTTAAGCATACAAGATAGCCAGGTATTTGTTCTGGACTGGAAAGGGAAAAGAAACATGGTTTAAAAGTTTCTTTCTGTTTGTTTGTTTTGATCTGCACGGCAAAGCTCTGCTGAAAGCAGGTGCAGTTAATTAAGCTGAGGAAAGCTGTTTGTTTCAGTTCAAGTTATCCTATAATGAGTTACAAGAATTCCTGGTGAAAATATCTTAAAAAGGTGGTTCTGTGAACCTAGCGGATCTTTCTGTGCTAATGAATAAGTTGCACACACTCAAACCCAACTACAACTGAAGGTGTTTTTTTTCATCTGAGCCCAAATGATATCTAACTGAACTACCTTTCCCAGAATGCATTTAAAGGCATCCAGTTAGAAAAGGCCAGAAAATTGAAGCACCACAGTGACAAAAATAAATCCACGCCCCTCCATACTAATGTAAGGGGCTAAGGGCGTGACACATGCTATGATCACTATTGCCAAGTGGTCTCATCACCCTTATCTCTTGCACCAGATCTGGTGTTCCACTAAGGACTAAGTCCAAAATGGCTTCCCCTCTGGTCGGTTCATGAACCAGCTGCTCCAAGAAGTAGTCATTTATTCCATCTAGAAACTTTATCTCCCTAGCATGTCCTGCCGTGACACTAACCTAAGTAAATACCGGGGTAATTGAAATCACACATTATTACCATTCTGTAACTTTTGTTAGCTTCCCGGATTTCTTTGAGCGTTTCATCATCCATTTGTTCATTCTGGCCAGGCGGTCGATATTACACCCCCACTGCCATCGCCTTCCCCTTTTTACATGGAATTTCAATCAATAGAGATTCTACAGTGAATTTTGTTTCCTGTAGAACTTTAATCCTTTGTGACTTAATGCCCTCTCTAACATAGAGCGCAGCCCCTCCACAAATTTGATCAGCTCTATTATTACGATATAGTTTGTACCCAGGTATCACAGTGATCTCCAGGAACAAGCAGGAATGAGTCTTCACATATGGGTACGTCGGTACCGACGGAGTCTGCGCGGGAACGCTTCCCAGCGTCCAATCAAAGAGCTTTTGGAAGCATCCCACCACGCCTGCGTGCTGCCTTCCCGCCTTTCCCAACTGCCTCTCCTCAGTTTTCGTTTTCCACGGAGCCGGCAGGACGTCCTCCTGTCACCGCAGAAAATTCTTCTTTTATTTCTTTAGTTTTCTTGTGGTCGCGGCTGTCTTCCTGACGCCACCGGTACCGCCGGTGTTTTCTTTTCTTTCTTTTCTTGTAAATCCTTCCTTTTTCAAGGAATATTTTTTCTTCATAGTGTCTTAGGCCTTTTAGGCCTCTTCTTTTCCTTCATGGAACCGCCAGCCACTTTCTCCAGGAAATGTTCAAATTGTGGCGATACAACTTTATTTTTAGACCCTCGAAGTCGGTTTCTAACCTGCTTCGGTCCTGACACCAGTTTGGTGAGAAGAGGTCTTCAATATCGAGGTTCCCTCGATACACGGTTTCCCTCCAACTTCGGGGCACCATCCCCTTCTTCTTCTACACAGGATCAGGTAACCCACAAACAGTTTGTTAAGACTAGCCAGCCCTCGAGTGGTATGTCTCATGCACAGCATGTAGACGGCTCCGGCCTTGCCCTCGAGGGCCTACTGGCTTCAAAACCCCGGCGGGAGTCTTCGGTCTCAAAAGCCTTTCAGGGGTTTCAGGTTGTTCCTGGGGTTCACCCCTCACAGAACATACCTGAGCCGTGTCCGGTGGTGGCATCCGCTTCGAGCGGTACCGATACCCCGACATCGGCACTGGTGTTGGATGAAACACTCCTCACCAGGGATGGTCATCTGGCGTCCTCGGTGCCTTCGGGACCGGTGGATACACTCCAGACTGACCTTCCATTATTGGTACCAGCACCGATACTACCACTGACGTCGGTACCCTCCAGACGTGCATCGATAGCCTCGCTTCCTTCGATGCCGAGTCTGGAATTGATCTCCAGTCTGGAGGACTGGGTACCGACTCGCCTTGGTACCGGCTCTCGGCGGTACCAAAGGCTCGGTTCCGATGATTCGGATCCACAACTCTCGGTACCCTCAAGGCCCATTGAGTTGCCACTGGTTGACCTTCATTCACCGGTATCAGACATGGTACCAAAGTTGGTGCCGATGTCCCCATTACCCTTACGGTCGGTGCCTTCCATGCTTCGCGTATCGATGCCGAGTTTAGAATCGCTCTCTAGTCTGGAAGACTCGGTACCAATATGCTTTGGTACCGACACCGATCGATACCGGTGGCTCGGTACTGAGGATAGCGGCCGGAGGTTGTTGGTTACCTCGGTACCGATTGAACTGTCACCGATGACTGCTCCGATGTCTCTGTCGGGCTCGACTCCGACATCGGTACCGGTATTGGCATCGGTACCGGTATCCATAGCATCGTGGCCAACTCCTGCCATGCTTTTTTCAACAGGATCGCTCTCTTCTATGCCAAGCTTGGAGTCGATACCTGGCATGGACAATGTGGTAATGACGGTCGCTGCTCCTGACAGTCAGTACCGGCGACCATCCCTTAAGCATTCCACACTGCACTGTGCAGGATCTTCTATTCCTATATATTTGGATAGCTCTGTCGGTGCTCAGGCTAGTTCTTCAGATCTAACCTGTCCAAGAGAGATTCCTGCTGGGGAACCCTCTTTTCAAAGTTTCCTTCTGGATATAGCAAGATCTCTTGCCATTCCTATCCCAGGACATGATCCTGCACAGGGCTCTCTTTCTACCAAAGCAAAGGAGAACATAATGCTTCCTTTGCATCATTCCTTGCAGGATCTCCTTCTAGGAATGTGGGAAACACCTTTTAGGGTACCCCCACCTTCCAAAGCAACTGATTTCTTATATCAGGTGCCCCCTTCTCCAGTGTTTCAAAAGACTCAACTTCCTCATCATTCCATAGTTGTGGAATCAGCAATGAGGCGGGTAAAGAGTAAGAAAAAGCACTCTTCTTATCCGCCAGGTCGTGAGTCTAAGACACTTAGATGCCTTTGGACATCAAACCTTCCAGACATCTATGTTTTCTGCAAGAATTCTCTCATATATTTTTTATATGAGTCTATCTCTTGAGGAGGTCGCAAAGCAATTACATCTTTTGACTCCTTTCCTTCCAGATTCCAAGAGTGCACACTATTCCTCACTGCTTATGCATATCCAGAATATCTTTTGGTTTCTTTCTCGTGCTTCCCTGGACTCTTTTGAGTCTGTTAGCAGGACTTCTGCTATAGCTATAGGGGCACGACGTAGAGCCTGGCTCCAAGCTTCAGACTTGGACAAATGGGCACAACAAAGACTGGGACGTACACCTTGCACTGGAGAAAATCTCTTCAACAAGGAGTCTTTACGTCAGGTTACTCAGTTGTCCACTGATTTACCTATTCCTAGGGGTTGTTCTACACCTTCTTCTGTCCCAGTAGGTAGGAAATGTCCTACCAAACTTTCTTCCCACAGGAGAAGAGGGTTTTATTCATCACTTGCCCATCATACAGATGTTCCCAAACAGGGGAGGCATCGTCCTGGTCTGAAGAATCCAACCTCTCATCAGGCTCAACAAACCCAGCAACCGCAGGGTTTCTGATCAATCATCATCAGATGCTTGTGACTCTTGGGGTTTAGAATCTGCAGTTTGCTTCTTCGCAATAGAGGCAATCCACCGCTTCATTCTAACCCCTAGACATGGATCTCTTTCCAAAGACCTCCATTTTTTCTATATTTCTATGAGCTGTCAGAATGTTCATTCCTATAGGTCACAGGTTTCTCCTCCTCTTCCTGCTAGGGAAAGAGGTCTAACCACTATCAAATGATAGTTTCCTGTGCCAGCATGTCTTTTTCCTTCTATAGACTTACTACTTGGTAAGTCTTCTTCAGCTCCATTCCCTTCACCCTCTTACCAAGCTTTTCCCCTGTAAGAGTGGAATTACTTCACTGGAGGGCTTTTTCTTCAGCCTCTCTAATTTTGTCACTTTCCAGTGCGGAGTTTTCCTCTCTGAGTTAACTCCTCTGTTTCAATCTTGCTTTGGGGCAGCTTATCAGACATGTCTAGAGTTTTCTACTCCTGTTCTGTCTGTTCTTTCTGTTTTTAAACAGTAAGATTATTTCTGCTGTCTTGCTAGCAGCTGCCTATGCAGGAGCCTTAATGTTTGGACAACTGGTTCTTGTCCACAAACAACCAGATTTGTCCTCCACTAACATTCTGTCTAATCTTAGTAGTGGCTCCAAGTCCACATACCTATCTATCTGACTGTCTATGCTCATATTACCCATTTCTATGCTATCCAGCAGGTTTGGGGTTCTACACACACAACCACTCCTGTGGTAGTCAACAACTTTTATACCATAATCTTAGGGTTTAGGTACCTCTGAAGCTCTCCATGCTCCAATATCTCTTGTAGCTTACCTCAGTTCAGAGAGATATTGCGGATCTTCCTTTACTCACAGGCTTAACGCCTCAAGCATTTGTCCTCTCTTTTTGGGATACAAGGGGTTCCCATATCCTTTCTCCCCATAAGGACTGTACCTGTTTGTCCAAATCGGTTAGCCTTTCTTTTTTTGCTCCTAAGAGTGAGCCACTCTGCCGCCAAAAGAGTTCGGTTTTTGTCTTAAAGCCTTCCGCTGAAGGCCCACCGTTTTTGTACTACCCCAGTTTTTCTTACTGGGGTTACCTGTTACCTTTCAGGATTCTGACCTCCACTGTTTTTTTCTACAGTGAGGTCCTCTTCGAGATTCCTTTACTGGGTTCCCCAGTAGATCCCAAGGACCTCCATACTTTTGTCAAATCCTATTAGGGGAGGTCCATATTGCAATATTTCATTTCAATATCATTGATGACAATTATCATCCCCACATGGACTTCTTGTCTGCAGTCCTATGCTAGGTTAAGCTGTTTCCCACAGCACCTTTCTCTTTTCAACTCCTACCCTCCATCCTCAGGATGCCTGGTGTTATTAGGTATAGCATGTTCCAATCTATAACATGCTGGGACTCCAGGCATCTTAGCTTGGGAGTCCCCATATGTGAAGACTCATTCCTGCTTGTTCCTGGAGATAGCACAGTTACTTACCTGTAACAGGTGATCTCTGGGAACAGCAGGAATAAGTCTTCACAACCCCCCACCTCCCCTAGGAGTTGTATCTCTATCTATCTTTCCTTTCCTCTTTCTCTCTTTGTCTCAGCTTTAAAACTTAACTGAGGAGAGGCAGTTGGGAAAGACGGGAAGGCAGCACACAGGCTTGGTGGGATGCTTCCAAAAGCTCTTTGATTGGACGCTGGGAAGCGTTCCCGCGCAGACTCCGTCGGTACCGACGTACCCATATGTGAAGACTTATTCCTGCTGTTCCCAGAGATCACCTGTTACAGGTAAGTAACTGTGCTTTCCTCTGGTTGTCCTCCATCCACCATGTCTCTGAGATACCAATCATATATAACTTCTCATTTAGTGTTATATATTCTAACTCTCCCATCTTATATTTTAGATTTCTAGCATTTGCATGCAAGCACTTTAGAGACTTATTTTATTCATATTAATCTGGTCATTGGTAGGCAGGGGTACTTTGGAATCTTTAAGCTCTGTCTGCTCTGTACTCAAGGGCATTTGGGCTACCTTTGTCTTTAATGTAACCTCTCTGCTTCATTTCTTTTGGCAGTATCCTTCAAGGATATATTGTTCCAAACCATGCGCTCTTGGGCAACTGTCAGCTCTCCCTTATTATCTAGTTTAAAAGCTGCTCTGTCTCCTTTTTAAAGGTTAATGCCAGCAGCCTGGTTGCATCTCAGTTAAGGTAACGCCCATCCCTTCAAAAGAACCCCTCCTTTCCCCAGATTGTTCCCCAGTTCCTAACAAATCCAAAACCCTCATCCTTGCACCATTGTCTCATCCACGCATTGAGACTCCGGAGCTCTGCCTGCCTTTTGGGTCCTGCGGGTGGAACGGGAAGCATTTCGGAGAAAGCTAGCCTGGAAGTTCTGGATTTCAACTTACCTAGAAGCCTAAATTTATCCTCCAGAACCTCCCTACCATATTTTCCTATGTCATTGGTACTGACATGTACCAAGACAGCAGACTCCTCCCCAGCACTATCTAAGACCTTGTCTAGGTGGCGCTTGAGGCCCGCTACATTTGCACTGGGCAGGCATGTTACCAAGCGATCCTCACGTCCACCAGCCACCCAGCTATCTACATGCCTAATGATCGAATCACCAACTATAATGGTTGTCTGAACCCTTCCCTCATGGGCACTTGGCCCTAGAGAAACGTCCTCTGTGCGAGAGGGTTTTACATCACCTGGAGGACAGGTCCTTGCTATAGGATCACTTCCTGCCACTCCAGGGTGGTGATCTCCTGTCATGTGACCTCTCTCCTCCATGGCAACAGGGATGCTGCAAGACTGGAGGTGGGACTTCAGGACTAATGTCCCTGTAGGTCTTGTCTATGTACCTCTCTTTCTTCCTTATGTCTTCCAAGTCTGCTACCATTGCCTCCAGAGATCAGACTTGTTCCCCGAGAGCTAAGAATTCCTTGCACCTTGTGCACACAGACCCCTCACCAACTGGGAGAAAATCATACATGTGACACTCAGTGCGAAAGACTGGAAATCCCCCATCTCTCTGCTGAACTGCTGTCTGCATCTTCGTTTTAAGGTTGTGTTTAGATATTTAAGTTCTTTGTTCAGAGCTTACAGTCTAGTCAAGACAGACAACATAGTAGGTGTAGATATGAGATACATCTAGGGGGAAGGGCCAGCCTGTCCATTGTGTAAGAGTGTTGTTCACACAGGCCCCGAGCCAACAACATCCCACATTGAGTACCGGCAGGCAGGGTGGCTTTAGAGGATCCGGAGAGGCCCCAGCTCACCTCTTACAGCTTCTGAAGTGAAGAGTGTCTTTTTTTTTTTTTTCTTTCTTCACTTCGGCAGCTGTATTGTAGTTTAGGACGCTGCCGTGCTGAGTGCCGGGAAACAGGAAGCTCCCTTTGACCTCAGCGTGGCAGCTTCATAAACTACAGTACAGCTGCCGAAGTGAAGAAAAAAGGCGCTCTTCTCTTCAGCAGCTGTTAGAGGTGAGCAGGAGCCTCTCCAGCTCCCTCTGAAGCTTTTTAGACAGCTGTGAGGCTCTTTGGGAGGGGGGGTGGACTTGGACTGTAAATTGGGGGGGGGGGGGAGCTAGGATTGGAAATGGGCTGAGTGGAGTGGGGCTTGGACTGGAAATGGGCTCAGTGGGGCGGGGGGCACTACGACTGGAAATGGGCTGATAGAGGGGGGCTTGGATTGGAAATGGACTGATCAAAAGGCTAGGACTGGAAATGGGCTGTTGGTGGGGCTAGGATAGGAAATGGGCTGAGTGGGGGGGGGGCTTGGATTGGAAATGGGCTGACGGGGAGGAGGGCTTGGATTGAAAATGGGCTGATGGGGCTAGGATAGGACTGGAAATTGATGGGGGAGCTAGGACTGGAAATGGGCTGATGGAGAGGCTAGGATAGGACTGGAAATGGGCTGATGAAAGGGCTAGGATAGGACTGGAAATGGGCTGATGAAGGAGCTAGGATAGAACTGGAAATGTCTGATGGGGGAGCTAGGACTGGAAATGGGCTGATGGGGTGACTAGAAGGGAGCGGCTCCTGGGTGGGTCTGGAAATAGAAGGGAGCTGGTGTTGGGGGAGGACTAGAATGGAATGGGGCTGGGAGAGTGAAATGGAGAGGGGGAAAAATAATCTCCAGGAACAAGCAGGAATGAGTCTTCACATATGGGTATCGTCGGTACCGACGGAGCCTGCGCGGGAACGCTCCCCAGCATCCAAAAGGAAAGCTTTTGGGAGTATCCCACAGCGCCTGCGTGCTGCCTTCCCGCCTTTCCTAACCGCCTCTCTCCAGTTCTTCTTTTCCGCGGAGCCAGCAGGTCGTGTTCCTGTCACCGCTGAAGAATTTCTTTATTTTATTTTATTTCTTTGGTCGCGCGTCTGCCTTCTCGACGCTGGACCAGTGCCGCCGGTCTTTTCTTTTCTTCTTCTAAAAAAACAACCAAAAAACCCTACTGTTTTTTCTCACTTCAGTGCATTTTCTTCTCTGGCCTTAGGCCTAGGACATTTTTCCTCATGGAAAAGCCCGCCTCTGGGTTTAAAAAATGCACGAAGTGCAGCGGCACTATTTCTGTCACTGACACCCATGAATGGTGTTTCAAATGTTTAGGTCCTGACCACTCCATTTCGGATTGTCAGTCCTGCTCCATGATGTCTAAAAGAGGTCTACAGAATCGAGCAGCTAAGCTCAGTACCCTGTTTCCCTCAGATGCAGCTTTGGTTGCATCGACGTCTTCCAGGGCTGCTTCTTCCTCACATGGATCTCAGGTAACCAAACTTAAATCCAGCCGGTCCTCGAAGGGTAGATCTCCCTCTAAGTATCAAGATGCCTCCGGGCTTGCCCTCGAGGAATCCGCACTGGCAAAATTACCCCGGCGGGAGACTCCGGCTTCCAAAGCTTTATCTATGGGGTCACAGGTTGACATCGATGGCACGGCCTCGACCGATCACTTGTTGCCATGTTCTGGGGTATCGGTGGTTGCCACTGGTACCGACATCCAGACATTGGTTGCGTCAGTGGATCAGAATATCCTGACCATGCAGCGTGCCATCACGGCATTCATACAAGCTGCGACGCCTTCAGTACTGCAACAAACTCTGTTGCCGGTACCGACTCCGGCACCGGTACTGACATCGGTTCCGATGCCGGTACCGCTTGCATCGACATCCGCTTCGGTGTCGACTGCAGCGGTACACTGTTCTGTGATGTCCATTGGTACCGAACCGGTACCGATCACTCCCGATGTCGATACCACCCGGTACGCATATTGGGCTCTGCAGGAGCATCCAGACAGGCGATACTTCGATTCCTCTGAAGACTCTGTCGAATCAGAGGTCTCTGTCGAAGCATCGGTAATTCATCCTCAGGAGCCCTCTTCTCCAAAAAGGAGAATGTCTCCTCCAGAGGACTTGTCTTTTCAGGACTTTATTAGGGAAGTGGCCAGGGGCCTTTCCATTTCAGTGGCCCCTGAAACAGAGCCTAGAGCCAAAAAATTAGATATTTTACAATATCCTAAGGTTCCTAAAGAGGCAGCCACTTTACCAATACATGAGATTCTTTATGATCACATGTTGGGCATATGGGAGACTCCTCTCACCACTTCCCCTCATTCTCGCAGGTTGGACACCATGTATCGTGTTCCTCCTTGTCCTGGCTTTCATAAGACTCAGCTTCCTCACCACTCCATTGTGGTGGAGTCTGCTATGAGGAAGATAAAGAGTACAAAAAGGCACTCTTCTGCTCCTCCAGGAAGAGAATGCAGAACCTTAGATGCCTTTGGCAGGAGAATTTTCCAGGCCAGTATGCTTGTTGCCAGGATCAACTCCTATAGTCTCTATATGGGGATGTTTCTAAAAGAGGTTACAGATCACCTGCAAACTTTATCTCCTTTTCTTTCAGAAGATAAAAGGGAAGAGTTCCTCACCTGGCTCAAACATGCCCAGGATATTTCCAAGTTATCCAACCGTGCAGCCTTTGACTCTTTTGAAGGTGCCAGCAGAGCCTCGGCCATTGTCATAGGTGCACGCAGAGTTGCTTGGTTACAAGCTTCTGATTTGGAACCTTCGGTTCAAGATGGACTAGGAAACCTTCCTTGTACAGGTGAAAACCTTTTTGGCAAAGATTGGCAAGCAAAGGCCACCCAAATGGATGCTGAAAATTCTGCTTTAGATAGACTTTCAAAGTCTACTTCTGCTCCTTTAAAAAAAAATGTTGTTCATAAAGGGATTTTTTTTCCCAAAAAGGGGAAATATTATTCTGCTTATGGTCAACAGTCATCTACTGCAGGTCGTTTTGCTACAAAGAGACAGCAACAACCAAAACAGGCCAAGCCTAAGGCTGCTAGGACTGCTACGGCCCAACAGCCTCAGCCTCCTCAGGGCCTTTGACTTACAACTAGAGAGCTTAGCCTTTCTGGCTCTAGAACCTCCAGAGCCTCTCACCATTCCAGGAAGGTTGGTTTACTTTGCTCCCAGATGGGAACAAATCACAGCAGAGCAATGGACCCTCTCCATCATAAGGGAGGGGTACAAGCTTCATTTCTTAAACCAACCTTCCTCACACCATGGTGAGACAGTTCAATTCTCAAACATCTCTCCTCGACCTTCTGGGTCAGGAGATTACTACCCTTCATGCCCAAGGGGCAGTAGAAGAAGTACCCCTTCTTCAACAGGGCTCAGGGTTCTACTCCCCCTACTTTCTTATTCCAAAGAAAACAGGGGGCTACAGACCCATCTTAGATCTCAGAGAATTGAACAAGTTTCTATGCAAGGAGAAATTTAAGATGATTTCTCTCGGTGCTCTCCTTCCATACCTTCAGAGTCAGGATTGGCTTTGCTCTCTAGACCTCAAGGATGCGTACACCCATGTCCTCATCCATCCAACACACAGAAGGTTCCTTCGGTTCCTTTATCAAGGGAAGCACTACCAATACAGAGTGCTTCCTTTCAGTCTGGCTTCTGCTCCAAGGGTGTTCACAAAATGCATGGCAGTAGTAGCTGCATTTCTATGCACTCTGGGGATATTCGTATTCCCATATCTGGACGACTGGCTCATCCGAGCTCCATCCCAGTCAGAGGCCCAGACTTCTCTAACCTGCAAAAGCCGTATCCTTCAGTATCTGGGACTTGTAATAAACTTTCCAAAATCCCATCTCACCCCTACTCAGTCTCCAGAGTTCATAGGGGCCTTACTGGATACCACAACTGCAAGGGCCTATCTTCCTCAGGCCCGTTGCCTACGCTTGGTGCAGTTAACTTCACAAATTCAGTTAAAATCTCATTTAACTGCTCGAGAGATGTTACAACTGTTAGGCCACATGGCATCCACTGTGCATGTGGTTCCTTATGCTCGCCTTCAAATGAGGGCAGCTCAGTGGACTCTGTCCACCCAATGGACCCAGGCATCAGGTTGCCTGTCAGACAAAATAGCAACCTCCAGTCGCCTCTTTTGGTCCCTCCACTGGTGGAAGTCCAATCAAAATCTGTTGCTGGGGTCCCCCTTCCAACAGGTGTTGCCCCAAGCAACCCTTACAACAGATGCCTCTCCAAGAGGTTGGGGAGCTCATCTTCAGGATCTCTCCACTCAAGGCATCTGGTCTCTAGAGGAGACATCTCTACATATCAACCTCTTAGAGCTCAGAGCAATTTTTCTAGCTCTCAGTCTTCCACACCCTGCTCAGCTACAAGACAGTCCTTATCCACACGGACAACCAGGTAGCCATGTTCTACGTGAACAAGCAGGGCGGAACTGGCTCTCTGTTGCTTTGCAATGAAGCTCTGAGATTGTGGGCCTTCGCCAGAGAGCATCAAATTCATCTCTTGGCAGTGTATCTTCCAGGGGTTCAAAACTCTTGGGCAGACAGACTCAGTCGAGTTCTGCTTCCACACGAATGGTCTCTCCATGGGGACCAGATAGCCAGGATCTTCCGAATTTGGGGATCCCCGGACATAGACCTCTTTGCAAGTCTGTGGAATGCCAAACTTCCCCGGTTCTGTTCCAGGATTCCGTGTCAGGGAGTTCAGGCCAGGGATGCCTTCCTCCTTCATTGGGGGCAAGACTTCTTCTATGCCTTTCCACCCATTCCTTTAATTCCCAAGACTCTCTTCAAACTTCAGAGAGACAAGGGGTCTATGATCCTCATAGCACCACATTGGCCACGCCAAGTGTGGTACCCTCTACTTCTGCATCTCTCCCAAGCTTCCTCCCTGGACTTGGGATCTGCTCCAAACCACCTGTCCCAGGAGGAGGGAACGTTGTGGCACCCAAATCCCCAGTCTCTTCACCTCAGAGCCTGGTTGCTGAAGGCCTAGACCTTCAAGATTTGCATCTTTCTCAGCAAGTGAAGGATATCCTTCATGCTTCCAGAAAGCCTTCCACTAGACGTTCCTATGCTTTTAAATGGAAAAGGTTTACCATTTGGTGTGCTGAGAAGGGTCTTAACCCTCTTGCAATACCTCTGAATTCTTTACTAGAGTATTTGCTGCATTTATCCCATGCAGGCCTTAAAACGAATTCAGTAAGAGTCCATTTGAGTGCTATTGCAGCATCCCTGAAACCTCTCAATGGACAGCCTATTTCCTCTCATCCTCTTATAGCAAGATTCATGAGAGGCCTTCTTTTGACTAAACCTCCCATCAGACTACCTCCAGTGGCCTGGGACTTGAATCTGGTTCTTGGCCAGCTCATGCAGCCACCCTTTGAACCCTTAGCCACTATCTCCTTGAAATTTCTTTCCTGGAAGGTTGTTTTTCTCATTGCAGTCACTTCAGCTCGCCGCATCAGTGAGCTTGCAAGCTTTGGTGGCTAATCCTCCTTATACAAGGTTCCATCATGACAAGGTAGTCCTCAGGACCAATGTTCCCTCTAATTTTCTGTAGGCTGTGTGCGCATAAAATATCAGCTGTGCAGCTTTTGAAGGAAGGTTAAATTTTTGTGCGCCACATAACGACACTCGGAGTTATATACTTTAAAATTTGCCTACACGTCAGAATACAGTATGTACACTCTGTTGTAAAGTACGTGCGCTCACTCGGCGAGGTGTGTGCGCGCGCACACGCGCACAGCTTAGAGGGAACAGTGCTCAGGACTAATCCACACTTTATGCCTAAAGTGGTCTCACCTTTTCATCTGAACCAGGAGGTTTATTTACCTGTCTTTTTTCCAGGGCCTCATGCTTCAAGTGCAGAGAGGAATCTTCATATCCTGGATTGTAAAAGAGCTCTTGCTTTTTACTTACAAAGGACACAGCAACATAGAAAGTCCTCTCAACTCTTTGTTGTTGTTTATCCCTCTCATTTAGGACTTCCAGTCTCTAAGAGAACTCTGTCCAATTGGATTTCTCAGTGTATTTCTTTCGCCTACCAGAGTAAGAACCTTTCTATGGAGGGCCATGTCACAGCTCACAATGTGAGGGCCATGGCAGCCTCTATGGCTCATCTAAATTCTGTGTCCATCGACCAGATCTGTCGAGCGGCCACCTGGGCCTCGGTTCATACCTTCACAGCCCATTACTGCTTGGACAAGGACTCCCGCCGGGATGCCTTGTTTGGTCAGGCTGTTCTCAAACACCTGTTCCATACCTAACCAACTCCTACCCTCCATCCCTGGCTGGATGCCTGAGATTCATGGGTGGAGGTAGAGCCCTTCCCAGGGACTCACAGCCTGGGTGATCTCCCAGGCATCTCTAGCTGGGGAGTCCCCATATGTGAAGACTCATTCCTGCTTGTTCCTGGAGATAGCACAGTTACTTACCTGTAACAGGTGATCTCTGGGAACAGCAGGAATAAGTCTTCACAACCCACCCACCTCCCCTAGGAGTTGTATCTCTCTATCTTTCTTTCCTTTCCTCACTCTCTCTTTGTCTCAGCTTTAAAACTCGAACTGGAGAGAGGCGGTTAGGAAAGGTGGGAAGGCAGCGCGCAGGCGCTGTGGGATGCTCCCAAAAGCTTTTCTTTTGGAGGCTGGGGAGCGTTCCCGCGCAGGCTCCGTCGGTACCGACGATACCCATATGTGAAGACTTATTCCTGCTGTTCCCAGAGATCACCTGTTACAGGTAAGTAACTGTGCTTTGTGTGGGAGGGAAGAAAAGTCTACGATTGGGTATTGTGAGAGTAAGTGGGGATTGAAGATGGAGGAAAGATCAAAAGAAGAAAGATCAGTATGTTAAAGCATATGTAGAGAGAGAATGGAAAAAAAACTAGGCGAGAAGAAAGGACAAATGGACAGCAGACATTGGAGAGTTAGCAGAAGATACAGAAACCAGAAGAAAGTGACTGGAGCAATTGCAACTGAAAAATAAAATGCCCAAATAACAGGTAGAAAAATACTTTTTTATTTGAATTTATTAACTGGAATATGTAGGCTCTAGGAAATGTACTAAACAAAATTCAGATAAAGACGCACAAGAGGAAATTAATTTATAGTTTTATTTCTGCAGTGTGTTGTACATTCCAAGTTTGACTTTTGGAGTTCTCAGTTTAATTATTGTCTTCCTATTTCTAAATTGTGATCCCTTGTTCTTTGTTTGGTGATGGTCTATGTTCTGCATGTGTAACTGAGCTGAGGTATTCTGTTTTATGTAGTTTCTATTTGACAGTGCCACTTCTCTTTCCCCAGCAGGAGATGTATTGGTTTAATATTTACGGTGTTGCCTTTTGATGGTATTGTGCTTTGTGAGTCCTGGTAGTACTGTTATGATATGGTGGGTTTGCTATGAGTCCCGCGGCTGCACTCCTTTTCAAAAGCGGCGTCCCTGCTCCGAGGGAGCCGCTTGCAGCCAGCCCGCCCCCAGCATCACTCCTGCCCAATCGGGGCAGTGGGAGACCCGACCCGCGGCTGCACTCCTCTTCAAAAGCGGCGTCCCTGCAGGGCGCGCCCACGCCTGGCGGGCCCGCACCTGAGGGCCTCGCCAGAGGGCCCTTTGGCGCGGCACAGAGGCGCAAACAACTCCACTAAATCAACAAGAACGCTGCTCCACAAAAACAGTGCAAAGAACAACAAGAAACACCACGATCCACTACAGCGGCATTCCACCACATCACCGATCCACTACAATACCGAAGATACAGCAACGACAACCAAAGACCTCAACACTCAACGCCAACAACACCGAAGTCCAGCCTGGTCTCCAAACACCAGGTACCCTCAACGATTATGCCACCTTTCTTGGCCCCCATCTACCTCCTCACCCCCCTCTACCTCCTCACCCCCCTCTTGACCCTCTACCCCCCCAGTCCACTCAATAACCCACTCTGGCCCATCCATTTCACTCATTCCACACTCACTCACAAACCAAAACAAACTCACACACACGATCAGCACACACCCACCCACATCACCATCCCCCCACCCAATCTCCACATCACCATCTCCCTAATCAACGCACGCTCTGTCAGAAATAAATACCACATGCTCCGTGACCTAATCACAACTGAGCAGATAGACATCCTATGCATCACAGAAACCTGGCTGACCGACACAGACACAGTACTTATAAACCAACTAGCCCCAGATGGATACACTCTCTATCACTGCTCCCGGGAGCACGCCAAAGGAGGGGGTGTTGCCATCATAGCAAGAACCGACCTCCACCTCAGAACCCATTCCTCCAAAACCACCACTGAAGTTGATCTCCTCACCCTCACCAACAAACACCTCTCGATATGTCTAATCTACCGTGCGCCCACCGCAACCACTGACCTAACAAGATTACTACAACACATATCAGAAAGCACCGGCTCGACCAAGGAACAAATCATCCTAGGAGACTTCAACCTCCCATCACTTCAAGAAGAGCATGCAACAACCTTCCACACTGCTATGTCTGCAATGGATCTAGTACAGATCATACAGGAACCCACCCACGAAAAAGGCAACACACTAGACCTAGTCTTCCTCAATTCCACGTCCACCATTCCAGCAAAAAACTCACGGATCTCGCCAGTACCCTGGTCTGACCATCACCTCATCACCTTATCCTACACATACCAACATAAGACCAACAAGGATGAGGGACAACCCGTAAGACGATTCAAACCATTTAACAAAGAGGACTTTTTAGAACAAATTCTACCCAAACTACAAACAAACTCCAATGACATCAATGACCTCATAGACAACTGGAACACTACGATCTCCACAGCGTCTGCAGCGTCAACAAACATAACCATCACCAGACCCCCCTCCTCAAGAGTCACATGGTATACTCCCAGTCTCCGAAGGCTAAAAACAAAACTCAGGAGAACTGAAAGAAAATGGAGAAAAACCAACAACGAAAATGACAAAATAAAATACCTATACGAACTCAACGCATATCACTATGAGACTGACAAAGCAAAGAAAATCTGCCATATGAAAATCATCAATACCTCCATAAACAAACTTCGTGAGCTCTTTCAGATAATCAAAAAGCTGACAAAAACATCACACAACTCCGACCAATTACCGCAGATTCCACCAGAACTCCTGGCCCGCCAATACAAACAACTCCAACGACTACAAAACCCACAACCAACCTCACAGTCAACTACAGAGAACCTCCACCCCAACTTGCCCAGTGACTGGACCACCTTCAAAGAAACATCAACAGAAGAAATTTCAACCACGATCTCCTGCCTCCATACCACCACCTCCCCCCTGGACCCATGCCCTACCGACTGGATAAAGAAATCAAAAAACGAACTGAGCACACCATTAACCCATATTGTTAGTGAATCCTTCTCCAGAGGTCACATGCCTGACGCCCTCAAAACCACGATC
This sequence comes from Ichthyophis bannanicus, assembly GCA_033557465.1. Classification (NCBI taxonomy): domain Eukaryota; kingdom Metazoa; phylum Chordata; class Amphibia; order Gymnophiona; family Ichthyophiidae; genus Ichthyophis; species Ichthyophis bannanicus. Next base: position 1,621,276,450 of record CM066032.1, read on the forward strand.
ATCCGTCCTTCCTTGAAAAAGCAAAACCTGGATCCCCTGGACCCTGCTTCCTACAGACCCATAACAAGTCTACCTTTCACAGCCAAAATAATTGAGAAAATTGTCCAGCAGCAGCTTCAGGAACACTTGGATGTTAACAACATACTGGACCCCCAACAACACGGCTTCCGCCCGCTACATGGAGTCGAGACCGTCATGACCACGCTAATGAACACCCTCCTCACAGGAACTCAAGGAAGACACTCTGGATACGCCATGATCTTCCTCGATATATCTGCAGCCTTTGACACCATCTCCCACAACATCCTCATACACAGACTACAGACTATTGGGATCAAAGACACCGTGCTGAAGTGGTTTCAATCCTACTTAACTAACAGACAACAACTAATCTGCACCAGCGCCTCAACCTTCCCCCATTCCAGCAACACCAGGGAGTACCCCAAGGATCCACACTGTCAGCTATGCTCTTCAATATTTACCTCCAGCCACTCTGCACAGTCATACGCACCCACAATGTCAGCTTCCACATCTATGCTGACGATATCATGCTCTACGCCCCCATTACCACCACGAACCCAACAAACATCCACCTATCAGCATGCTTCACTGCAGTATCCGACTGGTTACAAACAAACAACCTATCCATCAACATAAAGAAAACTGAAGCCCTCATAGTAACAAAGGACCCAGACTTTACACCACCCACACACCTCAACATTGGAACTACAAGCATCAAAATACAACCACAGATACGATACCTGGGCATTATCATTGACCAAGCCCTCACCTTAAAGCAACAGATCACCAAAACCTCCGGAACTATATTTAATAAGGCAAGAACAGTGCAACGGCTCAGACCCCTCCTGGAACACCAAGACTTCCGAACAGTGATGCAAGCCCTGACACTCCCACATCTTGACTACTGCAATATAATCTACCATGACCTTGCAGCAACACAGACCAACCCCCTCCGAACTGCATTGAACACCACCAGAGCGCAAAAAAAACCGACCATATCACCCCAATTCTGAGAGAACTACACATTCTCCCCTTCGAAGCTCGGACTAAATACAAAGCCCTCCTACTCACCCACAAAACTATCCATCAAACACAGGGGACACAGCTTCGCGCCCTACTGGCTCGTCCAGCTCATGGCAGATCTACTAGACAAGCCTCCAGCGTTTCCCTCACCGTCTCTCACAAAAGAACCAAATGCTCGCAATGGACCTGCAATCAAGCCTTTGAACTCTATGCTCCAACCTTATGGAACTCTCTGCCAAGCTACCTTAGAAACAATGCCGACCTACTATCCTTCAGAAAACAGCTCAAAACCTTCCTTTTCCAAGAATACCTCAACTCAGACCCCACCGAAAAACCCACAAACCCCTGATCCCAACACAATGAACCTCTAACTCAATGCCACCCCAACCTGTTCATGTCCAATGCCTGCCCCATGTCTTATGTCTGACCAACGTCTGTCCCTTGACGTAAGTCTGTCCCATGACAAAATCTTCAATGTTGCCTCCCGGTGATGGCCCTACCCTCTATTTAATTCCCCCTCCCCCTATGTTACACCGCTTTGACCCGGCGAAAAGCGGTATATAAATACAGCTAAATAAATAAATAAATAAAATGGGCAGTACTTCCTAATGTGCTTGGTGGTTGGCACTGGTGTATGGTAATGTAGAAATCTGGTAGTCTTTCTTTATCCTACACATTAAGAGGCATGTTTACTAAAAGTTAGTGCATGTTAACATTATGTAAATATCTATGCAAATGAGGCCCTGCACAGTGTCTCTGCACATGGCCCCGCACCCCCTTGGGCCACCTCTGCAAGGGGGAACGGTAAGGAAACACAAAGGAGATGAGGTGAGTCGAGATCTGAAAGCGGCAGCGAAGAGGTGAGTTTCTTTATCGTTCCTCCAGTTTAGTCCTCCACCTCTGGGGTAGTGTACCTCCTCCTGCAGCATGGAGACTGGACCAATCAAAATCTTGCTCTCAGTGGATGTAGCGTACTGGAACTCCCATCAGCCCCCCAGTGTGTCCAGTCTCCATGCAGCAGGAGGACTTGTGAGCCTAGGTGCTGGACTCACTAGGAAATCTGTGTTCAGGCTAATCAGGTTTAGGTTTTTGTTTCATTTTTTATATCTCTCTTGGGGAGAAAAGAAATACATACAAGAAGAGAGCACAGAGCGTGAAAGTTTCTGTGTCGGCTGCCCTTAAGGTCTTTCTGGTCTCCGGTTGGGTTCTTCCATGTCAGACAGGTCCCTGTGCATCATTTGTGGCTCCTGGGGGGGCGCTGGAGTTGACGCAGGGGTCTGTCTGAGCTGCGCCTCAGGGTCTCTCTCTGGAGGGTGGCGAATGGAGACCTCCATGCCTCCTGGGCCCCAGGAAACCGCTATGGGGGCGGAGGGTGAAGCTTCATTAGATGATCCTTCGGTTCCAGGTCCAGAAGTAGTTTCTGGCACTGCTGGAGCTGCTACAGCTTTTGCTTCGGTTCCTTTAGTGGAGAATTTTTCACCAGATTTTATATTGCTCATGCATCGAACTTTTTGTCGTTCAAGGCAGGGCCAGCTGTCGGCTTACCTTTCGGTTACCACCCCGGAACAGTGGGCTGGGCTACGGGAGGGTGACCTCGTACCGCTGCGAGCGGCTAAGAGACCGCGGCCTCCAGAGCCTTCTACCTCAGAGGGATGGTTGGAGGTGGACGAAGCAGATTATGAGATGGACATGGATGAAAAGGACTTGGAAGAGGGAGAGATTCCGGAGCCGGAGGACCAGGCTTGGATTATTCGTGTGTTTTGGAGGGAGGAGTTGCCCGCGCTTATTTCAGAGGCCTTGCAAACCCTTCGATTATCTCCCGAGCAGCCGGTCGAGGAAGAGGATACCACAGATGCCATTATTTAGGCAGTGCGTCAGGCGCAAGTCGTTTTCCCTGTCCATAAAGTCATAGATCAGATGATTCAGGCCGAGTGGGATCATCCGGAAGCAGGACTGAAAGGCATTAGGATTAGGAGCAAGCTCTATCCCTTGGCTGATAAGGACAAGGAAAGGTTTCATTCCCCAAAGATTGATGCTGCGGTGTCGGCAGTCACTAAGAAGACAACAATTCCGGTAGAGGGCAGCGCTGCCCTTAAGGATGGGCAGGATAGGAAGGTGGATAGTCTTTTAAAGCAGTCCTTCGAAGCGGATGCGATTTCTTTGCAGGCCTCTATCTGTGGGGCTTGGGTAGCGAGGGCCTGCCTCCGGTGGGTCCAACACCTAAAGCAGTCGACCTCTCTGGGGCCTGACGAGGTCGGAGAAGTGCACCGCTTAGAATCAGGTTCGGCGTATTTAGCAGACGTACACTACGACCTCATTAGGGCTTTGTCGAATAGTATGGCTTCTTTAGGGAGGAGTGGTCTAGTGGTTAGGACAAAGTACTTCAGGCCAGAGGGCCGGGGGTTCAAGTCCCACCTGGGGACAGCAATCTCAGGCCGGAGGGACTGGGATTTCTAGTCCTATAGGCACTCCTTGTGGTCTTGGGCAAGCCACTTAAGCCTCCATTGCCCATGTTCCCTGTAGGTATTAACGTATGTGTGTCATATCCCCTTGTGTTAAATGTATCCCACAATTGACTGCTTTGACCCGGTGAAAAGCAGAATATAAATACAGCTAAATAAATAAATAAATTAATTTAGTGGCCGCGCGAAGATCCCTTTGGCTTAGAAATTGGGCAGCCGATGGCTCTTCTAAATCCCGGCTCAGTAAGCTCCCATTCAGAGGTAAGCTTTTGTTTGGTGAGGATTTGGATAAGTTGATTAAGGACTTTGGGGAGTCTAAGGGAGGTAGGCTCCCGGAAGATAAACAAAAGCAGGGGAAGGTGTTTTCTTCCTTCAGGGGACAGTATAGAGACTTTTGGAGGTTTTGATCGCCCCGTTTCGCGGGGTCCCAAAGAGGAAGGGCCAGTAGATTTCAGGGCCAGGGATTTCGTGGGGCCAGTAGAGGTTTCGCAGCGACTTCTTCAGGGACCGTGCGAAGGCCACAATGATGGGCGGCGGGTCCCGGCAGAGAGTCAAGTCGATCAGAAGTTGCCTTCGGGGTTTCCTTTCTGCCTGGGCCTGCGTGACTACCGATCAGTGGGTCTTAGAGATTATCCGCGACGGGTATGCTCTGGATCTCGCAAGACCGGTACTGGATTCGTTTGTGATGTCGCCCTGCAGAGGACCGCAAAAGGCTATCCAAGTGCATCAGACCTTAGAACATCTGTTGCAACTGGGGGCCGTTGTACAGTGCTGCCACCGGAGTGCGGTCTAGGCCGTTACTCTGTTTATTTCGTGGTGCCAAAGGAGGACGGGTCACTTCATCCTATTCTAGATCTCAAAGGGGTGAATCGCTGCCTTCGGGTACAGCACTTTCGCATGGAAATGCTGAGATCGGTTATTGTGGCAGTTCATCGCAGAGAGTTCCTGACGTCCCTCAATCTCAAGGAGGCCTATCTCCACGTCCCGATCAGAGAGGCGCACCAAAGGTATCTGCGGTTCGCGCTTCCTTGGGGACACTTCCAATTTCAAGCACTACCCTTTGGACTCGCTACAGCTCCGAGAGTGTTCACCAAGATAATGGTAGTCGTAGCGGCGGCACTGAGAAAGGAAGGGGTACTAGTCCATCCGTACCTCGACGATTGGCTCATCTGAGCGAAGTCCAAAGCCGAGAGCGAGCAGGACACAAAGAGAGTGGTGACTTTCCTCCAGGATCTAGGCTGGGTAGTCAATCCGCTCAAGAGTCATCTGGAACCTACGCAAGTCCTCGAGTATTTGGGAGTGCGGTTCGATACTCGACAAGGCTCGGTATACCTTACGGAGAAGAGGGTCGGCGCTCTCCGGGCTTTGGTGCAGAGCTTCAGGAGGCTGGCAGCGCCAACGGCGTGGAAATATCTGCAGGTGCTGGGGACCATGGCGGCGACGCTAGAGGTGGTTCCTTGGGCCAGGTTTCATATGAGACCGTTGCAGCGGGCCTTGCTTCGCCATTGGTGCAACCAGTCTGATCCTTTGAGCAAGCGGCTCCCGTGTCCTATACAGGTCCGAAAGGCTTTGAAGTGGTGGCTGATCCCTGCGTCGTTGGCAACGGGGATGCCCTTGGAACCGCCATTGTGAATTCCGCTCCTCATGGATGCCAGCCTCTCCGGCTGGGGGGTGCATTGCGGAGCGGACTTTGCGCAGGGATGTTGGTCGGAGGAAGAGAGAGTCTGGTCGATCAACCGTCTGGAGCTGAGAGCGGTATTTCTAGCCCTGAACAGTTTCGAAGCCCTGGTCACTCAACAGGCGGTGCGAGTACTTTCGGACAATGCTGCGACCGTAGCATGCATAAATCACCAGGGTGGCACCGGGAGCGCATCCATGGAAGAGGAGGCGGAGCGGCTGTTCTCCTGGGTAGAGTCGCATCTCCTAGCAATATCGGCAGCACACATCGCCGGAAAGGACAACGTGACAGCGGACTTTCTCAGCAGAGTTCGGGTGGATGTGGGAGAATGGGAACTGCATCCCGACTTGTTCACGCGGTTGGTTCTACGGTGGGAAACGCCGGTCATGGACCTGATGGCCACCTTCCATTCCGTGAAGGGGAGCCGATTTCTTCAGCAGGAGGCGGGAGCCCATGTCGGAGGGCATAGATGCCTTGATACAGCCGTGGCCGTCAGCAGGTCTTCTCTATGTATTCCCGCCGTGGGCGCTCATCAGCCGACTGATCCAGCGCGTCGAATCACATCACGGGCAAGTCCTGTTGGTGGCGCCGGATTGGCCCCGGCGGCCGTGGTATGCCGACCTCATCCGGCTACTGGACGGGATCCCGTGGCGGCTTCTGATATCTCTGGACCTTCTCTTCCAGGGCCCGCTGTTAATGCCACAGGTGGATCGATTCTCGCTTACGGCTTGGCCATTGAAAGGGCTCGGTTAAGAAAAAGAGGATATTCCAGAGCGGTCGTTACGACGCTTCTCCAAGTATGGAGGCTTTCTACTTCGCTTTCCTATATATGCGTCTGGCGAATTTTTGAGGATTGGTGTTCCAGGCATCAAATCCGTGCGGCCACAGCTTCGGTGCCGGTGGTTTTGAGTTTATTGCAGGATGGCTTTGAGAAAGGTCTCGCCGCCAGCTCCTTCAGGGTGCAGCTGGCAGCCCTGGCCTGTTATAGAGGCAAAGTTCAGGGCGTAGCTCTTGGTACGCACGACGATGTTATACGTTTTTTGAAGGCGGTTTCCAGGCTGTCTCCTCCGCGTCGGATTTCCGTTCCGCCCTGGGATCTCAATTTGGTGTTGCAGGCACTCGTGAAAGCTCCGTTTGAACCTTTACATCACATCTCGCTCAAGGACTTAACGCTCAAGGCGGTGTTTTTGGTTGCTGTCTGCTCGGCGAGGCGCGTTTCCGAGTTGCAAGCTCTTTCTTGTAGGGAGCCTTTTCTCTGTTTTTCTAAGGACAAAGTGGATCTTCGACTTGTGCCTGCCTTTTTGCCAAGTGTCTTCTCTGTTTCATGTGAATCAGTCCGTTTCTCTGCCGGTTCTTCGGTCGGAGGCTGAGCATGCTTCTGATCGCGGTTTGAGTCGTTTAGATATTAAGAGAGTGTTGCGTCGGTATTTGTCCTTGTCTGAGTCATCTCCAGGAACAAGCAGGAATGTAGTCATCACATATGGGTATCGTCAGTACCGACGGAGCCTGCGCAGGAATGCTCCCCAGCGTCCAATCGGAAAGCTTTTGGGAGCATCCCACAGCGCCTGCGTGCTGCCTTCCCGCCTTTCCCAACTGCCTCTCTCCAGTTCTTCTTTTTCCGCGGAGCCAGCAGGTCGTGTTCCTGTCACCGCAGAAGAATTTCTTTATTTCTTTTTGTGGTCGCATCTGCCTTCCCTGACGCTCTACCGGTACCGCCGGTCTTTCTTTTCTATTTAAAAAAAATATCTATCTATCTGTTTTTCCTTTTCTTCAGGTGCATCCGCCTTTTTGGGCCTTAGGCCCAAAAACTTACCTTCACATGGAAAAACCTCCCTCAGGTTTTAAAAAGTGCACAAAATGTGGCGGTACCATTTCCGTCACCGACACCCATGAATGGTGTTTAAAATGTTTAGGTCCTGACCACTCCATCACAGATTATGTGTCCTGTGCTATGATGTCTAAAAGAGGTCGACAGAACCGAGCTGCTAAGCTCAGTACCCTGTTTCCCTCTTATGCGGCTTCGGTGGCATAGACGTCTTCCAGGGCTGCTTCTTCTTCCCGTGGATCTCAGGTAACTAAACATAAATCCAGCCGGTCCTCGAAGGATAGATCTCCTTCTAAGCATCGAGATGCCTCTGGCGTTGCCCTCGAGGATTCTGCACCGGCAAAATTACCCTGGCGGGAGGCTTCGGCTTCCAAAGCATCATCATCGGGGTTCCAGGATGTTCTCGATGGCTCGGCCTTGACAGATCTCCTGGTGCCATGCTCTGGGGTACCGGCGGTTCCCATCGGTACTGACTTCCAGGCATTGGCAGCGTCTATGGACCAGAGAATTCTGTCCATAGAACGCAGTCTAGCGGCTTTCCTTGTGGCATTGATGCCCTTGGTACCGTGACAGACAACTCCACCGGTACCGGCACCAGTATCGGTACAGGTACCAATAGCATCGGCATCGGTGTCTGCTATGCCGGTACCCTGTCCTCCGATGCCCGCCGGTACCGATTCCCCGGTGCCGGTTATTCCCGATACCGATCTTGCTCGGTACGGGTATCGGGCTCTGCAGGAGCATCCGGACAGACGCTACTTCGATTCCTCAGAAGAATCTGAGGACTATGAAAGTTCTGTCGATGCAGCAATGCTTCTTCCACAGGAGTCCTCCTCCCCTAAACGCAGGATGTCTCCTCCAGAGGACATGTCTTTCCAAGACTTCATCAGAGAGGTGGCTCGGGGCCTGTCCATCACTGTGGCCCCTGAGACAGAGCCAAGGGCCAAGGAGTTGGATATTTTACAATATCCCAAAACTCCTAAGGAGGCAGCTACCCTACCCATTCATGAGATTCTATATGATCTCATGTTGAGGATGTGGGAAACACCTCTTACCACCTCTCCTCATTCTCGTAGGTTAGATACTATGTATCGTGTCCCTCCTTGTCCTGGCTTCCATAAAACTCAGCTTCCTCACCATTCTATTGTGGTGGAATCTGCTATGAGAAGGATTAGAAGTGCAAAAAGACATGCCTCTAATCCTCCAGGACGTGAATGCAGAACTCTGGATGCTTTTGGACGTAGAGTCTTTCAAGCTTCCATGCTTGCTGCAAGAATCAGTTCCTTATAGTCTCTACATGGGAATGTTCCTAAAGGAAGTTACTGATCATCTACAGACTTTAAGTCCGTTCATCTCTGAGGATAAAAGGCAGGAATTTCTCACTTGGCTCAAACATCCCCAAGATGTCTCTAAATTCTCCAACCGTGCAGCCTTCGACTGCTTTGAATGTATAAGCAGAACCTCGGCTATTGCCATAGCTGCACGTAGAATTGCTTGACTCCAAGCATCTGATTTAGAGCTCTGGGTACAAGATAAATTGGGAAATATTCCTTGTACTGGTGGTAAAGATTGGCAAGAAAAAGCCAATGAAATGGATGCTGAAAATTCCACTTTGGATAGACTATCCAATTCTACTGCTGATCCTGTTAGGAAAAGGTTGTTCAAGAAAACCCCTTTTTCTAAAAAGAAAAGATTTTATCCTGCTTATGGTCAGCAGGCATCTTCTGTAGGTCAGCTTTCAACCAAACGTCAGCAACCACCAAACAGAAGAAAGCGAAGGCTGCTAGGCCTCAACCGGCCCAGCAGCCTCAGCCTCCTCAGGGCCTTTGACTTTCAGCTAGAGAACTTAGCCTTTCTGGCTCTGGAAGGACCAAAAACGTCCACCATTCCAGGAAGGTTATGCCATTTTGCTCCCAGATGGGGGCAAATAACAGCAGAGCATTGGACACTCTCCATCATAAAAGAGGGGTACAAACTTCATTTTTCAAGCATGACCCCTCCCACAATAGTGAAGCAGTTCAATTCTCCGACCTCTCTCATCGACCTGTTAGGTCAGGAGGTTACCATCTTTCTTGCCCAAGGGGCAATAGAAGAAGTGCCTCTTCATCAACAGGGCACAGGGTTCTATTTCCCTTATTTTCTTATTCCAAAGAAAACAGGGGGATACAGACCTATCTTAGATCTCAGAGAATTGAACAAATTCCTTGTCAAGGAGAAATTCAAAATGATTTCTCTCGGAGCTCTGCTTCCATACCTTCAGAGTCAGGATTGGCTATGTTCTCTAGAACTCAAGGATGCGTACACCCTTGTTCTCATCCATCCAACCCACAGAAGGTTCCTTCGGTTCCTGTTTCAAGGAAAGCACTACCAATACAGGGTGCTTCCTTTTGGTCTGGCCTCTGCACCAAGGGTGTTCACGAAATGCATGGCTGTGGTAGCAGCATTTCTACGCACTCTGGGAATATTCGTCTTCCCTTACTTGGATGACTGGCTCATTCGAGCTCCAACAGAGTCAGAGGCCAGGACTTCTCTATCCTGCACAATGCGTATCCTTCAGTATTTAGGGCTGGTAATAAACATCCCAAATTCCAGTCTAACTCCTACTCAGTCTCTAGAGTTCATAGGAGCCTTGCTGGATACCACAAGGGCAAGGGCCTATCTTCCCCAGGCCCGTTGCCTTCGCTTGGTGCAATTAGCTTCTCAAGCAGTGCTAAAGCCCTTTATAACTGCTCGAGAAATGTTAGTTACTAGCCCACATGGCATACACCGTGCATGTGGTATCATATGCTCGCCTTCACATGAGGGCAGCTCAGTGGACTTTATCCACCCAATGGACCCAGGCATCAGGTTGCCTGTCAGACAAAATAGCAAACACAAGTCGCCTCATTTTGTCTCTCCAGTGGTGGAAGTCCACTCACAACCTGTTGCTGGGGTCCCTCTTTCAGCAACCCCTGCCCCAAGCAACTCTTATAACAGGTGCTTCTCCAATGGGTTGGGGAGCTCGTCTGCAAGACCTCTCCACCCAAGGCACCTGGACTCCACAAGAGAGTTGTCTACATATCGATCTCTTGGAGCTCAGAGCAATCTTGCTTGCTCTGCGAGTGTTCCACACCCTGCTCAGCTATAGGACAGTCCTTATTCATATGGACAATCAAGTAGCCGTGTTCTACGTGAAAAAGCAGGGGGGAACAGTCTCTCTGTCGCTTTGCAACGAAGCTTTGCGACTGTGGGCCTTCGCCAGAGAGCATCAGATTCATCTTCTGGCAGTGTATCTTCCAGGCGTTCAAAACTCTTGGGCTGACAGACTCAGTCGAGTTCTCCTTCCACACGAGTGGTCTCTGCATGCAGACCAGGTGGCCAGGATTTTTCAACTTTGGGGAACCACGGACATAGCCCTCTTTGCAAGTCCGTGGAATGCCAAACTTCCCCGGTTCTGTTCCAGAACTCCGGCTCAGGGAGCTCAGGCAAGGGATGCTTTCCTCCTTCACTGGGGTCAAGACTTCCTGTATGCCTTTTCACCCATTCCCCTAATTCCCAAAACCTTTTTCAAGCTTCAGAGAGACAGAGGCCACATGATTCTCATAGCACCACATTGGCCACGGCAAGTGTGGTACCCTCTGCTTCTACATCTCTCTCAAGCTCCCTCCCTGGAGTTAGGGTCTGCGCCAGATCTCCTGTCTCAGGAGAACGGAATGTTATGGCATCCCAATCCCCAGTCTCTGCATCTCAGGGCTTGGTTGCTGAAGGCTTAAATCTCTAAGATCTTCATCTTTCTCAGCAAGTGAAAGATGTTCTTTATGCTTCCAGAAAACCTTCCACTAGACGTTCTTATGCTTTCAAGTGGAAGAGGTTTACTATTTGGTGTTCTGAAAAGGGTCTTAGCCCCCTTGCCATACCTCTGGAATCTTTGCTGGAGTATCTCCTCCATTTGTCTAATGCAGGCCTTAAAAAAAATTCAGTAAGAGTCCATTTGAGTGCTATTGCAGCTTTCCTTAAGCCTCTAAATGGACAACCTATTTCCTCTCATCCTCTTATAGCAAGATTTATGAGAGGCCTCCTAACTAAGCCTCCCATTAGACCGCCTCCAGTGGCATGGGACTTGAACCTGGTTCTTGGTCAGCTCATGAAGCCACCCTTTGAACATTTGGCTACCACCTCCTTGAAATTTCTTTCTTGGAAGGTTATCTTTCTCATTGCAATCACATCAGCACGCCGCATTAGTGAATTGCAAGCACTAGTAGCTAATCCACCTTATACAAAGTTCCATCATGACAGGGTAGTCCTTAGGACTCATACACACTTTATGCCTAAAGTGGTCTCGCCTTTTCACCTCAACCAAGAAGTCTACCTACCTGTCTTTTTTCCAGGACCTCATGCATCAAATGCAGAGAGGAATCTTCATACCTTGGATTGTAAAAGAGCTCTAGCTTTTTACTTACAAAGAACACAGCAGCATAGAAAGTCCTCACAACTCTTTGTTGCTTTTGATCCTTCTCATTTGGGACTTCCAGTCTCCAAGAGAACACTATCTAACCGGATTGCTCAGTGTATTTCTTTCGCCTATCAGAGTAAGAGCCTTTCTCTGGAGGGCCATGTCACAGCTCACAATGTGAGAGCCATGGCAGCCTCAATGGCTCATCTAAACTCTGTGTCTATTGACGACATCTGTCGAGCAGCCACTTGGGCCTCGGTTCATACCTTCACAGCCCATTACTGCTTGGACAAGGACTCCCGCCGGGATGCCTTGTTTGGTCAGGCTGTTCTCAAACACCTTTTCCATACCTAATCAACTCCTACCCACCATCCCTGGTAGGATGCCAGAGATCCATAGGAGGAAGTGGAGCCCTTTTCAGGGACACACAACTTCTGGGGACTCTCCCTGGCACCTAAAGCTAGGGAGTTCCCATATGTGATGACTACATTCCTGCTTGTTCCTGGAGATAGCATAGTTACTCACCTGTAACAGGTGATCTCCGGGAACAGCAGGAATTTAGTCCTCACAACCCACCCACCTCCCCTAGGAGTTGTATCTCTCTATCTGTCTCTTTCCTTTCCCTCTCTCACTCTTTGTCTCAGCTTTAAAACTCAACTGGAGAGAGGCAGTTGGGAAAGGCGGGAAGACAGCACGCAGGCGCTGTGGGATGCTCCCAAAAGCTTTCTGATTGGACGATGGGGAGCGTTCCCGCGCAGGTTCCGTCGGTACCGACGATACCCATATGTGAGGACTAAATTCGTGCTGTTCCCGGAGATCACCTGATACAGGTGAGTAACTATGCTTTTTCGTAACTCGGATCATCTGTTTGTGTTGTTTGGGGGACCTCGAAAGGGGGAAGCGGCATCGAAAGCTTCCATAGCTAGGTGGATCAAGGAAACCATTGCCTCTGCTTATTTGTTGCAGGGGCGGCAGGCGCCTGTGGGTCTGAAAGCACACTCTACTAGGACGCAGGCAGCTTCATGGGCGGAGCAAGGGTTAGTTCTGCCGGTGGAGATTTGTAAGGCGGCAACCTGGTCTTCACTTCATACGTTCAGCATGCACTACCGTTTGGATGTGCTGGCAGCGGAGGATGCCTGTTTCAGATCCCCGGTCTTGCGTGCCGGCTGGCAGGGTCCCTCCCGTTAGTACTGCTCTGTTATATCCCAGAGGTGGAGGACTAAACTGGAGGAATGATAAAGAAATTGTAATTACACTTACCTGTTAATTGTAGTTCCTTGAGTGACGACAGTTTAGTCCTCCTTCCCACCCAGAGGTGTTCGTTGTCTGGTTGAGCGCGGCACGCGTCTAGGACCACGAAGCACAATTGCAGGTGAGTTTTTTTTTCTCTTACTTCTCGGATCTCTAGTTCTCTCTTCTTTTTCCTTTAACTGTTGCCTGGCTTGGCAGGGAGCGGGCAGCTCTGATATTTGAGATCTCATCCCTTCCTTATAGAAGAGACGTTCATGTTTCATTTCTATGCGTTATGTTAATTTTTTTTTTTTTTTTTTGTATAATTGTTGTGCAGGCTTGTTTGTTGCTCTGTTTAGTCTGCTTTGTCAATAATTCACTGGGGGGCTGATGGGAGTTCCAGTACGCTACATCCACTGAGAGCAAGATTTTGATTGGTCCAGTCTCCATGCTGCCGGAGGAGGTGCACTACCCCAGAGGTGGAGGACTAAACTGTCGTCACTCAAGGAACTGCAATTACCAGGTAAGTGTAATTGCAATTTTTTAGCCTAGATTTGAAAAGGGCCAGAGAAGGCGTCTGACGTGCAGACTTGGGTAGTTAGTTCAGGCATAAGGAGCAGCAAGGTGAAAAGAGCGTGGAGTTAGCAGTAGAAGAGAAGGGCACAGATAGAAGTGATTTGCTAGAAGAGCTGAGTTCCTGAGTAGGGGTGTAGGGAGAGAGAAGAGAGGAAAGGTAGGGAGGAGCTGCAGAATGAATGCACTTATAGGTCAGCAGACATTTAAACTGGATGCGGAAACGGATAGGAAGCCAATGAAGAGACTTGAGAAGAGGGGTAATATGAGCATGACGAAGCTGGTGTAAGATTAGCCGTGCAGCAGTGTGTTGAACAGACTGAAGGGTAGAAAGATGATTCAGTGGGAGACCACAAGGAGTAGGTTACAATAGTCAAGATGGGAGGTGATTAAGGAGTGGATAAGTTTCTTAGTAGTGTGCTCAAAGGAATGGGCGGATTTTGTTGATGTTATAGAGAAAGAAACGCAGGTCTTGGCTATCAGATGGATGAGTGTGGAGAAGGAGCTGCCTCTGGGTTTTCTTGGCAATGTATCACCAGAAGTAGATTGCCAGGCCTTTTCTTCTGAGGCAATGGAGGGTAAAGTGAATTGCCCAAGGTCACAAGGAGTGCCAGTGGACTCGAACCCTTGATCTTCTGAGTACTAGGCAGTTGCTCTAACCACTAGGCTGCCGGTAGTAAGATATGTTTGGGTTTATATGCTTTTAGTTTATCTTTACAAGCATATTTATGCTGACGGCTATATTTATTTAAGAGCTAAACACAAAGTTTTAAATTGAGCACAGTTTTCAGTTGGCAACCACTTTAATGATTGTAGCAGTGGGGTGGCTTATCCCATCGTGATCTGTGTGTGGGAAACCTTGCTGCTGCGTTTTGAGCCAAATTTTTAAGCTGTTCAGCGCTCTTTGCCAGATTTATATAAATAACATGCCAATAATCAATCAAGGTGGGAGAAGACCACCACCACCACCACCACCTGCATAATTAACTGACAAATCTTGAGTATAAAAATGTTTGCCAAATGCTTTCTTTTTTCTACCACTAAAGCTATGTTTGGTTTTAAGGTAAGTCTAGGATCACATACTTTATTTTCATTTGGCACCCCCTTCTAGGAAGTTCATTTGGTATGGAGCAGTGCTATCCCATTACAGCTGTGTGTTCTTTCCAACCCAATGATTATAGTAATGAAAATATACATTAGGTGTAAAAACGTGTGCCTGTGATAGAAACAGCAGGTAGAGCTCATTATGTTGTTGTTTTTTTTATGTAGGTTAATACAATGATGTCTCCCCCTCCTCCCCCCACTGCCCTCAATATTAAAAGTTCACTGACTTTGTGATGTTTCTATTATCTATTGTTTAGCACTCTTTTTTTGCTTGTGTTGTACATTCCAGTAAAAGACACTAGATCTCCTGTTGCCTGCTGTGAATTTGCAGGGTTGCATGCAGCACTCTTCACTATTTCAGTGAGTGGTGGTGTGCTGGAAAAACAGGAAAACGGTGTACCTGGATTTAGGCAGTATCTTGTTTGCTTGAGTAAAGTCTCTAAATGTTATATAACCTTGGATGAATTTCTTCATTAATGCAGTTAAAAAAAATCTTTTTAAATAAATACATGCAGATTTAAAAACAAAACTGCTTCACAAAGGATGTTAGACTGTTCCCTGTGAGTTAAATTCTCCTATTTCAGACTAATGGGCATGTGCCTGTTTCTTTGTTGCAGTGATTCAACCCATTTCTACAGGATCACCCCCCCCCCCCCCCCCACTGGTCTGGTTTTCAGGATATATTTGATGAATGTGCAAGGTGTATGTGTATATGCAGGGCCAGCACATCCACTAGGTAGCTGCCTAAGGCGGCAGGCCATGAGGTTTGGCACACATGGTCAGTAGCTTCTGACCACCCCCCCTCCCAACAGGAAGTTGTGTCGGGGGGGTGTCAGAAGTGTCAGGTCATGTGTGCCACACAAAGCTGAGCCTTCCCCTGGTTCAAAAAGATGGAGTTGGTAGGTCAGGCATAGAGAAGCTCAAAGGGCGAGTAATGAATTGTGGATGGGTGGACTGGATAAGGCCGTATGGTCTTTTTGCCATCATGTTCTATGTTTTTGTGTGTTCTGCTTTCTCCAATTTCTTTTCCTTGGACTGTCCACTCTGTACTTACACGAAAGGCTGCCTCTTCTGTTTAAAAATCATAGCCCTTTTAGACAGCATGAATCTTTTTGTCCTAACGAGGCACATTATAAAAAAAAAATGTTCACTTTCGTAGTACCAGATTGTTCTTGCTTGTAGGGTGTTCCATTATTCCACTGGGGGTAAGATCTTGCCACTAGGATTGTAGAAGCCTACTGTGTAATAAAGAAACTGGTGTTCAGGATCCATGTAAGCCAGCTCACATAATTGTTTTGTTGAACATTATAGACTGGATACTCAATTTGGCCAGGAGCTTTTAGAACATTTATTTTTAATTGTCAGTAACCACTTGAATCCTCTTCTTGGTTCTTCTTCCTTTTCAGAACCCATTACTGTGCATTCTGTACAACTTAAGGAAAAGTGAATTTCTTTCAGTTGTAAATTCTCTTCCCCCTCTGTGCATCCTAGTGACCCTTGGGGGGGGGGGGGGGGATTGAGCAGGATGCATCTGTGCTGTATGGTCTTGAAGCTATGGAAATTGTTGATAGGAGAAGGTAGAATCAAATATTTTTGAGCCCGATTGACTAGGCTTTTCTGCCTATCTTGTAGGAAAAGGAATAACCAATTAATCAGCATTGTTGAAACCTAGCACAGAAAATAATTTGCAGGCAAGAGAAAATTATCCATTTCTGTGATTTATTACATGGTTTTCGGTTCCAAGGAGACACTATAGATTAAACTACAGAATTTATCTTTCTTTGAGTGGCTGCAAAAGCAAGGATAACCCCACCCCCATGCTGTCCTTGCCCTTACTGTCTGAAGAAAAATGTAAATTCTGCATATCACTTCTTCGTTGTCTTAGAATGTATGTTGTCACTGTTGAAAAGTTCTCCATCACAGCATGCAATAAAACATCTACTATAAAATATCAATGATTATAAGATAATTAGTATTTCAGTGGCTTATACCACGGACATGAATATGACTAGTTCTCATTTGACAGAAAAGGATTTACTGTGACAGAACCAAAAATAAGGGAAAGTGTCCCTTCCAGAAGATCTTGTAATCGCATTAAAATCAGCAGTCGTTTCTAGAATATACATCAATAAATTTACATTCCTTGAATGCTTTTCTCATTTTGTTGTCAGTGAGTCAGGCTTGCATACGTTTTTAAAAAAAATGTTTCACTCATCAACATTCTGTAATCCACACTTTTCAAGGGAAACTGTTTTACTGGGGACAAAGCATATATTCCAAACAGAAATGCAACAATTGGATACATCTCCACCCTGCTGAGTTAGTACGTTTGTGGGAATACTTTTAATGGTTCTTCCTGTGAGTGTTGAAAGAGGTCTCTACTAACATTCGTTATAAGGCATATGGGGATAGACTTAAAGATTCCAGTATGTATACTTTTTGGAGGAAAGGTGGGAGAGGGAGAGGTATGATAGAGATGTTTAAATATCTCCATGGCATAAATGCACAAGAGGAGAGCCTCTTTCAGTTGAAAGTAAGCTCTGCAATGAGGGGACATAGGATGAGGGTGAAAGGGGATAGACTCAGGAGTAATATGCGGAAATATTTCTTTACAGAAAGAGTGGTAGATGTATAGAATAGTCTCCCAGTGGAGGTAGTAGATAAGAGGGCTGTATCTGAATTCAAGAAGCATGAGACAAACACCTCCCTGTCCTTCCATACCAATTACTACAGTCCCTTTTTTCCCTTAGAGGATAAGAAATATGGTCTTTATCTGCCGTCATGTTTCTATGTAACTTTGCACATGTAAGTTTGCCAGTATTAGATTGTTTTTGTTACCAAACTCTGTCAAGTTCCTTGAAGAGTTGAGCGGCAATCTTAAGTCATGTCGCAGTCATCTCAATGCCATGTACTGGGTATGCCAGAGCCCTGGGTTCCAAAAGGCCCAGCTCCCCCACAACTCAATGGTTGTGGAGTCGGCCATGCGCCAGCTTAAGAGCCAAAAGACACACTTGTCGATGCTACCCAGCAGGGAGGTCCAAACCTTCGACGCCCTTGGCCGAAAGGCTTTTCAGGGCTTGATACTGACATGCCGAAACCACTCATACCAGCTCTACATCTGCGTGTACCTGAAGGAACTGTCGAGGGAGCTTGGTGGATTCACGGCAGACCTCAATGGAGAACCCTTAAAGTTCAAGCCCCTAATCTCAGTGGTAAAGGAATGTTCAAAGTTCCTGTCCCGAGCAGCCTATGATGGCTTAGAGTTATCGGCTAGGGTAGCTGCTGCATGTATCGGGGCATGATGCCAAGCATGGCTGTAGTCATCCGACATGGAACAATGGGTACAGGACAAACTGATTGATGTCCCCTGCACAGGTGAAAACCTGTTTGGGAAACCCATGGTGGACAAAGCAGCGGAGATAGAGACAGAGTATGTGACGAGAACCAGGCTTTCAAAAAAGACCTTGGTGCAACCCCGAAAGAAAACTTGGGGGAAAAAGCCCTTCTTCCCAAGGAAGAAAGGGGGCTTCAGTACTACTCTACACTTTCAAACCTTCTCGGACCCTCAGCAGGTGTAGCAACAAATGGCCAGGGTCATGGTCCCAGAAAGCATAAAGCCTCGAAGCCCCAGGCACCGGCTCAGCGGTGCAATCCCCATACCCCCAGGGGGTCCTTTGCTGTCCACAGGGGGGTCCCTAGTCCCATTTGCCCACAGGTGGACAGACATCACCACTGATGTCTGGGTGTTACAGGTAGTCAAGGAGGGTTACCTTCTCCACCTACATCAAACACCATCCCCGTTCTTCTCAGGAGAGCCCACCAGGCCTCTCTTTCACCAGACCTTGCTGCTCACCGAGCTAGCAGGGCTACTCTGGGACAAAGCAGTGGAACCAGTCCCAAAACACCTCTAGGGCACCATCTTCTAATTCAGGTACTTCTGCATCCCCAAGAGGTCTGGGGGCCCTCAGGCCCATCCTGGACATGCGAGAGTTCAACAGGTTTCTGGTCAGTGAGAAGTTCAAGATGCTGTCTCTTGGAACACTGCTGCCATTCCTTCAGCAGGGAGACCTAAAGGATGCTTACACTTGCAACCTAATCTACCCCAGCCATAGAAAATACCTCCAGTTCATGGTTGGGAGACCACACCACCAATACAGAGTACTGCCCTTTGGGCTAGCCTCGTCTCCAAGGGTCTTCACAAAATGCCTTGCAGTGGTCACAGCCCATCTCAGGCTTCAAGGGGGTTTTGTCTTCCTCTACATGGACGATTAGCTCATAAAGGGGGCCACAGCTGCAGAGGCACAATGCGCCACCGGACACACCATAAATGCCCTACAGCACCTGAGGTTTGTCATAAACTACCCCAAGTCCCACCTCGCTCCTGCTCAGAGCCTAGCGTTCATAAGGGCACAGCTGGATACCCTTCAGGCAAAAGGCTTCATCCCTCAGGAGAGGTCAGCATGCCTCGGAACTAGCTGCAGAGGTGCAACAGTGCAGGGCACTATCCACTCGGCTTCTCCGCCTACTGGGACATATGTCCTCCATGGTCTACGTGACCCCAGATGCCCACCTACACATGAGAGCAGCCCAGTGATGCCTCTGCTCTCAGTGGATCCATGCTACAGGCAGGCTCAGGGACAAGGGTGCACATGACCCGCCAGCTGACATGCTCCCTCGGATGGTGGCAGAATCCAGGTCACCTTCAGGCTGGGATACCCTTTCAGGCACCTACCCCCAGAAAGTCCTCATCACGGATGCCTCTCTAATGGGCTGGGAAGTGCATTGCGACAACCTCCAGACACAAGGCTGCTGGTCCTGGAGGGAATCCGAAATGCAGATCAACCAATCAGCTGGAAACCAGGGCCATATTCCTGGCCCTCAAGGCCTTCCGCCACCATCTACAGCACCACGCGGTGTTGATCCAGACGGACAGTCAGGTCATGATCTACTTGAACAAACAGGGGGGGGGGGGAACGGGGTCGTACCCCCTCTGCCAGGAGGCAGTAGCCCTCTGCTCTTATGCCACACACAGCGGGATGCTTCTGAGAGCGGTCTACCTTCCAGGCCAAGACAATATCTTGACGGACAAGTTGGGCAGGGTACTCCAGCCGCACGAGTGGCACCTGGACCCAGCAGTGACCTTCAAGGCTGTTCTGGCTCTGGGGCATCCCAGTGATGGACCTATTTGCCAGCCCAGACAATCCTTTCTGCTCCCACCAATCACACCTGTCTTGGGTAGCGGCAGATGCATTCCTCAACCTGTGGTTGGAAGGCCTCCTGTACGCCTCTCCCCTCCCCTCCAACAGTGCTGTTCGCCAAGACCCTGTTCAAGGCTCAACGTGACAGAGCATTGCTAGTGCTGATAGCCCCTCTGTGGCCCAGACAGCCCTGGTTCCTACTGCTCCTCTCCTTATCGATGGTACGGCTTATTCCCCTGGGCCAAGCCCCAGGATTACTCTCGCAGGTACAGGGCACTCTTCTACCCCCCAACCTGGGGTCCCCCTCGCTCATGGCTGATGAAAGGGTAGCACTAGCCCCCTTCAACCTTCCACAGGACGTGGAAGACATCCTCCTAGTCTCTCGGAAGGTCTCTACGAGAAGGGTGTACGTCCTTAAGTGCCGATGTTTCTCACTGTGGTGCACAGAGAAAAGGACAGACCTGTTCTCCTGCTCAGTACACATGGTGCTCCACCTATTGCAGACGGGACTGAAATCCAACTCTGTCAGAGTACACCTAAGCGCCATCACAGAGCATCACCTCTCCATCAAGGGGAATCCCCCTCTATGCTCAGCCCCTTGTGTCTTGGTTCCTACAGGGCCTCATGTTGTCCAAACCCTCTGGCGGCAGAATGCGACCTTTAATGTGGTACTCTTGCAACTCACTAAGCCTGTGTTTGAGCCTTTAGCTACCTGGTACCTGCTCTCCTGGAAGGTCGCCTTCCTGGTAGCACTCGCATTAGCTCGTAGAGTTAGTGAGCTCCAGGTTCTGATGGCAGAGCCTCCTTAGATGAGGTTCTACAAGAACAGGGTGCTTCCGCATACATCTTGAGTTTCTGCCGAAGGTGGTGCCCTCATTCTACCTCAATCAGGAGATGGTGCTCCCCACCTTCTTTCCCAGGCCTCACGCTGGCAGGGCGGAGACCATTTTCCATAGTCTGGATTGCAAGAGAGCCCTGTCCTGCCTGCAATGGACCCAGGGCCACCGCAAAGCTCAGCAGCTTTTTGTATCCTATGACTCCAGCCATCTGGGGATCCCAGTAACTAAGCAAACTCTGTCCACTTGAGTGGCAGACTGCATTGCCCTTGCCTGTAAGCAAGCAGGGATCCCACTGGATCAGAGAGTCATGGCACACTGCTTCAGAGCCATGGCTACTTTTGTGACCAATCTGCCACCTGGTCTTCGGGCCATACCTTCGCAGTTCACTACTGCCAGGGGAGGGAGTCCCAACGGGACAGTGCCTTCAGCCAGGCTGTACTCCGTAATCTTTTCGGGGTGTAGGCAACTCCTGCCCTCTGACCCTTCTGTGTTCAGGCTACCGGAGTGCTGGTGTTCACTGGATGCTTGAGTTTTGCGAGAGTCTCTCTCTCGGGACTCGACTGCTGCTGGTCACGGCTCTCCCTTTGCAGTAGCATTTTTCTTTTGGTTATAGGTTCTCGGTAGCCTGTAGCTGGGGAGTTCCATATATGAGGACTGACTTCCTGCTTATTCCCAGAGAAAGTGTAGTTACTCACCTGTAACAAGTGTTCTCTGAGGACAGCAGGAATCAGTCCTAACACCCCCCCCCCTTTCCTCTCTTTGGTGTTGCTTCTTTACCATCTTATATTTTTGCCGTCTTAGCTATGTCATTAGACTGAAGCAAGATGGCACCCTTGAGTAGGAAGTGGACCACACTATCTCCAGGAACAAGCAGGAATAAGTCCTCACATATGGGTACGTCGGTACCGACGGAGCCTGCGCGGGAAAGCTCCCCAGCTTCCTAGAATGGAAGCTTTTGGGACCTCCCACTGCACATGCGCACTGCCTTCCCGCCTTCCTGAACAGCTCTCCTCAGTTTCTCTTTTCCGCGGAGCCAGCAGGTCGTGTATCCTGTCACCGCTGAAGAAATTGTAGTTTTTTTGTTTTGTTTCTTTAGACCGCGTACCTGCCTTCCCATACCGATACCGGTATCGCCGGTCTTCCTTTTTCTTTCTTAAAAAAATTATTTTCTTTTATTATTTTTTCAGCACTTGGTCACTTCAGTTAGGCCTTCAGGCCTACTTTAATTCTCCACATGGAGAAGCCAGCCCCTGGATTTAAGAAGTGTACCAAGTGTACTGCTGTAATATCAGTCACAGACACCCATGAATGGTGTCTTAAATGTTTGGGGCCTGACCACTCCATTCCGGACTGCCCTTCCTGCTCCCAAATGTCTAAGCGTGGGCTGCAGAACCGGGCCAACAAATTCCATGTGCTGTTTGCTTCAGAGAATCCAACATCACAGTCATCCAGGTCATCATCCCCGGATGGATCTCAGGTAACCAAACCTTCTGTGGGCAAGTCCTCAAAGAGCAAATCTCCTTCAAAGCATCGAGAGGCTCTTAGTTTTGAGGACCCTGCCCCAGCCAAACAGCCCCGGCGGGAAGCCCTACCTTCCAAAACGCCAATACAGGGGCTACAGGTTGACATCGATGGCACGGCCTCGACAGATCACCTGTTGGACTGCTCTGGGGTACCGGCCCATACCGGTACCGACATCCAGGCAGCCGTGGCGTCTATGGGCAATACTGTCCAATCCATGCAGCAGGCCGTCATGGCTTTCATTAAAGCTGCAACGCCATCGGTACCGCTTCCAGCGGTTCCGGGCCCGGTTCCGGTATCGTCCGCCATGCCGGAACCCAGGCCTTCCTCTTCTAAACGCAAATCGGTACCGTATGGGCTTTCGCTCCATACCGCTTCCATACCCGGTACGCCCGATGTCGATACCGATCGGTATGCGTATCGTGCGTTGGAGGAAACTAGAGAATACACCGATTCCTCTGAGGATTTTGTCTCCTCTGATGAGTCTGCAGAGCTCTCCCTTGACCTTCCTGAGGAACCTTCTTCTCCAAAAAGGAGAATGTCTCCTCCAGAGGATTTGTCCTTTCAGGACTTTATTTTAGAAATGGCTAAAGGCCTTTCTATCACTACCTCCTCTGAAAGGGAACCAAGGTCAAAAAGATTGGATATTTTAGGATACTCTAAGTCTCCTAAAGAAGCAGTTACTCTGCCTATCCATGAAATCCTTCAGGAACAATTGATGGATTTCTGGGAGAACCCTTTAACTCTGTCTCCTTATTCCCGTAGGTTGGACACCATGTATCGGGTCCCTCCTTCTCCTGGTTTTCAGAAAACTCAATTGCCTCACCACTCCATTGTGGTAAAGTCTGCAATGAAAAAGATCAAGAGTACTAAAAGGCACTCTTCTACACCTCCAGGAAGGGAATGTAAGACACTAGACTCTTTTGGTAGGAAAATCTTCCAGGCTAGTATGCTTATAGCCAGGATTAATTCCTACAGCCTCTATATGGGCATGTTCCTAGGGGAACTTGCCAAGAAAGTACGGCATTTTGCCTCCCTTATCCCTGAGGATAAACAGGAGGACTTCCTTTCTGTTGTGAAACAACTTTTAGATGTTTCTAAGTTCTCCAACAGAGCTGCCTTTGATTCCTTCGAAGGAGCCAGCAGAGCTTCTGGCATTGCTATCGCAGCCAGACGTCTGGCCTGGCTCCAGGCTTCTGATCTGGAACCCTGGGTTCTAGATGGCTTACGGAATCTGCCCTGTACAGGTGAGAACTTATTCGGTGCAGAGTGGCAGGTTAAGGCCACTCAAATGGACGCTGAAAATGCCACCTTAGAGAGACTTTCTAAGTCCACTTCTACTCCCACTAAGAAGAAGTCTTTCAAGAGGCCTTATTATAAGAAGGCCAGATATGCATCCAATACTGGCCAGCAATCTTCTCAACCTCGTTTTGCGGCTAAACGTCAGCAAACGAAACAAGCAAGAGCAAAGCCTGCAGCAGCTACTGCAGCTCAACAGGCTCCACCCCCTCAGGGGTTTTGACTTGCCCCTAGAGAACTTGCCATTCCTGGTTCTGGACCAACCAGAACCTCTCACCATACCTGGAAGGTTAGCTCACTTTGCTCCCAGATGGGAACAGATCACAACAGAGCAATGGACCCTCTCTATCATCCGAGAGGGTTACAAACTTCATTTCTCCAGCCTTCCTCCTCATCACATGGTGAGACCCTTCAATTCTCCATCTCCTCTCCTAGCCCTGTTGGATCAGGAGATCTCTTCTCTGCTTGCCCAAGGGGCCATAGAAGAGGTTCCTCTTCATCAACAGGGGTCAGGTTTCTACTCCCCCTATTTTCTCATTCCAAAGAAGACAGGGGGATTCAGACCAATCCTAGATCTGAGAGAATTGAACAAATTTCTGTACAAGGAGAAATTCAAAATGCTCTCTTTGGGCATTCTCCTTCCATACCTTCAGAGTCAGGACTGGCTTTGTTCTCTAGACCTGCAGGATGCGTATACACATCTACTCATCCATCCCTCCCACAGAAAATATCTTCGCTTTCTGTTCAGGGGAAGTCATTACCAATACAGAGTACTTCCCTTCGGTCTCTCGCCTCTGCCCCAAGAGTCTTTACCAAATGCATGGCAGTCGTAGCCGCATTTCTCAGAAGCATGGGGATTTTCGTATTCCCATATCTGGACGACTGGCTCATTCGAGCTCCAACTCAGTCGCAGGCCCAGATTTCCCTAGACCGCACAAGGAACCTTCTGCAGTATCTGGGACTGGTGTGAAACCTTCCCAAGTCTCAACTCAGCCCTACTCAGTCTCTAGAATTCATAGGGGCCCGGTTGGACACCACCACTGCAAGAGCCTACCTTCCACTGGTTCGGGGTCAGCGTCTGCTGAGCTTGGCCTCCCAAGCCCAGTCCAGTACTCACTTGACAGCCAGGGAAATGCTACGCCTCCTGGGCCATATGGCCTCCACAGTACATGTGGTGCCCTATGCTCGTCTTCATATGAGAGCAGCTCAATGGACCCTGGCCACCCAGTGGACTCAGGCGTCGGGAGCACTCTCAGACCAAATACAAACCTCAAACCGTCTGTCTTGGTCCCTCCATTGGTGGATATCCACCAAGAATCTGTTGTTGGGGGCTCCCTTTCAGCCCTTGCTACCCCAAGCAACCCTCACAACAGATGCCTCCCAATTGGGGTGGGGAGCCCATCTGCTAACTCTCTCCACTCAGGGCACTTGGTCTCCACAGGAGGCCACCCTTCATATCAACCTCCTGGAACTGCGAGCAATTTACCTTGCCCTCAAGGTCTTCCATACCCTCCTTGCCAACCTGACTGTCCTGGTTCAGACAGACAATCAGGTGGCCATGTTTTACATAAACAAACAAGGAGGAACGGGCTCTCTGTCGCTTTGCAACGAAGCTCTCAGATTATGGGCCTTCGCCAGAGAGCACCAAATTCATCTGCTAGCAGTGTACCTTCCAGGAGTTCAAAACTCTCGAGCAGACAGGCTCAGTCGAGTTCTGCTGCCACACGAGTGGTCCCTACACGTGGACCAGATAACCAGAATCTTTCAGGAATGGGGGACCCCGGACATAGACCTCTTTGCAAGTCCGTGGAATGCCAAACTTCCCCGGTTCTGTTCCAGGACTCCATGTCAGGAAGCTCAGGCCACGGACGCCTTTCTCCTCCATTGGGGTCAGGCGTTCCTATATGCCTTTCCACCCATTCCACTGATTCCCAAGACTCTGTTCAAACTCCAGAGAGATCACGGCTCTATGATCCTCATAGCTCCACGCTGGCCACGCCAAGTGTGGTTCCCTCTGCTTCTACAGCTCTCCCAGGGATCCTCCCTGGACTTAGGAGCTGCACCAGACCTTCTGTCTCAGGAGGACGGGACTTTGTGGCACCCAAACCCCAAATCCCTACATCTCCGAGCTTGGTTACTGAAGGCTTAAGTCTTCAAGACTTTAATCTTTCTCAACCTGTGAAAGATATCCTTCATGCCTCTAGGAAACCTTCCACGAGGCGGTCTTATGCTTTCAAATGGAAACGTTTTTCCATTTGGTGTGCTCAGCAGGGCCTTGACCCTCTGGCACTTCCTTTGAATTCCCTCTTAGACTATCTCCTGCATCTTTCCAATGCAGGCCTTAAGACGAATTCTGTAAGAGTCCATTTAAGTGCTATTTCAGCATCCCTGAAACCTGTAAATGGACAACCTATCTCCTCTCATCCTCTTGTTGCAAGATTCATGAGAGGCCTGACCCTCACTAAACCTCCCATCAGACCCCCCCCGGTCGCATGGGATTTGAATCTAGTGCTTGGTCAGCTTATGAAGCCACCTTTTGAGCCGTTATTTTCTACCTCCTTGAAATTTCTTTCCTGGAAGGTATTATTCCTAATTGCAGTCACTTCCGCTCGTCGCATCAGCGAACTGCAGGCTCTAGTGGCTAATCCACCTTATACAAGATTTCATCATGACAAGGTGGTCCTTAGGACGAATCCCCACTTTATGCCTAAAGTGGTCTCGCCTTTTCATCTTAATCAAGAGGTATATCTACCTGTATTTTTTCCGGCTCCTCATGCCTCCAGTGCAGAGAGGAACCTTCATACTCTGGATTGTAAAAGAGCTCTAGCCTTTTACCTTAATAGGACTCAGCCACATCGAAAGTCTTCTCAACTTTTCGTGGCTTTTGATCCTTCACATTTGGGACTTCCAGTCTCCAAGCGTACACTTTCCAATTGGATTGCTCAGTGTATTTCCTTTGCTTACCAGAGTAAAAACATTTCTCTGGAAGGCCATGTCACAGCTCACAATGTGAGAGCCATGGCAACTTCTATGGCTCATCTGCACTCTGTTTCCATTGATCAGATCTGTCGAGCCGCTACCTGGGCCTCGGTTCATACCTTCACTGCCCATTACTGTTTGGACAAAGACTCCCGCCGGGATGCCTTGTTTGGCCAGGCTGTCCTCAAACACCTGTTCCATTCTTAGACAACTCCTGCCCACCTTCCCAGGATGGATGCCTGAGATCCATACGAAGATGGCGAACCTTGACAGGGGATCCCACGCATCTAAGCTAGGGAGTCCCCATATGTGAGGACTTATTCCTGCTTGTTCCTGGAGATAGCACAGTTACTTACCTGTAACAGGTGATCTCTGGGAACAGCAGGAATTAGTCCTCACAACCCACCCACCTCCCCTAGGAGTTGTATCTTTTATCTATCTATCTTCCTGTCCTCTCTCTATTGACTCAGCTATAAACTCGAAACTGAGGAGAGCTGTTCAGGAAGGCGGGAAGGCAGTGCGCATGTGCAGTGGGAGGTCCCAAAAGCTTCCATTCTAGGAAGCTGGGGAGCTTTCCCGCGCAGGCTCCGTCGGTACCGACGTACCCATATGTGAGGACTAATTCCTGCTGTTCCCAGAGATCACCTGTTACAGGTAAGTAACTGTGCTTTCCTTGAAAGCTGGGGAGATGCTCCTGCACGGGCTCTGTCTGCACTGACGTCACCCATACGTGAGGACTGATTTCTGCTGTCCCTGGAGAACACATGTTACAGGTGTGTAACTATGCTTTCTGACCATTAAGAACATGAGAATTGCCATACTGGGTCAGACCAAAGGTCCATCAAGCTCATTATCCTGCTTTCAGTTTTTCTGGAAGCAGCAAGATTCCATGTTGCTTACTCCCAAGTCTACCTCAACAGCTTATAAACTTTTCACACAGAAACTTGTGCAAACTTTTTTTTTTTTTTAAATCCAGCTAGAGAAACTGCTTTTTCCATATCATCCTGCTAGACCATGCCAGACAAGTGAGTTGTGTTCTCTTACCAGTAGATGAGTGGAGACAGCCAATGAAATGCCCAGATTTCAATGACATCACTCCCATGCCTCTTATCAGCCCAAGCCACTAGGGGCAACTCAGTATATTTCTGTATTTTTCTGTCTCCTGCAGATGGTGGTTGGATTTTTTTCAGCTCTGATAAAATCTGAACAAATAAAGATTTGATTGAGAGGAAAAAGACTGCATTCGTTCGTGAGCGACCACCTGTGGGTGGCTTTCTCACCTGCGCGCGTGGGAGGCTCCACTAGACTGTGGTCTTTTTGGAAGCCAAAGGAGGAGGGAAAATTGGTTCAGCACCAGGCTCTTATGTTAAGTACCTGTTGAGCAGCCAGAAAATTGGAAGTATTTGGATGGATTTAAGCTGCCTTACACAACCTCAATACCCCCTTCCTTCTCCTCTGTCCTCTCTGCTCTCCCCCGAAGACTGAAAATGGCTCAGAGGTATGTGACTGCAAGTCTATTTTAGAAAGAAGAAAAAAAAACTGTATCTGGAGAGTAGCACTGAGTGTGGCATGCTTTGCCCTGCCTGGGGCTCCTAGAGGGTGAGTACCAAGACATAGCCTTATCATTGTCCTAGGGCTCTAGGGCTTTCTCCTTTGCTGCCCCCACCCTTTGGAACGAACTCCCAATAACTCTTTGCGTGATAAAAGACATTCATCAATTCAAAAAAGAACTCAAAACCTACCTCTTTTCCGACCATTTTGAACTCTCCCCTATAGCCAGCAAACACAGAAACATACCCACAAAGCTCATGAAACCACAAATGATTAACTCAGACAGCCCCTCCGCTATTAATACACATCTCTAACGATGGAAAAGGAAAACCCAAAACTCGCACATGTTCAATTGAGATATATGTTTAATATCATATTGTCCTAGGCAACATAGAAAATATTGTCTAATGTCTACCTATCCTATGTAAAAAGTTCCATGTAAATAGTTTGAAAATGTTCCATGCAGTGTTACATGTACATAGTTACAAATATCGTTCCATGTAAAGTATACCAAAGTATACAAAATTGTTAACTGTTCAATGTAAACCGCCCTTGATCTCTGGAAGGGGCGGTATAGAAGAAATAGATAAATAAATTAAATAAATAGATAAACGTATCCATTTTTGGGCATAAGTTGGGGTGAACTGCTGGCGACCATTGGCTTGGTGTCGGGGCTTCCCACTCTTTTCCAATGCGTGCTGATTAGCATTTTCTGGGTGTTTTGCACGCCTTGCACCCAGGCGGTCCCAGCACATATTCTACCTAAGTGGCTCCAACGTACGTTCTTTCCAGACCTTTAAATACTTAAAGAAAAATGATGAACAAACAAACCTCTTCCAAAGACGGGGAAGCTGTAAAACTAGAGGGCATAACATGAAGCTGCAAGGTGGTAAATTGAAAGGCAATGTCAGGAAATATTTTTTCACTGAAAGGGTGGTAGATGCTTGGAATGCCCTCCTGATGGACGTGGTGGGGGCAAACACGGTGACAGAATTCAAAATGGCATGGGACAAACACAGTGGATCCCTTTACAGCAACAGGATAAAAACAAAATAAACTGAAACATATAACTTCTGAACCATCTAACGTCTCAACAAAAAGGGGTGTCCTACATGGAGTGGTGGGTTCACCCCTTAACAAAGACATGGAGAGGGGTGGCCTGCACCTACTCTTGCCATCTTGCTGGGCAGACTAGATGGACCATGCTGGTCTTTATCTGCCGTCATCTACTATGTTACTATGTAACGCATGCTCTATTAGTGTGCACTCTTGTGTCTACGCAGCCTTAGCATGTGCAAATGTTTTGTCTTGCCTTAACTTTGTCATATTCCAGGAAGCATTGTTTGACCTGTGGCAAGCGAAGAGCCTCATCACTGGATTCATCTTGCATGGCAGCTTCTGACTTGTCATTGATGGGGCCCATTTCTCTTCTTTCACTGAGGGGATTCGGTTGGCCTGACATTTTCCATCTCAAGGTAGGAGGCGACTGATGGCGCTGTTGGTAAGAATAATAGCCTGGCCTTAGATTCTGGTGACTGTGCTTCTGGCTGCTCCCCTTCTTCTCAGAAAAGGGAGTTCCCAGAATCTGGGTTGTCCTCCCTGGAATTCTTTTCCTTCTACAGCAAGCCTGTTCCTTTTCGTGTGGAACTCAGACCCTGCAGTCTTTAGATTCCCTGAAGCTCAGTCAGGTGAGGGATGGGCAAATTATAGAAACTCGGAGTGATTGCCGCCTTTTAAGCAACCCAGACACAGGTTACATTCAGGAGATATGGATTGGCGGGGTCTTTCTGAGATTTGGATTTGAATGCTGATTCTGACATCTTGGTTGAGGAATCTGATGTGGAGGAAGAAGTGCTTTCATCTGCAGAGGATCATGTGGAGGCTGGCATTATCTGCCTGTTTTGGAAGAGAGAACTGGCGGTATTGATTGCTTGAGTTTCATCTACCAGGTATTTGGCTGACGCTCCAGCGGCAGAAGCAGGGGCCGCAGGTTCAATTGCTCTTATAGGCAGTGTATAAATTCACGACAGTCTTCCCATTTCCAGAAATTATCAAGAACCCAGTTCAAAAAACGTGGTATAAAGGAAGGAATACTTTATTTGATATATTTCTTACACCATGATGTCCATCATGGTGTAAGAGATATATCAAATAAAGTATTCCTTCCTTTATACCACGTTTTTTGGATTGGGTTCTTATTGTTTGTGGCATACTGGTTTTTTTTTTGGCAGAAATTATCAAGAACATGTTCTAGTCGGAATGGGACCTTCCTAATTCTCCGCCTAAGGGGTTAAAGGGGTGTGTGTAAGAGGATGTTTGCCCCCAGGAAGAGGAGTGTGTTGCATGGTCTGGCATGCCCAGGGTGGATGCGCAGGTCATGGCGGTCACGAAGCAGGCCTCCATTCCCATGGACACTGGATAGAAAAGTGGACTCTGCTGAAGAGCCAATTTGCAGCAGCAGCTGCTATTCTCCTGTTGGCGGTATATGCAGGCCTGATGTCTCGAGCCCTGCTCCTCTGGATTCAGTCTATCCTGCTGGATAATACTACCCCTCCTTTGGAGTAGATTACTGCCTGCCTTCTGATGACATGTATGTTCTAATCCATTTGGCAGCTAGGGATATTGCCCTGTTGATGGTGATGCGGAGTTGGATTTGGCTTTGTCAGTGGACAGCAGATATGACTTCCAAAGCCTGGCTAATTCAACTGGTCTCAAGGGAGGAAGCTTCTTTTGGGGGGCCATTTTGGAAATGTCGTTGAAGGTCTTGGATGAGGTCAAGCCTTATCACCTTCCAGAAGATAGGCTGAAAGGGCCTAGGAAGCGTATAGGGCCACTCCCTCTCTAGCATCCACCCATTCCTTGTGGGCACACTGGACTGACTTCTGGGATCTCAGGGCTTCCATTGCCTTCTTCCCCTTCTGGATTTCAGACCCATAATCGGCTCTTTCAGAGAGCTCATGGGCCCATGGTCTCTGTCCTCTCTAAAGGGGGTCCCTCTAGTTCGACACAATGAAGGTTTGGGGGCCCATCCCCGGATGTCACCAAGCATTGCTGGGTGCTAGACACCATTCAAAGCATCTATGTGCTGGACTGCAAGCTGCCGATCCTGGAGGCATTCATTTTCTCTCCATGTGGTTTGGCGGACAAGAGAGCCACCACATGGGTCATATTGGACAAGCTACTGCATTTGAAGGCAGTGGTGCCAGTGCCCCTGGCCAAGTGGGACAAGGGCAGATATT
Organism: Ichthyophis bannanicus; assembly: GCA_033557465.1. Lineage (NCBI taxonomy): Eukaryota > Metazoa > Chordata > Amphibia > Gymnophiona > Ichthyophiidae > Ichthyophis > Ichthyophis bannanicus. The sequence continues at coordinate 1,621,307,424 of CM066032.1, forward strand.
CCATTTATTTTGGAGTGCCAAAGAAAGATGGCTCCTTCCAACCAGTGCTTGACCTCAAGGGGGTCAATGCTCATTTGTGCATGTTGTGCTTCCGAATGGAAACTCTGAGTTCTCCAGGAACAAGCAGGAAGTCAGTTCTCACTTATGAGTGATGTCGGCACCTACTGAGCCCGCGCGGAGCAATTCCCCAGCTTTCAAAGAAAACCTTTGGGATTACTGCCACTCATGCGTGGTTCTCATCCCGCCCAAGGGTGCCATCTTGCTCAGTCTCCCTTTTTCCATAGAGCCCTTTGGATGCAGGTCCTCGTCCCTCGGAAAACATTTTTCGTTTTCGGCCTACTGGCCTTCTATTTTCCTGTTGCACCAGTCCTCTACCCGTCCTTCCCCTGCTCTACCTTTTTCGAGCTGATAGGGGATAGTTTTCTTCGCCTTTTTTGCCAACGGGCTTCTCACCCTTCATTCTTTACCCTAACCGCTGGCTGCGTGGGTCTTTGACCTCGCGGGGCCATTTTTGCCCCTATGGCCACAGGAGTCAAAAAATGCGATAGATGCTCTAAGAACATGTCGCTTACAGACACCCATGACTGTTGTCTGCGGTGCCTCGGTGCTGATCATGATCCGGAGCTCTGTTCGCTCTGTAAGAAAATGTCCTCTAAAGCCCTGCTCAGTCGTAAGCAGAAGTCCGAAGACAATTTCAGAAAGGCCGCCTCGGAATCCCTAGTGGCGCCCTCGGTCATCTCTCCGGTGGGATCCCCCACCTCGGCCCTGCGCTCTCGGTGGCACTCTGACCAGGGGTCCCCTGAAGTGGAGCGGCGCAACAAGAAGAAGGCCTCAAAGTCGCTTTTGGGGGCTTCTGGCAAGTGCGAGCGTTCCCGCACTCGGTCACTTAGCTCTCTTTGGCGTTCCCGAGAGTTGGACAAGGAGTGGCCCCGTAAGGTACCCCACATAGATACGGAGGCTTCTGACGAAGGTGCCCAGTCTCCTGAGGGCCGTCTCGGTGAGGACCCCCTCTCCTCCTCGATGCCCGACACGGTGACCCAGGGATTGGCATCAGAGGGCCCCACGCCCACATGGGAGTCCTGGGTCACCATGGTTCAACAACACGCTAAAACAAATGAAAAAAGAACTAAGAAAAATAGAACATAAATGGCGCAAAACCAAATCAATCATCAACAAGGAAATATATAACAACCATCTCACAAAATACAAAGATACCTTAGATAATACAAAAAAATCTTATTTCGCCGCAATCTTATCAAAATCTTATAACAGACCACGAGAACTATTCTCCATTGTTAGAAATCTTACTAATAATCCTCAAACATCTAACACTGAAATCACTGAAATTTCGGTACAAACCTTAGCCAGCCACTATCAAAACAAATCTATGCAACCTATAATGACTCTAAACAATACAAATACAGTTCATCACTGCTCAGATGAATGGTCAAAATTTCACCCTATATCAAAAGACGCACTAAAGAACATCATTTCTAACCTCAACACCACAACATCCTTTCTTGATCCATGCCCAGTAACATGGATAAAAAGTACACTCCCAATACTACTATCGTACATCCTCCCCATAGTCAACCTCTCGTTACTTCAAGGACACCTCCCATCTACGCTCAAACACGCACAAATCCGTCCAATTCTCAAAAACAACACGCTTGACAAAACATCACCAAAATCATACAGACCCATTTCAAGTATCCCTTTTTTGGCTAAAATAATAGAAAAAGCGGTACAAATTCAGACACAACAATACCTAGATTCATCCTACCCACTTGATGAGCACCAGTATGGATTTAGGCCTCAACATGGAGTCGAAACACTCCTAACAGTCTTAACTGATGTACTACTCAAAGGGATTGATAATCATAAACAAGCATTTATGCTCTTATTTATTGATATTTCGGCTGCATTTGATAGTGTTCACCACACTATAATGCTTAATAACCTGAAATAAATAGGAATAAATGACACTGTACATAAATGGTTTACCTCTTACTTAAATAATAGAACACAAAATGTAAGAATTGGTAACCAAACATCAACCATATATAAACAAGAAATTGGACTCCCACGAGGCTCTGCACTATCAGCTCTCCTGTTTAATATTTACATAAAACCAGTCTGTAATATCTTTAAAAAATTCGGAGTATACTATCATCTATATGCAGATGATATTATGATGTACATCCCATTCACAATCCCTAATTTGCCAATAAAACTACTATCAGACTGCTTCAATGAAATCACAACATGGCTAAAAGCTCAAAACCTCCACATTAATCATTCAAAAACAGAAGTCCTAATTGTAACAAAAAACCAATCATATATCCCCCCAACCCACATAACATTACAAAATCATGACATTAAAATAAAAAACGAAATAAGATACCTAGGTGTTATTCTAGATACTCATCTGACGATGAATACTCACATCAGAAACACCATAAAGAAAATATACTTTAAACTCAAAATCCTTAAACAATTACGCCCTTTAGTACACCAACTAGACTTTATTAATATAATCCAGGCTACAATAACCCCGCACTTTGACTTTGCCAACCTAATTCTTTTAGGAATAACAAAACAAAACATAAAAAGAATCCAATTAGCACAAAACGCAGCAGCTAGAATTATAATGAAAGCACACTCATTCCAGCACATAACACCAATATTAGCTTCCCTACACTGGTTGCCAATTCAAAGTAGGATAATATATAAAACCACAATAACTACATATAAAGCTTTAAATGACATGGCTCCAATCCCACTAAGCAAACTAATCAGCATGGAATCTCAAAAACCTACGCACAGAAAAGGATACTCAAACTAAATACTCCTAATGATTTCATAAAAGCAAATAAATTAACTAACAGAGCTTTTTCGCATGCTGCCCCGTCTATTTGGAATTCCCTTCCGGAGGACCTACGAACTGTAACCGAAATTATGGAACTCCGTAAAAAACTAAAAACCTATCTATTCTCCATGCACTACGGCAACATAGATAACCCCTTGATACACTCAGATAAAGGCTAAAAAAATCACAACTGAGTAATACTATTTCCAACAACTTAACAGACAATACACTATTCTAAAAACACTATGATTCAATTCTAAAGTACCTACAACTTGTATTTGTATATAGTTTATTGTACATAGTTTACAAGCCAGTTTTGTGCTGTTATGCATTAGTTCATGCTGTTAACTATTACTTTTTATTGTTACAAAATGTTCGATGTAAAACTAAGCTCTTGCTTTGTGGATTGTTGTTTTATTGTGAACCGCAACTGAACTCTGGAAGATGCGGGTTATAAATGAATGTTAAATAAATAAATAAATGCTGGCGCTCACAGCCAGCTTTGCTGACTCATGCCCAGAAACCGTGGGTCCCTCGTGTGGGACACCGAAATCCATCCAGGAAATCCCCAAGAGCCGCGGGCCTCGTGAGCATCCTCGATGTCGGTCTCGTTCGCCCTCCTGTTCCTTGGGGACGAGGTCTTCCAGGGCCTCAGCTCTAAGCGGTCCTCAGCTCTAAGCGGTCCTCGGCCGCAGGACAGGGCGACCTGCCCAGCTCGGACTCCTCAACCGATTTCTCGGACTGGGAGTCCGACGGGGATACCTCCCCGGAGACCCGTACTCATCGGGATCTTCCATCTGACCACTCCCTGCCCGCATTTTAGCGGCGCTTGCCACCCGAGGACACTTCCTTTCTGATGTTCGTCCATGATTTAGCAGGGGCTCTTAACCTGGCCACTTAGGCCAAGAAGGACCCTCGAGCTGAAGAACTCGACATTCTTTAGTACGAGTCCCCGCCTAGGGAGTCTCTCACTGTTCCGGTCTCTCCCATTCTGTCCCAGCTGCTGCTCCACATGTGGGAGGCACCTGCCTCTGTCCCCATCATGTGTAAGTGCCTCGACACTATATACAAGGTACAATGGGGTCCTGGGTTTAGAAAGACCCAACTTCCCCACACCTCCGTGGTCATGGAGTCGGCCATGAGGAACAGAAGAGCCCAAAATTGCACTCGTTGGTTCCCCCGTGCCGGGAGTCGAGAGCCCTTGATGCCCTGGGCCGCAAGGCTTACCAAGGATCCATGCTGTCTTGTCTCATTCAAGCGTACCAACTCTACATGGGCATGTTCTTGCGCGACTTGGCCAAGGAGCTCGGAGGTTTCTCCGCGGGCCTCGAGGACGAGTATCTCTCAATAGGTTCAGTGCCTTGATGAAGTCCATCACAGACGGCTCAAAATACCTCTCCTGAGCCGCCTATGATGGATTCGAGTCATCGGTTTGGATGGCGGCCGTGGGCATTGGAGTCCGCCACCAGGCATGGCTCCAATCATCAGATTTGGAGCAGTGGGTGCAAGAAAAATTCCTGGACAATCCCCTGCCTTGGTGAGCAGCTCTTCGGCAAGCCGATGGAGGATAAAGCTGCAGAGATAGAGACGGAGTTCGTCACCAGGACCAGTCTCTTGTGCAAGACCGCCACCCTTCCCCTTAAAAAGCAACAGGCCAAGAAGCCTTTCTTTCCCAGTACCGTGGCTACCCACCTTACCTGACCACCCCCACGCCGGCCACTCCAGCACAGGGTAAGTCCAGCCAGAGCCATCGCAAGCCGAAATGGCCCAAAGCTCAAACCCTGGCTCCACCACAACCTGCACAGGGGTTTTGACACCATTGGCATAGCCCCTTGCCTTCCAGCAATGGGGAGCAGCCAGTGGGGTTTTGATGCCATTGGCATAGCCCCTCGCCCTCCAGCAACGGAGCACTCTATGGGCCTCCATCACCTCGGACATCTGGGTTCTCCAGATCATTCGAGATGGCTATTGCCTTCACTTCGACAGGCTTCCACCTCCTTTCTCCCCGGGAGATCCTCCTCGACTCCCCGCGCACCAGGTGTTCCTATAGCGGGAACTCATCTCTCTCCTCGCCCAGTGGGTGGTCGAGAAGATCCCTCTGCACCTTCGAGGTTGGGGCTTCTATTCCTGGTACTTCCTCACCCTGAAGAAGATTGGGGGGGGGGGGGGTGGTCTGCAGCCCATCCTCGACCTCCAAAAGTTAAACAAGTTCTTGGTGCGGAAGAAATTCAAGATGTTATCCCTTGGCATTCTTATTTATTTTTATTTATTTTCATTTCTTATATACCGCGTTATTAAAATCAGCGCGGTTTACATTATAACTGAACAGTGCAACAATGCGTTAACATCACAATGTGCTTACATAGAACAGGGAAACAATCTTGAGGGAGAGAACTGGGGAAACTATTTATTCTGCTGCCCTTCCTCCAGCAGGGCGACTGGCTATGCTCCTTGGATCTAAAAGACACGCCCACATCTTATTCCACTCTCAGCACAGGCAGTTCGTGCGCTTCAGAGTGCGGGGAGAGCACTTCCAGTACAGGGTGCTCTCCTTCGTCCTCACGTACACCCCACGGGTCTTCACGAAATGCCTCTCCATGGTTGCCGCCTGTCTCAGGCGTCAGGGCGTACTGGTCTTTCCCTACTTAGACGACTAGCTCATTACGGGACCCACGGTCGAGGAAACCCAGTGAGGAACATCTCGTACAATCCTTCTGTTGGAAGGCTTGGGGTTCTTGGCCAGCTACCCAAAGTCCCACCTCGAGCTGATTCAGGCCTTAGAGTTCATCAGGGCACATCTCGATACTCAGCCGGCATCCGCATTCTTGCCAGTGGATCGCACCGACCGCCATCCGGCTTGAGTCCAAAGCACCCCCTGAGTCACAGCTCGGACTATGCTGCACCTCCTGGGCCTCATGGCCTCTACGGTCCATGTGATTCCCCACGCCCGACTACACAAGCGGATAGCTCAGTGGTGCCTCAGCACCCAGTGGAGTCCATCCATTGGTCACCTTGGGGACCCTGTGATGGTCTTTCCTTGACCTCTGTTTGTCCCTGTGTTGGTGGCAAAACCCCCGCAACCTTCTCCGCGGGTTGCCCTTCCAGTCCCCACAGCATGATGAGGTGCTGACAACGGATGCTTCCCTGTTAGGGTGGGGAGCCCATTGCGGGTCATTGGGCACACTGGGGCAGTGGTCGCCCGAGGAGGCCCAGCAGCCGATAAACTTACTCAAATGCTGAGTGATTCAGTGGGCCCTGAGGGCCTTCGAGGGCCACCTCAGGAGGCAGTCGGTACTTATGCAGATCGACAACCGTGTGGCGATGTTCTATGTCAACAAGGAAGGGAGGGGGGGGGGTACCAGATCGTGCTCCCTCTGCCGGGAAGCGATCTTCCTCTGCTCCTTTGCCGTTTGTTGGAAGATGTCCCTCAGAGCGGCCTACCTCCAGGATCAGGAGAATGTCCTGGTGGACAGGTTCAGGAGGATCCTTCACCCTCACGAGTGGTGCCTGGCCCAGGAGTGGCAGGCTGGCTGTTTCTTTGCTGGGGGACGCCACAATAGACCTATTGCCAGTCCCCAGAATGTGCAGCTACTCCACTTTTGTGGGCCAGTACCGCACCCGGGCAGGGAGAGACCATATTTATTTATTTATTTATTTATTTATTTGCACTTATTTTTATACCGCTCCTTCCAGTGATCAGATGCATTCTTTCTGAGCTGGTCATCCGTCCTACTCTATGCATTCCCTCCCATCACGCTCATTGCAAGAACCCTCCTCAAGGCTTAGTGGGACTGGGCATCGATGATACTCATAGCTCATACTTAACTACTGCACCTAACGACCCCTGCCCAGCCAGGCGGATCAAAGAATTACGACATTAACTTAGCCCAACTATAAGCAAGATTGTCAACCATTCCTTCTCAACTGGATCCTTCCCCCAGAGCCTCAAGCATTCATCCATCCGCCCCCTCCTGAAGAACAGCAAGCTAGACCCAACAAAAGTCGAATCTTTTAGACCTATCTCTAGCATCCCTCTTCTAGCAAAAATCATGGAAAAAGTGGTCCAACGACAAATACAACAACATGTTGACTCAGAAGTTCCTCTGGACCCCTCACAACATGGTTTTAGAGAAGAACATGGTGTTGACACCCTCCTCACAACCCTCTTCAATAACCTAATCATAAGCATCGACAATATCCATCAAGGGTTCATTCTCATCTTTCTCGACATAGCTGCCGCATTTGATTCAGTAAACCACAATACTCTCCTACAGCGCCTCAAAGAGAAGGGTATTCAAGGTCTAGCCCTGAATTGGTGCAAATCTTACTTATCCGATAGACAGCAGCAAGTCAGAACAGGAGAAGCAACATCTGATTCATTCCCACTTAAACAAGGTGTCCCTCAGGGATCCTCCTTGTCCGCACTAATGTTCAATATCTATATGCAGCCAATCTGTGATGTGATACGTACCTTCAACATTCAATGTCTAGCATATGCGGATGACATCCTGATGTATGCTCCATTCAACGTAAAACAACCAGATTTTACATCAATAGTTCAGTGCTTCGAAGCTGTATCAAACTGGCTCCTCAAACAGAATCTGCGTATAAATCACAACAAAACAGATGTCCTATTCGTAACATGGAATCCAACATTCATACCCCCTGCCTCATTACAAGTAAACAACATTGAGCTGAAGGCACAACCCACAATCCGATACTTAGGGATTACATTAGATCAGCAGCTTGATATGTCAGCACACATCAAGAAAGCAACAAACTCAATTTACCAAAAGATTCGATCCCTACGTAATCTCCGACCTCTTCTTGACTACTCCGATTTCCGCACTATCTTCCAAGCCCTGGTACTACCACACCTGGATTTTGCCAATATCATACTACACGGTCTCCCACAATCTACTCTAAATCCCCTCCGTCTGGCCATGAATGCAGCCGCGAGAATACTCGTAGGTGCTCCACGCTCAGAGCACATAACTCCAATACTGAAGAGTTTGCACTGGCTACCCCTCCAGGCCAGAACCCTATATGAAACCCTTGTCATGACTTTTAAAGCTGCAAAGAGCCCATCCCTATCACCTATCAGCAATATGATACATGTCACTCCAATAAACAGATCCAGGAGATCTGCTGCATTGAACTCCATTGACCTTCCGAAACTCCTTACAAAATGCTCTAAATCAACAGCCTCTAGAATCTTCTCACTGTTTGTGCCCCGAGCTTGGAATGCCCTTCCACCCGAAATTAGAGCCATCACTAGTCTAACGACATTCAGAAAGGTCTTAAAACATCACTTGTTCCTAATATACTACCCTGAAGCAACTCCGATTGAACATAGCCCGCATGTTGATCTTGCCCACTTGACCCCAGCGGAAAATGGCTAATCATGATGGTTCATACTTGCACACTTTACCCATACCGTATTTATACTGTACTATAATTATATCTATTTACCACTACCATGTAGTTAACCAAAAATGCCATGTACATAGTTAATCCTACTTTCCACCACGTTTTTTGTATGTAGTTAACCCTGTTTACCGCCAAGTTTTTTTGTACCCTGTTCATTGTAAAAAACCAATGATGACTGTATCATTGTGTTTGAATTGTTCATTTGTAAACCGCACTGATTAAAAGCGCGGTATATAAGAAATAAAAATAAATAAATAAATAGCCCCCTCATGGCCTCGGCAGCCCTGATTCCCACTTCTGCTCCGGCTGTTGACTGAGCCCCCTGTTCCACTGGGCTCTGCTCAAGGTCTACTAACGCAGGAGGAGGGATGGGTGCAGCACCTGAACCTTGCCTCCTTATCCCTCATGGTCTGGCAGCTGAACCGTTCTCCCTAGCTTTGCTGGCTCTCCCAGAGGAGGTCCTCATGTCGAGGAAGATCTCCACTAGACGAGCCTATGCCTTTAAGTGGCGATGCTTCTCGGTCTGGTGCTCAGGGCCCCAGATCGACCCATTCTAGTGTCCCATTCGATGGGTCCTTCAGTACCTCCTCTATCTCTCGAGGGAAGGCCTGAAGTCTAACTCCGTCAGGGTACCATCTCGGTGAACCACCTCCCCGTCGAGGGAAAGCCCCTCTCTGGGCAGCCATTGGTCTCCCACTTTATGTGGGTCTTTTGCTATCCAGGCCACCCATCCAGCCTCCCCCAACGGAATGGGACCTGAATGTGGTGCTCATGCAGCTGACACATTCACCCTTCGAGCTGATGGCAACGTGCTCGCTTCAGCACCTGTCCTGGAAGGTGGCCTTCCTGGTGGCGCTGACCTCGGCCTGCCGAGTCAATGAGCTCCAGGCTCTCATGATTGATGCCCCTTACACCAGGTTCTATAGGAATAGGGTGGTCCTCTGTACCCACCCTAAATTCCTGCCTAAAGTTGTCTTGGATTTCTATCTCAACCAGGAGATAGTCCTGCCGATTTTCTTCTCGAGACCTTGCACCGACCAGGAGTCAGTGGCTCTTCACACACTCGACTGCAGAAGGGCTCTTGCCTTCTATTTGCAGCATACCCAGGCTCATTGCAAGTCTGGCCGACTCTCAGTTAGCAAACGCACCCTCTCTATTTGGGTGGCAGACTGCATTGCTTTCGCCCACTCGAAGGCGGGTGCTCTGTTGGATCATCGAGTCGCCACGCATGGGGTTCGGGCCAAGGCGGCTTTGGTGGCCTCGCTGCACTGCGTGCCCCTGATGGACATCTGCTGGGTGGTGACCTGGTCTTCCACGAATACCTTCGCTACACACTACTGCCTGGAGAGGGAGTCCCGTTGGGACAGTGCCTGCGGCCAGGCTGTACTCCATAATCTGTTTGGGGTATAAGCAACTCCTGCCCTCCGACCCTTCTTCATGGCTACCGAGGGCTTCGCCTTGAGGACCCAAGGACTCGGGCTCTTGCGGGCATCGGCTTCTGCTCATGACCTCATGGAGGCGTTTTTTCATTACAGGTTTGGTAGCCTGTTGCTGGGGAGTCCCATAAATGAGGACTGACTTCCTGCTTGTTCCTGGAGAAAGCGTAGTTACTCACCTGTAACAGGTATTCTCCAGAGACAGCAGGAATCAGTCCTCACTACTCTCCCACCTCCCCTGAAGAGTTTCTGAATTGTTGCCCTTCCCTTGCCATCTGTTTGGTAGGGCTTGAGCTAAGTGATTTGACTGGGCAAGATGGCACCCTGGGGTGTGAAGAGGACCACGCATGTGTGACAGCAATCTCAAAGGCTTTCTTTGAAAGCTGGGGAATTGCTCCGCGCGGGCTCTGTCGGTGCCGATGTCACCCATAAGTGAGGACTGATTCCTGTAGTCCTTGGAGAACACCTGTTACAGGTGAGTAACTACGCTATCTGTGGTTTTGGCCATGCACTGAAGGGATATCCTAGCATTCTCTGTTGGAGGCATCTTGGGTTTCAGCCTAAGTGGTGTCCTCCTGGAAGGCCTTGGCTGGATGGTCAGTCCAGGGAACATAAGATATGCCATACTGGGTCAGACCAAGGTACATCAAGCCCAGTATCCTGTTTCCAGCAGTGGCCAATCTAGGTCATACGTAACTAGCAGTTTCCTCAAAAGACACAGGTTCCACAATGCTTGTATTGGGTCAAGCATTGATATCCTGGGTCCCTTCTTAATAATGGTTTATGGACCTTTCCTCCAGGAACTTGTCCAAACCTTTTTAAACCCAGCTACACTAACTGCCTTTACTACATTCTCCGGTAACAAATTCCAGAGTTTGATTACACGTTGAGTGGAAAAATATTTTCTTTTATTAGTCTTAAATAGTTTACCCTGTAGCTTCATTGCATTTCCCCTAGTCTTTCTATATTCTGATAACATAAACAATCGATCTACATTTATCCGTTCCACTCTGTTCATTAATTTATAGACTTCTATCATATCTCCCCCTCAGCTGTCTCTTTTCCAGGTTGAAGAGCCCTAACCTTTTTAGCCTTTCTTCATAGGGGTATCCTTCCATCCCCTTTACCATTTTGGTGGCTCTTCTCTGAACCTTATCTAATAGCGCTATATCCTTTTTAAGATTCGGCGACCAGAATTGCACACAGTATTCAAGGTGCAGTCTCACCATGGAACGATATAGAGGCATTCTAATATCCTTTGTTTTATTTTCCATTCCTTTCCTTATGATACCTAGCATTCTATTTGCTCTCTTGGCCACCGTTGCACACTGGGCCGAGGGTTTTAACATGTTATCCACAATGACGCCTAAATCCTTTTCCTGGGTGGTGGTTCCTAATGTGGAACCTTGCATCGTGTAACCATAGTTTGGGTTGTTCTTCCCTAGGTGCATAACTTTGCACTTGTCCACATTAAATTTCATCTGCTATTTTGATGCCCAGTCTTCCAATTTATCAAGATCCTCTTGCAATTTTCCACAAAACTCTTGGTTTTAACAACTTTAAACGGTTCCGTGTCATCTGCAAATTTGACAACCTCACTCGTTATTCCCTTCCAGGTCATTTATGAATATGTTAAAAAGCAGTGGACCCAGCACAGATCTCTAGGTTACACCACTATTTACCTTTCTCCATTGGGAAAATTGGCCATTTAGCCCTACCCTTTGCTTTCTATCTTTTAACCAGTTCCCGATCCACAGTAGTACACTGCCTCCTATCCCATGACTCTTTAGTTTTGCCAAAAGTCTCTGATGAGGGACCTTGTCAAAGCATCTGTTGGAGCCTTCCCAATCCCTGGAATTCCTGGGAGGACTGTTTGATGCTCGAATGGGTAGAGTCTTTGCTGTAGAAGTGCAGAGATTGTTGGAATGACTTGATGGTTTGGGATTTATATGCAGCTTCTTGGCTTGATGGCGGTGGCAATCATTTGAGTGTGCTCATGAGACCTCTGCAATGGTCCTTCCTGACCGGAGTTCAAGCTCATGCTTCTGCTCTAGCTGGGAGTGAGAGCCAGCTTGAGGTGGGTGGCTATGGCCACATTATCTGAAATGGGGCATGCCGCTGGTTGATTACTTGTGAATTCTTCTGGCAATGGATGCCAGTCTTTACGGGCTGGGGAGTCCTTGTCAAGATTGAATGGCTCAGGGCTGTTTGAGCCACAGGGAGACTGTGTGGTCCATCAACCATCTTAATGCAAGAGCTGTCTGGCTGGCCCTCTTGCATTTCCAGCCCTTGGTCAAGGGCAGGGAAGTGCGAATGTTTTCTGACACATGCTACTGCTATGGCATTGTCTATCTCTAAGGCAGCACAAGGTATGAAAGAGTGGCCCTGGGGATGACACTCTGCTTCACCTGGGCAGGTCACATGTTAACTATTCAGTATTTGGAAACGTTCTATTGTTATTTAAACATGTTTAATTTATCGTAAACCTGTTCTGTGTATTATTTGTACCTGTTCAATGTATTGAGTTGTTACTATGTAAACCGTGCTGATTTGGTATATAAAACCAAATAAATGAATGAACCTCCTAACTCTGTTGGCTCGGTACATTGCTGGGGTGATCAGTGTGGAAGCAGTCTTCAGTCATCGCTCGATCCTGGATAGTGGGAGTTGAGTCATTTCAGATGATTCTCTGCTGTTGGGGTCACTCCATGATGGAATTGATGGTGTCCTGATCCAATACCAAAGTGTGCTGTTTCTTCAGCCGCTGCATGGAAACAAGAGTCCAAGGGTGTTGACGCCCTGGTTTGGTTCTGGCTATGGCAATGCCTGTTGTATGTATTTCCTCCATGGATGCGGTTGGGGCATCTGCTTTGGTGCATGGAGCACCATCCAGACTGGATTGTTCTAGTGGTGCTGCATTGGCTGAGGAGAGAGTGATTCAGGGACCTGATGCAGTTCCTACAGGAACCTCCTTTTCATCTGCCCCCATTTCAAGGCTGGTTGCATCAGGGACAGATTGTCCTGGACAACCTGGCTCCCTTCTCACTTATGGCTTGGTTCTTGAAAGGAGTCAGCTGACATGTAAGGGCTATTCTTCCGCAGTATTTTCCACTCTGCTTAAAGCCCAAAGGGGTTCTACTAGCCTGGCATACATATGAGTCTGGTACCTCTTTGAGCACTGGTGCGGTGCACAACAACTTGTTAGTAAGGCAACCAAGGTACTGGCTCTATTGGCCTTTCTGCAGGACCGTCTGGAAAAGGGTTTTCCCTTAGCTCCCTGGAAGTTGGCAACTGTGTCTTGTTTCAGAGGTCTGATGGCTGAAAAGTCTTTAGCCTTGCACCTGAATGTGTTCCGTTTTTCAAGGTGTTTGCGGTCTGCGTCCTCTCCTTTGGTCATTCTACCTTCCTGGCCTCTCTGTCTGGTGCTCAAGGCCCTAATATCAGAGCCCTTTGAGCCTTTGATGTATGCTACTCTGAAGGATTTGACTCTCAAGACTATTTGTTTTCTTGGTCACACTTTGTTTAGCAGGGTGAAATTCTGAGCTGCAGGCTCTGACTTGCTGGGATCCGTGTCTGTCTTTTTCGGAGGAGGCCATCTCCATTCAGCCTGCGCCTTACTTTTTACCCAAGATGTTGTCTCCCTTTCATGTAAACCAAGTGGTTTGTCTGCCCTCCTCTTCTAAGGAGCAGTGTTGAGGGAAAGATAAGGATCTTCACCTTGTGGATGTTCTGAGGGTGCTTCTCCTGTACTTGGAGGTTACGACTTACTTTAATAAGTTAGACTATCTTTTTGTGCAGTTTGCTGGCCCATGCAGGAGTGACTCTGCTGCCAATCTACATTGGGGTGCTGGATCAAGAAGGCCGTTATCTCAGCCTATCGGTTATGGTACCAGCCAGTTTGGGAGGGTTTTCGTGCACATTCTGCTCAAGCTCAAGCCTCCTCGTCGACACGCCATAGCTCAGTAGCTGTTCAGAAGTTTGTCAGGTGGTAACATGGGCATCGCTTTACACTTTCATCAAGCATTGCCACTTGGATATCCATGCTTGGGCGGACACAGCCTGTGGTTGTAAGGTTTTGTGAGCTGCTGTATCTTCTTCCCGCACAGTGGAGGCGTAGCTTTGGTACATTCCACTTGTCTTAACTGGTCTAGCAGGACGATATGGAAGGTGACTTTTTTTCTTACCAGATAATGTCTTTCCTTGAGTCCTGCTAGACCAGTCCAGGACCCGCTCCTAGAACTGTAAATCTGTAATGTTGTGGTGGTACCTTTGGTCTGCTGTGATCAACATGGTTGGCCCTGTGGGTTTATATTCTACTGACAGTCTTCTGTTCCATTTCTCCTGTACATAGTTTCTCTGCTGTTTTGATTAATCATTGTTGCCCTTGTTGAGGTTGTGTGAGGTTTGCCCATGCCTTCCAATATGCTGTGGAACAAATACTGAGTTGCCCCTAGTGGATCAGCCTGATAGAGGCATGGGAGTGATGTCACTGAAACATGGGCAGTTCATTGGCTCGCTGTCTCCACTCATCTGCTGGTAGGAGAACACAGCCCACTTGTCTGGAATGGTCTAACAGGACTCAAGGAAAGGACATTATCTGGTAAGTAAAATGTCACCTTCTCCATCCTCCATCAATGAATACCATACCTTTTATGTATGCGTGTGTGGAAAAAAATGTTCTTTTTGGTTTTGAAAGTATTATTTAACTTCATGGGGCCTGATATTTGAAAGGCATTTACACTATTTACACTGTAAACTGTGTAAATGCTGCACAGCGGGCTATTCAATGGCATTAACATGGTTAGTGCTGCTGAATATCCCTGATTATTTCTGCTACACACCCTGATGCTAACCGTTTAGCGTCAGGGCGTCTTGTTGGCATTCTGGGGTGTGTCGTGGGCAGTGACAGAGGCTAACTGGGTAGTGACGATATTGTATTACTACCCGGTTAGCTTCTATGATAAAAGGCCAGCTTTTGCAGCGCCTATCTTTACCCGTAGACGTCAACTGGACAGTGGTGCAATATTGCCGCTGCCCATTTAGCCTCTTCGCATCTGGGCATTTGTGGCAACCCTAGCTATTAATGCATATGACCCCGGCATTGAATATCCAGGATTAGAGGACGGCAGCAATGGCTAGATGCTGTACTTGCTCCTAGCCATCCTAACTCGATATCGGGCCCATAGTGTCTGAACAATTGATTTGCGTCCATTTATTCCACTTCACTCAGGATTTTATTGACCTTTATCATATTTCCCCTAACACATCTCCAAGCTGAATCTAAATTTCTGGTGTGCCTTTCTTAAAAGTGCAATATTCAACTTAGGAATAAGGCTTATTTTCTTTGAATATACTCGGCTTCTGGACATTGAGGAGATAATCATAATGGGGGCAACTGGTGACAGGATTCTCTTAATGTTAAGACAAGTGAGGCTGCCTTGTTTTCCTTTTACATTTACTGGAAGTCAGTGTGCTTTCCCTTTCAGTTGGTAGATCCATTACTATTGTGGTCTAGGTCCCAGCAATTGCTTTTAGTTCTGTGGTATGTTTGCTTTTTGTTATTTCCTCTTGTCTGAGGTTTATTTTAACATAAGTATTAAAATGTGTTAAAGTTTGAAGGAAAACAAAGGAAGGAAGATTTTTTTTTTTTTGCTATAATCTTATCTTACTTTTTAACCATTCTGTCTATCTCTAATGTGGAATACATATGGTCTGGGTTTCCAAGAAAATATTTTGAAAGACATTCACACCTGATGTAAACTCTTAAACTTTTCAGCTGCTGCTTTTTAATTTTTTTCCTAAATATTTTTATTATTTTATCAGTTTCTCCTTTTGAAAATTTAAATGCTAGCCTAGTCTGTGTTTCCTTGATGTTCTCACTCCAGTTAAGTCAAATTTAATCATCTTATGATCAATGTTGCCAAGTGGCCTGAACAGCTAACTTTCTCACCAAATTCTGTGTTCCACTAAAGACTAAGTACAATACTAAATAGATTCCCCTTTTGTCTCCCTGCTCCCTCTTCCCTGGAAGATAAAGGGGCAATTGGTCTGGTGGCTACAAACTCACTGATGCACAGGATGCCTCTGAAAGCACCGGATTGGGTGATTAGTCACCAAGGATGACAGCCTGTTGGTCTGGGGGATGCATTGTCTGGGTCAGTTTTTTCAGGGGTGCTGGTTCCCTCAGGAAGCTGCCTGGCCAATCAGTCTAGAGGCCAGAGCGATCCGCCTGGCTTTGGAAATGTTTTGATCCCTCCTGGAGGACAAAGTAGTGTTCTCAGACAATTCATGACAGTGGTACACATCAACAAGCAAGGTGGCACTCGCAACACCATGGTGGTCACAGAGGAGACGGAGTTTGCAAAACCAAGAGAAAAAAAAACCTCTTCAAGGAATTAGATAAACAAATAAGGAAGGACAAGTAGCAGATGCACAAATACAGTGGGAAATAGTGTTACTCCAGGAACCCTTTGTTGATCAAGAACGGACACATGAATGGTTAAGGAGGGATGAACTGAAACCAAAGGATGAGAGGTTGATAGTTGCTGCCCAGGATAGCGGCTTACGGACGAGATGGTTTACAGCGAGCACTGAAAAAAATGATAATACAGACATGTTGATTCTGTAAGAAAGACATGGAAATGGTGACTCACCTCATAGCTGGCTATGAAGTTCTGATGGCAGAAAATTTCTGTACAGAAAGATATAATAAAATAGCGCTCCTCATCCATTAGAAACTCTGTAAACACTACAACATCCCTGTGCCTGAAAAGCACTGGGATCTTGATCCTTAGAGAATGAGGAGGTTATGATCACCTGGGAAACTCCCATTCCAACCGATTAAAAAGCTGGATGCAAAGAAGCTGGATATAGTGGTTAAGGAGAAAAACACCAGGACGGCATTGATAAGATTTGTCTGTTCTAAGTAACTACTCTGTGAATTGTGTGGCAAGGCAAAAGATCCTGAAATACCAGGAAATGCAGTCAGAGACCAAGAAAATGTGGTAGAAAGATACAGAAATATTTCCCATCGTGTTGGGTGCCACTGGCTTGATGAATTTCTAAGCTCATCCTGACAACTATCCATACATGTTGCATCTTACGAACTCCCGCAGGAGGTTCTCTTTAGCACGATGCAAGTATTATGCTGAGCCTTAGCAGTGAATTTTAGAGACTAAGATCATACTTCCCATTCCCTGGCTTAGAAGTGAGGTTCACGCCTGTCATGGTATGTGTAAAACTAATCAAAAATAACACAAGCTGCCCTTAATGCAAGATTTACTCCAAATTACTATTACTACCAGTATACCAAAAACTAACCCAACACAACTAGACAAAGGCAATATTGACCTCAGGATGGCTAAAACCCTGCATGTAGTGAATTAATCACTATAGGGAATAGCTGACGCTCACATCACAGGTCAAATAGCCACCTTACTCATCCAAATCATTCTATTCTTATTAACCTCAAACCACAAAATTACTAAGAAGTGGGAAACTGCTAGGTACTTATAACCTAGATTGGTCACTGTTGGAAACAGAATACTGGGCTTGATGGACCTTGGTCTGACCCAGTATGGCATATCTTATGTTCTTATGGGAGTTAAGCACTAACGTGTTCGACATCATCGTGTGGAGGTGGGGCCTACCAGTGTTCGATCTGATGGCTACCTAGGGGAATACCAAGGTGCAAAACCTTTTTTTAGCCCCAAGAAGGATCTGCAGGGCAGTGGGCTTGGATGCTATTATCTCCAGGAACAAGCAGGAATGAGTCTTCACATATGGGTATGTCGGTACCGACGGAGTCTGCACAGGAACGCTTCCCAGCGTCCAATCAAGAGCTTTTGGAAGCATCCCAGCACGCCTGCGTGCTGCCTTCCCGCCTTTCCCAACTGCCTCTCCTCAGTTTTCGTTTTTCCGCGGAGCCGGCAGGACGTCCTCCTGTCACCGCAGAAAATTCTTGTTCTTATTTCTTAGTTTTCTTGTGGTCGCGGCTGTCTTCCCGACGCCACCGGTACCGCCGGTGTTTTCTTTTCTTTTCTTGTAAAATCTTCCTTTTCCACGGGATATTTTTTCTTCATAGTGTCCCACAGTCTCTTAGGCCTTTTAGGCCTCTTCTTTTTCCTTCATGGAACCGCCAGACACTTTCTCCAAGAAATGTTCAGACTGTGGCGGTACAACTTTATTTTTAGACCCTCGAAGTTGGTGTCTAACCTGCTTGGATCCTGACAACAGTTTGGTGAGAAGGCGTCTTCAACATCGAGGTTCCCTCGATACACGGTTGCCCTCCAACTTCGGGGCACCGTCCCCTTCTTCTTCCACACAGGAACAGGTAACCCACAAACAGTCTGTTAAGACTAGCCAGTCCTCGAGTGATAGGTCTCATGCACAGCATGTAGACGGCTCTGGCCTTGCCCTCGATGGCCCACTGGCTTCAAAACCCCGGTGGGAGTCTTCGGTCTCCAAAGCGTATAAGGGGTTTCAGGTTGTTCCTGGGGTTCACCCCCCACAGAACATACCTAAGCAGTGTATGGTGGTGGCATCCGCTTCGAGCGGTACCGATACCCCGGCATCGGCACTGGTGTTGGATGAAACACTCCTCACCAGGGATCGTCATCTGGCGTCCTCGGTGCCTTCGGGACCGGTGGATACTCCCCAGATTGACTTTCCATTATCAGTACCAACACCGATACTACCACCGACGTCGGTACCCTCTAGATGTGCATCAACAGCCTCGCTTACTTCGATGCCGAGTCTGGAATCGATCTCCAGTCTGGAGGACTGGGTACCGACTCGCCTTGGTACCGTCTCGCGGCGGTACCGAAGGCTCGGTTCCGATGACTCGGATCCGCAACTCTCGCTTCCCCGATGCCGATTGAGTTACCACTGGTATCAGACATGGTACCGAAGTCGGTACCGATGTCCTCATTACCCTTACGGTCGGTGCCTTCCATGCTTCGCTTATCAGGCTCTCTGCCCTTGATGCCGAGTTTGGAATCAATCTCTAGTCTAGAAGACTGGGTACCAACAGGTTTTGGTACGGACACCGATCGATACCGGTGCTTCGGTACCGAGGATAGTAGCCAGAGGTTTTCGGTTACCTCTGTACCGGTTGAACTGTTACCGATGACTGCTCCGATGTCTTTGTCGGGCTCAACTCCGACATCGGTACCGGTATTGCCATCGGTACCGGTATCCACAGTAGCATCGTGGCCAACTCCTGCCATGCTTTTTTCAACAGGATCGCTCCATTCTATACCAAGCTTGGAGTCGATACCTGGCATGCACAATGTGGTAAGGACGGTTGCTGCTCCTGACAGCCAGTACCAGCAACCATCCCTTAAGCATTCCACACTGCACTCTGCAGGATCTTCTGTTCCTATATATTTGGATAACTCTGTGGGTGTTAAGGCTAGTTCTTTAGATTTAACCTGTCGAAGGGAGATTCTTGTTTGGGGTCCCTCTTTTCAGAGTTTCCTCCTGGATATAGCAAGATCCCTTGCCATTCCTATTCCAGGACATGATCCTGCACAAGGCTCTGTTTCTACCAAAGCAAAGGACAACATAATGCTTCCTTTGCATCATTCCTTGCAGGATCTCCTTCTAGGACTGTGGGAAACACCTTTAAGGGTACCCCCACCTCCCAGGGCAACTGATCTCTTATATCAGGTGCCCCCCTCTCCAGGGTTTCAAAAGACTCAACTTCCTCATCATTCCATAGTAGTGGAATCAGCAATGAGGCGGGTAAGGAGTAAGAAAAAGCACTCTTCTTATCCGCCAGGTCGTGAGTCTAAGACACTAGGTGCCTTTGGACGTCAAACCTTCCAGACATCTATGCTTTCTGCAAGAATTCTCTCATATATTTTTTATATGAGTCTTTCTCTTGAGGAGGTCACAAAGCAATTACATCTTTTGACTCCTTTCCTTCCAGATTCCAGGAGTACAGACTATTCCTCACTGCTTAAGCATATCCAGAATATCTCTTGGTTTCTTTCTCGTGCTTCCCTAGACTCTTTTGAGTCTGTTAGCAGGACTTCTGCTATAGCTATAGGGGCACGACGTAGAGCCTGGCTCCAAGCTTCAGACTTGGACAAATGGGCACAACAACGGCTGGGACATACTCCTTGCACTGGAGAAAATCTTTTCAACAAGGAGTCTTTACGTCAGGTTACTCAGTTGTCCACTGATTTACCTGTTCCTAAAGGTTGTTCTACACCTTCTTCTGTCCCAGTAGGTAGGAAATGTCCTACCAAACTTTCTTACCACAGGAGAAGAAGGTTTTATTCCTCGCTTGCCCATCATACAGATGTTCCCCAACAAGGGAGGCATCGTCCTGGTCTGAAGAATCCAACCTCTCACCAGGCTCAGCAAACCCAGCACCTGCAGGGTTTCTGATCAATCATCATCAGATGCTTGTGACTCTTGGGGTTAGAATCTACATTGCTGCTTCTCAATGGAGGCAATCCACTGCTTCATTCTAACCCCTACACATGGATCTCTTTCCAAAAGACATCCATTTTTTCTATATTCTATGAGCTGTCAGGATGTTCATGCCTATAGGTCACAGGTTGCTTCTCTTTCTCCTGCTAGGGAAAGAGGTCTAACCACTATCAAATGATAGTTCCTGTGCCAACATGTATTTTTCCTTTCTATAGACTTACTACTTGGTAAGTCTTCTTCAGCTTCATTCTCTTCACCCTCTTACCACTGTAAGAGCGGAATTACTTGCTGGGGGGCTTTTCTTCAGCCTCTCTAGTTTTTGTCATTTTCCAGTGCGGAGTTTTCCTCTCTGAGTTACCTCCCCTGTTTCAATCTTACTTTGAGGCAGCTTATCAGACATGTCCAGAGTTTTCTACTCCTGTTCTGTCTGTTCTTTCTGTTTTTGAACAGTAAGATTCTTTCTGCTGTCTTGCTAGCAGCTGCCTATGCAGGAGCCTTAATGTTTGGTCCACTGATTCTTGTCCACAAACAACCAGATTTGTCCTCCACTAACATTCTGTCTAGTCTTAGTAGTGGCTCCAAGTCAGTGCTTTCATCTATCTTGGAGATTATCTCACTACAAGCTTTCTGGATTGGTCTTCTATTTCTGCCATCTCCATTCCCCTGGGTTTGGCAGCATAGTTGGCACAGATACTGGCTCTCTAGCAGCCAGTTCTATCTCCTCATTCTCCTGCTTCATGCTCTCTGCAATTCTACAGAGAAGCTTTCCACTATGGGCCCTTGCTAGAGAGCATGTTTTTTTTTTCTCCAACAGCTATCCTAGATGATTGGAAAAGGCTTTTCAGTCATGTCTCCCATGACTAGAAGGTTCTCCCTTCTTTTACTATCTCTTTTTGATATAAAGGACATAGGCCTTCTCTTACGTAAAGGCTTAAGGAGTTGCCAGTTCCCTGCTTTGGTCCATAGCACATGGGGGGGGTGGCATGATGGACTGGACCAAGGTGCAGTCTGTTGGGGGGGCAGCAGCCTCGGAGGGTCTGCCTAGGGTGGCAGAAACCCTTGTGCTGACACTGGGTATATCTACTAAAGTGTCGGGAGGCCTGATGATGCCGGCTCTATCTCTGCCAGGGATCGGGCATCCTCTCCCAGGGATCGGGCATCCTCTCCCAGGGATCGGGCATCCTCTCCTCACAATATTAGTGCCGTGGTGCTGCAGTTCATTAATTTAATTTAATTTATTTATTGCGGTTTAAACTCTGTTCTGACCAAGGTCAATCAATGGAGTATACATGTGAGAAAAACAAAAGAAAGACAAGCAAATACAATACAGGCAAGCAAAACACACATACCCTCCAGCCCCACTGTAAGCCCCACAAATAATCCACTCCAATGCATCGACAATATGAAAAGCAAACGTGTGCCCCCCCCCCCCACACCACCAATCCCCTTGGGCAGATCCTGATTCTCATCGAGAGTTGCCCAGAGGGGATTGTGCACCTCCCCACCCCCAGCTTGCAGAGAGTCTCGACTAGCCAGTCGGGCTCTGCCCCCTCACCCCCTTGAAAAACACTGACAAGGGTGGGGAGGCCCTGTAGCTTCCCACCCCTTCCCAAAACAAATCCCAGCTAGCCAGCCAGCAAGGGGGGGGGGGCTGCAGCTCCCCTCAACCCCATAGGGACCCCTCCCACAAACCTTCAATCCCTGGTAGTCTAGTGCAGAACAAGGCAGGAACAAACCTTCTTGCTCCTTCCCCGTCTTGTGGCTAGTACAAAATGGCCATTATCGCGAGGTGCTGCCCTCTAGCTTCTCACTAAAGGGAAGTATTGCAAGATTGCAGCCATCTTTGTTAGGGTATTTGAGAAGGGCAGAAGAGAAGAGTGACAGGCTAGAGGGCAGCACCTTGAGGCGGTGGCCATTTTGTATTGGCTGCAAGAGAGGGCAGGAGCGAGGAGGATTGCTCCTACCCTGTTCTTCACTAGACTACTAAGGATTAAAGGTATATATTGGGAGGACCTGAGGGGAGGGGGGAGGGGGCGCTGCATGCCCCCCCTCCTTTGCCAGCTGGTTAGCTGGGATTTGTTTTTGTTAGGGTGGGGGGCCGCTTGCCGTTGTGCTTTAGGGGGAGGGGAGGGGGCATAGCTAGACTGACTAGCTGAGAATCTTTGTTAGTCGGGGGTAAGGGGGGGGGGGAGTGTACTGATCCTCCCCCTGGGCAGCTCCCGATGGGGACTGGGAACTCCCCAGTGGGGATCGGAGCTAAGCGGGGACACATTTTTATTTTTTTATATTGTCGGTACTGCGGATTGCAGCACCGCAGTCCCAACAATATTGGGGTGGTGGTCCAGTTGTGGCAGTGAGAGGGGGGCATGGCAGTGATTGGGGCACAGAGCTGCTGACTGCTTTGTGCACCTGATCGCTACCATCCCTCTCCAACCTACGGTACCTGCTTTGGCAGGCACTGTGGGATTTTTCCCATGGTATCTGCCAAGGCAGCTAGCAGGTCCCAGTGGGAAATTCAAACCTTTGATATCTGCAGGACTTCCGCTGAGAACACCACCTGCAGATACTGTTAAGGTTTGCCCCTTACTGCATGGTTGTTGCAGAGAGTTATGTGAAATTCTGCTTTGAAGATTATTTTTTCTTATGTATTCAGTCTAGCAGATACCTCCAGCTGCTACTTGGAAACAAATCTATAGTCTAGCTGAGAGCAGCTCTCTGCCTTTCCTAGTGAACAGCAGCAGCTGCTGCAAAAACTCTGTAGTCTGTATAATCAACTTGTGTAGACTTTCGGTTACAGAATGATCCTGTGTATACCTGCTGCCTCTTATTGTTCTGCACAACACCTTTCATTATTTATCTCTCCTTCAAGCATTCTTGCAGCTAGTTGCTATGATATGTCTGCTTATAAGTCATTGCACAAATACTTTGGAAACACCATAATTTCTGGATGCCTGAGAACAATTGACTTCTAAATTCTATATTGGATCTGAGTTCTTCAAGGTTTCCAGTTTCTGTCCTATTTATTTTGCTGTATGGTATTTTTTTGTTTGTTTTTAATTTCAAATGTTTGTTTCTTGCCTAGAACTCTGGAGGGCTAGATTATATATAAATAGTAAATGTTTATAAATGTACATCATACATTTTTGTTTTGCTACCCAATATAGGTTTATGATTTAATGGCTAGATCTAACTACAAATGCATAGATATACCTTGTATTGCTGTGCCTGCGGTGGCTATGTTGAAAATGGTGCGGCCCATCCTGGTTTGACTTTGACATGTAATATGTGTGTCAATCTTCCTGACCATATGCTTGGGAATGAATACTGGTTATGCCCCTAGAAGCACAGGCTGTTAATGGCATGATGATGTCATGAGAAGCCGCTGGAAGCTTTCTCTGTCTCAACATCTGTTGGTAGGAGAACACAACCCATTTGTCTGGACTGGTGTAGCAGGACTCAAGGAAAGGACATTAGCTTGTAAGTAAAATACCACTTTCTGACTCAGTCGAGCACTTTAGGGTCCATCCCATGGGCACTAAGTTTATAAGTAGCTGATGTGGAACACTGCTAACATTCTTGCTGAAATCTAAGTATACCACATTTAGCATTTTCCCTGATCAAGTTCTCTGATCAACCAGTCAAAAAATCAATTATATTTCCCTGACAATACCCATCTCTTGTAAAGCCATACTGTTTTGGATTCTGTAAGCCTTTAGATTCCAGAAACCCTCTGCTTTTAGTAATGTTTCCATTAATTTACATACCACATATGTTGGACTAACTGGCCTTTAGATCCTAGTTTCTTCCTTACTTCTACTTTTACTTTTGAACCACATTGGCCCATCTCCAGCCCTCTGGGATCCCTTCTGACTCTAAAAAAGCATTGAAAAAATAAAGCAATGGAGCCACCAGAACTTACTTATTTATTTAACTGGTTTTATTATACAGTTTTTCTACCAATCAACATAGAACAGATAGAATGGTTTATATTGGAGAGCCAGCGTTTGCAGATACCAGGGCTCGATGTGCTGTCTATTCCATCACTGATTGGCTGCAGTTTGAGCTCCTCCTTTTCCAACAGCGCTCCTGCAGTATTTAAACTTTGGCAGAGGGAAGGAGGTGAGAGCCAGCGTTTGCAGATACCAGGGCTTGGTGTGCTGTCTATTCCATCACTGATTGGCTGAAGTTTGAGCTCCTCCTTTTACAACAGCGCTCCTGCAGTATTTAATCATAGACAGCCTTTCGCGCCCGCGGTCGCGGCCCCCAGTCGCGTGCCCGAAGGGGGCGTGACCACAGGGGGAACGACCCTTTGGTGCCCCTTCGGTGCCATGCGGGGCCTGGTGCCCCAGCCTTTGTCGGGATGCCCAGAGGATATGCAAAGCGAAAGAACAAGTCCGACAAGTTAGCCAAGTCTACAAAGCAACCCATGAATTCTGTTTCTACTCCATTGGTAACTCGTGGTCCTATGGATCAGCATGTGGTTGTTATACCATCTGTTATGCCTGCAGTACAAGGTGCGTCATTGTCTACCTCTGGTGCTTCTCTGAGTTCCTTTGATAGGACTCCTCCGCCTAACCCTGGACCCTCTCAACTGCCTGATTTGGATACATCCTCTTCTGAGGTGTCGTCTACTTCGGAAGAGGAGGAGGGGACACCTGCTGTTAATGTTTCTTCTTGTGAGGTACTGTCTACCAATTCTATTCTGGCTGTTCGTTCTCAAGGTTTGTCGTCATTATCTTTGGCTGTTAATATTGAGAACGTTACATTGGCAGATATTTGGAAACTCGTTTCTGCTACAAACTCTTTGTTGTCTACCTTTATGGATCAAACCGCTATTTTTTCCCAACAGGTTATTAATAAGGTCCATGATGCTGAAGGCACTGTTAAGGGTTTATCTCAGCGTGTGATTCAAGTGGAGACACACGTTGGTTCTTTGCAATCAGCGAGTGAATCCACCATAAAAGATATTTCGATATTATATAAGCAGGTGGAATTCTTAGAAAATAGTTCTCGGGCAAAAAATATCCGTATTTTGAATTTTCCTAAAATATGTCTTATGTCATCTGTTTCTCTTTTTAAACAATATTGTAAGGATGTTTTGTTATTGCCAGATGTTGATTCTATTATGATAGCTCATTCATTTTACTTGCCAGTTCGGGCAACTTCTGGGGATAATAATATAGATTTGGAGGATGTGCAGAACGATCCTGACTTGACTGATTTTTTGGAAAATTCTCAGATTCTGATCTCCTCCCGTGCTACTTTAGTGGTCACTCTGGTCAATCTTGCTGATAAGGCTTTAATCATGAAAGCCTTTTTTTCAAAGAAAGATTTTCCTTTTTATGGCCATAATATGTCCATTTTCCCAGATGTTTCCCGATATACGTAAGTACGTAGGAGGTCCTTCCTCCAGCTCAAGCCTCGAGTTTTGGCTGGGGGGGGGGTTTCCTTTTTTCTTCGATTTCCATGTAAGTGTTTAATTACTATACAAGGTATTGATTATATTTTCACTGAATCTACTCAGCTCGTTGCCCTCTTAGATTCATTACAGGTGTGAGAGGCCTGATCTTGATTCTTGGTTTTGATCTTTTATTTTTTTAGTTTGGTTAGGAGATGTAGCCTTAAGTTAGTTTGAGCTCTGGTACTAATATCGCTGTGCTGTCCATGATGTGGACTATATAGTGGTTTTGATGTTACTGGTTCTTATCTTCTCTCTTGTTTAGAGGTTTTTGAATGTACTGCTTATTTGCATGAAGTTTTGTATTTGGAATGCATTAATTAAAACAATACAAAAAAAAGAGTGGTTTATATTGAACAAAAGACAGATAACGGTTATAATGAATGGTTTACAAGGAACAAAGAGCATACAAAAATCACATTTAACATGTTAATATTGAACAGTGACTGACAAAGGGGTGGGGGGAGCATGCAGGGTCGTTATAACTTAACAACTTATGTACAATGAGCTTGTACTGCTAATTCTGGACTAATTGGACAGTGAGCTTATTTTATGTTGATTAAGTTAAAAAAGGGGCATGTGCAGTAGTGAAAAATAGGTTGTTCTGATTGGTGTTAGATGGTTATGGGGGGAGGGGGAAATGGGGAGTGAGTGAGAGTGGAAGATGTTCGTGTTGGGAGTCAGTTGTAGGAGAAGATCCATATCATTCGAAAAGGTGTGTTTTTAGTTGGTTTTGAATGCTGTAGGAGGTAGAGAATTCCAGAGGGTGGGAGCATATATTTCAAAGGCTCTCATATGGGCACACTGTGAGCTCTTACATGTCTGGGGTGGGGGGAGAAGGTTAAGTGTAGTTTGTCTACGTGGTCTATTGGAGTTTGGATGTCTGAGTGTTTGGAGATGCTCAGAGGAGGGTGTTGATAAGAGCTTTGTGGATGATAGTGAGGACTTTGAATTTGATCCTTGATATAATGGGAATCATTTGAGGTCTACTTTCTTTTCATTACCACACCATTCACAAAAGATGATGTATTAGAACAGCTTGCAAAACTGGAAGCGGACAAGTCTATGTGAGCAGATGGGATACACCCAGGATACTGAAAGAGCTCAGAGAGGTTCTTGAAGGGCCTTTGAAGGATGTTTTTAATAGATCCTTGGAGGCAGGAGAAGTTCCACAGGACTGGAGAAGGGCTGATGTGGTACCTCTCCACAAAAGTGGTAAATAGGTAAGAAGTGACAAATTACAGGCTAGTAAGCCTTACCTCGGTGGCGGGAAAAGTAATGGAGGCGCTCCTGAAAGAGCGAATAGTGGACTTCCTTGAAACCAACAGGTTGCCTGATCCGAGGCAACATGGTTTTACCAAAGGACGATCTTGTTAAACAAATTTGATTGAGTTCTTTGACTGGGTGACCAGAGAACTACATCAAGAGCATGCATGGATGTGATCTACCTAGATTTCAGCAAAGCCTTTGATACTGTTCCTCATAGGAGGCTTATCAATAAACTCAACAGCTTGGAGATGGGCCCCATGATGATGAGCTGGATCAGAAATTGGTTGACTGACAGACGACAGAAGGTGACGGTAAATGGAACTCACTCGGATGAAAGGAAGGTAATTAGCAGTGTGTCCCAGGGTTTGGTCTTGGGACCGGTACTGCTCAATATATTCATGAGTGATATTGCCGAAGGGCTGAATGGAAAAGCTTTTTTGCAGATGATACCAAAACTTGCAACAGAGTGGACTCCCCTGAGGGAGTAGATAACATGAGGAAAGATTTACAAAAGCTGGAAGAATGGTCTAATGCTTGGCAGTTAAGATTTAATGTGAAGAAGGGCAGTAGAAGCAGCAATCCAAGGGAAATGTATGTGGTAGTGGGCGAGAGACTGGTGTGCACGGACCAGGAGAAGGACCTCAGTGTGATTATTTCTGATGATCTCAAGGTGGCGAAACAGTGTGACAAGGTGGTGGCAAAAGCCAGAGGGATGCTGGGTTGCATACAGA
The DNA here is from genome assembly GCA_033557465.1 of Ichthyophis bannanicus. Classification (NCBI taxonomy): domain Eukaryota; kingdom Metazoa; phylum Chordata; class Amphibia; order Gymnophiona; family Ichthyophiidae; genus Ichthyophis; species Ichthyophis bannanicus. Next base: position 1,621,335,057 of record CM066032.1, read on the forward strand.
GAGGAATTACCAGCAGAAAGAATGAGGTACTAATGCCACTGTACAAGTCGCTGGTGAGGCCTCACTTGGAATATTGTGTTCAGTTTTGGAGACCATATCTCGCAAAGGATATAAAAGGCTGGAAGCGGTTCAGAGGAAGTTGACCAAAATGATTTGGAGCCTGCATCAGAAGCCTTATGAGAAGAGACTTGAAGACCTAATTATTTACACTCTGGAGGAGAGGCATGACCGAGGAGATATGATTCAGACCTTTAAATACTTAGAGTATTAATGAGCAAACAAAACCTCTTCCAAAGATGGGGAAGCTATAAAACTAGAAGGGATAACATGAAGCCGCAGGGGGGTAAACTGAAAGGCAATGTCAGGAGCTACCTTTTCACTGAAAGGGTGGTGGTTGTTTGGAATGCCCTCCCGATGGGAATGGTGGGGCAAACACAGAATTCAAAATGGCATGGGACAGACACAGTAGATCCCTTTATAGCAACAGGATATAAAAGAGATAGCTATGCTTATTTTGATTTTATCTGAACAAATAGGGGTGATCTACGCAGAGCAGTGGGTACACTCCTAAACAAAGGCATGGGGAGAGGTGACCTGCATAGAGCGGCAGGTACACCTACTCTTGCTGCCTTGCTGGACAGACTAGATGGACCATACTGGTCTTTATCTGCAGTCATATACTATGTTACTGTCCCCACCATTTTGTCTTTTACCTTATCTTCTGCTCTTGAGCTTCACCATGTACTTCCTCTGATTTGGCTATCTTAAACCTCACTGAGGGAACCTCACCCTCACTTCTGTAATGCCGCCTCTTTCCCCAGTTCTCTTCTACTTTTCTTATCTCTAGATGTCAACCCCAACCCTGCCCCCTCCCCCCCCCCTCGACTTTGTTCACACTCCTAGGGCAGGTCAGTGCATAACCTTTCTAATCTTGTATATATTCCTCTCCTCTCTCCCTCTTCTCTCTTTTTCATGCGCATTGTGGAATGCACATTCTGCCTCCAATTCATGATCTCTTTATCTCTAATACTCTACATCTCCTGGTTCTTACTGAAACTTGGCTTCTTCCTGAAGATTCAGCTTCATTCACTGCCCTCTGTCACAGAGGCTACTTATTTTCCCATACACCTTGATCCATTGGGCCATGGTGATGGTGTTAGGTTCCTACTTCCTCATTCCTGCCAATTCCAGCCCCTCTTTCTGCCTCCATCTAATTCCTTTGCTTCCTTTGAAGTTCATGTCATCTGTCTATTTTCTCCACTAGAAACATAGAAATATGATGACAGAAAAAGACCACATGGCCTGTCTTGTCTGTCCTGGAGCAAAGAAACAGATACCAAGACTGGCAGTGATTCAGGTTAGAAAACCCCTTTTATTGATGACCCCTACGCGTTTCGGCCAACGGCCGCCTTCGGGGGGGGGGGGGGTAACATGTGAGAGGACAAACATTCAGACAAAACTCTTCATATAAGTTGAAACATAAACCACGTTATTAGCGCTTTTCATGGTTCTCCACGTAATAACGTGGTTTATGTTTCAACTTATATGAAGAGTTTTGTCTGAAGGTTTGCCCTCTCACATGTTACCCCCCTGAAGAAGGCTGTTGGCCGAAACGCATAGGGGTCATCAATAAAGGGGGTTTTCTAACCTGAATCACTGCCAGTCTTGGTATCTGTTTCTTTGCTCCTGTGGTTTCTACAGATACTTTGTTGCTTCAGTTTGTGTCTGTCTTCTCTGTCCTTCCATATCAACGACTACAACAGTCCCCTTTTTTCCTTTAGAGATCCTCTGTGTTTGTCCCATGCTTTTTTGAATTCAGATACTGTCCTCATCTCTACCACCTCCACTGGGAGACTATTCCACGGATCCACCACTCTTTCCGTAAAGAAATATTTCCACATATATATCACTCCTGAATCTATCCCCCTTCACCCTCATCCCATGTCCCCTCGTAGCAGAACTTGCTTTCAATTGAAAGAGGCTCTCCCCCTGTACATTTATGCCACGGAGGTATTTAAACATCTCAATCATATCACCTCTATCCCGCCTTTCCTCTAAGGTGTACATATTAAGATTCTTAAGTCTGTCCTCATATGCTTTATAATGAAGACCACTAACCATTTTAGTAGCCACACTCTGTACTGATTCCATCCTGTTTATATCCTTTTGAAGGTGCGGTCTCCAGAATTGCACACTATACTCCAAATGAGGTCGCACCAAAGGCCTATACAGAGGCACTATCACCTCCTTTTTTTCTGCTAGCCATTCCTCTCCATATGCACCCAAGTATCCCTCTAGCTTTTGCCGTCGCCTTTTTTACCTATTTAGCTACTTTAAGATCATCAGACAAAACCATGCCTAGGTCCCGCTCTTCTTTAGTGAACAAAAGTACTTTACCCCCTATACTGTATTGCTCCCTTGGATTGCTGCAGCCCAAATGCATGACCTTACATTTTTTAATATTAAATCCTAGCTGCCAAATTCTTGACCATTCTTCCTCACTACCTCGCCTGGTAACTGTCATTTTTCAATCCTCCCAACAAATCCACCTCTACCTTTCTCACCAACTGACTTTTGGCTCTTCTTTCTGGATGTATCTTCCCCGTCCTTTATTATTGGGGATTTTAACATTCATGTTGATGACCTTTCTAACTCTTATACCTTAAAGCTCCTTTCCCTAACCACCTCCTCCAGTTGTGCTCTACCGCTCCTATTCGTAAGCATGGCCACTGCTTGACCTTGTCTTTTCCTCCAGCTGTTCACCCTCAAACTTCTCTACCTCAGTTCTGCCCTTATCTGACCATCACCTGCTAACCTTCACCTATAACCACCTCCCATCTTGGTCTCTCCTTATCTCTACCAACATGTTTAGGAATCTTCACACTGTTGACCCTTGAGCTCTCTCCATTGCTGTCATATCACTACTTTCCTCCACGATGTCATCTGTGTCTGATAGGGCAGTATCCTGCAATAACGCTAATACTCTCCTCTGCTCTGGATGCACTTGCTTCTCCCATTCCACAACCTATGAGGTGTAGCATACCTCAACCCTGGCTGTCCTCGACAACATGCTACCTACGTTCCTGTGCCCGCTCAACTGAGCGCCTTTGGGTTAAATCATATGCCCTTACTGACTACCTACATTTCAAATTCATGCTAACCTCTTTCCAATTGGCTATAGCACTTTCCCAACAAGACACTTATGACTATCTGATTAACACTTTTGCCTCTAAGCCTCGCCGTCTCTTTGTTATGCTCGACTTTCTCCTCAAGGTTCTTCTCCCCCAATCACTCCTTCACTACCTGCCCAGACCTTGGCTGACTATTTCCATGACAAAGTCCAGAAGATTAGCCTTGAATTCCCTGCAGTCACCTCCACCTCATCTTCCTCCTCTTCAATCCCAAATCCTTCCCTCTCCTTCGGTCACCCTTACTTCCTTTTCTGAAATCACTGAGGAAGAAACTGCAAATCTTTTCTCCTATCACTTTTCACTGCAACTGTTCATGTGGCCTTCAAACGTGCTGTGATTACACCTCTCCTCAAAAAGCCTTCACTAGAATCCTATCTGTCCTCCCAGTTATCAGCCTATCTCTCTCCTCCTCTTTGCTTCAAAACTACTTGAATGAGTGGTTCACCGCCACTGTCTTGACTTTTTCCTCTCAAGCTTTTCTGGACCCACTGCAATCTGGCTTTTGTTCTGTACATTCCACAGAATTGGCTTTTGCCAAAGTCTATAGGGACTTGTTCCTCCACCATATTCAAAGGCCTCTACTCAATTCTCATCCTCCTTGACCTTTCCACTGCCTTTGAGACTGTTGATCATCAGCTTCTCCTTGATATCTTGTACTCGCCTGGATTTAGGAGCTTTGTTCTGTTCTGGTTTTCTTCTTCTCTCCCATCACACTTTGTGTATGTTACTACTAATACTAATAATAATCATTTATATAGCTCTACAGGCACCCATAAAAGATGGTCCCTGCTCATCAGAGCATATAATCTAATCAACGCCAACAATACAATAAATGAGAATAAGGGTACAAAGAGGGAAAGGTAAGGAGACAGAAGGAAAACAAAGAGGTGAGCCTTAAGCATGGATTTGAAAAGGTAGAGTGGTAAAGCCTGACATACAGACTCGAGTAGTTTTGTTTCAGGTGTAAGGAGCAACAAGGTGAAAGGATTGAAGGAGGCAGTGGAAGAAAAGAGCATAGAGAGAAGCAGGACTGTGGAGGAGGGGTGCAAGAAGAGAGGAAAGGTAGTGAGGAGCAGTAGAATGAATATTTGTATAGATCAGAAGGAGAAGTTTGAATTGGATACAAAAATGAAAGGGGAGTCAATGAAGTGACTTGAGAAGAGGGGATATATGAGTATATCAGGGCTGGCAGAAGATTAGCTGCATAGCAGCGTTCTGAGCGGATTGAAGGGGAGAGAAGTGACTCAAAGGGAGACCAGCAAGGAGGTTGAAATAGTCAAGATAGAAGGTGACTAAAGAGTGGATAAGTATTTTAATAGTGAGTTCAGAAAGGAAGGGGCAAATTTTGTTAATGTTAGAAAGGAAGACATGACAGGTTTTAGCTATCTGTTGGATATGTATGGAAAAGGAGAGGGAGGAGTCAAAGCTTTGTTATTTAACAGGTTTTTTATACTTCTTTATCATTTTAGTCAAAAAGGTTTACATTGTAACTTGGTAATGTACATTAAACAGGGACATTGACAACTTGGATTTTTTTTCTGAGGCACTGGAGGGTTAATTGACTTGCCCAAGGCTACACGGAGTGCTAGTGGGAATCAAACCCTGGTCTCTTGGTTACCAAGCCAGTTCTCTAACCATTCAGCTACTCTTCCACTCAGGGGCTGAGGAAAGAAGACGTAGAAGAGATAGAGAAAGGAGGAAGGTGGAGGAGAGTTTAGGGTGGAAAAAAAGTTCAGTTTTGGACATGTTCAATTTCAAATGGCGGTGAGACATAGGCAAAGATGCAAGACTGAAGTTTTGGTGAGTCATCAACACAAAAATGATATTGAAAGTCATGGGAGGAGATGAGAGCACCAAAGGACTGGGTATAGAGAAAGAAAAGGAGAGGGCCCAGAAGAGATCCTTGGGGCACACCGAGATAGCAGTAGAGGGCGAACCATCAGAACAAATACTGAAAGAGCGATGGGAGAGATAAGAGAACCAGGACAGCACAGAGCCCCTAAAATCAAGTGAGGACATTGTGTTGAGGAGAAGGTGGTGGTCAACTGTATTAAAACCAGCAGAAAGATCAAGAAAAATGAGGACTGAGTAAATGCTCTTGGGACGAAAGTCAGATTGAAGTGTGTCTAGCAATGCTTGAGAGGAGAGAAATTCAAGGCAATGGCAGAGAACTGTAGGTTCAAGAAGTTTGGAAATGAAAGGGAGATGGGTTGATAATTAGAAGTACAAGTAGGGTCAAGTGAAGATTTATTGAGGAGAGATGTGACTGCAGCACGCTTGAATTCTGCAGGGACTGTTATAGTGGAGAGTGATAAATTGAGAATATGTGAGATGGAGTTAAGGAGATGGGCGGGGACAGGATCAGTGGAACAGGTAGTAAGTTTAGAGGAGGAAAGAAGCTTAGAGGTTTCCTCTTCAGAGATCTTAGAAAAAAAAGAAAGGGTAAAAGATTGAGGGGGTGAAGCTGATCTAGTGGGGAACTGGAGTGTAATTTTGTGGACTTTGTCATTGGTGTACCTCAGGGCTCTGTCTTGGGACCTCTCCTTTACTCTCTCTACATTCAGCCCCTTGGTGCACTTATTTCCTCCCATGTTTTTCAGTACCATCTTTATGCTGACGACTCTCTGATCTACCTTTCTGTTCTTGAAATCTCTGCAGTAATCCAGGCCTGGATCCTCTGCCTGCTTATCCGCAAGGAACTAAAAACATATCTATTTATTGACTACTATGGAAATTCGCCTGAAACACTTCAGATGCAACCTGAGTAGTGATTTACATTACAATATGACCTTATTTATTTCACTGCACAACAATGTATCATTGAATATTCTTTACTCTGCAACATTGTATATAGTTTTTGTAATATAGTTATCTACAAGTTAAATGTACATGAATGTTTCTAAAGTTCATGTTTTGGTTTTGATCACTGTAAACTGCCCCTGATCTCTGGAAGGGGTGGTGTATAAAAACCTTTAAATAAATAAATTGCTGCCTGGGTCTCTCACCACCGTCTGAAACTGAGCATGATCAAAACTCAGCTCCTTATCTTTCCCCCTAAACCCACCTCTCCCCTTTCCTCCCTGCTCTATTTCTGTGAATAACATTACACTCCTTGTTTCCTCAGCTTGCAATCTTGGGGTCATCTTTGACTCTACTCTTTCTCTGCACACATCCAGCAGATAGTTAAAACCTACCGCTTCTTTCTCTAAAACATTGGCAAAATTCATCCCTTTCTTTCTACACATACTACTAAGACCCTCATCCACTCACTAGTGTCATCTCCTGTCTTGACTATTATAACCTGCTCCTCACTGGTCTCCCACTGAATCATCTTTCTTCCCTTCAATCTGTTCAAAACTCTGCTGCACGACTCATCTTTATTTTATTTAACCATTTTTTTATACCACTTTGTCCTTCACTCAAAGCGGTTTACATTGAAACTCAACATAGTACATAGAACGAAAACAATATACAGTATACAAAAAACAATATACAAGAATATTCGAACAAGGGAGGGGAGAAAGGAAGTAGCAGGATTAACTACGTACAGGGTCATACATGCATGACAGCATTATCTACATTTTGGTAAGTCGTGTTTTTCAGGTTAGTTGTACATGGCTATGGGTTCATTTTGGAGGACTGTCATGCCTTCATTCAGGTGGTTAAGTTATATGTCCCAGATCTGTGTACAGAAATGTTTTCAGTTTCTTTCTGAAATCCTTAATGTCTGTAGTTGCGCGCATGTCATCTGGGAGTGAGTTCCAAAGTGATGGAGCAGAAAGTGAAAGCGCCCTTCCAGATGTAGCTTCTATGGTCTTATGGTATCCAGAGGGTGTAATGATTGTATGCTTTTTATTGTTCCTCCTGGGCCGGGTACTTGTGTCTCTTATTATGATGTCTTTTAGGCTATAATCCCTCCGCCAAGGACTCATGCCAGACCTCCTCAAAACTTCAATCATCCGGCCTACCCTAAAAAAACATAACCTGGATCCCCTGGACCCCGCCTCCTACAGACCTATAGCAAGCCTCCCATCCATCGCCAAAATCATTGAAAAAGTAGTTCAGCAACAGCTCCAAGAACATCTGGATGCCAACAACATACTGGACACGCAACAACATGGCTTCCGCCCACTCCACGGAGTCGAGACCCGCATGACTTCACTAATGAACACCCTCATCATAGGAACACAAGCCAAACACTCTGGGTATGCCATGATCTTCCTCGACATATCAGCAGCCTTCGACACCATCTCCCACAACATCCTCCTACACAGACTTCAAGCAATTAGTATCAAAGAAAATGTACTTCAATGGTTCCACTCTTACCTGACCAATAGACAACAACTGATCCGCACAAACGCAACAACCTCCCCCCCTTTCCAGCAACACCAAGGCGTACCCCAAGGATCCACACTATCTGCCATGCTCTTCAACATCTACTTGCAACCACTCTGCTCAATCATACATACCCACAACATCAACTATCACATCTATGCAGATGACATAATGCTCTATGCCCCAATTACAACCTCCAATCCAACAAACAACCATTTATCAACATGCTTCACAGAAGTATCCAGCTGGCTGCAGAAGAACAACCTATCCATCAACATAAAGAAAACAGAAGCACTCATAATAACAAAGGACCCAGACTTCACCCCACCTACACACCTCAATGTTGGAACCACTCAAATACAAATACAACCGCACATAAAGTATCTAGGAATCATCATAGACCAGGCTCTCACACTCAACCAACAAATCAAAAAAACCACCGGAACAATATTCCACAAGGCTAAAACAGTACAGCGCCTAGGACCTCTCCTTGAACCAAAGGACTTTAGAGCAGTGATGCAAGCCATGACACTCCCCCACCTGGACTACTGCAATATAATCTACCACGGACTCCCAGCCACCCACACCAATCCGCTTCGAACTGCCTTAAATACCACTGCAAGGATTATCCAAAAAGCAAAAAAACAAGACCGCATTACGCCAATACTGAGAGAGCTGCACATACTCCCCATAGAAGCTAGAATCAAATACAAATCTGCCCTACTTACCCACAAAGCTCTCTACCAAACTCAGACATCTCAGCTCCGTGAACTATTGCCCCGACCAGCACACAATAGAACAACCAGACAGACCATCAGCAACTCCCTCACTATCCCACATAAACAAACCAAATACAACCAACGGACATGCAACAGGGCCTTCGAACTCTATGCACCATCCCTCTGGAACTCTCTACCAAGTCACGTCAGAAGCAATGGAGATCCCCTCTCATTCAGAAAACAGCTAAAAACTGTCCTATTCCAGCAATACCTCGGACCAGAAGCAAGCACCCACCACTAATCTACCTCCCCCCCCCCCCCGAACATATCCTATGGAAAACCATAATACAATGTCTATCTCCAGGAACAAGCAGGAATGAGTCTTCACATATGGGTATCGTCGGTACCGACGGAGCCTGCGTGGGAACGCTCCCCAGCGTCCAATAAGAAAGCTTTTGGGAGCATCCCACAGCACCTGCGTGCTGCCTTCCCGCCTTTCCCAACCGCCTCTCTCCAGTTCTTTTCTGCGGAGCCAGCAGGTCGTGTTCCTGTCACCGCAGAAGAATTCTTTATTTTTTTTCCTTATTTTTCTGTGTCGCGTCTGCCTTCTTCGATGTCAGACCGGTACCGCCGGTCTTTTCTTTTCTTTTCTTTCTTAAAAAAAAAGAACAAAAAACTTTTCTTTCTTCAACTGTGCATTTTCGGTTTGGGCCTTAGGCCTGAACATATTTTCTCCTCATGGAGAAGCCCGCTTCCGGGTTCAAAAAGTGCATGAAGTGTGGCGGTACTATTTCTGTCACAGAAACCCATGACTGGTGTCTAAAATGTTTGGGTCCTGACCATTCCATCACGGATTGTGTGTCCTGTACCATGATGTCTAAAAGAGGTCGGCAGAACCGAGCAGCCAAGCTCAGTACCCTGTTTCCCTCTGATGCAGCCTCGGTGGCATCGACGTCTTCAAGGGCTGCTTCTTCCTCCCATGGATCTCAGGTAACCAAACATAAATCTAGCCGGTCCTCGAAGGGCAAATCTCCCTCTAAGCATCGAGATGCCTCCGGGCTTGTCCTCGAGGATTCCGCACCGGCAAAATTACCCCAGCGGGAAGTTCCGGCTTCCAAAGCATTGTCTATGGGGTCACAGGTTGACATCGATGGCTCGGTCTCGACCGATCACCTGTTGCCGTGTTCTGGGGTATTGTGGCCTCCACTGGTACCGACATCCAGACTCTGGTGGCGTCGATGGATCAGAAGATTCTGTCCATGCAGCACACCCTAACGGCGTTTATGCAGGCTTCGACGCCTCCGGTACCGCAACAGTCTCCGTTGCCGGTACCGACTCCGGCACTGTTCCCGGTGCCGGTACCGATTGCATCGACATCGGCTTCGGTGTCGACTGCAGTGGTACCCTGTCCTATGATGCCCATCGGTACCGAACCGGTACCACTTACTCCCGATGTCGATCCCACTCGGTACGCGTATCGGGCTTTACAGGAGCATCCAGACAGGCGATACTTCGATTCCTCCAAAGACTCTGATGAGTCGGAGGTTTCTGTCGATGCACCGGTACTTCTTTCTCAGGAGTCTGATTCTCCAAAACGAAGAATGTCTCCTCCAGAAGACTTGTCTTTTCAGGACTTCATTAGGGAAGTGGCTAGGGGCCTCTCCATTACAGTGGCCCCTGAGTCAGAGCCTAGAGCCAAGCAACTAGATATTTTGCAATATCCTAAGGCTCCTAAAGAAGCAGCTACTTTACCTATTCATGAGATTCTCTATGATCTCATGTTGAGCATGTGGGAGACTCCTCTTACCACCTCTCCTCATTCTCGTAGATTAGACACCATGTATCGTGTCCCTCCTTGTCCTGGCTTTCATAAGTCTCAGCTTCCTCACCACTCTATTGTGGTAGAGTCTGCCATGAGGAAAATAAAGAGTGCAAAGAGACACTCATCTAATCCTCCAGGACGTGAATGCAGGACCCTTGATGCTTTTGGCCGAAGGGTTTTCCAAGCTAATATGCTTGCTGCCAGAATCAACTCCTATAGTCTCTATATGGGGATGTTTCTAAAAGAAGTCACAGATCATCTGCAGACTTTAGCCCCTTTTATTTCAGAAGATAAAAGGCAGGAATTTCTCACTTGGCTTAAACATGCCCAAGATGTTTCCAAATTTTCCAACCGTGCCGCCTTTGACTCTTTTGAGTGTGTAAGCAGAGCCTCGGCTATTGCCATAGGTGCACGCAGAATTGCTTGGTTACAAGCCTCTGATTTGGAACTTTGGGTCCAAGATGAACTGGGAAATGTTCCTTGTACAGGTGAAAACCTTTTTGGCAGGGATTGGAAAGCAAAGGCCACTCAGATGGATGCTGAGAACTCTGCTTTGGATCGACTTTCAAAGTCTACCTCTGCTCATGCTAAGAAAAGGTTGTTCAAAAAGACAACTTTTTCTAAAAAGGGAAGATACTATCCTGCTTATGGTCAGCAGGCATCTTCTGCAGGTCGTTTTGCTGCAAAGCGTTAGCAACCACCTAAACAGGCCAAGTCAAAGGCTGCCAGGCCTCCCACGGCTCAGCAGCCTCAGCCTCCCCAGGGCCTTTGACTTGCAACTAGAGAACTTAGCCTTTCTGGCTCTCGAAGAACCAGAGCCCCTCACCATTCCAGGAAGGTTGGCTTACTTTGCTCCCAGATGGGAGCAAATTACAGCAGAGCAATGGACCCTCTCCATTGTAAGGGAAGGGTACAAGCTTCATTTCTTAAACCTTCCTCCCCACACCATGGTGAGACAGTTCAATTCTCCAACATCCCTCCTCAACCTTCTGGGTCAGGAGATTGCTACCCTTCTTGCCCAAGGGGCAATAGAAGAAGTACCCCTTCTTCAACAGGGCTCAGGGTTCTACTCCCCTTATTTTCTTATTCCAAAGAAAACAGGGGGCTACAGACCCATATTAGATCTCAGAGAATTTAACAAGTTTCTATTCAAAGAGAAATTCAAGATAATTTCTCTCGGTACTCTGCTGCCATACCTTCAGAGTCAGGACTGGATTTGTTCTCTAGATCTCAAGGATGCATACACCCATGTCCTCATCCATCCAACACACAGAAGGTTCCTTTGGTTCCTTTTTCAAGGAAAGCACTACCAATACAGAGTGCTTCCTTTTGGTCTGGCCTCTGCACCAAGGGTGTTCACGAAATGCATGGCAGTAGTAGCTGCATTTCTACGCACTCTAGGAATATTCGTTTTCCCATATCTGGATGACTGGCTCATTTGAGCTCCATCCCAGTCAGAGGCCCAGATTTCTCTAACCTGCACAATGCGTGTCTTTCAGTATTTGGGACTGGTAATAAACATCCCAAAATCCCATCTCACCCCTACTCAGTCTCTGGAGTTTATAGGGGCCTTGCTGGATACCAAAACTGCAAGGGCCTATCTTCCTCAGGCCCGTTGCCTACGCTTGGTGCAGTTAGCCTCCCAGATACAGTTAAAGTCCCATTTAACTGCTCAAGAGATGTTACAACTATTAGGCCACATGGCATCCACCGTGCATGTGGTTCCATATGCTCGCCTTCACATGAGGGCAGCTCAATGGACTTTGTCCACCCAATGGACTCAGGCATCAGGTTGCCTGTCAGACAAAATAGCAAACTCCCGTCGCCTATTTTGGTCTCTCCAGTGGTGGAAGTCCCCTCCAAATCTGTTGCTGGGGTCCCCTTTTCAGCAGTCGCTACTCCAAGCAACTCTGACAACAGATGCTTCTCCAATGGGTTGGGGAGCTCATCTGCAGGATCTCTCCACCCAAGGCATCCGGTCTCCACAGGAGACTTCTCTGCATATCAATCTCTTGGAACTCAGAGCAATATTTTTAGCTCTGAGTGTTCCATTCCCTGCTCAGCTACAGGACAGTCCTTATCCATACGGACAACCAAGTAGCCATGTGCTATGTAAACAAGCAGGGCGGGACTGGCTCTCTGTCGCTTTGCAACGAAGCTTTGCAACTGTAGGCCTTCGTTAGAGAGCATCACATCCATCTTCTGGCAGTATATCTTCCAGGCGTTCAGAACTCTTGGGCGGACAGACTCAGTCGAGTTCTGCTTCCACACGAGTGGTCCCTCCACATAGACCAGGTAGCCAGGATTTTTCGAATTTTGGGAACCCCGGACATAGACCTCTTTGCAAGTCCGTGGAATGCCAAACTTCCCCAGTTCTGTTCCAGAATTCCGTGTCAGGGAGTTCAGGCCAAGGATGCCTTCCTCCTTCACTGGGGTCAAGACTTCCTTTATGCCTTTCCACCAATTCCCCTAATTCCCAAGACACTATTCAAGCTTCAGAGAGATCAAGGGACCATGATCCTCATAGCACCACATTGGCCACGCCAAGTGTGGTACCCTCTACTTATGCATCTCTCTCAAGCTCCTTCCCTGGACTTGGGCTCTGCACCAGACCTCCTGTCCCAGTAAGATTGAACTTTGTGGCACCCAAACCCCCAGTCGCTCCATCTCAGGGCTTGGTTGCTGAGGGCCTAGACCTTCAAGATTTTCATCTCTCTCAACAAGTCAGAGATGTTATTCATGCCTTTAGAAAGTCTTCTACTAGACGTTCCTATGCTTTCAGATGGAAAAGATTTACCATTTGGTGTTCAGGGAAAGGTCTAAACCCTCTTGCAATACCTCTGAATTCTTTACTAGAGTATCTCCTGCATCTATCCCATGCAGGTCTGAAAACGAATTCAGTAAGAGTCCATTTGAGTGCAATTGCAGCGTCCCTCAAGCCTCTCAATGGACAACCTATTTCCTCTCATCCTCTTATAGCAAGATTCATGAGAGGCCTTCTTTTAACTAAACCTCCCATTAGACCACCTCCAGTGGCATGGGACTTAAACCTGGTTCTTGGCCAGCTTATGAAGCCACCCTTTGAACCTTTAGCCACCACCTCCTTGAAATTCCTTTCTTGGAAAATTATTTTTCTCATTGCAGTCACCTCAGCACGCTGCATCAGTGAGTTGCAAGCTTTGGTGGCTAATCCTCCTTATACAAGGTTCCATCATGATAAGGTAGTCCTCAGGACCAATCCACACTTTATGCCTAAAGTGGTCTCACCTTTTCATCTGAACCAAGAGGTGTATTTACCTGTCTTTTTTCCAGGACCTCATGCATCAAATGCAGAGAGGAATCTTCATACCTTGGATTGTAAGAAAGCTCTAGCTTTTTACTTACAAAGAACACAGCAACATAGAAAGTCTTCTCAACTCTTCGTTGCTTTTGATCCTTCTCATTTAGGACTTCCAGTCTCTAAGAGAACACTGTCCAACTGGATTGCTCAGTGTATTTCTTTCGCCTACCAGAGTAGGAACATTTCTCTGGAGGGCCATGTCACAGTTCACAATGTGAGAGCCATGGCAGCCTCAATGGCTCATCTAAACTCTGTCCATCGACCAAATCTGTCGAGCGGCCACCTGGGCCTCGGTTCATACCTTCACAGCCCATTACTGTTTGGACAAGGACTCCCGCCGGCATGCCTCGTTTTGTCAGGCTGTTCTCCAACACCTGTTCCATTCCTAATCAACTCCTACCCACCTACCCTGGTTGGATGCCAGAGATCCATGGGGGGAGGTGGAGCCCTTTTCAAGGACACACAGCTCTGGGGTCTCTCCCTGGCATCTGCAGCTAGGGAGTCCCCATATGTGAGGACTCATTCCTGCTTGTTCCTGGAGATAGCACAGTTACTTACCTGTAACAGGTGATCTCTGGGAACAGCAGGAATAAGTCTTCACAACCCACCCACCTCCCCTAGGAGTTGTATCTCTCTATCTATCTTTCCTTACCTCTCTCTCTCTCATTGTCTCAGCTTTAAAACTCGAACTGAAGAGAGGCGGTTGGGAAAGGCGGGAAGGCAGCACGCAGGCGCTGTGGGATGCTCCCAAAAGCTTTCTTATTGAATGCTGGGGAGCGTTCCCGCGCAGGCTCCGTTGGTACTGACGATACCCATATGTGAAGACTTATATCTGCTGTTCCCAGAGATCACCTGTTACAGGTAAGTAACTGTGCTATGTCTATATCACAAATATTGTTGAAATCATCAATGTCGGCCACCAGGTGATAGCCCCTTACCCCTGAATTGATTATTGTCCACCCCCCACCCCCCTTTTAATGTTACACCGCTTTGACCCGGTGAAAAGCAGGATATATATACAGCTAAATAAATAAATAAAATAAATAAATATAAGCTGATAGTTGGTGTATGATTTTGAAGATGACTAAGATTGATTTGTATTTGATACGGGATTGGATTGGTAGCCAGTGTAGGTGATTGAGTATGGGGGGGGATGTTTGTTCTTGAGATGAGTCATGCTGCAGTATTTTGTGCAATTTGAAGTGGTAGGATTTGGGAGCCCTTGATAAAGTGCGTTACGGTAATCCAGTGTTGGGGAGATTATTGCTTGGCAGATAGTGGGGTAGTGATCAAGGTGTAAAATTGGTTTAAGTCTCCTTATTATCTTCATTTTATAGTAGGCATTTGCAGTAGTTTTTGCTATGTGGGGTTGCATGGAGAGGTGTTGGTCCATGATAATTCCAAGGTATTTGATTTCTTTCTTTACTGATTTTTGCCTTTGTTGTATGCAGATTGTTTGTGGTGGGGTAATTACGGTGTTCCTGGAAATAGTGCTTTTGTCTTTTTGTAATTTATGGAGAGGTTGTTGTTATTGAGGCAGATGATTATGTTCTCCACACATGCAGTTATGGTTGTCAGGTCAGGGTTGTGTATATTGACTGGTGTGTATACCATGATATCATCTGCATATAGTCTGTATTGGATTTTGTGGTTTTTTTTTAATGATTTTGCATATTGGTGTAGATGTTAAATAACATTGAAGATAGTGAGGAACCTTTTGGGAGTCCTTGGTATGAGGGGAAGGGTTTTGAATTTGCCGTTCCACATTTGACTTGTTGCTGTCTGTTTTGAAGATAGCATTTGAACCGTTAATGTGGTATGTACGCCAATTTCTTGTAGGCGTTTGAGTAGGATGATGTGGGAGACAGTGTCAAAGGCAGAGGATATGTCCATAAAAATGAGGATAAATCCTGTTCTTGCATTGTCTATTCCTCTTATAAGGCAATCGAATAGGGATAGTAGCAATGTCTCTGTGCCATGGTTTGGTCAAAACCCGTGTTGGTGTTGGTCCAGTTGAGCATGTTGGTCTATGTGATCTTGAAGTTGCCTTTGAACAATTTTTTTCTATGACTGGTTAAAATTGATAAGCTGGAGATTGGTCTGTATGCGGCTGGGTCATTTTTATCGAGAGATGTGTCTTTGAGTAGAGATCTAATAATTGCTTGTTTGAGAGAACTAGGCATGTATCCTTTGGTGAGTGACATTGTGGCTATCTTGTGAATTGAGTACTTAGTTCCTTTGTTGCTTTTATCCAAGCCACGGGGCAAGGGTCTGAGGGTGAAGCAGTGGTATTAAGTAGGATTTTATATCTTCGATTTGTTGGGTTGATGGGGTATGGAAAGTACCCCATAATTCTCTGTGTACTGGGTTTTGGGATTGGATTTGGATTTGGATTTGGATTTGGGATTGGATTTTGATTATTGAATTTGTTACTTAGATAATTGGCCATTATTTGGGGTGGTGGTTTTTTTGTGGTTCTCAGGTGAGTGTTCGCATAATATTGAAATGTTCCATAGGCTTATTAACTGATCTCATAATAAGGTTTGTGTGGTGTTCCCATCTGCGTTGGTTGATTAAGTTGGTATATTGGGTGTGAGTTCTGTACTGGTGTAGGAGGATTGGGTCTTTTGTCGGTCTCCATTTTCTTTCCAGTCTTCTTAAAAGTTGTTTCACTGACCTGATTTCATTGGAGTACCATAGGGCTTTTTTTGCTCTCTGTATGGATGAAGGTTTTTTGGTAGGTGCCTTTGCTGCTGTGGATAGGGTGCTGATCCAGATGTTAATGGAGTCTTCCAGGTTGTCTGTGTCATGATTTATTTTAGGGATAATTTCATTTAAGAAGTTGTCTTTGATAAAGCTATTGAATTTTATGCAGTGTTGTCGAGATGGCTCCTGTACTGGTGGTCTTGTGATTCGCATGGTGAAGTTTATTAGTTGGTGATCAGGCCATGGTATGGGGGTCACATTGGGATGTGTGATATGGTTGTGGTCTATCATTGCTTGGGGGATGAATATAAGGTCAAGACTTGATCCAGATTGGTGTGTGGGGATTTTCAGTATTTGTTGATACTATAAAAGGACTTTGTTTCCTTGTTAGGTGCATTTCCAAGGTTGAAGTCTCCCAGAGCTATGTGTGGTTTTTGGAGGGTGCTGTAGGCACATACGGTTTCAAGAACTTTTGATAGTTCATCATTCTTGGCTGTGGGAGCTCTGCACATGAGAGTGATAAAGTTATTGGCTATTGTGATTATGTTTGAATCATCTGAACTGTATGCTATGAGTGTTTTAAATTTGAATTGCGTTTTTGCTAGAATAAGAACACCACCACCTCTTTTATGGTTTCTATGGCAGTTGAAGGATGAGTAGGTTGCAGGGGTGATTTGGTTGAGAATGACTTGATCTGTGTCGGTTAGCCAGGATTCAGTGATGCACAGAATATCTGTGTCGTGTGTTTCTAGGTAGTCGCTGATGGTGTAGGTTTTATTTCTGATGGATCTCGCATTGACAAGGGAGTAAGTAATAGGGGATTCTAGGATGGGGTTGTCCTGTGGTGATGTTTTGACAGCGGTGGGTTTTATGTTTATAAGGTAATTAGCTCTTCTGTTGGTTCTGGAGTTAAGGGGTTGCCATAGGGGGAGGTGCCAGACATAGTTTGGTGGTAGGAGAGTTATGGAGTTGAAAAACCTTGACTGTAGGTTTACCAATGTAATAAAACTGCTATTAATAGAGCATAAATGAGGGCTTTGTAGAGAGCCATAAATGTGGATTTAGAAGATACTTGTTGTCTGTGGAGTTTTTGGTGAGCTGTTGACCCTGGCTCTGTTATGATTGTTTGGTGTGGATTTAGAAGGCAGTTACTGTTTGATTTGATACTCTACATAGTTTGTAGCAGGGGTAGTCGGATGTCAGGACAGTGATCCGGTTAGGATGATTATATGTGTAGATGTATAGGCAGGATATGCCGTACCTGTGGCACAATAGCTCCTTTGTATATAGTTTACCCCCGTTGAAACTCAAGTTATAATACCTGTTATCTCCAGGAACAAGCAGGAATGTAGTCATCACATATGGGTATCGTCGGTACCGACGGAGCCTGTGCGGGAATGCTCCCCAGCGTCCAATTATAAAGCTTTTGGGAGCATCCCACAGCGCCTGCGTGCTGCCTTCCCACCTTTCCCAACTGCCTCTCTCCAGTTCTTCTTTTTTCGCGGAGCCAGCAGGTCGTGTTCCTGTCACCGCAGAAGAATTCTTTTTTTCTTTCTTTTTTGTGGTCGCGTCTGCCTTCCTCGACGCTGTACCGGTACCGCCGTTTTTTTCTCCTCTTATTTCTGTAAAAAAAAATTTATATATATTCTCTTTTTTCTTTTTCTTCAGGTGCATACTCCTTTTTGGGCCTTAGGCCCAAAAACATTTCCTTACCATGGAGAAACCTGCATCAGGTTTCAAAAAGTGCACCAAGTGTGGCAGTACCATTTCCGTCACCGACACCCATGAATGGTGTCTAAAATGTTTAGGTCCTGACCACTCCATCACGGATTGTATGTCCTGCGCCATGATGTCTAAAAGAAGTCGGCAGAACCGAGCTGCTAAGCTCAGTACCCTGTTAACCTCTGATGCAGCTTCGGTGGCATCAACGTCTTCCAGGGCTGCTTCTTCCTCCCGTGGATCTCAGGTAACTAAACATAAATCCAGCCGGTCCTCAAAAGGTAGATCTCCTTCTAAGCATCGAGATGCCTCTGGCATTGCCCTCGAGGATTCTGCACCGGCAAAATTACCCCGGCGGGAGGCTTCGGCTTCCAAGGCATTATCGGGGTTCCAGGATGTTCTCGAGGACTCGACCTCGGCAGAAGTACTGGTGCCATGCTCTAGGGTACCGGCGGTATCCTCCGGTACCGACATCCAGGCATTGGCAGCGTCGATAGACCAGAGAGTTCTGGCTATGGAACGCAGTCTGGTAGCTTTCCTTGCAGCATCAACGCCCTCGGAAACGCAACAGACAATTCCACCAGTATCGGTACCGGTACCGATAGCATCTACATCGGCATTGGTGTCTGCTTTGCCGGTACCCAGTCATTCGATGACCTCCGGTACCGATACCCCGGTACCGGCTTTGGCCGGTACGGGTATCGGGCTCTTCAAGAGCATCCGGACAGATGATACTTCGAGTCCTCAGAAGAATCTGAGGATTCTGACAGTTCTGTCGATGCAGCGATGCTTCTTCCAGAGGAGCCCTCCTCCCCTAAACGCAGGATGTCTCCTCCAGAGGATATTTCCTTCCAAGATTTTATCAGGGAGGTGGCTCGGGGCCTGTCCATTACTTTGGCCCCTGAAACAGGGCCAAGGAGTTGGAAATTCTACAATATCCCAAAACTCCTAAGGAGGCAGCTACCTTGCCCATTCATGAGATTTTATATGATCTTTTGTTAAGGATGTGGGAAACACCTCTTACCACCTCTCCTCATTCTCGTAGACTGGATACTATGTATCGAGTCCCTCCTTGTCCTGGTTTCCATAAGACTCAGCTTCCGCACCACTCTATTGTAGTGGAGTCAACTATGAGAAGGATCAAGAGTGCAAAAAGGCATGCCTCTAATCCTCCAGGACGTGAGTGCAGAACCCTGGATGCTTTTGGACATCGGGTCTTCCAAGCTTCCATGCTTTCTGCCAGGATCACTTCCAATAGTTTCTACATGGGAATGTTCCTGAAGGAGGTCACAGATGATTTAGGGGCTTTAAGTCCTTTTCTTCCTGAGGATAAAAGACAGGATTGTCTCACTTTGGTCAAACATGCCCAAGATGTTTCTAAATTTTCCAACTGTGCAGCCTTTGACTGCTTTGAGTGCATAAGCAGAACCTCTGCTATTGCCATAGGTGCACATAGAATTCCTTGGCTCCAGGCATCTGATCTAGAGCTCTGGGTACAAGACAAATTGGGAAATATCTCTTGTACTGGTGAGAACCTGTTTGGTAAAGATTGGCAGGAAAAGGCCAATGAAATGGATGCTGAAAATTCCACCTTGGATAATTTATTCAAGTCCACTGCTGATCCTGCTAGAAAGAAATTGTTCAAGAAACCATTCTTTTCTAAAAAGAAAAGATTTTATCCTGCTTATGTTCAGCAGGGACGTTGTGCAGGTCAGCTTGCCAGGAAAGGTCAGCAACCACCCAAACAGAAGAAAGCAAAGGCTGTTAGGCCTCAACCGGCCCAGCAGGCTCAGCCTCCACAGGGCCTTTGACTCTCATCTAGAGAACTTAGCCTTCCTGGTTCTCAGTGGACCAGAACCTTCCACCATTCCAGGAAGGTTGTCATTTTGCCCCCAGATGGGGGCAAATAACAGCAGAGCATTGGACACTCTCCATCATAAAGGAGGGGTACAAGCTTCATTTTTCAAGCATGCCCCCTCACACAATAGTAAAGCAGTTCAATTCTCCGACCTCTCTCATCAACCTGTTAGGTCAGGAGGTCGCTATCCTTCTTGCTCAAGGGGCAATAGAAGAAGTACCCCTTCATCAGCAGGGTACAGGGTTCTATTCCCCTTATTTCCTTATCCCAAAGAAAACAGGGGGTTACAGACCTATCTTAGACCTCAGAGAATTGAACAAATTCCTTGTCAAAGAGAAATTCAAAATGATTTCTCTCGGATCTCTGCTGCCATACCTTCAGAGTCAGGATTGGCTTTGTTCTCTAGATCTCAAGGATGCGTACACCCATGTTCTCATTCATCCAACTCACAGAAGGTTCCTTTGGTTCCTTTATCAGGGAAAGCACTACCAATACAGGGTGCTTCCTTTTGTCCTGGCCTCAGCACCAAGGGTGTTCATGAAATGCATGGCTGTTGTAGCAGCATTTCTCCGCACTCTAGGGATATTCGTCTTCCCCTAATTAGACAACTGGCTCATTCGAGCCCCAACAGAGTCAGAGGCCAGGACTTCTCTATCCTGCACAATGCGTATCTTTCAGTATTTAGGGCTGGTAATAAACATCCCATAATCCAGTCTAACTCCCACTCAGTCTTCAGAGTTCATAAGAGCTTTGCTGGATACCACAAAGGCAAGGGCCTATCTCCCCCAGGCCCGTTGCCTTCGTCTGGTGCAGTTAGCTTCTCAAGCAGTGCTAATGCCTCATCTAACTGCTCGAGAAATGTTACAACTACTAGGCCACATGGCTTGTACTGTGCATGTGGTTCCCTATGTTCGCCTCCATATGAGGGCAGCTCAGTGGACTTTATCTATCCAGTACACCCAGGCATCAGGATGCCTGTCAGACAAAATTGCAAACACAAGTCGCCTTATTTTGTCCCTCCAGTGGTGGAAGTCCACTCAAAACCTGTTGCTGGGGTCCCCTTTTCAACAACCCTTACCCCAAGCAACTCTCACCACAGATGCTTCTCCAATGGGTTGGGGAGCTCATCTGCAAGACCTCTCCACCCAGGGCACCTGGTCTCGACAGGAGAGTTATCTACATATCAATCTCTTGGAGCTTAGAGCAATCTTCCTTGCTCTGCAAGTGTTCCACACCCTGCTCAGCTACAAGACAGTCCTCATTCATATGGACAATCAAGTAGCCATGTTCTATGTGAACAAGCAGGGGGGAACAGGCTCTCTGTCGCTTTGCAACGAAGCTTTGCGACTATGGGCCCTCGCCAGAGAGCATCAGATTCATCTTCTGGCAGTGTATCTGCCAGGCATTCAAAACTCTTGGGCAGAGCTTCCACACGAGTGGTCTCTGCATGCAGACCAGGTGGCCAGGATATTTCAACTTTGGGGAACCCCGGACATAGATCTCTTTGCAAGTCCATGGAATGCCAAACTTCCTCAGTTCTTTTCCAGAATTCTGGCTCAGGGGGCTCAGGCCAGGGATGCTTTCCTCCTTTACTGGGGTCAAGACTTCCTGTATGCCTTTCCACCCATTCCCCTAATTCCCACAACCCTGTTCAAGCTTCAGAGAGACAGAGGCCATATGATTCTCATAGCTCCACATTGGCCACGGCAAGTGTGGCACCCTCTGCTTCTACATCTCTCTCAAGCTCCCTCCCTGGAGTTAGGGTCTGCTCCAGATCTCCTATCTCAGGAGGACGGAATGTTATGGCATCCCAATCCCCAGTCTCTGCATCTCAGGTCTTGGTTGCTGAAGGCCTAGATCTCCATGATCTTAATATCCCTCAGCAAGTAAAAGATATTCTTTTTGCTTCCAGGAAACCTTCCACAAGATGCTCCTATGCTTTCAAGTGGAAAAGGCTTACCATATGGTGTTCGCAAAAGGGTCTTAACCCCTTTGCGATACAT
The DNA here is from genome assembly GCA_033557465.1 of Ichthyophis bannanicus. Taxonomy (NCBI): domain Eukaryota; kingdom Metazoa; phylum Chordata; class Amphibia; order Gymnophiona; family Ichthyophiidae; genus Ichthyophis; species Ichthyophis bannanicus. The sequence continues at coordinate 1,621,356,750 of CM066032.1, forward strand.
CCCTCTTTATGTAAATAGTGTATAAAGTTCACCTGTTATCCAAGTTGGAATTCCCTGTTATATGTAAGTTCAATGTCTGATTGTTCCACATTGTACAAACCTGTTCATTGTAAACCGCGCTGATTCCGAATAGTGCGGTATAGAAAAACTAATAAATAAAATAAATAAATAAATAAATCCGAATCATTGCTGGAGTATCTCCTTAATTTATCCAATGCAGGTCTTAAGACTAATTCAGTAAGAGTCCATTTGAGTGCTATTGCAGCTTCCTTTAAGCCTCTGAATGGACAGCCTATTTCCTCTCATCCTCTTATATCAAGATTTATGAGAGGCCTGCTTTTAACTAAGCCTCCCATTAGGCCACCACCGGTGGCATGGGACTTAAACCTGGTTCTTGGGCAGCTCATGAAGTCACCTTTCGAACCTTTAGCTACTACCTCCTTGAAATTCCTTTCTTGGAAGGTTATCTTTCTCATTGCAATCACATCAGTATGCTGCATTAGTGAGTTGCAAGCACTAGTAGCTGATCCACCTTATACAAGGTTCCATCATGACAAGGTAGTCCTTAGGACTCATCCACACTTTATGCCAAAGGTGGTCTTGCCTTTTCATCTGAACCTAGCGGTCTACCTACCTGTGTTTTTTCCAAGGCCTCATGCATCAAATGCAGAGAGGAATCTTCATACCTTGGACTGTAAAAGAGCTTTAGCCTTTTACTTACAAAGAACACAGCAACATAGAAAGTCCTCGCAACTCTTTGTTGCTTTTGATCCTTCTCATTTGGGACTTCCAGTCTCCAAGAGAACACTGTCTAACTGGATTACTCAGTGTATTTCCTTCGCCTATCAGAGTAAGAACCTTTCTCTGGAGGGCCATGTCACAGCTCACAATGTGAGAGCCATGGCAACCTCAATGGCTCATCTGCACTCTGTGTCTATCGACGACATCTGTCGAGCAGCTACTTGGGCCTGGGTTCATACCTTCACAGCCCATTACTGCTTGGACAAGGACTCCCGCCGGGATGCCTTGTTTAGTCAGGCTGTTCTCCAAGACCTGTTCCATACCTAATCAACTCCTACCCGCCATCCCTGGTAGGATGCCAGAGATGCATGGGGAGAAGTGGAGCCCTGTTCAGGGACACACAACTTCTGGGGTCTCTCCCGGGCACCTAAAGCTAGGGAGTCCCCATATGTGATGACTACATTCCTGCTTGTTCCTGGAGATAGCATAGTTACTCACCTGTAACAGGTGATCTCTGGGAACAGCAGGAATTTAGTCCTCAACCCACCCACCTTCCCTAGGAGTTGTATCTCTCTATCTCTTTCCTTTCCCGCTCTCTCTCTTTGTCTCAGCTTTAAAACTCAACTGGAGAGAGGCAGTTGGGAAAGGTGGGAAGGCACCCAATTTAGTTAGAAAAGACCTACATGCATTATCTGACTTTTATCTATCCTTCCAATGTAAATAGATTATGTATATAGTTGACCCTGTTTTCCATGTTTATACTCCTGTTCGATGTAAACCTGACAGCTTGTTGTTATGGTCGTTAAGTTATAATGTAAACCGCACTGATGCTAAATAGCGCGGTATATAACTGTATATACAGTTATATACCGCGCTAAATAGTTATTTAGCGCGGTATATAACTGTATATACAGTTATATACCGCGCTAAATAGCGCGGTATATAACTGTAATAAATAAATAAATAAATAAATAAATAAATCACGCAGGCGCTGTGGGATGCTCCCAAAAGCTTTCTATTTGGACGCTGGGGAGCATTCCCGCGCAGGCTCCGTTGGTACCAACGATACCCATATGCGAGGACTAAATTCCTGCTGTTCCCGGAGATCACTTGTTACAGGTGAGTAACTATGCTCTCTGTAATGTACATTGCATGTTCCACCGCATTGTATAAATTGATGTTACCTGTAAACCGCGCTGATTTTAAAGAGCGCGGTATAGAAATAATTTAAATAAATAAAATTAAATATGCATGGTAGATTCGAGTCATGGTGTTTAGATACGTTGGAATCTATTTGACTTACAGATTCATAGTTTGGATGTTCTGGTGACTCTTCTCTACAGTAGGAGGATGAATGTTCTGTGCTCCAGGTCTTTGTATCAGGTCCCCACCTAAGGGCCACGCCAAAGGGCCCTCTGGTGCGGACGCGCTTCCGATGAGGCTTACTTTTAAATGTTGCCTGTGCCAGGTGATTGGTGACTGTGGGGAGTGAGGGAGGAGCTCCTGCTCTCACCCTTCCTCTAGTGCCACCCCTTCTTCTCAAGTCACTTCGCTGACTCCTTATCCATTTCCGCATCCTGTTCAAACTTTTCCTATTTATCTACAAGGGCATTCATTCTGCGGCTCCTCACTACCTTTCCTCTCTTAATCTCACTCTACAGTCCTCTTCGGGAACTCCACTCCTCTGGCATATCCCTTTTTATCTGTGCCCTTCTCTGCCATTGCCAATTTTGTACTCCATCCATTCTACCTTGCTGCTCCATATGCCTGGATCAAACTGTCTGAGTCAGTGCGTCGGGCTCCTTCTCTGGCCCAATTCAAATCCAGGTTAAAAACATACCTCTTTGAGGCTGCTTTTGTATCCTGATGCCTCTCACTTTCTCATTGAATGCTTATGTGTATCTTACCATACTCTAGCCCCAGTTTTTTTTTAAAATATTGATTGTAAACTCTGATGAGCAGGGACTTTGTCTTAAATCTTTATATACAAGCGTTATATACACCTTATAGTACTATACAACTGATTAGTAGTAGTAGTAATTCCATTCCTGTTTGTGTTTTGTTTCTTGAGGTCCCTTCCCCACCCCTTCATCTATGAGCACAGAACAGAAATTTATTAAGCAATTCTGTTTTATCATCATCAACCTCTATATATTCTTCCCCTCCACCTTTGAATCTCACAATGCCACTTTTGCATTTCCTCCTGTCATTTAATTTACCTAAAAAAGGCCAAAAATTGTATTGGTTACTTATTTCTTTCTTTGGTATCTTTGCTTTCCTGACTATTTTATCAGGTTCCTTTAGCTTCTCCAGATATTTGTCATCTTCTTTCTGCGATCTCTTAATTTTTATAAAGGCTAATCTTTTCCTTACTTTTTTAATTGGTTCTTTTGAAAACCATAGCAGCCTCCTTACATTCTATTGCTGAGTGTTAACCAATGGACAGGCAAAACGGCCTTGATGATTAATCTTAAAAAGTACAACAAACCCATTATAGAGAAGGAGATTCTTGAAATGTATGCATAAATGAGTAGATAAAGGCATATGACCTTTAATGGTGTGCACAATATATTATAGGAGCTCAAAATTATGTTGAGCGCACCCTTTACAACTCTCTCCATCTTGCCTTTTATGAGGTTTTGAAAGGCTGGAAGAAACCTGTAGTAATTTGATATACAAGAGTGAGGAAAACTATAAGGAGGCAAGCAACTATTAGGCCCATTAATTTAATTTTCAGTAGTGGAGAAAAACTACATAAACCAGAGGTTTCCAGCATCAGTAATTTGCCTTCTTACTCTGGGAGGGGGGCAAAGAGTAAGGATGACGTACAGGTAGTGGGGGCATGAGAACAAGTTCGCCATTAATGCCTGTAACATTTGGGGGGGCGCTGCTCTATAGGTCCCCCCCCCCCAAACTACTACCTATGGTTCCCACCGCCTTGATTATTTGGCTGCATTATTAATCGCCAAAATGTTCAGGGATCCCCAGTTCGTCCCCATCACTCTTCCTACACCCCTTCCCTCTGTGCTAAGCCTGTTACCACCAGTCCTCTTTATCTCCCCCCTTTCCATTTTCAGCTGTCTCGCTTCCTTGCACCTCACCAAACAATCTTTCTCTCTCTCTCCATTTAGTCCCAACCAGTCAGTCACTCTCCCTCTTTTCCTCCAGCTAGACCTCACCTATTGATGCTGCACTGCTGTACCCAGGCCTTGTAGGCTGATGCTACTCACATCCTCCACAGCTGCCTTGGATCACACCCTGACCTCTGCCATTTCTGGCCTGTACAACTACCTCTGACACTCCCCCCCCCCCCCTTTTGTGGGCATCACCGCTTCAGGCCTGCACAGCAAACTCCAACCCTGCCCTCACCGTTGCAGCTGCTTCCACTTCTGACCCTTCCCCCCACCACCATCCGAGCAGCCTCGACTGATCCTGCCTCTACAGCAGCCTCTGCGTTCTGCTCATGTGGAGTATAGCAGCATGAGAAGGCTCTTTTGTGTCCTGCAGACCCCCCTATAATGGTTGAGAACCACTGCCATAAACCATTTTAAAGAAAAAGATCTCACCGAATAAGTCAGGGGTAAGTAAGCATTTTGGCCTGGAGGCCATGTAAGGCACTATGACTGGGCTTAGGGATAGCTGCAGCCTTTGATTTGAGGAGTGAGGAAGGATCTCTCCTGACTATCACATCAACTATACAGGAAGAGTAGCTTTTCTGAAATTCTGTGGTACATGAATATGTTGTTACAGCGATAAACTTATTATCTGTCACTTTATCAATTAATGATTCTTTTGCTGTGAAAATAAATGCAGGTGTCGCTGGTAACTTGATAAATCCTTCTCGTCATTACTGGTGGCTGTTGTCTCTCCCCCCTTTCCCTCCTGAACCATGTAAATGACACTTCCACAATGAAAGCTGAAACCTAGTTATCCTGCCAGTTGCTCTGCTGTTATCCCTCATTGCTCCACAGGTCCATGTTTAATGAGGGCATATTCCAATGGTCTGCAAAATTTTTGTTTTAAAAGTTGTCTGCTTCTCTGTATTTTAAGCATATGCAAGAGCAGTTTATGGGTTTGTTTATTTGTATAGTTCCTGATGTTTCCAAACAGACTAAGGCCCGGTGGAGGGAGTTCTTGGCCTTATGTTCTATGGTCCTCTCGCTCCATGAGCTCTTGAAATTTCCTTCTTTGTTATGTTAGTTTTGGGGGGCAGAATTATTACTTTACCGAACCAAAGCAGCTCTTAGAGCTTCTTATTTCTAGGGAGGGATCTCCAGGGCCTAATGGGGGAGCTTCATAGTGTGCGTTCTGCTGATAGCATTTCTCCTCAGCTCTCTCTGTTTTATAATGTATTTCTTGTTTTTTTTCTTTTTTTCTGGTTCTTGACTCCTTTATTGTGGGTGAATGAGTAGGCAAATTTTATTTTCTTTATTTGTATGTTATATTGCTTATATTGTTATTGGAAATCGCTTAGAAATATAAAATAAAAAAAAAGTTGTCTACTTCAGAGACAAAGGGGTATGTTTACTAAAGTTTCTTAACGTGCGCGCCGCGTTAGTCTGCAGGATGCCATATAAGGAGTGGGCGGTCCGGTCAAAAATAGCAAAACGGGATTAGCGAGCGCGCTCTTGTGCGCCGCGCACATTAGCGCACGAGTAACGCGTGCGGGAAGCATAAGCAGGCGCGCTGATGTGCAAACAGAGGAACAGGGCTGCAGTACAATGGTGAAGACACTGACAGATGGTGCAGGGGTCATGGGTTCAATCCCCCACTGTGCCCAATGAATAAGGCTGGCTGAGGCACTACCATTTATGTGTAATATTGCATTATGAGGCTTTTTAATTTTATTTTAATTACTGCTGCTAGCAAACGCACTCTCAAAGCACTGTAACATAAGGTGCTGCATAAGGCACCCCATAAGGTACCCCAGAGGGCACATTTTAAACTGCACTGTCCGCCACGGCACCCTACAATGTTGCTGAAAGGGTGGGGTATAGGGCGCCATATAGGGTGCCCTATGAGGCACAGCAAGGTCATAGCACTGTTTTTGATGGCAGCACTGTGCATTTAAACGCATGGAAATCTTAAGTAGGTGCGCTGACATGCAAGGAGGAACAGCAGTGTAGCACAATGGTTAAGGCACTGACTGATGATACAGGGGTCATGAGTTCGATCCCCAGTGTGCCTAATACGTAAGGCTGGCTGAGGCATCAACTTGGACATGTAAGTATTGTTTCCTGCGGCACTTTATTTGTATTTTATTAATTGCTGCCAGCAAACACACCCTCACGTGCTGTAACCTAAGGTGCTGCATAAGGCACCCTATAAGGCACTCCATAGGGCACATTATAGGGTGCCGTGGCGGATAGTGCACTTTATAATGTGCCCTATAGGGCACCCTATCAGTCGCTCCATAAGATACTGTATAGTGCACCTTATATGGACAGTAACCATAAGGTGCCCTATAGGGCGCCCTATAAAGCGCCCTCTGAGGTACCTTATGGGTACAGTACGCTGAGGGTGTTTTTGCTGGCAGCACTAATGTACTTTAAAAATAGATAATGCTTTGGACAGCCCTATCAAATAACCCCACTGTGGGTTTGAACCCATGACCTCTGGCTCCACTGGCAGTGAAGTAACCAGTGGGCTACAGCTCTACAGCTGCTAGCAAACCCCTGGCTGGCTGCAGAAGGACTGCAATTCACCACACAAACAGTCTGCTGTGGTCACCAAGATAGGGTTAACCCACCCATACCCATGATGCACTGCACATGCAAATCAGCAGTCTACAGATGATCACATGATGGGGTATGCACCCCCACAGCACCTCGGCCTGGTAGGGGGAACAGACCGTGTGTGGTACTGGCACAGAGTAGCTACACACCGTCACATTGTGCAGGTGCTGCATTCACCCTGAGGGTGAGGTTGGGCGCCCAGCACCAGGTCCTCAGCAGAGATAGGCCATGCTGCAGGTCCCCAGCAGTGCTAATGTGTGAGATAGGTAGTTTCTGCAGACACACCTTGGATATATCTGTATGTCTCAGTCAGGTGTAGCCCCTATGGATCCCTAGGAGGATTATGTACCACCACCCTCCTCCTCCTCCAGGGCTAAGGGTGGTAAACAGGGTCTCCCACCAACAGATCCACATTCTACCTCCCTGCAATGGTGGCAGTAGAGGGGACCATCAACCCCAGAACAGACACCCTACAGGGCAGTCAATGCAGCTCTGTACACATCCATAACGCAATAGCAGACAGACATTAGGCCTGGATATGCTAAGCTGCACCCCACCACTATCTGATATTCTCCTGCAGCAAGCCTTCAGTCGCTGCACCCTGCAAGGCGCTCCATCAAGACACATACCAGCTGCAAACAGCCTGCTAGCTAGTCCATAGTGCATGTTCCTGGTGGAAATGCATGCACCCAGAACTGGGATGTCAGCATACACAACAAGCAGATAAGTCAGTGACTGGGCCCCAAAATGAAACCCATAAATATCACATGAGAGAAATACTATATAGCACTATGGGGGTGCCCAGCCATGCTGTGGTCACTGCACAGTCGGGGTGAGAGTGATCTCCCAGCAGGACATGCTGTGGCCACCCTGTCTGTGCAGGTGGTGGCCGGGCACTACAATGTCCCAGCCAGTGCCCTATGCCCTGTGCAGATGCATCCTGGCCAGGCCACCCTGTCCGGGCTATACCCATGGTACCTTGCTTCTCATTATGCACATTGGCAGGCCAATACTGGCAACAGTGCTGGCAGTGTGGGCTGTGGAGGGTGTTTGCAGCCACCACACACTGGATAGACAGACACACACTCCCACACCTATGCCAGCATTGTGCTACTATAGAGGAGTTTAGCAGCCCTGGCCACCACACCAGTCCTGGGCACAGTGCAGGCATGGATATGGTACACAATACTGTTGGGGGTCACTCCCCAGGGTGGTAAACACTGTCAGAGACCAGACCTGCAGCACACTCCACAGACATCAGAAAGGTTGCTATGATGGACCTCAATCAGCAAACTGCTTAACGTAGGAATTGCTATCTGCCAGTAATCATAGCAAACTTTTGATAGCTGTGTACCATATTCCCAGGTGTAGGGTGGCATTGCTAAGGTATGCAAGTGCTAGTATTGGGAGATGCACGCAGGGCCCAATGTCCTGCCTCTCCAGGAGGCATTGGCTAATGGAGCCTGTGGGTGTGGGTGTGTCTTCCCCTGTTGGCTGCTGCGTTACGGCAGAGGTTCCCAACTCCAGTCCTGGTGTGCCAAACACTGTTCGGGTTTTCATGCTGTCCCTCATGAATATGCATGAGATACATCTGCATACCATGGGGGTGGTGCATAGATATGCAGCACAGGCATCTTTATTAGAGGCAGCATGGAACCTGAATGGTGTTTGGCCCTCCAGGACTGCATTTGTGAGACTCTGCTCTAGTTAATGCACCTGTTTATGGTGTCTTTGCTCTGTAGGGTAAAATGTAGGTGTTTTGGGCATGTTTACGTCATCTGCACTAAACGTTCTGTCTGTATTAGCACGTTGTAGTAGTGGGTAAAATATGGGGACTGGGTTGGCAGGCACCATAGCTGGGACTTGAACCTGTGACCTTCTGCCTCCAAACACACTGGTTGTGTGCACTGCACCACCGTGTTGCCACAGAGACAGTGCAATCTCCAGGAACAAGCAGGAATAAGTCATCACATATGGGTACGTCGGTACCGACGGAGCCTGCGCGGGAAAGCTCCCCAGCTTTTCAGATGAAAAGCTTTTGGGGCCTCCCACTGCACATGCGCGCTGCCTTCCCGCCTTCCCGACCAGCTCTCCTCAGTTCTTCTTTTTCCGCGGAGCCAGCAGGTCGTGTTCCTGTCACCGCTGAAGAATTTGTTACTTTTGTTTGTTTCTTTAGACCGCGTACCTGCCTTCCCCATACCGAAACCGGTATCGCCGGTCTTTCTTTCTTTCTATATAAAAAAAAAAAAAAAGACTTTTTTATTTTCTTCAGCACAGCTTGGTACCCGTTGTTAGGCCTTAAGGCCTACACAAATTCTCCTCATGGAGAAGCCAGTCCCTGGTTTTAAAAAATGTACCAAATGCAGTGCTGTCATTTCTGTCACAGACACCCATGAATGGTGTCTCAAATGTTTGGGACCTGAACACTCCATACCGGACTGCCCATCCTGCACCCAGATGTCTAAACGCGGTTTGCAGAACCGGGCTAACAAGCTCCATGTGCTGTTTCCTTCAGAAGCATCACAGTCATCCAGGTCTTCCTCTCCGGATGGATCTCAGGTAACCAAAACTTCTGTGGGCAAATACTCTAAAAGCAAATCTCTTTCTAAAGATCGAGAGGCTCTCAATTCTGAGTTTGAGGATTCTGCCCAGGCCAAAAAACCCCGGCGGGAGGTTCCGGCCTCCAAAGCAATCATGGGGTCACAGGTTGACATCGATGGCACGGCCTCGACAGATCACCTGTTGGACTGCTCTGGGGTACCGGCCCATACCGGTACCGACATCCAGGCAGTAGTGGCGTCTATGGGCAGTACTGTCCAGACCATGCAGCAAGCCGTTCTGGCATTCATCAAGGCTGCGACGCCCTCGGTACCGATTTCATCGGTACCGACCCCGGTTCCGGTATCTACACCGGAACCGAGACCATCGACTTCTAAACGTCGATCGGTTCCGCATGCCGGATTCCGGCTTTCGCCCGGTACCGATCCCATGCCCGATACGCCCGATGTCGATACCGATCGGTATGCGTATCGTACATTGGCAGTACAGAGGGAAGACTCAGATACTTCTGATGAATTCAATTCCTCTGATGACTCTGCTGAGCTTACTCTTCCTGAGGAGCCCTCTTCTCCCAAGAGGAGGATGTCTCCTCCAGAGGATTTATCCTTTCAGGATTTCATTGTTGATGTAGCTAAAGCACTTTCTATTGCTACATCTTCTGAAAGAGAACCCAGATCAAAAAAATTGGACATTTTAGGATACTCAAAAGCTCCTAAAGAGGCAGTCACTCTGCCTGTCCATGAAATCCTTCAAGAACACTTGATGGATTTGTGGGAGACTCCTTTAACACTGTCTCCCCATTCCCGCAGGTTGGACACCATGCATCGGGTCCCTCCTTCGCCTGGGTTCCAGAAAACTCAGCTACCTCACCACTCCATTGTGGTGAAGTCTGCCATGAAGAAAATAAAGAGTCCTAAAAGGCATTCTTCTACCCCTCCAGGGCGAGAATGTAAGAACCTAGACTCTTTTGGAAGAAAGATGTTCCAGGCTAGTATGCTTATAGCCAGGATCAACTCTTATAGCCTTTATATGGGCATGTATCTTGGGCAACTTGCCCTAAAAATACAGAATTTTGCCCCCTTTATCCCTGATGATCAAAGGGCGGACTTCTTTTCTATGGTGACACAACTTTCAGAGGTCTCCAAGTTCTCCAACAGGGCAGCCTTTGATTCCTTTGAAGTTGCAGGCAGAGCTTTGGGAATTGCTATTGCAGCCCGACGTCTCGCTTGGCTCCAGGCTTCTAACCTAGAACCCTGGGTTGTAGATGGCCTCAGGAATCTGCCCTGTACCGGTGAGAACTTATTTGGGGAAGACTGGCAGATTAAAGCTGCTCAAATGGATGCAGAAAATGCCACTCTAGATAGACTTTCCAAGTCTGCTTCTACCCCTACCAAAAAGAAGCCTTTTAAAAGGCCTTACTATAAAAAGACCAGATTTCCCACAAATACTGGCCAGCAATCTGCTCAGCCTCGCCTTGCGACTAAGCGTCAACAATCTAAGCAGATAAAGTCAAAGCCTGCAATGTCTGCTACGCCCCAGCAGGCTCAACCCCCTCAGGGGTTTTGACTTCCCTCTAGAGAACTTGCCGTTTCTGGCTCCAGAACAACCAGAGCCCCTCACCATTCCTGGAAGGCTAGCTCATTTTGCTCCCAGATGGGAACAAATCACATCAGAGCAATGGACCCTCTCTATTATCCGAGAGGGCTACAAACTTCATTTCTCCAGCCTTCCTCCCCATACCATGGTGAGGCAATTCAGTTCTCCCCCATCTCTTCTGACCCTGTTGGGTCAGGAAGTCTCTTCTCTTCTTGCCCAAGGGGCAATAGAGGAGGTTCCTCCTCCACAACAGGGGTTAGGTTTCTACTCCCCTTACTTTCTCATAACAAAGAAGACAGGGGGCTTCAGACCTATTCTAGATCTGAGAGAATTGAACAGGTTTCTATTCAAGGAGAAATTCAAAATGCTCTCTCTGGGCCTTCTCCTTCCATACCTTCAGAGTCAGGATTGGCTTTGTTCTCTAGATCTCAAGGATGCGTACACTCATATACTCATCCATCCCACAGAAAATATCTAAGATTTCTGTTCCAGGGAAAACATTTCCAGTACAGAGTACTACCCTTCGGTCTGGCCTCTGCTCCAAGAGTCTTCACAAAATGCATGGCAGTCGTAGCCGCATTTCTCAGAGGCATGGGAATCTTTGTCTTCCCATATCTGGACGACTGGCTCATCCGAGCTCCATCTCAATCAGAAGCCCAGATTTCTCTGGACCGCACAAGGCGTATTCTTCAATATCTGGGACTTGTGATAAACATTCCCAAGTCCCAACTCATCCCTACTCAGTCCCTGGAATTCATAGGGGCCCAATTGGACTCCACCACTGCAAGGGCCTACCTCCCTCTGGTCCGAGGCCAAAGGCTAATAAGCTTGGCCTCCCAGGCTCAGTCCAGAAGTCACTTGTCAGCCAGAGAAATGCTGCAACTTCTGGGCCACATGGCCTCCACGGTTCATGTGGTGCCCTATGCTCGTCTCCATATGAGAGCAGCTCAATGGACATTGGCCACCCAGTGGTCTCAAGCATCGGGACTGCTGTCAGACCAGGTACTCACCTCAAAACGTCTGTTTTGGTCTCTCCAGTGGTGGACATCCTCCAAAAATCTGTTGTTGGGGACCCCCTTCCAACCTTCGTTGCCCCAAGCAACCCTCACAACAGATGCCTCCCAAACAGGGTGGGGAGCTCATCTTCAACATCTCTCCACTCAGGGAATCTGGTCTCCCCAAGAGACCACCCTTCATATCAACCTTCTGGAACTGCGAGCAATCTTCCTTGCCCTCACAGTCTTCCATACCCTCCTTGCCAACCTGACTGTCCTAGTTCAGACAGACAATCAGGTGGCCATGTTTTATGTCAACAAACAAGGAGGGACGGGCTCTCTGTCGCTTTGCAACGAAGCTCTCAGATTATGGGCCTTCGCCAGAGAGCACCAAATTCATCTTTTGGCAGTATATCTTCCAGGAGTTCAAAACTCTCGGGCAGACAGACTCAGTCGAGTTCTGCTCCCACACGAATGGTCCCTACATATGGACCAGATACACAGAATCTTTCAGGAATGGGGGACCCCGGACATAGACCTCTTTGCAAGTCCGTGGAATGCCAAACTTCCCCGGTTCTGTTCCAGGACTCCGTGTCAGGGAGCTCAGGCCAACGATGCCTTTCTCCTGCATTGGGGTCAGGAATTCCTGTACGCTTTTCCACCCATTCCTTTGATTCCCAAGACTCTGTTCAAACTTCAGAGGGATCACGGATCCATGATCCTCATTGCTCCACGCTGGCCACGCCAAGTGTGGTTCCCTCTCCTTCTACAGCTCTCCCAGGGCTCCTCCCTGGACCTGGGAGCTGCACCAGACCTTCTGTCTCAGGAGCAGGGGACTTTGTGGCATCCAAACCCCAAGTCCCTACATCTCCGAGCTTGGTTACTGAAGGCTTAAGCCTTCAAGAGTTTAATCTTTCTCAACCAGTGAAAGATATCCTTTATGCCTCTAGGAAACCCTCTACCAGGCGTTCCTATGCTTTCAAATGGAAACGTTTTTCCATTTGGTGTGCTCAACAGGGTCTTGACCCTCTGGCACTTCCTTTGAATTCTCTACTAGACTATCTCCTGCATCTTTCCAATGCAGGCCTCAAGACGAATTCAGTACGAGTCCATTTAAGTGCTATTACAGCATCCTTAAAACCTATAAATGGACAATCTGTTTCCTCTCATCCTCTTATTGCAAGATTCATGAGAGGCCTAACCCTCACTAAACCTCCCATCCGGCCTCCTCCGGTAGCATGGGACTTGAATTTAGTTCTGGGTCAACTTATGAAGCCACCTTTTGAACCGTTGGTATCTACCTCCCTGAAATTTCTTTCCTGGAAGGTCCTTTTCCTTATTGCAGTCACTTCGGCTCGCCGCATCAGTGAACTGCAGGCTTTGGTGGCAAATCCACCTTATACCAGATTTCATCATGATAAGGTGGTCCTTAGGACGAATCCCCACTTTATGCCTAAAGTGGTCTCGCCTTTTCATCTTAATCAAGAGGTATATCTACCTGTTTTTTTTCCGGCTCCTCATGCATCCAGTGCAGAGAGGAACCTTCATACTCTTGACTGTAAAAGGGCTCTCGCCTTTTACCTCAATAGAACTCAGCCACATCGAAAGTCTTCTCAGCTTTTCGTGGCTTTTGATCCTTCTCATTTGGGACTTCCAGTCACCAAACGCACACTTTCCAACTGGATTGCTCAGTGTATTTCCTTTGCTTACCAGAGTAAGAACATTTCTCTGGAAGGCCATGTCACAGCTCACAATGTGAGAGCCATGGCCACTTCTATGGCTCATCTTCACTCTGTATCCATAGATCAGATCTGTCGAGCAGCCACTTGGGCCTCGGTTCATACCTTCACAGCCCATTACTGCTTGGACAAGGACTCCCGCCGGGATGCCTTGTTTGGTCAGGCTGTCCTCAAACACCTGTTCCATACTTAAACAACTCCTGCCCACCTTCCCAGAATGGATGCCTGAGATCCATACGAAGATGGTTACCCTTGGAGGGGGATCTCCCAGGCATCTCAGCTAGGGAGTCCCCATATGTGATGACTTATTCCTGCTTGTTCCTGGAGATAGCACAGTTACTTACCTGTAACAGGTGATCTCTGGGAACAGCAGGAATTAGTCATCACAACCCACCCACCTCCCCTAGGAGTTGTCTCTCTATTCCTCTATCTTCCTGTCCTCTCTCTCTATTGTCTCAGCTTTAAACTCGAACTGAGGAGAGCTGGTCGGGAAGGCGGGAAGGCAGCGCGCATGTGCAGTGGGAGGCCCCAAAAGCTTTTCATCTGAAAAGCTGGGGAGCTTTCCCGCGCAGGCTCCGTCGGTACCGACGTACCCATATGTGATGACTAATTCCTGCTGTTCCCAGAGATCACCTGTTACAGGTAAGTAACTGTGCTTTCCCTGATGATACCATGACTGTTTGTCCGGCAGGGCCTGTCTGTTGCAGTGCATGGCACCCACCTACACAGGGCTAGGCCATGGTTTGCTCTGGGCGGCTGCCACTGCCCCCTCCACCACCAGTACCCCTCCGCCACCATGCTGACATGGCCTTATATTGGAGACAGCATAAAACCTGAATGATTTGTGGCCCTCCAGGACTGCCTTTGGGGGACTCTGCTCTAGGTAATGCGTATGTTTCTGGTGTCTGTGCTCAATGGGGTAAAATATAGGCGTTTGAACCATGCGTATGTTCTCTGCAATAAAGGTTTGTCCTTACTATCACGGTTTAGTAGCGGGTAAAATATGGGGACTGGATTGGCAGTAGCCCCAGCTGGGACTTGAACCTGTGCCCTTTTGCTCCTGAACACACTGGCTGTGTTCACCGCACCACACTGTGCTCACAGAGACAGTGCAGTCCCTGGAGATGCCATGGTTGTTTGTCAGACAGAGCCTGTCTGTTGCAGTGCATGGCACCCACCTACACAGTACTCCACACCCCCTCCACCACCAGTACTCCTCTGTCATCATGCTGACATTTATTTATTTATTTACATTCTCTTATTTATTTATTTAATTTATTTAGTAAACATTTGTATACCGCTGCTTCCTACGATCAGCAGCGGTTTACTTTACAGAATCATAATGTATCGTACAATACAGTGATTTTTAACATACACATTTTGATTGAGCAATGATTTACATAACACAGGAAGTAGTGATTAGATACTTTGTACATTGAATTGGGGTTCACAAATCTAAAAATACATTTGATTGTAGGTGCGTGGGAGGGGCGTAATATATACATATATACAAGATTATATACCATATCTAAGGCTTTCCTATCGTCAATGTGATCCTGCAGCTGCTGCTGAACCGCCTTTTCAATTGTTTTAGCTAAGAATGATATGCTCGAGATCGGTCGATAAGACGCAGGATCACTTTTGTTGAGTGTTTTGTTCTTTAAGATGGGCCTTATAAGTGATCTCTTGAGATAAGTCGACATTGCACCTTGTTGGAGTGACTGGTTAAAAATGTAGGAGATAGGTTTTGCGATTTCTTTCTTAGTTGCTTTTAACCAAGCTGCTGGGCATGGGTCAAGAGGTGGATTTTAAATTGGTTATGATGTTTATGATCTGCTGTTCACCTAATTGCTGGAAGGTATTCCATTCTGCTGCAGATTCCGCCTGAGAGACGGTGTCGGTTTCTCGAGGGGCGAGGACTGAAGACATGCTTTGATCGATGCTTGTGGGTACTTGTGGGTGAAGTTTCTTGGCGTAATGGTCTGCAAGCGTCTGGTCTGCAAGCGTGTGGTGCCCTTCTGCTGGTGGTGCTGGTGGTGTGCAGTCTCAAGCCATCCAGTGTGCAGGTAGGCGGCTGCCTATGGTGCGTGTTCTGGGGTAGGGGTGCCTGCATAGGCGTCCATGCTTCCCCCCAACACCGCCTGCCAATGTTCTGTGCCCTTGGGGGTACCTGCTGGGTACTATCCCCTGTGACACTGTGATAGACACTCTCGTGCCCATGTTGGGCCCTCATCAGTTGCTGTCTGACTGCTGTTCAGTTTCAGCATTCCTAAGTGCCATCTAGGCATCTGCCTAGTCCGCACTGTGCCCCATCTGCACCACAGCATGTGCCTCCTGCAGACCTCTGTATCCCCTTTCCCAGCATCTGTCCAGTTGCCCATTCCGACCTGCCCGCCCTGCTGTTGTGGAACATGTGCATGCCATAGGTACCCTGTCCAATGGAGAGGGAAACCCTGATCAGTGTCATTTCACTGTGGGATCATTCACCTTGTATGGGGACGGAGCGTAGACCCTTCCAAAATTCATATTTATTTTTTGGGGCTTTCTTGGGTGTGTGTTTTGATGTTTCCCATTACTATCACTATTGCCCAGCTTGATTATGATTTTTTTTTATTTTGTTGGGGTCCTTTTCAATGTTTATTTGTACTTTTGTTCTGTGCACATGTATCACACTTATCACTTTTTGGTAGATTTCCCTGGTTTTGCTGTACATTGCTGACAGAAATGGTTTCTCTTCCCTTTAAATCTGCTCTAACGCGAGGTTTTCACTTGCGTTATTTTTGGCCTCGAATTTCACCTCGCTAGTGTGCGGGGAGCCTCTCCCCTCCCACTCTCCACCCATTGACCCCTTCTCTCCGCCCCTGGGGAGCCTTCCTCCGCCCTCCGGAGCCTTCCTCCGCCCTCCGGGAGCCTTTCCCTGCCTTCAGCGCTCGTGTGCGCCGCTGCACGCATAAGCACGCACTAAAGCGCATTTTTGCCCCGTAAAGCGTCATTAGCGTGCGCTAAGGTACCGCGCACGTTAAGAAACGTTAGTAAACATACCCCAAAATCTCCCAATTCTTATGGATTTTGATGTGCTGAATTAAAAAATGACAATTAAAACTGCTGATTTGCTACTGTTTCCAAGTTATCTAAGCTTTTCAATTTTACGCATATATATAGCATGTTGGTAATAGAGTTTTAATCATAAATTATGATAAACATAGATCTTTTCACTTAGTCTTGGAAATTTCCCGCTGAGATACTTGAAAGCTGGTTTTGTTTTGTCCATGGCCTTGACATTTTTGATTAGATCCAGCTTAATGTGAAAGGGTGGTAACAAAATCTTCCTTGATTCAACAGTGGTGGATGCTGCACACCTTTCTTTCCAGGCTCCAATGACTGTTGGAGTGACCAGTCTCTCTTGATGTAGTGGTTATCTTTTGAAGGACTATCCCATTCACAGAGAAAACGGCAGTACTTTGTGTATCTAATCTGCAGACCAAGCAATAGAGCAACAATTTTCAAATCACCACGAAGCTGCCACTGATGTTGGTCATAGTTTATGCATCTCACCAGGGGTTTCATATTGTCGTAGGTTTCCTTCATATGGACTGCATGACCAACTGGAATTGATGGCAAAACATTGCCATTATGCAGCAAAACAGCTTTAAGACTCGTCTTGGATGAATCAATAGTCTCCTTTCATCTGGATGATGAATGATGTTGAGGACTGCTGTCAAACCATTGATGATGTTGCAGGCTATAAGATCACCTTCCATGAAGTATGTAAGAAGATCCTTTCAACGTTCATGGAATATAGAAATCCTAACATTACCTGACAGGAGATGCCACTGCTGCAGTTTGGAGCCCAACAGCTCTGCATTACTCTTAGGTAGTTCCAAATCCCTGATAAGGTTATTCAGTTCATCTTGTGTTTTATTTATTTTTATTTATTAGGTTTTATATACCGCCACTTCCAGAGATCAGTGGCTGTTTACAATGAACAAAACAGGAACTTTACATCATAACATCAGTAGAACTTATATACAAGGTAACAGTAATGATGATAACATAACTATATGCAAAATCGTTTTACAAATTTGGGTGGTTCAGAGGAGGAGAATGGGAGAAAATATGGAGCATGTGACATTGATTGTTTGGGACCAGAAGTTTCATTCCCTTCCTCTTCCTCGTCTGACTCGAGTGAGAATGATTTTGAGGCATCAGGAACCACAGCCTTTCTCCATGGGGTATTGGGCGTATAACTGATGGAATGTTTGGATACTGTAGAGTCCACTTCTTTGACACATCTTTCCCAACAGGAGGCACCATGCAGAAACAACAATTCCTATATGATCTGTTGGCTCTCTCCAAAGGTTTTTTCCTGTCGTGAACGGGACATAACAATTTTTGATATATATATATATATATATATATATATATATATATATATAGTGTGTTTTTTTATTTTTTGGTAATATTTTCCACTCTGAAAGTGACCGAAGAATTGTTGTCTCTCCAAATCATTGACACTGCAAAAGGCATGGATTTCCTTTTTCTATTCAACCACTGGTGAAGATTTGTTACACAAGTGTTGCAGCATATGTGTGGGGCCCAGCTCTTGTCCTGATCTTCAGTTTTGCAGCTAAAGTAATGATGGTAGGCTTTCTTAATCAAAGCAGTTATACTATATTTTTGTTTTGCAAAAGTCACTTCACCACAAACGTAGCAGAAGTGATCTACATTGCTCAAACAATTACGAGGCATCTCTCGCTTTGGCTAAATGGAAAAAATCAAACACTGAGAAGACTGATCTACAGCCAAAACACTACTGACACGTCATGTTCATTAAACGTTATTACACAATTTGTCTCTGTTGTGATGTAATTAAGCTGAGTTAGGATTGCATCGTTTATGACTTCTAGAAATAACATGATGCAATTCATATCTTGCATGATGCAATAGCACCTTCAAATTGCATCATTATTTTGCCTGAAAAGCAAGTACTGTCTCTATAAAAACATATATTTATCATAAATCCAGTCCTAGTTGTGCATGTAGTTAGTAATTAATTATGGTTCAAATTGAGAATCCTTTCCCATTATAACCTCCAGTTCCCCACAAAGTTAGCTACTTCCCCTCCTTCCCCTCCTCCCTCCCCCCTCCCCCCTCCCCCCTTCTTCACTCCCAACTTTCCCCTCTACCTCTGCTACCCTTTCTTCCTTTTCTATGATCTCTGAGGAGGAAACCACACACCTCTTTCCTCCTCCAAACTCACTACCTGCTCCTCTGATCCTATTCCCACCCATCTCCTAAGCCCCATCTCCTCCACTGTTGTCCCTTCCATCTCTCATATTCTCAACCTATCGCTCTGCACTGCAATTGTCCCACCTTCAAGCATGCTGTAGTGACACCTCTCCTCAAGAAACCTCACTTGATCCTATCTGTCTTTCTAACTATCTGACCCATCTTCCTCCTCCCCTTAGTTCCTAAACTACTTCAACGTGTGGTTCACCGCCGTTGCCTTGACTTTCTCTCCTCTCAAGCCCTCCTGAATCCTTTACAATCTGATTTTTGTCCTTTACATTCTACTGAAACAGCTCTTACCAAAGTCTCCAGTGACTTGTTCCTGGCAAAAGACAAGGGCCTTTACTCAGTCCTCATCCTTCTTGATCTCTCTGCTGCTTTTGACACTGTTGACCACAACCTCCTCCTTGATACCCTGTCCTTGCTTGTTTTTAAGGGCTCTGCACTATCCTGATTCTCCTCTTATTTCTCCCATCGCTCTTTCAGTGTTTATTCTGGTGGATCCTCCTCTGCTGCTATCCCGCTCTCAGTTGGTGTACTCCAAGGATCTATCTTGGGTCCACTCCCTTTCTGTCTTTATACCCAGTACCTTGGTGCACTCATCTCTTCCCATGGCTTTCAGTACCATCTTTATGCTGATGACGTCCAGATCTACCTCTCTACACTTGAAATCTTTCCAGCAATCTAGAACCGGATCTCTGCCTACCTTTCTGACATTGCTGTTTGGATGTCTCACTGTCACTTGAAATTGAACATGGCCAAAATTGAGCTGATTATTTTACCCCTAAAACCTCCTGTCCTCTTCCTCCTTTCTATGTGGATAACTCTACTCCTCCCTTTTTCCTTGGGGTCATCTTTGACTCTCTCTGTCCTTCTCCACATACATGCATCTGATAGCTAAGACCTGCCTTTTCTTTCTCTGTAGCAACAAAATCCACCTATTCCTTTCTGAACAAATTACTAAGTCACTTATCGACTCATTAATCACCTCCCATCTTGACTATTGTAACTCCTTTCTGGTCTCCCACTGAATCATCTCTCTCCCCTTCAATCTGTTCAACACTGCTGCAGGCTAATCTTCCGCCAGCCGCCTCATGCTCATATTACCCCTCTTCTCAAGTCACTTCATTGGCTCCCTTTCTGTTTCTGCATCCAGATCAAACTTCTCCTGCTAACCTATTAGTGCATTCACTCTGCAGCTCTTCACTATCTTTCCTCTCTTATACCTCACTACCTCATCCCCGGAAACTCCGCTCTTCTGGCAAATTGCTTCTATCTCTGCCCTTCTCTTCTATTGCTAACTCCAGACTTCACTCCTTTCACCTTGCTGCTCCTTATGCCTGGAACAAATTGCATGAGTATGTACGTCAGGTGCCTTCTCTGACCCTTTTCAAATTCAGGCTGAAAACCCACCTCTTCGCTGCAGCTTTCAGATCTTGACTCACCCGATCTTCGTTATGTTTCCTTACCATTCTCCCTAGATGTATCCGATGTCTATAGCTATTGTATTTTCTGTCTTGACTAGACTTTAAGCTCTGATGAGCAGGGACTGTCTCTTCCATGTCTGTTCAGTGCTGCGTATGTCTTGTAGCACTATATAAATGCTTAGTAGTAGTAGAAACATATCCTTAGTACAAGTAGTGTAATTGAAAACTAGAGCCAATAAACAGTTTTAATTACCATTTTCATTCTCAGCGACCCAGATTTAGTAAAGTGTGACCGAATTTATTGCGAAAGCATTTTGGCTGTAGAATGGTGTAATTATCAAAGACAGAAATCCAGGGTTCTGAGGGATGATGCCAGAAGGGACAGTAGGCAGGTGCACTAATGTTTTCTTGCCTGTGCTCTCACAGTGTTGTTGCGGCCCCGACTTATGGCTGCAAGTCTAGGTGCTACTTTGTGGCAGGTTCTCGCTACTGGGAGGGAGGGAGGAGAGGGAGGAGTAGCCTAGTGGTTGGGGCAAGGTACTTCAGGCCGGAAGGTCGGGGGTTCAAATCCCACTAGAGGACAGCAACCTTGGGCCGGAAGGATTGGGGTTTCTAGTCCCACAGATGCTCCTTGTGGTCTTGGGCAAGCCACTTAACCCTCCATTGCCCATGTTCCCTGTAAGTATTAGTGTATGTGTCTCATATCCCCACGTGTTAAGTGTATCCCCCAATTGTGTTGTGACCGCTTTGATTGAAGGATAAGGCGGTATACAAAACTGTCTAAATAAATAAATAAATACTGGTCTTCCCAGGCACCGTATTGCACTGTTGATCCACTGCTATGAGGAGACTGACAGTTTGGTGCCCGCAAGCTGGTTTGGCACACAGGCTAGAATTTGCCCCCCCCCCCCCTTGGAATAAGTAATAAAATCACTATTATGCTACAAAGGAACAGTATTACAAATACCTCTGGCTTAAAATCAGCATTAGTAACAAGATTGTCTGGCTATGCAACATTGAAAGAACTAATTACAGGCCCAATTCAATATTCATTCGCCATATTCTTTTGCTATTTACTGTATAAGGTTTTTTGGGTTATCCATATTTAAAGAGAAAGCAAATACTCACTGGTTCTGTATTGCAATGGCTTGTTTTTGTTTGCAGTTCACAAAAATGATTCAAAAATAATTGTTCTGCCTCATACTAATTGCATCTTAAACCAAATAGTATAGATTCACAGTGCACCGTTCATCATTTTGTGGGACATCTGTGAAAAGGAAACTAGTACAGATGTATATAGAGTTTTCTGGCACAATGCCACGCCTATTCAGTCTTATGACTTTTATGTTTTCTGGAAGAACATGGACACTGAGTCCCCTATTGCTTGTTACAACTTAGGCCACACAAATCCATATTAGCAAATAGTTTAACTTTTTACCAGAGGATGTAGTAAAACTGTAGCTGGATTTAAGAGTTTTGTACGTGTTCCTGGAGGAAAAGCCCATAAACCACTATTAAAGAGGACCGGAAAAATCCACTGCTTACCCTTTAGACAAGCAGCATGGCATCTGGATACTTTTTGGGAACCTGGCAGGCATTTGTGACCTGGATTGGGCACTGTTGGAAACACGATACTGGGCTTGATGACCCTTGGTCTGACCCAGTATGGCATATCTTATGTTCTTAAATAAAAGCTCCCTTCCTCATTTTTAGCATCATGCAACAAGTAGAATACAGACACCAGATAACATGTCTGCACAAAGAAAAAATATAGATTTATTTATTTAACAGGGTGTTTTTTTGTTTTTGTTTTGTTTTTTTTAATACCGCTTTATCATTTTAGTCAAAGCGGTTTACATTGGAACTTAAACTTGGTAATATACATTAAACAGGGACATTGACAACTTGGATTTTTTTCTGAGGCACTGGAGAGTTAAGTGACTTTCCCAAGGCCACATGGAGTGCTAGTGGGAATCAAACCGTGGTCTCTTGGTTCCCAAGCCAGTGCTCTAACCATTAGGCTTATTATATACAGGGTGGCCCCCAAAAAAGTGAGAACATCTCGTAAATTAAAAGCTTAAATAGTTTACTCATTTACCTTTTTTAGCTATATAACATCTTTATTTCGACAATTTCCGGTCGCCATCATTTTTTTTTTTTTAAATTTGTCAATCGTTTACATCTGTCTTTTTGAATTTTTAAATAACTTATATGCTATGAGATGTTCTCACTTTTTTTTGGGCCACTCTGTATATTTATAGGGACCATTAAAAAAGGGCATTGATAACTTGGATTCTTCTGAGGCAATGTAATATACTGCAAGACAAGCTTAATTGATGTCTCTTTGATGTTTGATGTGGGAGTTGAAATAGGGGTAGATGTTGGAAAGGCGTCTCATGCTGTTACACGTACAGGACCATGTGGGAGTATAAGAATGTTGTGCATTAGATGGTAGAGAATGGTGGGTCACTGAAAATTATGTAACTGGTTCAAAGCCATAACAAAAGTGCAGGGTACAAAGCCTTCGGGGGAAGGGGGTTAGTGCCAGTGCCCACCTACAACAAATCCATCGACCTGAGGGTCTGCACAGCCTGCACATTTAAAGGAGGAAAGTGGTCACAGTCCATCTTGATGGGCAGTTCCTGAAGACTACACTGGTTGAATTAATACTTCCCCTCCCCACAAGAGGAAAGCGGGTTATGTAGAGTAAGCAACAGAAGTTGGAGCTAAGCAATAGAAGTTGATGGCAGTCCGCATTGTCACTGGAGCATCATTGAGAAAAGCAAGCTGCCTGCTTTTTGCAAGAACAGGACCATAGATCAATTTGCAGCCCCCCCCCCCCCCTCCAGAACAGCTGGAGGGGAGAGCAAGTGGTCTTGGCCACCATAGCCTCTTCCTTGAATAAAAAATGAGTTCACCAACTATTTGTCTTCTTACTGTGCTACAAGCCAAGAAAAGGAGGAGGAAGAGGAGTAATAGTATATAAAAAGAGCTGCTTTTTAGTCACTTGGTAGAGAAGGGGTGGGGCTGGAATTACTCACCAGAGAGATGGGAATGAAACTGAGAGGGATTGAGCTTTACTGATGAGGGGCTTGGTGGACTATTGGGAGGCGTAGGAAGAAGAAGGGGTAAAGAGGATCACGAAGGAAAGAAGAGAGACCCTGAGGTAGAGCAAAATAAAGGATTCTGGACGGTTTAGAGATATCAGGGATGAGGCTATGATAATGGTTAGGGTAGCAGGGAGAAGGTGTGTGAGAATTGGAGTGGGGGTAGATGGCTGGGGATTGAATAGTGGAAGTGGTGGACAGTGAAGAATTCCAAAAATGTCTGCTTTCTGTGCTAAAATGCCTGGTTACAGCACTGTTGCGCTTCGTACTAGAACAAATTCTTTTCTGTCACTTATTTAGTGACGTTGCAGGAACTTGAAGGAGAAGTATGCTTATTACAGATGATGCAAAAATCTTTTAACTGGAAACACATGGAAAGAAGTAAAGACAAAATTGGACTTTGATAAATGAAGGGACCACTACACCTGATTATTTCTGTAGTACAACTAGATGTGTATATATGGTGCTGTTTAAATACACCTAAGAGACTCTATGGAGCTTAGGACAAACAGAACAACTTGAAGCCTTTTCCAAGTGTATGGTGCAGCAAGGTAGAAAATGTGTTTGAACTTAGCAGTAGAGGAGAAGGGCTTCCCAATGAGTGCAGTTCACAAGGAAGAGTGTAGCTAAAATAGACAAGAGGTCATGAGATGCTGCAGAATGAATGCATATTTATAGATGAGTAAGTGGATATTAAACGTTTTATGAAGAAGCAGATAGAGAACATGTAATGATATTGGCAAAACAATCACATAGCTGAATTTCGAATAGATTGTCATGAAGAGAGATGGTTCAGTGGGTGACCTGGGAGGGGCAGGATGCAGTACCTTAAGTGAGAGGTGATGGAGTGGATATGAGTTTTGGTTCAGTGTTAGAAAGGAAGGGATGGATTTTGATGTCTGCAGAGAAAGAAGTGATCCATTTTAACAGAGCTTTAGATGTTTGGAGAGAGAAGTCAGATGATGCCAAGGGACTGAGTTGGTGGACAATACTACTTCTGCCTCTCTCCATTTCTGCTATACACAGAAAGGGGGAAGGATTGTGGGGGGAAAAAATAAAGGCCAAGAGTTTGGAATATTTGCTTCAGTGTTACATGATGTGTTAGTTTGTATGTGGGCTCTAAAAATCCATTAGACGCATGCCAAGATGGAAAGGCAACTATTAAACAAGAAACAGATCTAAGAGTAATTATATCGACCTCAAGGCTTCCAGTTAATATAATAAAGCAACAGTGAAACCTAACAGTATGCATAAGCAGGAGAAAAGATAAAAATGTTCTTGTATTATTCATTAGTGGGATTTCTTGGGACCTGTGCTCATTTCTGAAGCTCTTTCTTTTGTAAGCACAGAGACAGAATGTAAGCAGTTGAGAAAATGTCTACTAAAATGATGCAAGCCCGCAGTAGATGCCAGAGAAACTTAAACGTAAAATTTTCTGAGTAGAGGAAAAAGGAGGAGGGAGGGGTTTTCCGTGTAAAACGCAATTAAATGAAGTATTATGATACCAACTGATGGAGGACAATTCAGGCAAAACGTAAGAAAGTGCTCCTTTACTGAGGATAGCCTAGCAATGAAGAAAGTAGCAGCAAAACTTGCAGCAGTATTTAAAATGGCTTAGGTTAGATGCAAAGGCAGGTGATGGTGACTGCGGGAATAACGTCTCAAAGAAAGGAGGAAGAGGGCTTTCATATTTGCTTGAGCTTTTAAAGGGTCATGGAAGGGGATAGTGTGTTAAAACATGCTTGTATGTCAGATTTAAAAAAAAAAGATGGTTTGAGGTTCATCTGACCCTTGTAACTTAACAACCAATTTCAAATTTATCTTTCCTGACAAAAGTGTTGAAGGAAGTATTTGGAAATATTTTTGAAGATGTAGTAAAACAATCTTGATGATGATAAAATACTAGTACATCAATATGGCTTTAGGGTCTTACAAGGCACTGAAATGTTATTAATTTCTCTGTTGGATAAACTGTAGTATATTTTGGATTGGCAGAATGGCATTTCTGTGATTTGTTGTCTTAGACATTTTAACAGCCTTTGAGTACTCTTGGTCACAGTCTTGCTCCATAAACTAAAAGAAATTGGTGTAGGCCAGCTAGTTCTGGATGGCTTCAGTCATTCTCTGATAAGAGGTTATAACAAATAAGAACAGGTGAGCATGTTTCCACATGATAATCATTAGCTTGGCATTCCCCAAGGCTCTGTCTTATCAGTCTTATTTAATATCTATCTGCTAGGGATGTGTATGAAAAAAAAATCCATTTTTTTCATTTTTAACAAATGTTTCCATATTTTAGGATGTGGGTATTTTTTGTTCCTTTTGCACATTCAGTTTCTATGCATGCAAGAAGTGTGGGGTTTTTTTTGGGGGGGGTTGTACATGCGTAAATCAATAGTAAACAATTAATTTGTAGGTATATGCCTGTGCAAGTGATTTGCATGCACTTAAAATTATTAGTCACCCAAATGAACTAAATGCATGTTCATGAAAGTGCATCCCTACTATCCACTTCCATTGTGTTACGGAAACAATTTCATTTAGTCTTTTTGCCAGTGATGAGCCTATTTACTGCAGATAGCAATGAATAGGTTGTCACAACATTTACCAAAAGCTGAAGCTCTGGTTATCACATGCTCTGTTTCTTTAGTGTTAACTGAAACCTGATGGTTGTTGTGTGTGTTACCTATCTACAAGGAAGTCTGATATTGCGTTACCAGAGTTGCCAAGTTACCCAGTTCCAAGAGTACGATTTTAAGCCTGGATTTCAGACAATCTCATCTTGATGTATTATGGGACCTGCAGCACTGATTTCAGTGGGCAAAATAAGGGACTGCAAATACCATACTGCCTTGCAATACAAATTTAAAACCAGAACTGGACAATGTCTCACTCCTGGAACTGGATAATTTGGCATTCTGTGTTACCATAGACTAAGAATAAGCTATAAAGCCACAGATCTGGAATGTGATTCCAAGCTGCCTTTTAAAACATCACATGGCACAACATTTAAGAACATAAGATATGCCATACTGAGTCAGACCAGGTCCATTAAGCCCAGTATCCTGTTGCCAACAATGGCCAATCCAGATTACAAGTACCTTTAAGGTTTCCAAAAGGTAGATAGATTCAATGATTCTTATCCCAGAGGCAAGCAGTAGATTCCCACAGTCCACTTTAATAATAGTTTATGGACTTATCCTCCAGGAACTTGGCAAAACTTCTTTTAAACCCAGCTACACTTAACAGCTTTTACTACCTTCTCTGAAAACAAATTCCAGAGTTTGATTATAGTTGAATGAAAAAAATATTTTTTCCTATTAGTCTTCAGTGGACTACATTGTAGCTTCATTGCATGTCCCCTAGTCTTTCTACTTATTGAAGGAGTAAACAACCGATCCACATTTACCTGTTCCACTCCATTCTTTATTTTATTGATCTATCATATCTCCCCTCGGCCATCTTTTTTTCCCAGTTAAAGAGCCCTAACTTTTTTTAAGCCTTTCCTCACAGGGGTATCCTTCCATCCTCTTTATCATTTTGATTGATCTTCTCTGTACCTTTTCTAATTCTGCTATATCCTGTCTAAGATATGGTGACCAGAATTGCACACAATACTGAAGGTGCGGTCGCACCATGGAACGCTACAGAGGCATCTTAATATCCTTGGTTCCTTATCGTCCCTCCAGTCCAGTCCCGCACCTCTGGGTAGTGTACTTCTTCCAGCAGCTTGGAGACCGAGCATGTCATCATTTGATGACCAATTGTACTTATGCAGCTGGCACCACCTACCAGCCCTAGTATGCTCAGTCTCCAAGCAGCTGGAGGAGATCACGAGCCAGGGTGCTGTACTCGCTGAGGGACACTAAGCAGATAGGGTTTTTTCTGATTTTATTTCCTTTCTTTTTCTCGGGAGAAAGTGGTTCTTCGGCCGGTACCTTCCTTCCCTCCTTCCTAAAATGGTTTCGCCTTTTCATTTGAATCAGTCGGTGTCCCTGCTGGCCTTTACGGGGGCGGGGATGGACTCTGCTAGTTTGCAGTTGCGCCTGTTGGATGTCGGAAGAGTCCTGAGACGTTATTTAAAGAGGACTGCGTCCTTCCGGAAATCTGATCATTTGTGCTGTTTGGGGGACCACACAAAGGAGAGGCGGTGGCCAAGGCCTCAATTTCCAGATGGATTATTAAACAATTGCATCGGCTTATATCTTGAAGGGTAGAGTGGTGTTGACGGGATCATGGGAACATTCCATGAGGGCTCAGGCAGCCTCGTAGACAGAGTATAGCTTAGTACCGCCAGTAGAGATTTATAAGGCGGCAACGTGGTCTTCTCTCCATACTTTTGGGGGAGATGCACGGTTTGGAGCTGCAGTGTTTCAGGCTGGTGTTGTATGTCCCTCCCGTTAATTTAACTGCTCTGTTACATCCCAGAGGTGTGGGACTGGACTGGAGGCATGATAAGGAAAGAGAAATTAGGCTTACCTGCTAACTGTGGTTCCTTGAGGAACTCCATTCCAGTCCCGGATCCCACCCTTAGGTGTTCTTAGTGAGAGGTTTTCGGCGCTTCCATCTAGGTAGGGGCTGCCGAAGAGGATGCTGGGATTGGCTTCTGGCGGGGGTGGACTGGAAAGGCTGTCTGTCTTATGCTCCGTGTTTGAGGGCGTTTTCCAGGTTTTCCACAGGTAAGCTTTCACATTCAAAGGAGAGAAGGGGCTTCCTGCCTTGAGATAGGGAGAAGGGAGTAGCGGTTATTTAGATATACCTTGATTTTTCTGGTTTAACTACTTATTTGTTGCTCCTGTGAGTCTGTTTTGTCAATAGGCTACTGGGACTGGTAGGCAGTGCCAGCTGCATAAGTACAGGGGGTCATCAAAAGATGACATGCTCTGTCTCCAAGCTGCTGGAAGAGATACACTACCCAGAGGTGTGGGACTAGGCTGGAGTTCCTCAAGGGACCACAGCAGGTAGGTCTAATTTCTCTTTTTATTCTCCATTCATTTCCTTATGATTTCTAGCATTCTGTTTGCTTTCTTGGCCACCACTGCACACTGGGCAGAGGGTTTCAACGTATTGTCCACGATGATGCCTAAATCCTTTGCCTGGGTGGTGGTTCTTAATGTGGAAGCTTGCATATGTGTAACCATAGTTTGTTCTTCCCTCCTCCATCTGGACTACTGGAGGAGCAAGAAGGACTACTGAGAGAAGCTGCTCTTGGTGGGAAGGAATCTGCAGAGAATTTTCTCACTCTTGGGTAAAGGGAATTCTTTGGATGTAAACTGATAAAATCTTTGTCTATTTTAAAGTTCTGTGTTTTATAAAGTCAGTTAGGGCTCTGGGGTCCATTTTTTGTACAATGCTGCAGATATTGTGTTTGGCCATTATTGATTACTGAAATGCATATTCTGTATGTTGGTCACCAGTTTTGCCCATTCGAGCACTATAATGGGTACAGAATGCTGCAGATCGTAGGCTTACTGGATGTGCGTGCTTTGAACATATAACTTCTCACTGCTTGCTTCACTGGTTACCTCTAGCTGCACATATTCAGTTTTAAGTTGCTGCTGCTGCCGGTGTTTAAAGCATATCATGGTAACTCGGCTATACATTCCTATGTCCCTGTCTGAGTGTTAGTCACATCAACATACTCTTTTGGTTCCATCCTTTTAAGTGATGCAGAAAGCTTTTACTTCTGCATTGTTCTGCTAGACAAGTCCAGACAAGTGGGTTGTGATCTCCTACCAACAGCTTGGTGGCGACAAAGAACCAATGAAATGCCCAGGTTTCAATGATGATCACTCCCATGCCTCTATTTACATCAGCCACCAGAAGATGGTGGATGGATTTTTTTCCACTCTGAAGAAAATCTGAATAATTGAGGAAAAGATTGATTAAACACTTGTGAATGACTACTTTAAGGGGACTCTCTCACTTGAGAAAGACGTGGGAGGCTCCACTAGACTGCGGTCTTTTCGGTAGCCATAGGAGGAGGAAAAATTAGTAATCCGGATTGTCTTCCCTGGAATTCTCTTCCTTTTTGCAACAGGCCTGATTTTTCTGGTTTGGAAATTCAGACCTTGCAGCCTCTAGTGTCTCCCGAGCACAGTCTTGTGAGGGGCAGGCTGAGAATGGAAGCCCTGTTCAATTTTCTTTGGCTGAGCATCCCCAGCAAAGGGCACCCCTGTGGAGATGGGGATAACCTGGAATCTGTATGAGATTTGAACTATAACTTGAATTCCAATGGCTTGATTCTGGCCTCTGGTGGACTAAGAAGTACTCTCACCTTTGTAGGATTGTGAAGAGGCTGATGTTATCCACCTGTTCCAGAAGGAGCACCTGGTGGCTTTGATTGCCCTGTGGCTCATCCAACTTGAGTTAGGCAGATGCTCCAGACATGGAGCAGGAGCTGAAGGTGCATCTACTACTGCCTTCCTGTTCCCTGAGATGATCAACCTTTTGGGCCTGTATTACGATCTTGTGTGAGATCCTAAGAAAGACAGGAAGCCAGAGATGTATGAAATGTTCACATTTCTGGGCATGGGAGAGAATTCTAACAGTGTTTTGAACTGATTGTAACTACTTTAATTGGTAGTTGCTGAGACCAGCATAGACTGAGTTACAGTAATCTAGATGTGAGATTGCTAGACTTAGAGTAATTGTGGTCAGGCAGCAGTATTGAGGTAGGGACATATGGCTTGAATCCTCTGTAGGACTTCAAATGAGCTCTTGACAACTGCACTTATTTGGTTAGTGAAGGTGAGTTCTTTGTCTAATCTGACCCCCCATGTACCCGAGTGTTGAACTAAGTGTAATGGGAGAGGTTTCAAGAAGCAGTGCAGCTGAAGGAGCGTTAAGGCTACCAGTGAGCCAAGAGTCATTCAACTTAAAGTGATTTGTTTTGTAGCCAGGTGGTTACTTTTGCTAAGCATTAGTTAATAGGAGATAGATCTAGGGTGCAGGGGTCAGTGTAAGCAATAAGAAGAATGTCATCTGTGTAATGCCATTTACTTGGATTAGGATTGATGGGAGGGGGGTGGTACTGAGGAAAATGTTAAAAAGCATGGGTTCATCCACTTAGAGATCCCATATACCAGCATAAATAGTAAAAAAAACATTTTTTTTGTCGGACTAAAATTCAAAGATCTAATATAGGCATGATCTGCCAAACATAGTAAATTTGAATGAATAGAATTCAACACGCCCAAATCTTGCTAATCTTGCTGACACAGACTCTGCGTTTCAAACTAAAGCATTATTTATTTAACAGTTTTTATATACCGCTTTATCATTTCAATCAAAGCGGTTTACATTGAAACTTAAACTTGGTAATGTACATTAAACAAGGACATTGATAACTTGGATTTTATTCTAAGGCAATGGAGGGTTAAGTGACTTGCCCAAGGCCACAAGGAGTGCTAGTGGGAATCAAACCCCAGTCTCTGGGTTCCCAAGCCAGTGTTCTTAACCATTAGGCTGCTACTCCACTCCATAGTTGATTACGATACATGCGATTGGAAGGTGGTATTTTTTGAATAGACCTAAAACTTTTACAAGGGAAAATGAAAACTAGCTCTGCTTAGGAGTATTGGAGGTAGCCACAACACAGTCTAGCCTAATAGGAATCCTACGGGAGAAAATCTATGGTAAATATTTGACATCTTATTCTGGAAGTAATGAGCAAGGATGTCTGCAGGGAGTCCCATCCAGGTAGTAGGTTTTAGAGTGTACAGGTGGGGACACAGCTTAGGTTTTTTAGGGGAGCATGAAGAGTTTGATTATTGTCATGTAGTAGTTTTTCTTAACAAGTGTAATATTTATGTGCTAAACAATGACATTCTCTGTGGGCAAGCAGAAAGAAATCCTCATATATGGGTAATGTCTCCAACAGAGCCCCATGCGGGCACTCTCCCCAGCTTCTATTGGAGGCTTGTGGGAGACTTAACCGCACCTGCTGCCTAGGCACTCTCATTGTTTTTCTCCTTCAGGGGGCCTTCCTGGCAAGTATCGTGTTAGTGCTTGCCATTGGTTCCATTGATCATGGTTCTATTCTTCAGTTCTGGCACTTTTGGTAAAGTTTCTTTTTTTTCGGTTGTTCTACCCTGTGGCCCGACGGGCCTGTGGTCATCATCGAGTTATTTGATTTTGCCACGTCCATTTTCCCAGACATGTCCCAGACATAGGCCAGCAGGTTCAAGAAGTGCACCAAGTGTGCCAGGACTATCTCTGTCACAGATGGGCACAATTGGTGCCACCAGTGCCTGGGTCCTGATCACCAGCCCTCTTCTTGCAATTTGTGTTTGCAGATGACAAGGAGAGGTCTGAGGAGTAGAGGGGAAAAACAGAGAGAATCCCTCTTTGGCCAGAGGTCTGATTTGGAGTCTTCAGCACCAGCCTTGGTCTCCGTGACTTACCAGGAATCCACTGATGATGCATCGACATGAGAAGTTCTCAGGCTCAGATGGAGCTGAGCACCTGCAGTGCCCTGGAGTATCAGCCATCAGTCGGTCTCCACCTGGAGTTGAAGGATTTGGTCTAGTCTCTCTGTGTTGAAGGGGGATCCATCTGATCATCGGGCAAAGGCCCGGGTACATCAGCACTGAAGCTCTTCCAAACAAGACATCAAGAGTGATGGGTGTGAACAGCCTTCAAGGTGCCCCAGAGAGGACTGCTCAACCACCAGGATTTTGGAGGGGCACCTTCCATCTCCCAACAACTGAGGCCATGCCGATACTCCCACACGGATGCTGGAAACATTGGTCAAACCTGCTCAGGCTCCAAGGCCTTTGGAATTGGCAGCCATGGAGGAGTGCCTCTTCAACACACTCAAAGTCCGCATCACCTCGTTGCTAGAGAATCAGCTGGCTGGTGCCTTGGTGCCCGTGGCATTGGTATTGAGCGTCATGCAGCCGATCTTCGATATGCATGCTCTGCCTTTGGAGGTCACCAGTGGGGCCATCTCCCTCTCAAAACCCTCGATGAATCATCCATTCTGTAGAAGCTGTCACTCCCCTCAAGGCAGGAGGAAGCTCTGGCAGTCTCTTAGGTACTTTGACTTCCTTTTGGATTCTGAGTCTGATGGCTTGTCTTTTGATGAGACAGTTTCAGTGGACACCGAGGACTCAGTGGGACCAGGCCACTGGCCGCCTTCGGGATTGGGTGGCTGTCATTGGCCTTCTCATCCAGTCCCTGCGCTGGTGGGTGGATCATCAGTATCTTCTCAGGGATCTCCCCTTTTAAAAAGTGGTGCCCCAGAAAACGTTGACAACAGACACATCCAAACTGGGTTGGGGAGCGCATGTGGATGACCTTCACACTTGAGATGCTTGGTCTGAACAGGAGAGCCTGCACCAGATCAATTTCTTGGAATTCAGAGCCTTAGCAAATGCCCTCAGGGCTTTCCAAGAATTGCTAGCCAACCAGATTTGTCCTGATTCAGACAAACAATCGGGTTGCAATGTACTACATAAGCAGGGGGGGGGGGCACAGGTTTGTATCTCCTGTGCTGGGAGACAGTCCGGTTATGGCGGTTTGCCATCACTTAAGTGGCCCTTAGCTCCATCCCATATCTGCCAAGGGAGCAGAATACCCTGGCAGACCAGCTGAATCGCATTCTCTAGCTACATGAATGGACACTGGACAGGGACATCGCATCCCACATATTTCAGAAGTGGGGTTACCTCCTCAATAGACCTGTTCGCCGCCCAAATGAATTGGTTCTGCTCCAGTGTCACCTCGAGCAGCAGGCTGGTGCCGGATGCTTTCCTCCTGCACTGGGGGAAGATCCTGCTATACGTGTATCCTACCAAAACTCTCATAGCAAAGACCTGCTAAAACTCCAGATAAACAGGAGTACTGTGATTCTCATTGTGCATATTGGCCCAGACTGCAATGATTTCCCCTTCTGCTTCAACTCTCCAGTGGGAAACTTCATGGCTGGACTCTGCCTCAGACCTGATATCAGAGGATGAAGGCTGGATGCTACATCCCAACATCTGATCCTTGGCCCTAACTGTGTAGATGTTGAGAGGCTAGTCCTAGTTTCTGTACATAGTTGCTTCAGTTCCATTTTGCCTTGTTGGGCTTTTCGGCCTCCTCGGTTTTCAATAGCCTGTAGCTTGGGAGTTCCATATGTGAGGACTTCACTCCTACTTGTCTATGGAGAAAAGATAGTTACTCAACTGTAGCAGGTGTTCTCTGTGGATCACAGGAATAAGTCCTCACAATGCTCCCACCTCCCTGAGGCATTCTATTCTGCTACACCTTTATCAGACTGAAGAAGATGGCGCTGCAGTGGAAGGCAAGCGTGCAGGCATAGTGCAGCCTCCCAAAAGCTTTCAAAAGAAGCTGGGGAACATTCTCGCATGGTAGTCCATCGGAGACGTCACCCATATGTGAAGACTTATTCCTGCTGTCCACAGAGAACACCTGCTACAGGTGAGTAACTACCTTTTTTCTAAAACTAGTGAGGTTTTGATGTGTGCTCTGTTTTCACCATTTGCCTCTTGGTCTTCCTGGTTTGTCTGTGTAGCAAGCAAAGGTCTTCATGATACCATGGGTGACTGTCTTGGACAGAGGGCAGGAAGGGGCAATTGTATTTAGGGCTTTAGACAGGTTGGTGTACCAGAACTCAACTTATTCATCCAAAGGAAGTATATCAAATTAAGACAGAAAAGAGAATCAGTTGGAGAGAATGAGAGGGCGTTTCAGAAGAATTGTTGCTGGTGGACAGTGACACTGTTGGAATGAAGAATAGTAGGCAGGCTTGCAATTTTTAATACAGTAGTGAGAAAATGATCAGTCCTGGGTAGCGTTTATATGCTCAGATGCAGTGGGCATAAGGACTCTTGTTCTGTTAAAATGAGGTCAGGGGTATGATCAGTGTTCCCGCTAACCTGCGCTGGGTCCGCTGCCAACATTCCTGCCAGCGGGGGGAGGTGCAGAGGGATCAACGCTCTGCCCCTCCCCCCACTGGCAGGAATGCCAGCAGAGGACCCGGCGCAAATTAGAGAGAACATTGCGAGGGTGTTGCGGCGTGCGTTAGACACAGGCATTGTGAGGACTTATTCCCGTGGTCCACAGAGAACACCTGCTACAGTTGAGTAACTATCTTTTCTCCGTAGACAAGTAGGACTGAATTCCTCACATATGGGACTCCCAAGCTACAGGCTATTGAAAACCGAGGAGGCCGAAAAGCCCAACAAGGCAGAATGGAACTGAAGCAACTATGTACAGAAACTAGGACTAGCCTCTCAACATCTACACAGTTAGGGCCAAGGATCAGATGTTGGGATGTAGCATCCATCCTGCACCTCCCCCCGCCGGCAGGAATGTTGGCGGCGGACCCAGCGCAGATTAGCGGGAACATTGGGTATGACCCCTGGAATCACCCAAGGAGCATGGTTTTCTCCTTGGGTACACTTCACTGCGGTGTGAAACGCTGTCTTGCACTAAAAATTGAAGTCCCCAATGGTGTCACATTTTGGTGTCAAGTTAGTGGACAGAGCCAGCACAGCAAGGCAGTGCAACTAGAAATAAGAATCAGGGCCAGGGGGCTCAAACAGCACATGCAAAGGAAAACCGGAGTAAGATGAGGGCAGCATAGAGCAGGGAACAGCATGACTTGAAATACTGCCATGGATTTTAACTTGTAATCCCGGATGTCTCTTTTTGACAATGGTTCAGTTGGCGGAGCCAGAACAGCAACTGGGAATCGGAGTCAGGGTCTGTGGGCTCCGACACCTTTTGGCATCAGGTCAGTAGACAGGGCTAGCAGAGCAAGGAACAGCCTGCAAAGGAAGTCTGTATAAGCTGGACCAACTGCAGAGTTGATTCAAGTTGTTGGCATCCTAGGCAATCCTTAGGCCTTATGCCCCCTCTCTTCTGGCTGTCAGAATCTGTTGTTTAACTTTGAATGTCCTGAGACTCTTTGCTGCCATGCCCTCCCCACCCCACCCAAAGAAGCTGATGCCCTAGGTGACTGCCTAGTTTGCCTGATGGTTGGGCCGGCTCTGAGAGTAAGTTGAAGTGAACACAGAGCACAGCAAGCAATTTGTTATAACTGTAATTTACAATAATGCCCTATAAATGCTGATGAATGATTTTGTTCAATAAAATGAAAAATGTTGAAGGGAAAACATTGGTTTTATGAATGCCTGTGTCTAGAATCTGTTAGAGGATTGTAAGAGAAGAAAATAAGTTTTCTGCTTCTGTTTCATGAAACAGGGAGGGACCTATGTTGGTCAATTAAATGAACTCTGACTGTCATCAGTTAAAATATTGTCAT
Organism: Ichthyophis bannanicus; assembly: GCA_033557465.1. Lineage (NCBI taxonomy): Eukaryota > Metazoa > Chordata > Amphibia > Gymnophiona > Ichthyophiidae > Ichthyophis > Ichthyophis bannanicus. The sequence continues at coordinate 1,621,392,215 of CM066032.1, forward strand.
ACTGGTATTTTTATTTTTATATATGATACTCAAATTCATCAGTTCTGCATAACATTCTTAGGTTATTTTTTTAAACTGAGACAGAATTTTATCTAAATGGTTTTGAGAGAGATTGATTTATAAAGGTTTATAACACTTTTTTCTGAAAAATCCGTCAAAGTGGAGTACAAACATAAACAATAAATATATGCATACTGTTCTGTAGTATATATAATAGTTCATGGCACTGCAAGTCTCAATACATGTCTCTTCTACTTTAGGTTGGCGCCTGCATTGTGAACCCAGAAAACAAGATTGTAGGAATTGGATACAATGGAATGCCCAATGGTTGCAGTGATGATGTGATGCCCTGGGCAAGAACAGCACCAGATGAACTAGATACAAAATACCCTTATGGTATGTACTTCATTTCATAAACTGTACTTCAGAGAGACATTCTTCAAAGTGGTTTTTATAATGAAGATTTACAGGTTTAAAAGGACTGAAAATGAAAATTTGAGAGCTACTGTCACATCACATCTATAGTTTACATTTAACAAGTGAGAGATATGAGTGTTTTGATTCCTGATTTATTTATTTTTTATACAGACTATTTGGATCACAACTTGTGAGTGAGATTATTTTGTCTGTCTGTCAGTTTTGGGTTTTAAGCTTTTAAAAGTTAAGTTGGGTACAATTGTAAATGACTCTCTTCAAAAAGGATGTGTGTCTCTGGATCTGGAATCCAGTGATCTGCAGATGGTGTGGTTCAGTAGTTGAGCACATAGGGAGACAGTGCATGCAGAAACAAGGGTTCCTTATCGTCCCTCCAGTCTAGTCCCGAACCTCTGGGTAGTCAACCTCCTCCAGCAGCTTGGAGACTGAAAACATCACTCTTGTGATGTCACTGGTATATAAGCTCCAGTTCCACCTTCTCCCACCAGTTACTTCAGTCTCCAAGCAGCTGGAGGACTGGTGAGCCTGGAGGTTCAGGCTCACTAGAGGAGCAATTAAGGCAGTCAGTTTAGAGTAGTTGATTGACTTCAAATTGGATGGAATTGAATTTAAAAAAAAAAAAAGGATTTTAAATTTATTAGGTTATTGATAGGGTCGGAGTGCTCAGAGTGCTGAGGCTTCATCCCTCTCCCTTGTTCCTCCCACCCCCCCCCCCCCCGCCGTGCCAGTCCTCCGGTGCCTTGAAAACAGCTGCTGAGAAGAGAGGTGAGGCTCGGGGCCAAGGAACTGGTAGTAAAACTAAGGAGCAGGTGCTCTCCGGCAGTAGCATAAGCAGAGGGTTTGCCTGCACACGCTAGTAAGCCGGAGCCGGGGCACAGCGGCAGTGCTCCAGAGGGGTTCCTCCGCCAGCCTGCCTCTCCGGGAGAGTTCCCCTGCTGCGGTAGGACCCGTGGAGCAGCAAAAGACAGCGCACTTGCAGGGATCTGTTTGAGGGGAAATTTGGAGGACAAGGAGAAAAAGCATGGCGTCGGAGAGCAGGTCAGTGGGCTGACTCTAGCGTGCTGAAGCGCGTCTGCCGCCACAGCAGGCCCAGCCACGCGGGAAAACACAGCGGCTGGTGGTTTGGATTCCCTTTGCATGGTGGTAGCCGGGCCGGGAAGCTTCAGTTTTTTTTGGGGGGGGGTTACCTCACCATCAGCTTGGCAGTATTGAAGGACCCCATTAGTGTTTAAAGTGTAAAAAAAAAAATATTTTTTGATAGACTTTGGATATCAGTAGCTCAATTCCAATCTCTCTGGTTATTTGGAGGCTCCCTTTTCCTAGTGGAACAGAGAATTGACTATAGAAAAGGGGACAGTGACTGACTTCATCTATTCTTGGGGGATGCCACCCAGGCCTCGCTGCTTGCTCTGTGGTGCAAAACGGAGTACGGTTTCAGAGGCGGGCGTGTGTAGGGCCTGTGCGCACGAAGCTGCGGAGGTGGAACTACTGCCTGAAGGGGGGGAGGCTGTCCATGGAGGAAAACCGGTAGCGGATCCGGAACCGGTTTCCACATACTCCCATCTCTGGACCCGATGCCAGGCACGTCTTCGCTCCAGATCTTTCCAGGTCGCAACAGTCCTTTCCAGGAGGGCTGGCGGCAGTTTTTTCACCAGATTTTGTGGCTTTGATTCAGCATGCCTTCGGCGCACCTCAGGGGAGGCAGGCCCCGGGGGTTCCTGTTCCCGACCTGGGGTTGAAGTGGCCAGGGACTCCTTTGGTCGCAGCGGTCACAGGTCTAGCGGCAAAGAAGTTCAGAAACGAAAAGGACCGGTCGGAACACTTGGTGATATTGGAATCGGAAGAGCCGGATCCTGACCTGGATTTGGATGAACAGTTGGAGGAAGGCGAGATTACGGAGTAAGAGGATCAAGCAAGAGTGGTACGCGTTTTTAGGAGAGAGGAGTTACCTGCGCTCATCTCGGAGTCTCTGAAGGCACTGAATATGCCCTCGAGGGGTCAGTCTGAAGATACTACTCTGGAAGACCCTTTATTGCATGCGTTTCGGAAGATGCAGAGAGCTTTCCCAGTACATAGGGTAATTCGGGAAATGATTCTGCAAGAATGGGATTTGCCTGAATCGGCTATGAAAGGAGCTCGAGTCATGGCACATCTCTACCCATTGGTAGACCAGGATAGAGAATTGTTTAAGTCTCCCAGAGTGGATGCCACGGTCTCTGCAGTTACAGACTACCATCCCCGTGGAGGGCAGTACTGCCCTCAAGGACGCCCAGGACCGTAGACTGGACTCCTTATTGAAACAGGTTTTTTATGTAAATGCGCTCTCGTTGCAAGCCTCTATTTGTGGAGCATGGGTGGCGAGAGCCTGTCTGCGCTGGGTGCAGCACATTCAAGGAGAACCAGCGGAAGAGGCGACAGCAGAGGCATCTAGGTTGGAATCTGGAGCAGCCTATTTTGCAGATCTTCATTATGACCTTATCAGACGTCTTTTGAAGAGTATGGCGTCGGCCATAAGCGACGAGAAGATACCTTTGACTGCGTAATTGGGCAGCAGACGGGTCTTCCAAGTCGAGATTAAGTAAACTCCCCTTTCGTGGAAAGCTGCTATTTGGAGAGGAGTTAGATAAGTTGGTTAAGGACTTGGGAGAGTCCAAAGGAGGTAGACTACCGGAAGACAAGCAGAAGCAAGGGCGAGCGGCACCCATGCCTAAAAGCCAGCAGAGGGAGTTTAGGCGCTTCCGCTCTCCATGGTTTGGACAGAATCAAAGAGGACTTTTTCCTATAGAAACCAGGGCTTTCGAGGGTTTTGTGGAGCAGGTAGAGGATTTGGAGCGGCCTCCTCCTTTACCTCGAACTACATCCCTTCACAAAGGAAACAGACCATCCATCGATCTCAGCAAGTATAACTCTCCCTAATGATCTAGATATAACAGAGACTTCCAACATACCAAACTATAAAGATATACTGTTGTCAGTAGACCTTTACTGTTATTGATAGACCTCACTGTTGTCAGTAGACCTTACAGTACTATTTACAGCCACATTTACTGTTGTCAGTAACCCACGTAATATTACCTTTAATCTCATATACTGTTGTCAATAACTCTTGATATCAGTAACCCAAAGAACATAGTCAGTAGCCTCATATACTGTTTTACTACTGCCAGCAACTATATAACACTGTCAGAAGATCATATCACACTGTTAGTAACACATTTACTGTTGTCAGTAAACTACTAACTCTATTAGTCGCCTCATATACTGTTGCCAGTAGCTTAGTGTAATACTACTAGTAGAAGACTCATATATTGTTGTCACTAACCTATATAGCATTGTTAGTAGCCTCATTTACATCTCCTCAACCGCAAGTATACCTCCTACAACCATCTAAACAGCCTCTCCACACTAAAAACAAAAACTGAACTTTGTAACTAAATAGTTTTAAATCCATTGCATCAGGATAAGAAACAAGGCCAGCAAATAGCTCACTGCACCTTAAACGATATACTATCCCCAGTAGTCTACATTTAGATTGCTGTTAACCAGAGACCATTGTACTGTTACCTATACTCTATTGTTACTGTTGCCAGTATTATATACTAAGAAATACCTCACGGTAACCAGCCATACTACTATATCCAATGCTAACAAAAGTATCAAACAGGCCTCTTCCTACTTGTTACTGTTTAGCTACTTACTTACTATTGTTACCTATTCACTTGATACTGTTTAGTTTTGTAACACTGTACCAGTACCAGATCTAAACTGACACATACAACAAAAATGCTTCTAAAAGTGGCTTATATCTGCATCCTCCTAACAATCATAATTAACCTAACACTAAGTCTTAACATTAAAAACTACCAGACAATTCCAATCATACATACACCAAATCGGAACAACTTCCATATTGGTCATTATTCTCCACACAATCAGACTAAAATAAACTACCACAGACTCATCCAAATAAAACAAATTAATCTACAACATACCACACAGCTTAACCACCATCACAAGTCTACATCTTTATCATGCACCCTTATAAATGCCCGATCATTGAAAAATAAAATCCCTATAATTAATGATGTACTCACTGACTCAAAACCAGATATTCTATGCATAACAGAGACTTGGCTCACAGATACAGATACAGTTCTCCTAAATCAACTGCACAACTCAAACTATGATATCTCCTACTCACATAGAACCAACAAAAAAGGAGGTGGTGTATTGATTATGACAAATAAAAACCTAAAAGCCAAAAAAATACTAGCTAATTCAAACAACAACATGGACACGCTCATAATAAAAATAGATCACCTCAGAATCTGTTTAATTTATAGACCCCCCAACCAAAATGCTGATAGCCTCCAATCATTATTTGAACTCCTCAACTTATCTTCAGAACAGAGTCCTCTAATTGTCCTAGGTGATTTCAACCTTCCCTCACTACCAACGAATGACTCTAACCTCTTTCTTGAAACAATTCAAGATCTCGAATACCATCAAGTAATAAACATACCTACCCACACCAAGGGTGGTACCCTTGATCTAGTACTACTACCTAACTTATGCTTTAAACTGTTTAATCCAGACTCTATAGAATGCTCTCAAATACCGTGGTCTGATCATCACCTTATCAAACTAAATCTCAATTACAATACCATCGACACCATAAAACACAAAAGAAATGACCATACAATTAAATTTAAAAAATTTAACGAAACTGAATTTCTGGATGCCACAATCCCTCTCCTTGATCCTTCTCCAACAACCCTGGATGAAGCAGTCAAAAACTGGCATACTACCATAAACAATGCAGCCCAAATACATCAAACTAATAAAAAATCAACCCACTCAAAAACCAACGGCACCCCATGGTTTAATAGCACTTTAAAACAAATGAAAAGAGAGCTAAGAAAACTAGAACATAAATGGCGCAAAACCAAATCCACTATTGAGAAAGAAATATACTACAACCACCTCAAAAACTATAAAGATGCCATAGATAACTCAAAGAAAAATTACTATGCTACAATCCTATCAAAATCATATAACAGACCAAGAGAACTATTTTCCATAATTACCAACCTAACAACCAACCCTCAAGATTCTAACAAGGAAATCACTGACATCTCTGCACAAACTCTAGCCAATTATTATCAAAATAAATCAAAACACTCACCAATGACCTTAGATCCTATCTACAAACCTCTCCATATGCTAAATGAATGGCCAGAATTTTACCCTTTATCCAAAATATCATTAAAGAATATCATTATCAATCTTAACACCACAACATCCTATCTAGACCCTTGTCCAGTAACCTGGATAAAAAACACACTACCAACACTTCTTTCATTCATACTTCCTATGGTCAATTTATCACTACTCCAAGGTTACCTCCCACCCACCCTTAAACAAGTACAAATCAGACCAATCCTGAAGAATAATACACTTGACAAAACCTCCCCAAAATCTTACCGACCTATCTCAAGTATACCATTCTTAGCAAAAGTCATCGAAAAAACTGTACAAATACAAACACAAGAATTTCTTGACTCATCCTACCCGCTAGATGACCAACAATATGGATTTCGCCCCAAGCATGGAGTTGAAACACTCCTGACTGTTTTTACCGATACACTACTAAGAGGAATAGACAACCACAAAAAAGCTTTTATCCTCTTATTTATTGACATATCAGCCGCTTTCGATAGTGTTAACCATTCAATAATGCTTAACTACTTAAGACACATAGGAATATACTCTACAGTTCACAAATGGTTCACCTCTTATCTGAGCAATAGAACGCAAAATGTTAGAATAAGCAATCAAACTTCTGAATCATATAAATTTGAAACAGGATTACCACAAGGCTCAGCGCTTTCAGCTCTACTATTTAATATATACATAAAACCAGTTTGCAATATCTTTAAGAAATATGGTGTACTCTATCATCTATATGCAGATGATATTATGATGTACATCCCATTCACTATCCCTAACATACCGTTGCAACTCCTTTCGGATTGTTTTAATGAAATAACATTATGGCTAAATGCCCACAATCTCCTAATAAACCATTCAAAAACTGAAGTGCTAATAGTCACCAAAAACCAAGATTATACCCCACCAACACATATAACACTTCAAAACCAAGAAATTAAAATAAAGAATGAAGTGAGATACTTAGGAGTCATTTTAGACAAACATCTCACTCTAGATACCCATATCAGAAATACCACAAAGAAAATTTACTACAAACTTAAAATACTTAAACAACTTAGACCTCTTGTTTACATACATGATTTTATCAGTATAATCCAAGCCACTATAACCCCCCACTTTGATTTTGCGAACCTTATATTATTAGGTACATCAAAACAAAACATCAAAAGACTGCAACTCGCACAAAACTCAGCAGCTAGGATAATAACAAAAACACACTCTCATCAACATATAACACCAATTCTAGCATCCCTTCACTGGCTTCCAATTCAAAACCGAATAACATATAAAACACTAATAACAGTATTTAAATCACTATTTGATTTGACACCATCTACTTTAAGTAACTTAATTACCAAAGAACATCCAAAACCTACTCAAAGAAAAAATCAACTAAACAAACTTAAAACCCCCATAGATTTCATAAAAACAAATAAATCAACAAACAACAGAGCGTTCTCACATGCAGCCCCAACAGCCTGGAATTCCCTCCCTGTTGAACTGAGAATATTAACAGAGATTAATGAATTCCGAAAAAAACTGAAAACACACCTCTTTACAATGCACTACAACACTATAGAACAGCCATCAAAAGAATTAGACAAAGGCTAAACAGTTTTATCTACATCTCACTATAACAGAAAAGAAAACCTGCCCTATCTGCATCTGTACTACTCATAATGATTATATCCCACATAACTTGTATATGTATTTAATAATATAATGTTAATGTACATAATGTATATAGTGTTGCACTGTTCAGTGCTATCTGTTCAACATTTCTGTTTACTGTACATTGGTTATAGTTATATGACGTTATATGTAAAACAAATCCATGATTTGTTGCCTGTTGTTATTTGTGAACCGCAGCTGATCTTAGGAAGCTGCGGTATATAAGAGATTGTTAAATAAATAAATAAATAAATAAAATAAATAAAAGGTCACAGTGATGCCAGGGGGACCCAGGTGGAACGGGTTCCCGTAGGGGGCCGGTTGTGGGAGTTTTACCCGGCCTGGATCCAGATCACTTCGGATCAGTTGGTGTTGCAGGTGATCCGAGACGGTTATGCCTTGGAATTTCAGAGGCCAGTGAACGATTCTTTCATACAGTCCCTGTGCAAAGCTGCTCTCAAGCACCTGGCTGTGCAGGACATGGTGCGGGACACGGTGCGAAGCTGCTCTCAAGGCCATTGTGCCGGTCCCTCCTGACCAATGCGGCATAGGTCAATACTCCCTATATTTTGTGGTTCCAAAAAAGGAAGGAACGTTTCGGGCAATTTTGGATCTCAAGAGTGAATCGATGTCTCCTGGTTTCTCACTTTCGGATGGAGACTCTAAGCGGTCATAGTATCAGTAAGAAGAGGGGAATTTCTTACTTCCTTAGATCTCACAGAAGCGTATCTCCACATTCTTATTCAACAGGAGCATCAAAGGTTTCTCAGATTCGCAGTACCAATGGGTCATTTCCAATTTCAAGCGCTTCCCTTTGGGCTGGCGACAGCGCCTCGGACTTTCACCAAGGTCGTGGTGGTGGCAGCAGCGTTGAGGAAAGGAGTGTTGGTTCACCCTTATCTAGACGATTGGTTGATAAGAGCGAAGTCCAGAGCAGAAGGCGAGGTGGCAACAGCCAAGGTGGTAGCATTCCTACAAAGTCTCGGCTGGGTGATCAACATCTCCAAAAGCACGTTGCGCCCATCTCAGCGTCTGGACTATCTGGGAGCGAGTTTCGATACAAAGCTAGGAAAGGTCTTTCTGCCCCAGCAGCGAGCGTTAGGACAAACATTTGATTTGCAAATTCCTCTGAACGCCGTCTCCCACAGCATGGGATTATTTGCAGCTGCTAGGGACCATGGCGGCGATGCTCGACCTAGTTCCATGGGCAAGAGCCCACATGAGGCCGTTGCAAAGGGCCTTGTTGTGGAGGTGGTCGCACCAGAACGATCAGTTGACGCAATGGTTGCCCTGTGGTCCGGAGACATGCAAGGCTCTGCAATGGTGGTTGCATCCCGGAAGTCTCGAAAAAGGAATGCCCTTGGAGGCGCCGGAGTGGATATCGCACACGACAGATGCCAGTCTAGCGGGCTGGGGGGCGCACTGCCAGGGATGTTTCATGCAGGGTCTCTGGACCGAGGAAGAAAGCGGTTGGGCCATCAACCGGTTGGAGTTGAGAGCAGTGGCGCTGGCTCTTCAAAAGTTTCAACCTTATCTCCAGGGGACAGCGGTTTGAGTTTTCTCCGACAATGCGACCGCGGTAGCATATATCAATCGCCAAGGGGGCACCAGCAGTGTAGCTCTAGAGGCAGAGGCAGACAGTCTGCTTGATTGGGCCGAGGAGAATCTCTTGGCCTTGTCAGCTGTGCATGTGGCAGGAGTGGACAATGTGGAGGCCGATTTTTTTTTTTTTTTTTTTTAAATCCGGTGAGGGTAGACCCAGGAGAGTAGGTGCTTCACCCAGACGTGTTCGCAAGGCTAGTGCACCGCTGGGGTACACCGGTGATGGATCTCATGGCGACCTTTCGATCAGCTCAGGTCAAACACTTCTTCAGCAGACGAAGGGAGAGAATGTCAGAAGGACTGGATGCTCTCATTCAGCCCTGGCCGGAAGGTCAACTCCTGTATGTGTTTCCTCCTTGGGTGTTGATAGGTCGAGTGTTACAGCGCATAGAGCGACACAGAGGACAGGTGATTTTGGTTGCGCCAGATTGGCCGAGGAGGTCTTGGTATGCCGATCTGCAAAGACTGTTAGTCGACAGACCATGGCAGCTTCCCTCTCGGAGAGATCTTCTTTCTCAGGGTCCTCTGTTTATGCCCCAAGTGGATCGATTCTCGCTTACGGCTTGGCTATTGAGAGGGCGAGAATGAGGTCAGAGGGCTATTCGCCGGCAGTTATTTCTACCTTGCTAAGAGCCCGTCGCAGGTCTACCTCGTTGGCATATATACGAGTGTGGCGAGTGTTTGAGGCGTGGTGTGTGGACAGTCAATCGGTGGCGTTAACGGCGTCACTACCACAGATTCTGGCCTTTTTACAAGAAGGGTTTCAGAAAGGCTTAGCAGCGTCGTCCTTAAGAGTACAGGTAGCAGCACTGTCCTGTTATAGGGGGAAAATTCGGGGAGTGGTGCTCGGATGTCATCCAGATGTTAAGCGTTTCTTGCGGGCAGTGGCCTTATTGAGGCCTCCGCGTAGACGCGGGGTGCCTACATGGGATCTGCCACTCGTTTTGGAGACATTGGTGCGAGAGCCCTTTGAGCCGCTGTCGAGATCATCTCTGAAGGACCTTACCCTGAAGGTGGTATTCTTGGTAGCAATTTCGTCCATGAGGAGAGTTTCGGAACTGCAGGCACTGTCTTGTAAGAGTCCCTTCCTTTCCTTTTTTGAGTCGAAAGTAGTTCTACGTCCAGTACCGTCCTTCTTGCCTAAGGTGGTTTGGGCTTTTCATATGAATCAAGTGGTGTCTTTGCCGGTGTTTGAAGGGAGTAGTGCTGACCTTCGACAGGGAAGTTGAAGTGTTTGGATGTGCGTCGAGCGCTGAAGAGGTATCTTCGCAGGACGGCCAGTTTCCGTAGGTCGGAAAGACTATTTATTCTCTTTGCTGGGGCGAAGAAAGGCCAGGCAGCATCTAAAGCTTCCATTGCCCGCTGGGTGAAGGAAGCCATTGCGTCAGTGTATATTTTGAAAGGTAAGCCAGTGCCGGAAGGACTTAGGGCTCATTCGACTAAGGCCCAGGCGGCGCCTTGGGCGGAGAGCAGTTTGGTGCCGCCTGTGGAGATTTGCAAGGCGGCGACTTGGTCTTCGCTGCATTCCTTTAAGTATTACTGTCTGGACATTCAGGCGGAAAGGGATACCTGTTTTGGATCAGTGATGCTTCAGGCTGGTCTACACGGTCCCACCCATTGAGTTGTTCACTGCTCTGTTACATCCCCAGAGGTTTGGGACCAAACTGGAGGGAACGATAAGGAAGATGAAATTAGACTTACCTACTAATTGTTGTTCCTGGAGAAACTCCATTTTAGTCCCGTGACCCGCCTGAGGATTTTCAGTAGATTAGGGCCTGAAACAGAGCGATATGACAGGTAAGCAGGGGGTGTAGAGACGTGGCAGCCTGCTGGGTAGCCGCGAGGTTAAGTTATGGGATGCACTTAGGGTTCACAGGTTCCACTAAAGGGTAGAGTGGGCCGAAGAACTCCTATAGCATTTCACGGGAGTGTACATAGTTTCGGGAGTGAGGTGCAGTTCAGTTAGTTCGTATAAGCTGATTAATAGTATTTACTAATTAATTGTTGCTCCGGTGAGTCTGCTTTGTCAATAAGTAACTGGTGGGAGAAGGCGGAACCGGAGCTTATATACCAGTGACATCACAAGAGTGACGTTTTCAGTCTCCAAGCTGCTGGATGAGGTTGACTACCCAGAGGTTCGGGACTAGACTGGAGTGCCTCCAGGGACAACAATTAGCAGGTAAGTCTAATTTCATCCTCTTGCTTTAGTAGAGCTAACTTTAAGATGGATAAGTGAGTCATGGGGACAGACTTGGAAATGTAAACGTGTATATCCTGAAGGAGAGACGGGAAAGTGGAGATAGGATGGATAGAAGCATTTAGATAGAGGTAAAAGAATAGTAATAAAATTATTTGGTATGGAATGTAAAGAAAACTGCCTTTCTGTGTTTTGGGGAAAAAATGATTTAAATTTGAGATTGGGAGTAGATGAACAGGGAGTAGAGGCATTAAGATCATTAGGTATGATGTTGAAGGAGAAGGGTGGTGGAGAGAAACAGATGCTGGGGCATCCTGCAAAGGATATATGTGAAAATGAGTTTGATTAGAAAGTAGTGACCATTTTTGGAAGAAGACACAAAATAGTCTGAGTCCTAATAGGCAGTATGTTGGATTATTGTGGAGTCTGGTGTGCCAGAGAGTGAGCAAGACCACCCCCCCCCCTCCCCATGGGGCCAGGCCCTCTTTTCCTCTCACTGTCCTATATCTGCACATTCTAGTTCTTGCTGATATTTTTCATTTTATCCTATTTTAATTGGCTCTCATTTGTGCTGCCTGAATAAAGCAGCTTCATATTTAAGCTTCTCAGGCCTGGGTGTACAGCTGGGTGGAGGCCCTTCTTGGGTTTCTCCAGCCGGCCTGTTGGGTGAGAGGATTTCCTTACAGATCAAAGGTTCTTTTTTTGCTGCATTTTTCTTTTTCATCTGTTTTTTTTTCTTTGCAGTTGTTTTCTTTTAACCATGTTTGAACTCTGAAGCCATACCCGTTGGACAGAAGTGTGCTGTTTGCTGTTTCTATCGCATGAGCTCTACAGCTGGCTCCTTTTAGCCTTGAATACAATGGAGAAGCTGCTTTGCATGTTTTTTGGCAATGTCAGGACCCCCTTTAGGGAGGGATCCAGGGCCCAATGCTGATTTTTCTGTTTCTGCCGCCTCTTCCACAATTCTGCCAGCGAGAATGGTAGCCATCTTGGAAGCCCACATATTCCCAGTTGAAGGGGAGCATAGTGAAGTGGCTACAGCCTAAAGCCAGCCTTTGGGGCCCTGAAAAAGCACATGGGTGATTTTGGTCTTTGGTAGCTGCCTGGTAGCTCCCTTATGGGGGATTTTGGAACCCTCTGGGGGTCTTTCCCTCTGGAAATAAGGGGATTAGGCATTGCTGTTCTTATTTTTCACCTACCTGCTCCTCCAGGAGCCCAACCTTATTGCCTATGGGGAGAACTGCGGAGAAGATGAGAATTCCTTGTCTCCAATGTGTGAGTCAACGGAGGAGGGGGAGCTTTCACTTGCAAAAAGAAAAGATCAGTGATTCACCTTTTCACAAGGAGGACTTGACCAACCTTATTCAAGATGCTATGGCGGCCTTGCGCATTGCAGACCTCCCCTCTTCCGGTACAGGTTTCTAAAGTGGACCTTATCCTGAAGGGATGGTGTCTGCCCTCTAGCTTTTTGTTACCTCCTTCCTAAGCCCTTCTGAAAGCTTGTGCTATCTCATTAGGAGATATTGGAGTTGGGGGTTGAGGGGTACTAAGGTCCTGGTTCAGCAGTATTTTCTATCTCCAAGGGTAGATGGAACAGTTTTTTGGGGTCCTGTAGGTGAATGTCCTGGTAGCAGTGATGTAATAAAGTTCACAATCATTCTGGTAGAAGGTGGTGGTGTGCTGAAGGAGTCTTGTGATAGGAGAGTAGAAGCTCTCCTCAAGAATGCCTTTGACTTTGGCCTTGGGCACTGTGATAAGGAAGCTTATCATAACTCAGGAAGGGGCTATAGAAAAGGTGAAGTGTCTCTGAACAAGCAACCTGTCAGTGCTGGTAGAAATGAGAAAACAGAATTTTGCCATAAAAGACTACCAGTCCCAGAATGCACCAGATTTCCAACAGCCATGAGAGGAGCTGAAGTGAGAAAACGTGTGTTCAATCAAAAGGGCTATGAGGTAATCCCCAAGCACTCATTGCAAAGGGCAGGGCTTGATTCAGCACAGCTGCGCTGTGCTAGGATGGAACACTCATCTCAAACGGCAAGGCCTGATTCAGCACAGCTGCGCTGTATTAGGGGGGAGCACTCATCTAAGCAGAATAAGAGTAGAGTTTATTCTACAGATGACCATCTTCATGATCACCTTGGATATCCAGAGAATTGTCCTCAGTGTCCTGAGAATCAGCTTGAGTTTGATCATCAGTTTCATCTGAAGGATCATCAGAAGCAGAAGCCAAACCGGACGGACAGAGAGGGAAAGAGACCCTTTGGAAGAAGGAAGAGAAAAGCCTTTGAGAGGTCTAGAAGAGTCCAAAGCAGTACGTATACTGGGAGGTATTCCAAGGGCCAGCATACACCATTGGACTGGGGAAAGCCAGAGGAATGGTGCTGCAGAGCTAGGAATCACCAGAGGCTACCTGTGAGGGAGACGGCTGCACGTGGAAGGGACCCTAAGACCTGTGCCAGAAGGTATGTGAAGAGAGATCCAGTGTCCAGGGATCTGGATTGGAAGGCTGGACATAAGAACTGGACTACATACTGGCCAGGCTATATAGAGAGGAACTCTAGCAGCAATGGAAGCTCAGGTATGAACACTGATCTATGCCCTAGCTATAACCTTGAAAGACAGCAGGGAAACAAGTATTCTCCTGAAAATGCTCCATTGAGAGATTCATCTGTGCCAATCCATGATATTGAACCCATGCTTGTTGAACAAGGGGGAATAATAGCAGATGAGGATCCTGTTTATATGGACTGTTCTCTATCTAAACTCCGTTGGTAACTTTCTGTTATAAAGTACAGCAACCATCACAAAGAAATACAAATTTGTTCTTTAATCTACTCAGAAAAGCTCCTGAAGCAGGATTTGACCCACACAGTGGAAGGCAAGCCAGCTAAGGGGTTTCAGCTGGTAACTGCTAGCAATTAAGCCTTACCTAATTGCTTGTGAGCTAGGAGAGAATCACTTCTGTATCTATGTGGGAAGTAATCAGAACTTAACCTGAAAAGAACAGTTTGTTTCTTGCTTTGTGGCTTTTCATTTGTTGTTTTCCTGATTTTAACTTTGTTTTTCCAAGTTAACACTGAAAGCAAGTAACCTAATTTATGTGCTACCAAGCATATCTGTGTTGGGAGAAATAACCCCATAAATAAATATCTTATTGGCTTTACCCAAGAGCACAACTAAATTATTGTCAGCAGCTGTGTCTGGTGTGAATGAACTACATTGCCCACAATACCTTGCAAATCATATAGAAATATGCACTTGCCAAGAGTGTGAAGATTCTCACCCAGGCAGCCGTCTGACAGCACTCAGGTGGTGCTTTGTGGCTGTGGTGGCCTGAACGCTCTTGAGTTTGATCTAGCAACTGACAGACAGCTCGACAGTCATGAGATTGGAGTCTGGAGTGTTGTTTTTGGGGAATTCCCTGTACAACCTGATTAGAATCTCCTCTAAAGCCATGGTAGTGGCTGTAGTAGCCTGGGATTGGCTCTGGCTCCAGAATTGGTCTGATGATGCTGTGTCTAAGCTCAGCTGAGCAAGCTGATGAAGTTGTGGGGGACATTTTTGGGGAGTGGGGCAATTTGGGGGGGTTGGTAGAACAGAGAGGGTGATTATGAAGGCAGGAATTCCATGACTGCTATGTTTAATTTTATGTAAGTTTCTATGGTGCAGAAGTTGAAGTCCTTCTCCCATAAAACTGCATTGAGCCATTTGGAGGGGTAGGGGCTTATTTCTCCGGAATCACCAGTCCGATTTGGCACATTTTCAAACTTGATGAGCCTTTTTACCAATTTTTCATCCCATTCTATTAAGCTTTCAGGAAGTTACTTTGTCCCCAGACAAGAAGAGAAATGGTCCGACTAATAATCTCAACCAATTTTGTGTAATTCTTTCCAATGTCCAGTGGGTTGGAAGGAATTTAAAAAAAAATAGTCTGCTGAGTGGATCTTAATGCTCTGAGATCAGTGGTTCTCAACCTTTTTTTCTGTCTGGACACATCTTACACACTGTGTAGAGAGCACTATGGTATTAAATGTAAGCATGTATTCCAAATCCACTGAACCTCGCCACTCCAACAATGGATGCCAAACCGAGCTAGGTTCTTCCCCCAGAGTACTTACCATATACAAACTTTCAGATTCTGCTGTTACATCAGAAATATTTATTATTTATTTATTATTATTTATTACATTCCCTTATATACCGCGCTATTCTGCATCAGTGCGGTTTACATCGAACAAACTGAAATTACATTGAACAGGGCATTATAACTTGGAGATAACTATTTTACAGGGAACATGGGCTATGGAGGGTACAGTGGCTTGCCCAGGACCACAAGGAGCACCTGTAGGACTAGAAACACCAGTCCTTCCGGCCCAAGGTTGCTGTCCTCTAGTGGGATTTGAACCCCCGACCTTCCGGCCTGAAGTACCATGCCCCAACCACTAGGCCACTCCTCCATATAAGCTCGTTCCTCTCTCAAGCACATTAGAAAATACAAAACCTTAACACCCCATCATCACATGTGTAGCAAACCTGCTATATTATAACACCATCATATATAGATAACTAACGTTTTTGACTCATTGGAGACTATAGCGATCAGGTCTCAGAATTTAGACTGCTTCTTCGAGTTGCTCATGAAAGGCAAAACTAAGCGTCTATTGTACATCAACGACCTGTATAATATTGCTAAATTTAGTCTTCCACTGATACTTAGTATTTTCTTACTCTCATATCGTTTTTTGTTTTGACTTTTTTTGAAGATTTTTTAATATTATTTTATATAAAGCTATCCATAACTCATCTATAAAGCACATGCATGAAGCCAGTGAAGACAGTGAAAAATTACTTAGCTTTGCTCAATTTTAGAACTCTCGGTCCCCCTGTAACTTCACGTGAAGGGGGTTATCGTGCCTTTTCATCCAATTGGTCGAGCCAAGATTTTCACTTTAATTCGATGCCACTCTAGACATGTGTTTTTTTCAGCTAGAAATTCAAGTTTCCACTTTCACTCGCTGCCACAATGGTCTGTTATCATTTCAGCTGAACCTCCATATGGTTATGGGACAGACTCAAAATGTTCAAATTCCCTGTTCAGACTCCCGACGCTACAACTTGGCGCCGTGGCATTTCACTCATAATGTTTCGTCAGGGGATGCCTTCATAAAGATAAAAAACTTTATCAATGTATGATAGCTACAGAGTAAAAGTTAGTTAGACACGCTATTTAAATGAGTTACTCACGGCTCCTCTCCTTGAAATGTGTTCTTCACTCAGAAAAACGCCGCGCATGCGGAATGGCTCATACGCTAGAATTTAAATACCTGTAGGCGGGAACAAGTGAGATATACCCAAAGAGTTTAGTGATGCGTGCGGATTAGCATACACCCCATTCAATTGAAGTGTTGAGGCCATTAGGACTCAAAGTGTTCAATCGGAAGATCCATTCTTGTTCTTTGCGAAGTAACACCTGATCGCGAGACTTTCCTTTTGATCCTGTAATGATGTGATCGATGCAAAAACATTTCAATGCAGCGAAATCATGTTGTTTGTCCAGGCAGTGAGAAACTATGGGGGCTTGTAATGTTTTGCACTTTATCCGGCTGCGGTGTTCTCGCATTCTAACTTGAAATTCACGAGTAGTTTTTCCAATGTACAGCAGCGAGCAAGGGCAAAAGATCCCATAAACTACGTGCGTGGATTTGCATGTAGTGTGATGACGTAAGTGATAAGTCTTGTCAGCGTATATAAAGTGTTGTGTTTCCAATGTTATGTCACAGATTACACATTGATCACATTTATAGTGGCCCGGTGTTTCAATCCGATTTGATTGAGTAGAGGTACGCAACACGGTAGGGCTGAAAATTTCTTTAAAATTTTTATGACGTCTCCATACACATTGAATCTGTAAATCTTCTAGTCCTGGTGTGGTGCTGAAGATGTTACTGTGTTTTCTTAATATTCGCTGAATTTGATAGCTAAATGGAGAGTATTTTGTTATGAAATGTATTTTACCTACTGAACTTGTTTGTTTTGGCAATGGATGAAATAATAACTCTCTATTCAAATATAAGGCTCGTTTATAGGCTGTTTTTACGATGTGTTGGGGATATCCTCTAGACAGGAATTTTTGTTGTAAGGCTTTTGCTTGCTGTTTATATTCCATCAAACTGGAGCAATTTCTGCGAAAGCGTAAAAACTGTGAAAAAGGAAGACTGTCTCGGAGTTTTCTAGGATGAGCACTTGTATAATGCAGCAGACTATTACGGTCCGTCGGCTTCTGAAATATTGTGGTTTGCCATTGATTATGCTTCTTAAAGATGCGTATGATGGTACCGTGTTGCGTACCTCTACTCAATCAAATCGGATTGAAACACCGGGCCACTATAAATGTGGTCAATGTGTAATCTGTGACATAACATTGGAAACACAACACTTTATATACGCTGACAAGACTTATCACTTACGTCATCACACTACATGCAAATCCACGCACGTAGTTTATGGGATCTTTTGCCCTTGCTCGCTGCTGTACATTGGAAAAACTACTCGTGAATTTCAAGTTAGAATGCGAGAACACCGCAGCCGGATGAAGTGCAAAACATTACAAGCCCCCATAGTTTCTCACTGCCTGGACAAACAACATGATTTCGCTGCATTGAAATGTTTTTGCATCGATCACATCATTACAGGATCAAAAGGAAAGTCTCGCGATCAGGTGTTACTTCGCAAAGAACAAGAATGGATCTTCCGATTGAACACTTTGAGTCCTAATGGCCTCAACACTTCAATTGAATGGGGTGTATGCTAATCCGCACGCATCACTAAACTCTTTGGGTATATCTCACTTGTTCCCTCCTACAGGTATTTAAATTCTAGCGTATGAGCCATTCCGCATGCGCGGCGTTTTTCTGAGTGAAGAACACATTTCAAGGAGAGGAGCCGTGAGCAACTCATTTAAATAGCGTGTCTAACTAACTTTTACTCTGTAGCTATCATACATTGCTAAAGTTTTTTATCTTTATGAAGGCATCCCCTGACGAAACATTATGAGTGAAACGCCACGGCGCCAAGTTGTAGCGTCGGGAGTCTGAACAGGGAATTTGAACATTTTGAGTCTGTCCCATAACCATATGGAGGTTCAGCTGAAATGATAACAGACCATTGTGGCAGCGAGTGAAAGTGGAAACTTGAATTTCTAGCTGAAAAAACACATGTCTAGAGTGGCATCGAATTAAAGTGAAAATCTTGGCTCGACCAATTGGATGAAAAGGCACGATAACCCCCTTCACGTGAAGTTACAGGGGGACCGAGAGTTCTAAAATTGAGCAAAGCTAAGTAATTTTTCACTGTCTTCACTGGCTTCATGCATGTGCTTTATAGATGAGTTATGGATAGCTTTATATAAAATAATATTAAAAAATCTTCAAAAAAAAGTCAAAACAAAAAACGATATGAGAGTAAGAAAATACTAAGTATCAGTGGAAGACTAAATTTAGCAATATTATACAGGTCGTTGATGTACAATAGACGCTTAGTTTTGCCTTTCATGAGCAACTCGAAGAAGCAGTCTAAATTCTGAGACCTGATTGCTATAGTCTCCAATGAGTCAAAAAAGTTAGTTATCTATATATGAAGGTAAAAAAGTAGAGCCTATCTAACCTTATACTGCTGAATAGCATTGGGCTCTGAAAAGTGACACTTTTTAGCTTTTTTATATTATAACACCAAACATGACTCGAAACCAGAACTCCTCTACCTATAAAAAGGCAGCACCGCAACATCAGTGCATGGTGCACTGGGAAAATGCTACAAGGCCGCTACAGATCCCTAGGCATTAAAATACCTCATATCAGTCTCACACAGAACAGTCGGATCTTTCTAATATGGAATAGTTGACCACAAATCTGGAGACAAACATTGAAATGGAAACCCCAGTGATCCACTCTGTATCCAGTGCAGAACCGAATAAATTTACCCTTTACCAAGTAAAGTACAAAGATGAAAAAAAAATGCTAATTCCCAAAACTAAGAAATGATTGCTCTTTCACCCTGGCACTTCTTCATTCTATGTCACCATCATCCCAGTATTGATCCTGACTTCAAGTATTCCCTCTTCAGTCCTCTTATCTCATTGTCTTCCATCCCTGGCCTGCAGCCCCTGACCCCCTCTGCCAAACTCTCCCAGCCCATGGAAGATTGTAGCACTCTCAAAATAGGTTATCCCAGACACCTAAAAGCATATTCATTTTTTTCACAAAAATATTTAGGACCCAATGCAAAAGATTATGCTTTTAAATTTTGTAAATATGTCCTTGAAAAATTAGCTTGCATTACTTTCTACTCCCATTTCCTTCTCATGATTTGTGCCATTGCCCCTCCACAGAGGCTGGACACTGATCTGTTGCTCTTCCTGATAGATCCGAAGCTTCCTCTTTCTTCTCTGGCCTTCTGCATATCCTGTTACCTTTCCTCCTGCCGCCAGGCACACACGGCAGCTGTCATGCTCATTCTCTCAACTGCCTTCCCTATTTGCTCATTCTCAGCTCTCTAGCCCCCCCCCACCTTGCTCGTTTTCAGTCCTCCAGCCCTTCTGCCCTGCTCATATTCCGCGCCCCCCCCCCCGTTCCTTCACTTTTTCATTTTCCACTACTCCAACCCTGCTACTACTGAGCATTTGTATAGTGCTACAAGATGTACACAGTGCTGCACAGACATGTAACAGACAGTCCCTGCTCATCAGAGCTTACAATCTAGTCAAGACAGACAACACAAGAGAAACACAAGGAGATCAGGTGAGTCAAGATCCAAAAACGGTAGCGAAGAGGTGAGTTTTCAGCCTGGATTTGAAAAGGGTCAGAGAAGGCGCCTGACGTAGAGACTCAGGTAGTTTGTTCCAGGCATAAGGCGCAGCAAGATGAAGAGTGAAGTCTGGAGTTAGCAATAGAAGAGAAGGGCACAGATTAGAAGCAAGTTGCCAGAAGAGTGGAGTTCCCAAGTGGGAGGGGGGTGTAGGGAGAGATAAGACAGAAACGGTAGTGAAGAGCTATGGAGTGAATAAACTTATAGGTTAGTAGGAGAAGTTTGAACTGGATACAGAAATGGATAGGGAGGCAATGAAGTGACTTGGGAAGAGGGGTAATATGAGCATGACGAGGCTGGCAGAAGATTAGCCATGCAGTAGAGTGTTGAATAGATTGAAGGGGAGAGAGATGATTCAGAGGGAGACCAGCAAGCAGTAGGATACAATAGTCAAGATGAGAGGTGATTAAGGAGTGGATAAGTGTCTTAGTAGTGTGTTCAGAAAGGAATGGGCGTATTTTTTTGATGTTAGCGAAAGAGACCGCAGGTCTTAGCTGTCAGATCAATGTGTGTGGAGAAGGAGAGGAGTCAGACAACTCTAAGGTTGTGAGCTGAGGAAATAGGGAGGAGTAGAAAGTTATCCACAGAGACTGAGAGAGGAGGAAGAGAAGAGGCAGTTTTAGGGGGGAAAAATAAGAAGCTCAGTTTTGGCAATGATCAATTTCAAGTGGTGGTGAGACATCCAAACAAGTGTCAGAAAGGCAGGCAGAGATCCGGGGCTGGATTGCTTGGCTCATTTTTAAACCTCTTGTCTGCTGTCATCTCTGCAACTCTTCTGCCAATTCATTTACTCCCCCAGCCCACTAGCCTATTCTTTTACTCCTCCAACATCCCTTGCCTTTTCTGTCATACTGCTAATCCTTTGTTCAGTGTCTCAACTATTCCTCCTTGCTCGTTCTCTCACTCTCGGTGCACTATGTCCATCTTTTTTACTACACCAGACCTTTTGCTTGCTTTCTCTCTTGCATCCTTCATTGCTTGCTCATACCCCAATCCTTTGCTCATTCTCCTTTTATCTTTTCTTACCTACCTTACCCTCCCTCACAGCAGGATAGGCTCAAGAAGTGATGTGGGTCTGGCCCAGGCAAAGGTGCTGTTGCTGTGCCACCAGTCAGTAAGTCACATTATTGGGCTGGCTGCAGGGGAATGAAGCCTGTGAGAAGAACACATGCACCATTGGGAAAAGCAGTGGAAGGAGCTAGGTTGAGCTGCAGACTGACAAGTGACATCATTGGATGTAGTGGTAGGTTATAGCAGCTGCTGCACAGGAAGTCTGTCACTGACAAGGTGTTCATCAACAGCCATTGCTCAGGATGAGTCGACGACCAGTTTCCGACTCCTCCTATGAGACACATGCCCCACTACCACTTTGCATTTCTTGCCTGCTTCATGATGAAGTTTGAACTGCACGGATCTGGCAGAAACTGAGAGAGTACGGACCCTATGCAGATCAAATTTCAGAATGAAGTCCGAAGAAGAGGCAGGGGAGTTGCTGGCTGCTTTCTGCCTGGGTGGAGGAAAGCAGGTTCTCCTGCTGTCACTGCAACACACCTGCAGGATTTGCATGAGACACTGATTGAGAAATGCCATATTAAACAATTTTGCTAAGTCACCACCGAGTGGGTTTTGCAAACAACTGAAGACTATGGAGAAAATTTTCTATCTAATCCTGCATGCATCTGCGAGAAGTGTAAACCAAGAAGTAGTAAATTAACATGATCTGCAGTCAGGCATGCAGCTATATTTTTGCAGCAACTGCAGTAAATTTTAGACTTACCCCTGGGAGATCCTGGTCGAGGAAGTTACAATAATCTGTTTTCCTCAACAAAGTGCATGAACTAGAGATCTATTTGCATCCACTGCCTTCCATTGTATGGAAATAGGTTCATGAATATTCATTAGGGACATCATGAAAACCAGGCTGGATTGTGGTACACGAGGGCTGAAATTGCCCACCCCTGAATTAGAGGGGTTCCTCCCTGCCCATCTGCTAAAGTAGAGAGAAGTCAGAAACTATTGGGTCAGTCCTATTGTAAGCTGGAATGAAAAAACAATAAAATGTAATTAATTACATAGTAACATAATAACATAGTAAATGACGGCAGATAAAGACCAGTATGGTCCATCTAGTCTGCCCAGTAAGATGGCAGGAGTAGGTGCACTTGCCGATCTGTGCAGGCCACCCCTCCCCATGTCTTTGTTTAGGGGTGAACCCACCGCTCCATGTAGGACATCCCTATTTGTTGAGAAATTAGATGGTTCAGTTTTGCTGTAAAGGGATCCACTGTGTCTGTCTCATGCCATTTTGAATTCCGTCACTGTGTTTGCCCCCACCACTTCCATCGGGAGGGCATTCCAAGCACCCACCACCCTTTCAGTGAAAAAGTATTTCCTGACATTGCCTTTCAATTTACCACCTTGCAGCTTCGTTAGGCCCTCTGGTTTTACAGCTTCCCCGTATTTGGAAGAGGTTTGTTTGTTCATTATTTCTCTTTAAGTATTTTTTAAGGTCTGAATCATATCTCCCCTATCCCTCCTCTCCTCCAGAATGTACATATTTAGGTCTTCAAGTCTCTTCTCATAAGGCTTCTGACGCAGGCTCCAAATCATTTTGGTCGCCTTCCTCTGAACAGTTTCCAGTCTTTTTGAATCCTTTGCAAGATATGATCTCCAAAACTGAACACAGTATTCCAAGTGAGGCCTCACCAGTGACTTATACAGTGGCATTAGTACCTCTTCCTTTTTGCTGGTAATTCCTCTTTGTATGCAGCCCAACATCCTCCTGGCTTTTGCCACCGCCTTGTTGCACTGTTTTTCCGCCTTGAGATCTACAGAAATAATCACACCAAGGTACTTCTCTTGGTCCGTGCACACCAACCTCTCGCCCCCTATCACGTACATTTCCCTTGGATTTCTGCTACCCAAGTGCATGACACTGCACGTCTTTGCATTAAATCTTAATTGCCAAGCATTAGACCATTCTTCCAGCTTTTGTAGATCTTTCCTCATGTTAACCACTCCCTCGGGGGAGTCAACTCTGTTGCAAATTTTCGTGTCATCTGCAAAAAGGCAGACTTTTCCATTCAGTCTTAAGCAATATCACTCACAAATACGTTGAACAGTGCCGGGCCAAAGACCGAACCCTGGGGCACCCCGCTAATCACCTTCCTTTCATCCGAGTGAGCTCCATTTACCATCACCTTCTGTCGTCTGTCAGTCAACCAATTTCTGAACCAGTTTACCACCTTGGGACCCATTCCCAGACTACTGGGTTTATTGATAAGCCTCCTATGAGGAACAGTATCAAAGGCTTTGCTGAAATCCAGATAGATGACATCCATTGCTTGCCCCTGATCTTGTTCTCTGGTCACCCAGTCAAAGAACTCAGTCAGATTTGTTTGGCAAGATCATCCTTCGGTACAACCTGTTGGTTTTGAGAAAGTCCACTATTCGCTCTTTCAGGAGTAACTCCATTACTTTTCCCACCACTGAGGTAAGGCTCACGGGCCTGTAGTTTGTCACTTCTTCCCTGTCACCACTTTCCTGTAGAGGTACGACATCAGCCATTCTCCAGTCCTGAGGAACTTCTCCTGTTTCCAAGGATCTGTTGAAAACATCCTTTAACGGCCCTGTAAGAACCTCTCTGAGCTCTTTCAGTATCCTGGGATGTATCCCATCTGGTCCCATGGCCTTGTCCACTTTCAGTTTTGCAAGTTGTTCTAACAGATCATCTTCTGTGAATGGTGTGGTATCTACTTCATTCCCATTTTTATATTTGGGAGTCACAGGTGGTCCTTCTCCAGGGTTTTCTTTAATAAAAACAGAGCAGAAGTATTTGTTTAGCAATTTCGCTTTTTCAATGTCACTTTCCACGAGTCCATTCCCAGCACTTCTGAGTCCTGCAGTTCTACCTCTGATCTTCTTCCTTTCCCGAATATACCTAAAGAAAGTTTTGTCGCCACACTTCACATCTTTAGCCATCTTTTCCTCTGCCTTTGATTTTGCTTTCCTTTTTTCTATTTTTGTCTCTTTGAGTTTGATCCTGTATTCATTTCTGTGCTCCTCTGTTTGCAAGCTTTTGAATTTTGCGAAAGCTGTGTTTTTTGCCTTTATTTGAGCAGCCACTTCTTTGGAAAACCAAATAGGTTTCCTTCTCCCCTTGTTTTTATTTACTTTTCTTACATATTTATCTGTTGCCCCTTTTATTGCCACCTTTAGTTTAGCCCATTGCAATTCCACTTCCCTTATCCCCAATTATTTCTGCTGTGGGTGCAAGGTGGCATAAATAGGCAGACATGTTGTGAAAAGCAGGGCCAGGAAAAGCAAGGCCAAGGCAGAAACAGGCCCTGGAATTTGGCAGGCTGTGATTCGCAGGTGATCCATGAAACTCAGAGCTGCAGCAGGTTAAAAATAAATAAATAAATGATAGAATCGGGCAGGACCATAGGGGCTGTCCGCCACGATCTGTAGCTGATCTGTAAGTTAAAGGGTGCCTCCATCCAGCCCACCATACCGCCCCCACTTTGTGCTGAAATGGCAGTGGTGAAATTGCCTCTTCAGAGCTGCGTTGGGCCTTAAAGTGCCTGCACGCATGTGTGCTCATGGCCTGCCGCTCCTGCCCCCTGTCCAATGCAACTTTCTTAGAGGGTAGGCAGGAGTGGCAGACCAGAACTGCACACACGTGTGTGGGCATTTTAAAGCCTGCCACATCGCTGAAGCAGCTGTTCAGCTGCCGCTTCATGGGGATTTGGGTTAGCGATGCTGCCCACCAGGTTCTGCCGTCCTAGGCGACTGCCTAGTTTGCCTAGCGGACAGGATGGTTAATGGACAGGAAGCCCTTTGGCAGCCATAACCACCATAAGTCTTTTAAATGTCCATCAAACTTGCACAATAGAATGATGGAGTTTTTATCCATTCTTGGCAGAATAGCTCAAGCTCTTCCAGCATAGCAAGTTGGGTATGAATCGTCTATGGAGTGCAGTCTTCAAGTTTTGCTCCAGATTTTCTATTCGATTTAGGTCTAAGCTTTGATTGGGCCATCTGAGAATATGTGCTTGCTGAGCCACATCTGCTGAAAGGTGAATCTTTTTCTCCAGATCCCGGTCTGTGGCAGACTGGAGCAGGATTTCCTCCAGGATATATGTCTGTGCTTTGCATCATCCATCTTTTCTTTCAGTCTTCCCAAGCCTCCCTGCTGCTCCCTGACTTTAACCTTAAGTCCCCTAACCTTAAAGATGCAGAAGCCTTCCTCCAAGCAATGTCCTCTCTTAATTTCACCCAAATCATTGAGGTCCCAACGCACATTCACGGCTCTACACCTGATCTTATCTTTGCAAACAGCGAACTAATTTCAAATGGCTCTTTATCAACTCCTACAGTTATACCAGTACCTTGGTCAGACCACTACTTAATTAAGATAAGGCTACTTTTACAGAAAAATATGTTCGACATGCATTCTTTTAACGCTCTCTCACAAAGGCGCTTCAAGAAATTTGACAGACACCCCTTCTTACTGGATACTATAGAACATCTGAATACTGAGTCGAACAATCTTGAGGCTCAGATTCTCAACTGGAACAACACATTATCTAATGCTGCCTCAGTACCACCTAGCAGCCCAAAGAATTTCCATTACAAAAAGAGACAAAACAAACCTTGGTTCTCTGCTTACCTACGGAAGTTAAAAAGAAACCTCAGAAAGGCAGAACGGAAATGGCGGAAATATAAGGCAACAAATATACAGAAGTTATATATAGAAATGCAAAAACAGTACATGGATCTTATCAATCATGCCAAAAAGGAATTCCATACAAATATTATAAACACATCCTTAAACAAGCCTAGAGAATTATTCGAAATAGTTAGGATTTTCACAAAAGAGAAAAGTACAGATGAGATTGTCCAAATTGATCCACAAAAATTTGCTGACTACATCAAGGAAAAATTTCACTCCACAAAGACAACTATGCACAGCTTTATAAGCTCACAAGTCTCTCAGCCTAAAACATGGGATAATTTTTGCTCTCCCTCAAATGAACAACTTTCTCATATTATTTCAGCAATTAATACAAGCACCGCTCCTACGGACCCTTGCCCAGTTTCATGGATTAAAGCTACCAAATCTAGCTTGATACCGTATATAAACAAGATTGTGCTTAATTCACTTTCCCAAGGTATTATGCCAATACAACTAGAGCAAGCTACAGTTAGACCAATACCAAAGAAAACAACTCTCGACAAAAGTAATCCTGCTGCATAAGACCAATTTCTAGTATACCATTTCTAGCAAAAATCATAGAAAAATCAGTCCAACAGCAATTACAGGAGCACATTGACAATCATGCCCCCCTAGATGATAACCAACATGGTTTTCGTCCTAATCATGGAGTTGAAACTCTCTTGATATATCTCTTTGACAATATCCTCCGTGTTATAGACAACAACAGAAAAGGGATTCTAATGATCTTTGTAGACATTTCCTCAGCTTTTGACACAGTTGACCATCGAATTCTCCTGGAAAGACTACAGAAGATTGGTATTCATGGTAATACTCTCAAATGGTTTCAATCTTACCTTTCTGACAGGCAGATTAGAGTAAAAGTAGGGTATAATACTTCACAATCAGTAAATGTACTGCAAGGAGTCCCTCAAGGGTCCGCCCTCTCATCTCTTCTTCTTAATATTTACGTACAACCAATCTGTGATATCATGAAAGCTCATAACATCCAATACACTATTTATGCAGACGACATTTTGATTTTTACGCCTTTCTCTATTGACAACCCTTTATATTCCAATATCTCAGTCTGCTTAACTGAAATGACAAGATGGTGTAAGGAAAATAATTTTTCAATCAATTATAGCAAAACTGAGGCCCTTATAATCACTCATAACTCTGAATTCTTACATTCACCGAACATCAGAGTTGCTGGCACAACCATTCCAATTAAAACAGAAGTTAAATACCTTGGTGTTACTCTGGACAGTGAATTAAATCTTAAAGTTCACATTAATAAAACAATCAAGAATGCGTATTTTAGGATGAGAATTTTAAGAAGACTAAAACCACTTCTTGCCTCTGATCTTTTTCGTACTGTATGTCAAGCGCTAATCACTCCTTTACTGGATTTTTGCAGTCCCATCTTCCTTGGTCTAGCGTTGCAAACTCTAAAACCTCTTCAATTAGCACAGAATACCGCAGCCCATATTATATCTGGAACATCTATTCATGACCACATTACTCCAGTTATGAAGGATCTTCATTGGCTCCCAATCCGTTTACGCATAAAATATAAAACAATAATTAACATTTTCAAAATAAAACACCATATCTCAGCTAACAGTCTCCACTCCCTCATTCTTCCCGACCCCAGCTCCCGACCAAGAAGAAAGGGAACTTCTCACAGAGTAAGCTCTTCTATTAATTTCAGAACTTTGCGAAAGGATACTACTGAGAGAGCATTTTCCATGGCTGCCCCAATAATCTGGAATTCACTCCCAGACGAATTGAAATCATCAACGGAACTTAGACTTCCGTAAGCTGTTAAAAACATTGCTTTTCACTGAGCATTATGGACCTATCACGTAATCGTTTGATATACCTACCCACCACTTCAAAGCTCTTTAAGTAGTTTATATTATCATATGATATTTTTATTTTATATTACCTTGTAGTTTAGCACATGTCATGTTGTAATGATTAATGTGCAATGTTTTAATGATTATATGTTTTAATGATTATATTTTTCTTACAATTCAATTAACTCATTCCCTGTATATCTTTCACTCTCATTATGTTTTGTCTGTTTTGTTTCTTACACCGCCTTGATTGTATGATAAGGCGGTATATAAATACAGTTAAATAAATAAATAAAGCCATCCCTGCTGCAAAGCCATCCCTGCCACCCTCATGCTTTACTTGCAGATGGTATTAGCAGGGTGATGTGCTATGTTCTTATGCCACACATCTCTTAACCTTGAGACCAAAAAGGTTTTTTTTTGGCCGTCTCATACCACCAAAATTCTCCCAAACACATGTACTCTTAAATGTTTCTTCACAAATGTGTGGCACATCATATGGCTTTTCTTCAGCAGTGACTGCCTCTTTGTCTCCCTTACATTTGGGTAGTGAATAGTCATGGCTTTCCCCAGTTTCAGTCAGAGGCCTCTAGTTCTTTTAAGGTAAAATTAAGTCACACAATGATTATCCTCAACAATTTCCACGGCTTCAGATTTTGGAGGGATGGCTTCATCAAGGCAGTATCATGGTGGTGTCAAAACTGTTTCCACTTTGTAATGACAGAGACAGCCATTTTCTTAACCCTTTACACTCATCTGCCCCACTCCGTGGAACATTAAAATTTTCCCATTCTGGGCGGAGCCTGGTGTCTGGTCAAGATGGATGTGTAAGAGCAGTGCTCCGGAGGGCAATAGACAAGAATCCTGATTAAATATTGCAGAAATCAAATAGTTCCTACCTACTTGGATACCATTCGACCCTGGCTATGTCTGGCTCCAAACAGATGCGGCTGAATTTTCAAGTATCTCAAAATGCTAGCGTAAAGAGAACCAAGACGGAACCTCTCTCACCTCACAAGATGGCAGTCACCCGAGACGGTCCTGAGACCTTGCAGGAGATCTTGTCTGAGATTCGGGCAGTCAAAGAGTTGGTCAAAGGTAATGGAGAATCACTATGTGCAATGCAGGAAGATATCAACGCTTTGAGATCCTCTTTGGAGTCAAATACGAGTCATTTGGAGAAGGTAGAGAAGGTGGTGGCGTCACATGGGGAGAGGCTCGGGGCTGTTGAGGAGCAGGCCAGGTTGCTACGTTCACTGCAAAGAGAGGTGGAAGACAGTGATAATTGCTCTCGGCGGAATAACATAAGAATCCTAGGAGTTCCTGAGGGAGCAGGAGGTCATGATATGATATCATTTCTGCAGGCCATGATTCCAGGTGTATTAAGATTGCATTTCAATATGCCATTCGAGATCGAGCACGCCCAGAGAGTGCCTACTCAGTCCGTGGTCATGGCCAAGCATCCACGTCCAATTATCTTGAAAGTTCTACGTTTTCAGCAAGTATTGCAAATAATGGGAGCAGCCAGAACACTTTCAGCCTTGGAATATCAACGGCATAAACACCTGTTCTTTCCGGACTTCGCAAAGGCGACAGTGAATCAGAGGAAGAGTCTTTTGGCGTTGCGTCCACGCTCGGAAGGCCCGTTTTGGACTGCTATATCCTTCACAACCAGACCAAAACTTTTGATCTCGGAGATCTATGCACATTTCTGGAGGATAAGCAGTCAGCGGTGATGCAGTGAAGGTTACATTACATCTCTTACTTGCTACAGTTTGATGGCGCTATCTTGGGCATTTAACTGGTCTGAGATTGTGTGAATGGAGACCTATTCACGCAGAAGAGACATCTATGCATGCAATACTGTTATGTACTTTGGATATTTATTCTGTCTCTTTTGAAGGACATTGTCTTTATTCTTGGTGAGGGAGGTGGGCAAGATGCGTCATTTTGAGAGTTACAGAAATGTGTGGAAGTGTTGGGTCAATGAGCCCTCTATGTCTGTCTTGTCCTAGCGGGCTCACCCATTACGTTTTGTGTTTTATATACCCTCCCCCCTGGGTTTGGGTGGTTTTGGGGAAATGTTTTGGTAGAATTAGGTGTGGTGTTGCGTTTGATCAAATAAGGGGGGGGTCTTTTTTTTTCCTCTTTGTGCTATAGATGCAGCCATACTTTAAAGGCGCTTAAGAAATTGTTCTACAGTGTAACACTAAACGTTACATATTGATCTGTTTCTGCAACATATGATTGTTAATTCAGAGCTATATTGTCAACATGCTTTCTTTAAGATTGTGTAACTGAATGTTAAGGGCATTAATAACACAGGTACACTACCAAAAAACTGCCTCCAGTTTTGCAACTGATTCCTATAGATTTTGGGGTGCTGAATCCAGGAAAAATAGCCAAAATGTTCCATCACGTCACGTTTTCTTGCAAAATTAGATTTCTTACCCATATAAGGAATGTTCACATAATTTCTTTTTAGCCGACTGCAGTTTATTTTCTTGGCCCAAAATAGAGGTTGTAATGGTTAACTAACTAGAAACACTCCCTCATGATATTTTAGAGTGTTTTGTATTCATTTTATACATTAACAGGACAATTGGGAGGCGGGGGGCTAAATCCAGTACTCGCGCTGGCGCATGTCCTTTCCTGTTCGCCTCGCCTCGTTCGCTCGCTCAAACACGGTGGTTGCGACATGAACGTTCCTGTCAAATTTCAGTTTCTTGCAAGTTCATTATTACCTTTTGTTTGCTCAGTCGTAATCCAGCTTTATTCCGAAGTGGTTTACTACAGTTGTAGTTTGCAGTGCTGTGTATTTGTGATGGCTCACAGAGCCAGAGGTTGCGTCAACTCTCCGGACAGTTTTTGTTTTATTTTGGGGAATATACCGTGAAAAAGCGGCAGAGGAACATTTCTGCATTTATTAAAAAAGTATATTTCACCTATTTTGGTTTGAAGTTAGGCGATCAAGACAAACCGTGGGCTCCTCACAAAGTGTGCAAGACATGTGAGGAAGATCTACGCTTATGGATGAAAGGTAAAAAACAAGCATTTCGTTTCGGAATACCTATGATGTGGCGTGAACAAAGAGACCACAGCAGTGACTGCTATTTTTGCTCTTGCATTGTGAAGGGATACAACTTAAAAAATAAGAACGTAATAAGTTACCCCAACCTTCCCTCAGCAATTAGGCCTATGCCTCATAGCAACGAAGTACCTGTGCCTGAACCACCAAAATCTTTGGATCATATTTGTGTGGACGGTTCTGATCATGATGAGACTCATCAGATGGCTTTTCCCGATGAGTCCAGTACTTCCGAGTTTGAAACTGAACCAGATCCGAAACCTGAACGTTTCTCTCAAGCTGAATTGAATGATTTAGTCCGGGATTTAGGACTCCCAAAAGATGCTGCCCAACTGCTAGGTTCTCGGCTTAAACAGAAAAATCTATTGTCACCAGGAACAACTTTTTATTGGTACCACCGCAACCGCGAGACACAATTTTTGAAGTATTTCAGCAAAGAGGAAGATTTGGTATTTTGCAACGATATATACGGAGTGATGGAAAAGTTTAAACTCAAGTATGATCCTGCTGAATGGCGGCTGTTCATTGATTCGTCAAAAGACAGCATAAAAGGTGTTCTTCTTCATAATGGCAACATATTCGCTTCAGTTCCTATTGCTCACTCTGTTATTCTCCAAGAAAAATACGAGAATTTGGCCCTGATTCTTCAGAAGATTCGTTATGATGAGCAAGCCACTTAACCCTCCATTGCCCATGTTCCCTGTAGGTATTAGTATATGTGTCTCATATCCCTGCGTGTTAAATGTATCCCCCAATTGTGTTGTGACCGCTTTGATTGAAGGATAAGGCGGTATACAAAACTGTCTAAATAAATAAATAAGTGGATGATTTGTGGAGACTTTAAAATTCTATCCATGCTATTAGGGCAGCAATCCGGTTTCACCAAATATCCCTGCTTCCTTTGCTTGTGGGATAGCCGGGCCCGCGACCTACACTGGGGGAAAAAAGATTGGCCAATTCGGGAGTATTTGAGACCCGGTGAGAAAAATGTTCTTCATGAGAGCTTGGTACCTCGTGATAAAATTCTATTACCACCTCTCCACATTAAGTTGGGTCTCATTAAGCAATTCATCAAGTCCCTTCCAAAAGATGGTGAGTGCTTTCGGTACCTTTGCTCAAAGTTCCCCCGACTTTCTGAAGCAAAGCTAAAGGAAGGAGTGTTTGTTGGCCCTGATATAAGGAAACTCATTTCAGATGGAGCATTCGCTGAAACGATGTCTGAGAAGGAAAAAGAAGCCTGGGATTCCTTCAAGGATGTTGTTCTCAAATTCTTGGGGAACAGGCAGGATGAGAACTATAAGGATATTGTTGCCAGGATGCTCAATGCCTTCAAAGAACAAGGCTGTAACATGAGCCTGAAAGTCCATTTCTTGCACTCCCATGTGAACTACTTTCCCGAAAACTTGGGGGCGTACAGTGAAGAACAAGGTGAAAGGTTTCACCAGGACATCAAGGACGCAGAGAGAAGGTACCAAGGAAGATGGAACACCACTATGATGGCTGATTTCTGCTGGTTGCTGCTGCAGGAAACCCCAGATGAAAAATACGCCAAGCAGCGCACCAAGAGAAGCATTCGGGGGAAGAAGAAACGGGCCCACCAGGAGATT
Source organism: Ichthyophis bannanicus (assembly GCA_033557465.1). Classification (NCBI taxonomy): domain Eukaryota; kingdom Metazoa; phylum Chordata; class Amphibia; order Gymnophiona; family Ichthyophiidae; genus Ichthyophis; species Ichthyophis bannanicus. The sequence goes on from CM066032.1 coordinate 1,621,424,490, forward strand.
GATTGACCCAAGAATGACTTTAAAATCTAAACTGTGTTGACAAATATCGTGTTTTTACTAAACTTTGAAATAAAAATTTGCTAGTTATTACCACAGTGTCGGATCTCATTTATTAGAATTTTATTTTCACACCATCGGGTGTTTGTCTTCATGTATTGCAATGGTGCGGTTTGCGTTTTCTATTCTTACATACATACCTGTACAACATTTTTTGCACATTTCTTTGCTTTGCTTTGTGTCTAACCTCGCTCTTATATGCTCAATGTTTGTGCACATGTATGTGGCTGTTTTAAGTGCAGACAATTTTGCTACCATCACAGTGTGTTTTGTTGACATTACTCTATTCTTATGTGCTGCCTTGTTACAATTTTCTTTATTCTTATTTGAATAACTACTAAACAATTAGTATAAAGAATTCATCCAAGAAACTTTTATCTCGATCGCACTCAATCTGAAACGTTCACCTCAAACTGCTAACCCAATGTAGCAAAAAATCTGTACGTGATGGAGCAAATTGGTTACCAGATTTGGATTCAGCGCACCAAAAAACGTAAAAATCAATCGAAACATTAGAGGCAGTTTAAAAAAAATTTTTTTTAGTGTACCTGTGTAATCTTTACTAAGAGGAATGTTTTCCTCTGAATGGTAGGAAAGAAAGTGCTGGCATCTTATTGCTGCGGGAGACACATTTGAATGTAAGGGAGTTGTCGTAGTTAGAGATCTAAGCCCGTCATAAGATTAATAGGGTGGCCATATTAGCGTGGAAAGCTGTATCCCCCATGGTTTTAAAATCCACGTGCTGTCTCTTCCTAGCTTCCAAGGGACTTTGTTCTAGAATTAGTGAATCTACTATCCATGCGCGACTCACAGCTATGTTTATGCTGTGATCTCATTTACCCTATTTGACTAAACCAGCTCTAATTATATACAGTAATGTGGTCGTCGGTCTGTTTCTTGGTGGGGTCATTTTGGGGATATAGATATGTCTATCACTCCTAAAGTGAATTAGGTAATAGGAATACTACCAGTTTTCCTTACAAGGAAAGTACAGTGTCAAAGTGCTTCGAACTCTAGTTCAATGTTTATGGAGAATTAACCGCCTAGATTTACTCTTTGGAAGATAGGGTCTTATTAAGAGGAAGGGGGGATGTGTCTTCCTAATTCTTTGGCCTAATACTATGGCATTTTCCAAAGCAAGGTTCATGATGGGTGGAGGGGACCGTAGACATGCGTTCAATATGCAGTTGAGATTAAGGGTCAGTTTCAGTGAGGAGATGTCAACACTTTGAGACAGGTGGTGTAGGACTGTCCTAACATTCAGTCTTATTGGTTTTTAATAAGGAACCATATTAGGGTGGCATTGGGATTCAGGGTCACTCTCTCCTGATTTGGGGTCGTTTTTCAATCAGTAATTGGCATCTTGTCCTTATAAAGGGATTGTCTCTCTGAATTAGTTTCATGTTGAGAGTGGCCCTATATCTGTTATTTCTAACTGGAAACATACAATAGATCTTGGTTGAGGCCTATGGTGGTACCCTTGTGCCTATGCTACTCATAGGTGCAAATACCATGGTGTGGCAGTTTCTTTTGTATCTTCTCCTTTCTTAAGTAAAGGGGTCATCAGACAAACCTTCTTATTTTCTCTGTAGTGGAGTGTTTGCCCTTCTATAGCCCCATGCAAGCCTAGCAGGCTTGCAGATATTTTATGTTTCTTTCATATGACCCCTGATGATCGCATGATGATGGGAGGGAAAGGGTGGGGTGGGCTGGGCTGTGTTCAGCCTTTGATTATCTCATGTTCCAGAGAAGGATTGTGTATTTTAATTTACTGTAATTTACTGGTTTTCTCTTTTGTTTGTATTTTGTTGGAAAATATAAATAAAAAAATAAAAAAAATTCTCATTCTGATTGTTTGTCCACCCTGTGGGACATATGAATAGCATACTAGTTTATGGTCCTTAAGTCTCACTCTGTGGGCATTAACTACTTCATGATGGCAAGTAAGAAAAAAAGTTGTACAGCTGCCATAGCAGTGAATATCTTGATATTCCGATCTGACATTTGCGACAGTAAATTTATCCCAATGGAAAGGGTTAATCTTCCCCCACTGTAGCAATTTGTAACTTTAGCCTATAGTTCTTTTGGCAACTCTAGGCTCAGTATATTTAGAAATTTGCTTCAGATTCACGTCATACAAAAGGAACTGCTTGAAGCTACATCTTGTATTGTTCAAATCAGCTCAACTGCTGTAAATGGATTCTTGTGGACTCAGTTCAACTTATTTGCACCTTCTTAAGGCAATTTTTTTTGGGAAAAACAATTTGGATTTGCTATGAAAGAGAGTATGAAGACTTATGCTATCAAAACTTTTTGGGTTCTTATTCTCCGTTTCATTTTGCTCTTTCACGTTAAAAGCGTAGAGCATGTTGAATAGAGCAGTGGCTTTCCTACTTTAATTTATTTTGAACTCTATTTTGTAGACAGTAAAATGTGAAAAAATGAACAAGGATAATGAAGGCTTTTGCATGGCACTGTATACAATTCCATTCACTTGATGATCTAAATTGAGGTGGTTTAAATTAAATAATGGAAGTTTACAAAACAATGGAGAGGTCCATGTTAATGTTAAGCTATTAGGTCATGGTGGGGAGGGGTACCATTCAGTGTGATAAATTTGAACTATTGGCTTAAAACGGTTTGCCTCTACAGTGAACAGAAGCATTATTTAATTGCCTGTGCTTTCAAAGTTGAAGCTGAATGTCTGTTGGCAGTGTCGTATACAGCCTTTGAATGATTTCATGTCTCCGCTTGCTGATTGTTTACATTTCATAATAGATTAAAAATGAGCAAAAAAAGGGTTGTCAACTTGTTGCTACAGTCGGCACTTGTTTTATTCCCTGGATAGCTTTTGTCTACATGGTGCTGTGAGAACATCTGCTGACAAGAGACCTAAGTAGAGGCTTTATTTTATGCAACAGTTGCATCTAGAAGCAGTCGAATCATTGTGCAGACAAATGGAGCAGTATGTTTCCGAATGCTAACAAGCTTGTTGTGAATTGCTAGTAGGCTAGCTGATTATTTATTTATCTATATGTACAGTATGTAGCTCAGGCCTTTCAGGCCAGTTACATTCAGGTACAGTAGTTATTTCCCTGAAAGGGCTTACAATCTAAGTTTGTACCTGAGGCATTGGGGGATTAAGTGGCTTGTCTAAGGTCACATGGAGCATCAGTGGGATTTGAAACCTGGCCTTTCTGGTTCTAGGCTGCTGCTCTAACCACTAGGCTGCTCCTCCTCCTCCTACCATAAAAGGCTGAAGTTCATTCATGTTTAGTAGGCAGATTGTGTATTCATTTTCCTTTCTTTATTTACCTGTTACGCTTTCTTATGGTAGAGCCTTGAAACAGATCCAGTAGCTTAAGTGAGAGGAATGGAATTGGGACTTGAAGCAGGTTTCTATATTTTCTCTGTGGAGGGAAAGAAATGAAGGACATTTATGATGAATACTTCATTTGAGCTCAGGATCTCCTTGCATGAAGCTGCTGCAGTGCCCTCATTGGTTGCTCTCTGCCAATGGGAAATGTTAACATAAATAAGGGAGACAGAGATATGACCAAAAGCCACAGGTGAGGGAATAGCCACTGTGTTACCGCTGCACATCACTCTGCTTATCTCTTATTCATAAGGACAGGTCAATTCTTGAATTCCAAAACATTTATTGAGAAATCAAATTGAAAAACTTATTATGGTGGATAAAATGAAAACCACAACAGGAACCAAGTCCCCACACTATGTTGTAGCTGGATTGAGGCCCTCTGTGAATACTTAGCTGGACCAAATTAGATGGCGGTGCTTTCTGTAGAATCTCAGAAAGCCCAGTAGCTGGAATGTACTATGGGAAAAAAGTTCATTTTTTTGTTTTATTACATTTCTAAATTGTTTTCTCTAATGAATACTGTGATCCACAACAAATTTAAAAACGAGTGCAATGTGTAAAAATCATTGCAGAAAAATTCCACACTATATGTGTGCATAGTTATTAAAGAGGCTAGTACAGCAGTTAACACCTGCTATTTAGATAGACTATGAACAATATGGAATAGGTTTAAACGTTATATCGAACTGAAGATAGTCTGACTTCCACCCCAGTCTCTTTAAGTAGTAAGTTCCTCAACCAAGGGCCATTGCCGTTTTTTAGATACTTTGATGCAAGTTCATGCAGTATTTTGAAAATTAATGTATCTATGGTAATATCTAACAGCGGCGGTTGAGCAGGAGGTGAGTGCCTCCCTGCTCTCCTGGCACAACCAGCCACCGGCCTCACAGGATTTGGAGGGACAGCGCTGTTCTGCATGAAAAATTGGATCTGAAGGAGACCAGCAAGGGATCACCAACAGCGGCTGCTGAGGGTGAAGTGAGCTCCTTCCTGCTCCCCCGGCACAACCAACCAACCACCGGCCTCACAGGATTTGAAAGGACAGTGTCATTTGGCGCACCCGCGCCTAAGGGCCACATCCAAGGGCCCTTAGGCATGACCCTTAGCATGAAATGAAGTGCGTCTTCCCCTTAGGTGCCCTAAGTGCTCAACATGCTGAGACCTAAAGGGAGGGTAAGACATCAACACAGTGGCAAGTAAGTGAGCCAGCACCGAACAGGACCCTAGAGCATCACTTCCTTGTGCCCTCAAGTTCCAGCTCCTTTGGAATGGTACACGGCAGGAAACACCAGGCAACTAACATCTATTAAAACATAGACATCAGCTCCACAAAAAGTTAATCTCTACAACAACCAGTCTCCCTGCTCCCCTCAACATATTTGAGTTTCGGCCCTCTCATCCCTCCACTACCAGAAATTTTGGCCACATTTTGCAAATCTCACTCAACACCTTCAGAGCCATTAAAATATCCAGGATACTACACAACTTGATCACGCATGCAATACTGACCCAGACTGTTACATTGCTGCTCCCACCCCCCCCCCCCCGATACTTTAGTAACTCAGAATGCCCCCATTCCAATCCTACACAATATCAGACACCCAACATTGTGCAAGATTGCACAAATCGCTGGATAGCCTTCCATGCAGACTCATGGAGATCACCTCCACCAGGCAACTGAAAAGCACTCACAAGCAGAAACACCCCCACTCACCCATTAGATGCTGTTTAATTAATGCCCGCTCAGCCTGTTATAAAATAAACACTATAGTTGACTATATCCATGACAATAACATAGACTTGATGCGTATCACAGAATCCTGACTCTCCACAACAGACAACATACTTCTCATTCAACTCACTCCTCCTCGGCACAGAATATCCAACTGCCCTGAATCAGGAAAAAGAGGAGGAGGGGTCCTAATCATAGCGACCGGCAAACTTAACCTCTCACTAACCACATCTTGCTCCTCAGAAACTTTGGATGTCCTTATACTGTCAGAGAATTCTCTGTCTAACCTACAGAGCACAGACTCCTTGAGCCGACAACCTATCAAACCTCCTAGAGGAAACATGCACGCGTGCTGCACTGAACAAACCCTTCATCCTACTTGGAGACCTAAACCTCAAATACACCTCCCCTAAACATGCTCTGTCCTTCCTAAATGCCATGGAAGCCTTGCAACTACACCAACTTGTCGATGAACTTACTCATGCAAAAGAATCTACTCTAGACCTTATCTTTGCACCCAACTACTTTCCATACTCCCAAAAGCCCATTCACATCTCACCATTCCCTTGGTCTGACCATGTAGTTATCTCCTTCATGCTACCAATAGGATCCCAAAACCTCATAACCCACCCCAACAACCCTGTAAACACTGGTTCAAAACATTTGACAAACAATCCTTCTTGAAGGCAGTGACCCCACACCTGGATATCAGCACCCACGATCTAGAAAGTATGATACAGGTCTGGAATAACACTTTGACCAAAGCTGTAACCATCCCCCCACAAAAATCCACCTACACTAGTCCCACCCGAATGCAAGCTTCATAGTATTCCCATGAAGTCAAACAGCTAAAATGCAAATTCAGTCAAATTGAAAGGAAATGGAGAGGAGCTAGTGGATCTCTCAAAGAGGAATACACGATCAAGCAAAAGGACTACACTAATCTCATAAAGAAATGCTAAAAAGAATTCTATTCCAACACACTAATGAAATCCCTCATCGACCAAGAGAGCTCTTTTCAATCATCTCCTCCCTCACAAAAGACCCCACTGACATGAAATCAACTAACACTAAGCCTAGTCCAAACCTACAAGCTATGGCAGATTATCTCTACAACAAGCACTCGCCATCAGTAATCCCCATGAACACTCACAGTCCAACAATCATTCCAACCCGCGCCAACCTCTGGGAAACATTCAGACCAATGTCTAAAGAAGAACTCACCGACACCATAAGAGATATCAACACCACTACATCACCTCTAGATCCATACCCTGAGAACTGAATTTGCCATACTAATACAGAAAATTGTACATATCTCACTATCACAAGGATACTTACCACCTGCCCTACAGCAAACCTCAATAAGACCTATACTAAAAAAAAATCATCTCTTGACCAGTATTCCCCGAATCCTACAGGCCATTATCAAGCATCCCATTTATAACAAAGATAACAGAAAAGCTTGTACTATGTCAGCTACAAGACCAAATAGACCCTCCCTTGCCTCTGGACCCCAACAACACAGATTCTGACCCCAACATAGTGTAGACACTCTCCTCGTATCTCTTTTCGACATCCTAATCAAAGGAATAGAAAAGTCACAATAAGGATTTGTCATTGTCTTCATCGGTATAACTGCCGCCTTTGATTCAATTCACCATCTAACATTCCTAACGAGACTCAAGGAAAAAGGTCTCAACAATACTACACTAAATTGATTCACATTCTATCTGACTGTCAACAAGAAGTTAGTTGGAGCACATCTATCAAATCCTTTTAACCTATGACAAGGCATCCCCATGGGCTCCGCACTATCCGCTGTACTCTTCAGCACATACAACCCATATGCATCACACTCAGGAAATTCAGACTCCATTATCACATATATGCCGATGACATAATGTTATCTCCAGGAACAAGCAGGAATGAGTCTTCACATATGGGTATCGTCGGTACCGAAGGAGCCTGCGCGGGAACGCTCCCCAGCATCCAGAAAGAAAGCCTTTGGGAGCATCCCACAGCACCTGCGTGCTGCCTTCCCGCCTTTCCCAACCGCCTCTCTCCAGTTCTTCTTTTCCACGGAGCCAGCAGGTCGTGTTCCTGTCACCGCTGAAGAAGTTCTTTATTTTTCTTTATTTCTTTGGTCACGCGTCTGCCTTCTTCGACGTCGGACCGGTACCGCCGGTCTTTTCTTCTTTCTTCTTTAAAAAAAAAAACAACTACTGTTTCCCACTGCTGTGCATTATGTTCCTTTTGGGCCTTAGGCCTAGAAAAATTTCCTCATGGAAAAGCTCGCTTCCGGGTTTAAAAAGTGCACGAAGTGCAGCGGTACTCTTTCTATCACCGACACCCATGACTGGTGTCTAAAATGCTTGGGTCCTGACCACTCCATCACCGATTCTGAGTCCTGTTCCATGATATCTAAAAGAGGTCGACAGAATCGAGCGGCCAAGCTCAGTACCCTGTTTCCCTCTGATGCAGCTTCGGTGGCATTGACATCTTCCAGGGCTGCTGCTTCCTCCCATGGATCTCAGGTAACCAAACATAAGTCCAGCCAGTCCTCGAAGGGTAGATCTCCCTCTAAGTATCGAGATGCCTCCGGGCTTGCTCTCGAGGATCCCGCACTGGCAAAATTACCCCGGCGGGAAGCTCCGGCTTCCAAAGCCTTATCTATGGGGTCACAGGTTGACATCGATGGCACAGCCTCAACTGATCACCTGTTGCCATGTTCTGGGGTACCAGTGGTTTCCACTGGTACCGACATCCAGACATTGGTTGTGTCGATGGATCAGAATATTCTGACCATGCAGCGTGCCATTACGGCATTCATACAAGCTGCGACGCCTCCGGTACCGAAACAAACTCCGTTGTCGGTACCGGTTCCGGCACCGATATCGGTACCGGTACCGATTGCATCGACATCGGCTTCAGTGTCGACTGCAGCGGTACCCTGTTCTGTGATGCCCATCGGTACCGAATCGGTACCGATCACTCACGATGTCGATACCACTCTGTACGCGTATCGGGCTCTGCAGGAGCATCCAGACAGGCGATACTTCGATTCCTCCGAAGACTCTGATGAATCAGAGGCTTCTGTCGAAGCATCGGTACTCCTTCCTCAGGAGCCCTCTTCTCCAAAAAGAAGAATGTATCCTCCAGAAGACTTGTCTTTTCAAGACTTCATTAGGGAAGTGGCCAGGGGCCTCTCCATTTCAGTGGCCCCTGAACCAGAGCCTAGAGCCAAGAAATTGGATATTTTACAATATCCTAAGGCTCCTAAAGAGGCAGCTACTTTACCAATACATGAGATTCTTTATGATCACATGTTGGGCATATGGGAGACACCTCTCACTACCTCCCCTCATTCTCGTAGGTTGGACACCATGTACCGTGTTCCTCCTTGTCCTAGCTTTCATAAGACTCAGCTTCCTCACCACTCTATTGTGGTAGAGTCTGCTATGAAGAAGATAAAGAGTGCAAAAAGACACTCATATAATCCTCCAGGAAGAGAATGCAGAACCTTGGATGCTTTTGGCCGGAGAATTTTCCAGGCCAATATGCTTGCTGCCAGAATCAACTCCTATAGTCTCTATATGGGAATGTTTCTAAAGGAAGTTACAGATCATCTGCAAACTTTATCTCCTTTTATCTCAGAAGATAAAAGGGAAGAGTTTCTCACCTGGCTTAAATATGCCCAGGATGTTTCCAAATTTTCCAACCGTGCAGCCTTTGACTCTTTTGAGTGTACCAGCAGAGCCTCGGCTATTGCCATAGGTGCACGCAGAGTTGCTTGGTTGCAAGCTTCTGATTTGGAACCCTGGGTCCAGGATGGATTAGGAAATCTTCCTTGTACAGGTGAAAACCTTTTTGGCAAGGATTGGCAAGCAAAGGCCACTCGGATGCTGAGAATTCTGCCTTAGATAGACTTTCAAAGTCTACTTCTGCTCCTGTTAGAAAAAGGTTATTCAAAAAGGCTTCCTTTCCCAAAAAGGGGAAATATTATCCTGTTTATGGTCAGCAGGCATCTTCTGCAGGTCGTTTTGCTGCAAAGCGTCAGCAACAACCTAAACAAGCCAAGCCTAAGGCTGCAAGGACTGCTACGGCCCAACAGCCTCAGCCTCCTCAGGGCCTTTGACTCACATCTAGAGAACTTAGCCTTTCTGGCTCTAGAAGAACCAGAGCCTCTCACCATTCCAGGAAGGTTAGCCCACTTTGCTCCCAGATGGGAACAAGTCACAGCAGAGCAATGGACCCTCTCCATCATAAGGGAGGGGTACAAACTTCATTTCTTAAACCTTCCTCCTCACACCATGGTGAAGACAGTTCAATTCTCCAACATCTCTCCTCGACCTTCTGGGTCAGGAGATTGCTACCCTTCTTGCCCAAAGGGCAATAGAAGAAGTACCCCTTCTTTAACAGGGCTCAGGGTTCTACTCCCCCTATTTTCTTATCCCAAAGAAAACAGGGGGTTGCAGACCCATATTAGATCTCAGAGAATTGAACAAGTTTCTATGCAAGGAGAAATTCAAGATGCTTTCTCTCGGTGCTCTCCTTCCATACCTTCAGAGTCAGGATTGGCTTTGTTCTCTAGATCTCAAGGATGCGTACACCCATAGCCTCATCCATCCAATGCACAGAAGGTGCCTTCTGTTCCTTTATCAAGGAAAGCACTACCAATACAGGGTGCTTCCTTTCGGTCTGGCCTCTGCTCCAAGAGTATTCACAAAGTGCATGGCAGTAGTAGCTGCATTTCTACGCACTCTAGGAATATTTGTATTCCCATGTCTGGACGACTGGCTCATCCGAGCTCCGTCCCAGTCAGAGGCCCAGACTTCCCTAGCCTGCACAAGGCTTGTTCTTCAGTATCTGGGACTTGTAATAAACATCCCAAAATCCCATCTCACCCCTACTCAGTCATTAGTTCATAGGGGCCTTGCTGGATACCACAACTGCAAGGGCCTATCTTCCCCAGGCCCGTTGCCTACGCTTGGTGCAGTTAGCCTCACAAACTCAGTTAAAGTCCCATTTAACTGCTCGAGAAATGTTACAACTGTTAGGCCACATGGCATCCACCGTGCATGTGGTTCCTTACGCTCGCCTTCACATGAGGGCAGCTCAGTGGACTCTGTCCACCCAATGGACCCAGGCATCAGGGTGCCTGTCAGACAAACTAGCAACCTCCAGTTGCCTCTTCTGGTCTCTCCAGTGGTGGAAGTCCACTCAAAATCTGTTGCTGGGGTCCCTCTTTCAACAGTCGCTACCCCAAGCAACCCTTACAACAGTTGCCTCTCCAAGGGGTTGGGGAGCTCATCTACAGGATCTCTCCACCCAGGGCATCTGGTCTCCACAAGAGACATCTCTACATATCAACCTCTTGGAGCTCAGAGCAATTCTTCTAGCTCTGAGTCTTCCACACCCTGTTCAGCTACAAGACAGTCCTCATCCACACGGACAACCAAGTAGCCATGTTCTACGTGAACAAGCAGGGTGGGACTGGCTCTCTGTTGCTTTGCAACGAAGCTGTGAGATTGTGGGCCTTCGCCAGAGAGCATCAAATTCATCTCGTGGTAGTGTATCTTCCAGGGGTTCAAAACGCTTGGGTAGACAGACTCAGTCGAGTTCTGCTTCCACATGAATGGTCCCTCCATGGGGACCAGATAGCCAGGATCTTCCGAATTTGGGGAACCCCGGATATAGACCTGTTTGCAAGTCCGTGGAATGCCAAACTTCCCCGGTTCTGTTCCAGGATTCCGTGTCAGGGAGTTCAGGCCAGGGATGCCTTCCTCCATCATTGGGGGCAAGACTTCCTCTATGCCTTTCCACCCATTCCCCTAATTCCCAAGACACTGTTCAAACTTCAGAGAGACAAGGGGTCTATGATCCTCATAGCACCACATTGGCCACGCCAGGTGTGGTACCCTCTACTTCTGCATCTCTCTCAAGCTCCCTCCCTGGACTTGGGATCTGCTCCAGACCTTCTGTCCCAGGAGGAGGGAACATTGTGGCACCCAAATCCCCAGTCTCTTCATCTCAGAGCCTGGTTGCTGAAGGCCTTGACCTTCAAGATTTGCATCTTTCTCAGCAAGTGAAGGATATCCTTCATGCTTCCAGAAAGCCTTCCACTAGACGTTCCTATGCTTTTAAATGGAAAAGGTTTACCATTTGGTGTGCACAAAAGGGTCTTAACCCTCTTGCAATACCTCTGAATTCTTTACTAGAGTATTTGCTGCTTTTATCCCATGCAGGCCTTAAAACGAATTCAGTAATAGTCCATTTGAGTGCTATTGCAGCATCCCTTAAGCCTCTCAATGGACAGCCTATTTCCTCTCATCCTCTTATTGCAAGATTCATGAGAGGCCTTCTTTTAACTAAACCTCCCATTAGACCACCTCCAGTGGCATGGGACTTGAATTTGGTTCTTGGCCAGCTTATGAAGCCACCCTTTGAACCCTTAGCCACTACCTCCTTGAAATTTCTTTCCTGGAAGGTTGTTTTTCTCATTGCAGTCACCTCAGCTCGCCGCATCAGTGAGCTGCAAGCCTTGGTGGCTAATCCTCCTTATACAAGGTTCCATCATGACAAGGTAGTCCTCAGGACTAATCTACACTTTATGCCCAAAGTGGTCTCACCCTTTCATCTGAACCAGGAGGTGTATTTACCTGTCTTTTTTCCAGGACCTCATGCATCAAGTGCAGAGAGGAATCTCCATACCCTGGATTGTAAGAGAGCACTCGCCTTTTACTTACAAAGGACACAGCAACATAGAAAGTCCTCTCAACTCTTTGTTGCTTTTGATCCCTCTCATTTGGGACTTCCAGTCTCTAAGAGAACTCTGTCCAATTGGATTGCTCAGTGTATTTCTTTCGCCTACCAGAGTAAGAACCTTTCTCTGGAGGGCCATGTCACAGCTCAGAATATGAGGGCCATGGCAGCCTCTATGGCTCATCTGAACTCTGTGTCCATCGATCAAATCTGTCGAGCGGCCACCTGGGCCTCTGTTCATACCTTTACAGCCCATTACTGCTTGGACAAGGACTCCCGCCGGGATGCCTTGTTTGGTCAGACTGTTCTCCAACACCTGTTCCATACCTAATCAACTCCTACCCCCCATCCCTGGTTGGATGCCCGAGATCCATGGGGGCAGGTAGAGCCCTTCTCAGGGACTCACAACCCTGGAGATCTCCCTGTCATCTCTAGCTGGGGAGTCCCCATACGTGAAGACTCATTCCTGCTTGTTCCTGGAGATAGCACAGTTACTTACCTGTAACAGGTGATCTCTGGGAACAGCAGGAATAAGTCTTCACAACCCACCCACCTCCCCTAGGAGTTGTATCTCTCTATCTATCTTTCCTATCCTCTCTCTCTCTTTGTCTCAGCTTAAAACTCGAACTGGAGAGAGGCGGTTGGGAAAGGCGGGAAGGCAGTGCGCAGGCTCTGTGGGATGCTCCCAAAGGCTTTCTTTCTGGACGCTGGGGAGTGTTCCCGCGCAGGCTCCGTCGGTACCGATGATACCCATATGTGAAGACTTGTTCCTGCTGTTCCCAGAGATCACCTGTTACAGGTAAGTAACTGTGCTATCTCCAGGAACAAGCAGGAATGAGTCTTCACATATGGGTACATCGGTACCGACGGAGCCTGCGTGGGAACGCTCCCCAGCGTCCAATCAGAAAGCTTTTGGGAGCATCCCACAATGCCTGCGTGCTGCCTTCCCGCCTTTCCAACTGTCTCTCCTCAGTTGTTCTTTTTCCGCGGAGCCAGCAGGTCGTGTTCCTGTCACCACAGAAGAATTTCCTTATTTTTTCTTTTTCTTTTCTGTCGCGTCTGCCTTCCTCGACGCTATACCGGTACCACTAGTTCTTATTCTTTTCTTTAAAAAAAAAAAAAAAGACCTTGTTTCCATTTATTTTCTTCAAGTGTACTTCAGTTTTGGGCCTTAGGCCCAAAACCCTTTTCCTTAAATATGGAAAAGCCTGCCTCAGGATTTAAGAAGTGCACAAAATGTGGCGGTACTATCTCCGTCAACGACACCCATGACTGGTGTCTAAAGTGTTTAGGTCCTGACCATTCCATTACAGATTGTGTGTCCTGTTCCATGATGTCTAAGAGAGGTCAACAGAACCGAGCTGCCAAGCTCAGTACCCTGTTTCCCTCTGATGCAGCTTCGGTGGCATCGACGTCCTCCAGGGCTGCTTCTTCCTCACATGGATCTCAGGTAACTAAACATTAATCCAGCCGGTCCTCAAAGGGCAAATCTCCTTCTAAGCATCGAGATGCCCCTGGCCTTGCCCTCGAGGATTCTGCACCGGCAAAAGTACCCCGGCAGGAGGCTTCGGCTTCTAAAGCATCAACATCAGGGTTCCAGGATGATCTAGATGGCGTGGCCTCAACAGATCTCCTGGTGCCATGCTCTGGGGTACCGGTGGCCTCCACCAGTACCGACTTCCAGGCATTGGCGGCATCGATGGATCAGAGGATTCTGTCCTTCGAACGCAGTCTGGCGGCTTTCCTTGTGGCATAGACACCCTTGGTACCGCAACAGACTACTATGCCGGTACCGGCTCCAGTATCGCCATCGGCGTCGATTCCGGTACCGGTAGCATCGGCATCGGTATCAGCTATGCCAGTACTCTGCCCTCTGCAGCCCTCCGGTACCGATACCCCGGTCCTGGTGATTCCCGATACCGATCCCAGTCGGTACGGGTATCGGGCTTTGCAAGAGCATTCTGACAGACGATACTTCGATTCCTCTGATGACTCTGAGGATTCTGAAGAGTCTGTCATAGCAGCGATGCTTCTTCCACAGGAGGAGTCCTCTCCTAAGCGAAGGATGTCTCCTCCAGAGGACTTGTCTTTTCAAGACTTTATCAGAGAGGTGGCTCGGGGCCTCTCTATTACAGTAGCCCCAGAGTCAGAGCCTAGAGCTAAGGAGTTAGATATTCTACAATATCCTAAACCTCCTAAAGAGGCAGCTACCTTGCCTATTCATGAGATTCTGTATGATCTCATTTTAAGGATGTGGGAAGCACCTCTAACCACCTCTCCTCATTCTCGCAGGTTGGACACCATGTATCGTGTCCCTCCTTGTCCTGGTTTCCATAAAACTCAGCTTCCTCACCACTCTATTGTGGTTGAGTCTGCAATGAGAAAGATTAGAAGTGCCAAGAGACATGCCTCTAATCCTCCAGGACATGAATGTAGAACCCTGGATGCTTTTGGTAGAAGAGTCTTCCAAGCTTCCATGCTTGCTGCGAGAATTAATTCTTATAGTCTCTACATGGGAATGTTCTTAAAAGAAGTCACTTGCTGACTTTAAGTCCTTTTATGTTGGACAGTAAAAGGCCAGAATTTCTCTCTGGGCTCAAACATGCCCAGGATATCTCCAAATTCTACAACCGTGCAGCTTTCGACTCCTTTGAATGCGTAAGCAGAGCCTCTGCTATAGCTATAGGAGCATGTAGGATTGCTTGGCTTCAAGCATCTGATTTGGAGACCTGGGTCCAAGATGAATTGGGAAATACCCCTTGTACAGGTGAGAATCTGTTTGGCTTTTGCTTGCCAATCTTTACCAATCAAATGGATGCTGAAAATTCTGCTTTGGATAGACTATCCAAATCTACTGCTGCTCCTGCTAAGAAAAGGTTGTTCAAGAAAACACCTTTTTCTAAAAAGGGAAGATCCTATCCTGCTTATAGTCAGAGAGCATCTTCTGCAGCTCAGTTTCCTTCCAAACATCAGCAATCCTCCAAACAGACCAAGGCAAAGGCTGCGAGGCCTGCTCCAGCCCAGCATTCTCAGCCCCCTCAGGGCCTTTGACTCTCTGCTAGAGAACTTAGCCTTCCTGGCTCTAGAAGGACCAGAGCCCTCCACCATCCCAGGAAGGTTATGTCACTTTGCTCCCAGATGGGGGCAAATCACAGCAGAGCATTGGACACTCTCCATCATAAGAGAGGGGTACAAACTTCATTTTTCCAGCTTGCCCCCTTTCACAAGAGTGCACCAGTTCAATTCTCCAACCTCCCTCCTTGGCCTGTTAGAGCAAGAGGTTGCCACTCTTCTAGCCCAAGGGGCGATAGAGGAAGTGCCTTCTCAACAACAGGGCACGGGGTTCTACTCCCCCTATTTTCTTATCGCAAAGAAAGCAGGGGGTTTCAGACCCATTTTAGATCTCAGAGAGTTGAACAGATTCCTAGTCAAAGAGAAATTCAAGATAGTTTCTCTAGGGACTCTGCTGCCGTACCTTCACAGTCAGGATTGGCTTTGTTCCCTAGATCTCAAGGATGCGTACACTCATGTTCTCATCCATCCAACTCACAGAAGGTTCCTTCGGTTCCTTTTCCAGGAGAAGCACTATCAATACAGAGTGCTCCCCTTTGGCCTGTTCTCTGCACCAAGGGTGTTCACAAAATGCATGGCAGTGATTGCTGTTTTTCTACGCACCCTGGGAGTCTTTTTTTTTTTCCCTTATCTGGACGACTGGCTTATTCAAGCTCCTACTCAATCAGAGGCCAAGACTGCTCTAACCTGCACAATGCGTATCCTTCAATATTTAGGGCTGGTAATAAACATCCCAAAATCCAATTTGATCCCTACTCAGTCCCTGGAATTTATAGGGGCGCTACTGGATACCACAAAGGCAAGGGCCTATCTTCCCCAGACCCGTTGCCTTCGCTTGATGCAGTTAGCTTCTCAAGCAGAGTCAAAACCCCTTCTAACTGCTCGAGAGATGTTAGTTACTAGGCCACATGGCATCCACCGTTCATGTGGTACCATATGCTCACCTTCACATGAGAGCAGCTCAGTGGACTTTATCCACCCAATGGACCCAGGCATTAGGCTGCCTGTCAGACAAAATAGCAAACACAAGTCGCCTCATTTTGTCCCTCCAGTGGTGGAAGTCCCCTCAGAACCTGTTGCTGGGGTGTCCTTTTCAACAGCCTCTACCCCAAGCAACTCTTACAACAGATGCTTCTCCAATGGGCTGGGGAGCTCATCTTCAGGACCTCTCCACCCAGGGCATCTGGTCCCCACAGGAGACTTGTCTACATATCAATCTCTTGGAACTCAGAGCAAATCTTCCTTGCTCTGCGAGTTTTCCACACCCTGCTCAGCCACAAGACAGTCCTTCTCCACACGGACAATAAGGTAGCCATGTTCTATATAAACAAGCAGGGAGGAACTGGCTCTCTGTCGCTTTGCAACGAAGCTCTACGACTGTGGGCTCTCGCCAGAGAGCATCACATTCATCTTCTGGCAGTCTATCTCCCAGGTGTTCAAAACTCTTGGGCAGACAGACTCAGTCCAGTTCTGCTTCTACACGAGTGGTCCCTACATATGGACCAGGTATGCAAGATTTTTCAAATTTGGGGAACCCCGGACATAGACCTCTTTGCAAGTCCGTGGAATGCCAAACTTCCCCGGTTCTGTTCCAGAACTCCGGCTCAGGCAAGGGATGCTTTCCTCCTTCACTGGGGTCAAGACTTCCTGTATGCCTTTCCACCCATTCCCCTAATTCCCAAAACCCTATTCAAGCTTCAGAGAGACAGAGGCCACATGATTCTCATAGCTCCACATTGGCCACGGCAAGTGTGGTACCCTCTGCTTCTACATCTCTCTCAAGCTCCCTCCCTAGAGTTAGGGTCTGCTCCAGACCTTCTTTCTCAGGAGGACGGAAAGTTGTGGCATCCCAGTCCCCAGTCTCTGCATCTCAGGGCTTGGTTGCTGAAGGCCTAGATCTCCAGGATCTTCCTGTTTCTCAACAAGTGAAAGATGTTCTTCATGCTTCCAGAAAACCTTCCATTAGACGTTCTTACGCCGTCAAGTGGAAAAGGTTTACCATCTGGTGTTCTGAAAAGGGTCTTAACCCCCGTGCCATACCTCTGGAATCGTTGCTGGAGTATCTCCTGCATCTGTCTAATGTAGGCCTTAAGACAAATTCAGTAAGAGTCCATCTGAGTGCTATTGCAGCTTCACTCAAGCCTCTAAATGGACAACCTGTTTCCTCTCATCCCCTTGTAGCAAGGTTCATGAGAGGCCTCCTTTTAACAAAGCCTCCCATTAGACCACCACCAGTGGCATGGGACTTAAATTTGGTTCTTGGTCAGCTTATGAAGCCGCCTTTTGAACCTTTAGCTACTACCTCCTTGAAATACCTTTTTTGGAAGGTTATCTTTCTCATGGCAATCACATCAGCACGCCGCATCAGTGAATTGCAAGCACTAGTAGCTAATCCACCTTATACAAGGTTCCATCATGACAAGGTGGTCCTTAGGAATAATCCACATTTTATGCCTAAGGTGGTCTCGCCTTTTCACCTCAACCAAGAGATCTACCTACCTGTCTTTTTTCCAGGACCTCATGCATCATGTGCAGAGAGGAATCTTCATACCCTGGACTGTAAAAGAGCTCTAGCTTTTTACTTACAGAGGACACAGCAACATAGAAAGTCTTCTCAACTCTTTGTTGCTTTTGATCCTTCTCATTTGGGACAACCAGTCTCCAAGAGAACACTTTCCAACTGGATTGCCCAATGTATTTCTTTCGCCTATCAGAGCAAGAACATTTCTCTGGAGGTCCATGTCACAGCTCACAATGTGAGAGCCATGGCAGCCTCAATGGCTCATCTGAACTCTGTGTCTATCAACGACATCTGTCGAGCAGCCACTTGGGCCTCGGTTCATACCTTCACAGTCCATTAATGCTTGGACAAGGACTCCTGCCGGGATGCCTTGTTTGGTCAGGCTGTTCTCAAACACCTGTTCCATACTTAATCAGCTCCTACCCACCATCCCTCATGGGATGCCAGAGATCCAGGTGGGGAAGTGCAACCCTGTTCCAGGGACACACAACTTATGGGCTCTCTCCCTGGCATCAAAAGCTAGGGAGTCCCCATATGTGAAGATTCATTCCTGCTTGTTCCTGGAGATAGCACAGTTACTTACCTTTAACAGGTGATCTCTGGGAACAGCAGGAATAAGTCTTCACAACCCACCCACCTCCCCTAGGAGTTGTCTCTCTCTCTCTCTCTTCCTTTCCCTCTCTCTCCCTCTTTGTCTCAGCTATAAAACTCAACTGAGGAAAGACAGTTGGAAAGGCGGGAAGGCAGCACGCAGGCGCTGTGGGATGCTCCCAAAAGCTTTCTGATTGGACGCTGGGGAGCGTTCCCGCGCAGGCTCCGTCGGTACCGACTTACCCATATGTGAAGACTTATTCCTGCTGTTCCCAGAGATCACCTGTTACAGGTAAGTAACTGTGCTTTATTCCCCCTTCAACACATGAGCTCCTGACTACTCACTCATCTCAGACAGTTTCTCAGCTATCACTGAATGTCTCACCCAGATAAACATGGACGTAAACAGCAGCAAATAGAAGTGCTCCTCGCAACAAGAGACCCTTCTTTCATTCCTCCATCTATGATAAAATTACACCACAAAGAGATCTCGGTGAAAAAAGTGAAATCCAATACCTAGGTATAACATTGGACCAAAACCTCAATATGTCATCCCGCATAAAGAAAACAGTAAACACAGCTTACTTCAAGATGAAATCATTCCAAAACCTACATCCACTATTGGAGTACAAAGACTTCAGAGCAATATTTCAAGCCATCACACCACTCTTAGATTATGGCAACATTCTTTACCAAGGTCTACCAAAGCAAGCTCTGTACTCACTGCAAATGGTGCAAAACGCTGCTGCCAGAATAATTACTGGAACCATTCAATCTCAACACATCACTCCAACCCTCAAAAACCTTCACTGGCTATCAATAGCACTAAAAGTAAAACACAAAGTCGTCACCACCATATTCAAGATTCTCCACAACCAAACCTCCCTGCCTCGAGACCTTGATCAACAGTGAACCTAAAACTAGATCACGAAAAAGTATAAATCAGAATCTATTAACAATCCTACCGCTTGACCAAATGTACACAGCATACCAACAACAGAGCCTTCACACTCTTTGCTCCTACAATATTGAACTCCCTATCAGAACCCACTAGATCAGCTCAAACTTTACAAGATCTCAGAAACTAGCTACTCGCCTCTTCATCAAATATTATGGAATTGACAAAATCTCCTATATTAAAGCTCCTCTGATACCATCAACCAAGCATACTCAAAGAAGGTTCCCTTTCCCACATTCACTCCCAGTTACTTGTACCCCCTCCTAAGTTTTAAGTTTTATGTAACCCCTGACTCTAACTGAATCAGCTCTTTATTTGTTGTAAACTGCTTTGATTACATGAAAAGAGGTACATAAAACCTGTTAAATAAATAATATACTGGTAACCAATGTAGTGGTGGTGTTTTTTTTACATGGCTGCAATATGTTTATAAGTTAATGTCAAAATTATGTGCTTGTTTTTGTACCCTTTGAGTTGCTTTTCTAGTAACGCAACATAAATTGAATTTTAGGGTCATCCAGGTGGGCTGTAGGTAGTGTCTGCACTAGTATAACCAGATCAGAAGGACTGAGCCTTTTTGGCTCACAGTACTCACTAGATTCCTTGGCCTGCACAGCAGTCCATGGTCTCCAGCCCTGATTACCCCGGCTTCAGAGGGATTGTCTACAGGAAGAGCAGCACAGAACACGAGGTGGTAAACTCCACCCCTGTCCTGCACATCACCAAGCTGAGCCCAGGAACACTTTTTTAAAAGAAGCACGCTGCAGGCACGCCCTCACCTAAGGGCCGCGCCAAAGGGCCCCTAGGCATGGCCCTTAGAGTGGCCTAGAGTGCAGCCTAAAAAATACCTCAATAAAAGGGTAGAAGTAGAAGAATCCCTATATAGACCAACAACTTCAGCAGATTGTTAATTAGCAGTGCATTCCTACTGAGTAGGATTACCCTCCCAGCCTTCTCTGAAACCATAAGACCTACACCAACTCAGAGGGATGTAATCACCAGTCGCATTATGGAAGGAACAAGAATAAGGTACTGAACAATAATCATCTACACCTTACTACTAATACTCACCCTATCCCTCCTTACAGAGACAGCCTATCAAAACACCCAAATTCCTATAATTCACAATTACCGAAACACAAGGAGCATCACTCAGATTCTCTCTAGTTACACTTTCAACAACTAAAATGGATCTGTCAACTAATAAACATTAACGTATCTAAGGAACCAGGCATTGCACCGGGCAAACAGATGGCAGACACATCGTTAAGATGTGCCCCTATTAACACATGTTCTGCCAGGAATAAGATCCCATCTCTCGTGGATTTCATCTCAGACCACAACCTAGACATATTGTGTATCACAGAGACCTGACTTAATGATTCTCTTCAATCAGCTCTGCCCACCCCCATATACAATCTATAAATGCAATCACTTAAGCAGTAGAGGTGGAAGGGTATGCATTATAGCTAGACATAATCTAGAGCTTGACGCTATTGGCTCATGTTCTACTGCCAACATAGATGTCCTCATAGGCATATTGAGAATGATGTCTTGCTAACCTGTAGAGCACCACACGGTGATGTCAGTGAATTAGCCACACTATTGGACCCAGCATGTTCCCTTTCAAGTAAACATCAACCTCTCATCCTCCTCGGTGACCACAACTTGTCATACTCTCCTAATAAGCTAGCAGCTTCCTTCCTAGAAGCCATGGGAAGCCCTGTAATTCATCCAGCTTCTTACCACCCCAACCCACATTAAAGGAAATACTCTAGGTCTGATTTTCATGCCCTTAGACACGCTAGCTGACCCCAACCAGGCACATTACTCAATAATCCCTGTGCCATGGTCAGATCATACTGCCATCATCTTCTCCATCACCTACATACACCATCAAAGAACCTTAAACCGATCACTACTTTCCACAAACCTCAAGTTCCGTTTAGTTTGATGAGGAATAACTGTCTTATGGAAGGTATCCTTATCTAGACCTCCTCAAATCTAAGGAATTAGACTTGGAAGCTCAGATTAAAGGATGGAATGAAACCCTAACCTAACACATTCACATCCAACACCTCATCTCACCCACACAGCATCTGACGTACCAACAACATAATTCTCATGATTTACAAAAGAAACTCAACAGTAGGCACATTCTCAATGAGCATGATTACATTATGACTCTATTAGATAATATTACTTAAATAACTATGAGCTCCTTTGTTTTGAACTGTATATAGTTACCCTGTTACTTCCAAGTTACAATCCCTGTTACAATGTAAGCAAAATGATCTTTTTTCTAATGCAAAATGTTATTATGTAAACCGCACTGATACTAAATAGCGCGGTATATAAGAATTTGTAATAAAATAAATAATAAATGAATGAATGCTGCAGCCATCACATCTTCTAGAAAGAACTCATCCAAGCAGACTAACGAGATCCTCTGGTTCTCAGTGCCACTGCAAAAGCAAAAGAATGAGCTACAATGCCTAGAACACAAATGGTGATACTCCAGAGATCCCAAACACACACCCCCTCTACATGATGAAGCACAGTAAGTATTGTGAAGAAACACTAAGAGGGACTATAATACCATTATGAAATTGATCAACAATCCAAGAGAGCTCTTCCTCATTGCAAAATCCCTCCTAAAGGATCCAAATGATAAAAGCCCATCTGACTTAGTTTGCCACATCCTGTGGGTTAATTATCTTAGCACCAAACACTAGCCATCACACACAAGTGTCAACCTGCTGAGTCAGCCACTTAATGAAAACACTACCCATATCATTTGGTCGAAATTTGAATTACTATCCCTAGAAAACATTGAATTCACAAACGAGAACCTCAGCCCTAGATCCCTGCCCAGTAACCTGGATTAAGATCGCACCTTACATTCATCCTTCTCTCAGGGACAAATGCCTTCCCTACTGAAACAAAGCTCAGTAGGACCAGTCCTAAAAGGCCCAAACCTTGTCTATGATCTCCAGTACCCCCATTTATATCTAAAATAATAGAGAATACGGTGCAGATGCAACTTCAAAACTACATCATAGAAACATGACGGAAGAAAAAGACTACATGGCCTATCTAGTATGCCCTTCCATATAAACTACAATAGTTTCCTTTTTACCTTTAGAGATCCTCTGTTTGTCCCATGCTTTTTTTTTTATTGAGAGACTGTTCTGGGGTCCATCACTTCCATTGGGAGTCTATCCCACGCATCTACTACTCTTTCCATAAAGAAATATTTCGGGAGCGGGCAGAGAAACGCCGGAGAACTTGGAGCAGGTCATCAGCTCCCGGACTGTCGTCGCTGTAGTGTTCTCAGCGTGTATGCCAGAAAGATCGGGCAGGTGGACCCGGGGCACTCTCATACCTGGCGGGGACTTGTTTCCCTTTAAACATCCTTCTCTGCAGTTGTGTTTGGAGCGGGCAGAAAAACGCCGGAGAACTTGGAGCAGGTCATCAGCTCCCGGACTGTCGTCGCTGTAGTGTGCTCATCGTGTGTGCCGGGAAGATCGGGCAGGCAGGGCCGGGGCACCCTCATACCCACTTGGGTCCTTTTCTTTGCTTCTGTTTTCTTGGTATTTAGTTCCGCTATTTTTTGACCACGGAGTGTGTCCCGAAGGGGCGTGATCAAAGGGGCAGATTTGTCCCTTTGGCGCCCCTTCGGCGACTGTGAGGCGCTTGTGCTTGCTTGTTTTCTCTCGCTCGAATTTCTTCTTCTGCTTGTGCAGTAATGGGGAAACGCAAAGCGAAGGGTGCAAGTAAGGATCCTGAGACCGTTTCCGGAGATAAGCCGGTCGGTCCCTTGGATAGGCATTTTGCGCCCATTCCACTTGCGCAGTCCTCACCAGAAGGAGTCTCCTTAAATTCTAGTGGGAGATCTCCTCCTCCATTACCTGTGCCTTCATTGTTGCCTGGGAAATCCGTGGAGTCTCCAGAACCTGCAAGTATATTTAAAGCTTCTATTGAGTTTCCTACACCAGTGCTGTCTGTTTCTCTTAACAGTATAACTGAAGTTTCGTCTGGACCCCTAGGTGGTGAGATTACATTGAAAGATATTTGGTCCGCTTTGCTTGTTATTGATAAGAAGATGTCTTCAACTTTAAATGCTCTCTGTACTTTCTCTCAGGAAGCTGTTGTATCTTTTCAGCAGCTTGATGAGAGAGTTAGTTCAGTTGATAGGGCTCTTGCTAAGATAAATTCTCAGGTTCCTTCACTTGTTACTGCTCATGCAGCTGGGGTTAAGGATTCTTTGGTACTATACTCTCGAGTGGAGGCTCTAGAGAATTTGTCACGTTCCTGTAATCTTAGATTTTTGAATTTTCCACATACTTCTTTGTTAGCACCTAGAATACTTCTGGAGAAATATTTTAAGGAAGTATTAGATATACAGGAACCTGTTGTGGTTTTGCAAACTTATTACGTTCTTTCTAGTACTAAAAAGGTTAATCCCACTGAAGGTGCCTTGGACGTAATTGTGCCTGCTATTGCGAATTTGACTGCTTTTCTGGAAGACTTCACGGATAATATTTCCTCTCGTTCTACTCTACTGGTTACGTTTGCCTCGGTCGAAGTTCCTTATCGTTCCTCCAGCTTAGTCCTCTACGTATGGGTAGTGCACCTCTTCCTGCAGCATGAAGACTGGACCAATCAAATTTCAGCATCACTGGAAACAGCATACTGGCTATCCCTTCAGCTCCAGTGTGTCCAGTCTTCATGCAGCAGGAAGATGTTTGTGAGCCTGGCTGGGCTCACTAGTTAGTCAGTTTAGGGCTTAGAGTTGTAGCTAACCTTTTGATTTTTCTTTATTTGGTCCCCATTGGGGTTCTTTTTATTTGCTGTAGTAAAGGAGTACCTGTCTCTTTAAAATTTGTCTCGACACCGGCACTCCGGAGGAGGGGGGGCTCAACAGAGGTCTCTCTCTCCTGCTCTGCCAAAGCCGCTTGCACTTTAATTACTTTTTTGTGTTGCTGGCATAGGATCTCTGTTCCCTGGACTGCTCGGGACAGAGCTCCTGCGGCGGCTGGCCAAAGCCACAGTTCTGGTTCGGTGGGAGTCTGTGTGCTTGGAAGTGCCGGCGGGCTTCTCGGACTCACACACGGTTAGTGCCTCTATCCCTGCCTTTGCCTCTATCGCGTTTTTCCCTGTCATTTTAAGCTTTTTAAGTTTTTGTTTGTTGGGCTATTTTTTCCCGGGGTCAGCCCGTGGAGGGGTGTCCTCCTTTGTCGGGGCTTGTCCGGGCTGGCGGTTTTCGGCGCCAAAGTACATCAGCGCGCCAAAACCTTTTCTGAGTAGCCGCGGCCATTTTGTCCGTCACGGCTCCCTCCTCTGTGCAGCACACGAGGCCATGTTCAGCTGCCCCGGAGTCACAGGAACCCTCTCCGGAGGACCTGTCAGCTGCAGCTTCGTGGTTCCTTGTTTGTTTATTTTGTTTATTTTATTTTGCGGATTTCTTTTATTTCCTTCTTTATTTCCTTCTTTATTTTCTTAGCTTTGCTCTTCCGCAGCGGGAGTATTTGAGCAGCTTGCTTCGTCATTTTGCCGCTCTGGGGCCCCTACCTGCGTTTTTTCTGAGTTTGTGTAACAAACAAAACAAACCAAAACAATAAAAATAAAAAAAAAAGAAAAAGAAAGGACTGAAGGGGGTTTCTCATTAGTGGCAGCCTCACAGTCTCTGGTGGGCTGCTTCTTTGGGGATACAGCGTTCTCTCCCTTCTTAGTCTCTGGACAGGGGATCTCTTCCTACCCCTCCTGGGGGGGGCCGGGTGTTTTGGCTTCCATGTCATCGGGGGCACTGTGTGTGATTTGTGGATCTCGGAGGGGCGCTTCTCCAGAGACAGGCATCTGTCAGCGCTGTGCCTCCGTGTCCCTCAGTATGGAGCAGCGGCTGGAGACTTCCCTGGCGGCTTCTTCTCAGCCGCCTCCTCCCCCAACGGTGGTGGCGGACTCGCCCTTGGAGGGTCCTTCGGGAGCGGCCCCCGCTCTTCCTTTAGCCGCGGGAGCGCAATCTGATCTCGGGGGTACATCTCTCTTGGAGGATTTTTCTCCAGATTTTATTTTATTGATGCACCAGGCCTTTTGTCGTAGGCGCCAGGGGGTTGGGGTAGGTCCACTCCCTGGTCAGGTGGTGACCGCGCGGACTGCTGCGACGGACGGTGTTCTGTCCGGGGTGAGAGCGGCCAAACGGCAGCGCCTACCGGAGCCATTGTCTGATTCAGATTGTCCGGAGGGAGAGGACCTGGAATTGGACATGGAGGAGGAGGCCTTAGAGGAAGGCGAGCTCCCTGAGCCCGAAGATCAGGCAAAAATTATCCGAGTTTTTCGCCGAGAGGAGTTGCCCGCGCTCCTTTCTGAGGCACTTCAGACTCTGGGTCTGGTTCCAGCACCGCCGGTCGAGAAGGAAGATGGTGTGGATCCCATCATTCAGGCGGTGCGTCAGACACAGGTGGTTTTCCCCATGCACAGAGTCATTGACCAGATGATTCAAACAGAGTGGGACACTCCAGAGTCTGGTCTCAAGGGTGTCAAGGTCATGCATAAGCTATACCCTATGGCGGACAAGGACCTCGACCGTTTCCGTTCGCCTAGGGTGGATGCGGCGGTCTCAGCTGTGACTAAGAAGACCATGATCCCTGTCGAAGGTAGTGCGGCCTTGAAGGAGCCTCAGGACAGGAAAATGGACGGCTTGTTGAAACAGTCGTTTGAAGCGGACGCAGTAGCGTTGCAGGCCTCCATTTGTGGAGCTTGGGTTGCTCGGACCTGTCTTCGCTGGGTTCAGCACCTTCGGCAGGCGGCGTCCGTGGAAGCCGAAGAATTGAACGAACTTCAGCGCTTGGAGTCTGGTTCGGCGTATTTGGCGGATGTCCATTATGACCTTATCCGGGTGCTTTCGAATAGCATGGGGTCGTTGGTAGCTACGCGCAGAGCCCTTTGGTTAAAGAGTTGGGCGGTGGATGGCTCTTCTAAGTTTCGCCTGGGCAAGTTGCCTTTTAAGGGTAAGCTGTTGTTTGGTGAGGATCTTGATAAGTTGGTCAAGGAGTTGGGGTACTCCAAGGGCGGTCGTCTGCCGGAGGATCGCCCAAAGAGAGGGAGGTCCCTTCCTTCCCTTCGGGGTCAGTTTCGGGACTTTCGCAGATTTCGGTCGCCCCATTTTGTGGGATCGCAGAGAAGTAGATATCTCTCGAGGTCTCTGAACTTTCGAGGCTTTCGAGGGGCCACTAGAGGATTCGCGGCTGCGGCCTCTACAGCCGCTCGAAAGCCCCAATGAAGGACTGCGGGTCCCGGCGGAGATCCCAGCGATCGGGGGCCGTCTTCGACGCTTCCTCTCCGCTTGGGCCCGTATCACGTCCGATCGTTGGGTGTTGGAGATTATTCGGGACGGGTATGCCTTGGACCTGGCCAGACCCGTTCTCAATTCCTTTGTGGCATCCCCCTGCCGGGGTCCTCGAAAGACCGCTCAAGTTCGACAAACGCTCGATCGCTTGCTCTGGTTGGGCGCAGTGGTTCCCGTTCCGCCGGTAGAATATGGTCTTGGCCGGTATTCCATTTATTTCGTGGTGCCAAAGAAGGATGGTGCTCTTCGCCCCATTTTGGATCTCGAGGGCGTGAATCGCTGTCTTCGGGTTCCACATTTTCGGATGGAAAACCTGCGGTCCGTAATTGTCGCCGTCCGCAAAGGCGAGTTTCTTACCTCTCTCGACCTCACAGAGGCCTATCTCCATATTCCTATCCGGGAGTCCCATCAGAAGTATCCCCGGTTCGCTCTTCCGTGGGGTCACTTCCAGTTCCAAGCTTTGCCCTTCGGGCTGGCCACCGCTTCTCGGGTGTTCACCAAAATCATGGTGGTGGTGGCGGCGGCGGCCTTGCGCCAGGAGGGAGTGCTGGTTCATCCCTATCTGGACGATTGGTTGATACGCGGAAAGTCTCATTCAGAGAGCGAGACGGCCACGGCGAGGGTCGTCGAACTTCTGCAATCTCTCGGATGGGTAGTCAACCCGAGCAAGAGTCATTTGGCTCCGACTCAAGCGCTAGAGTACTTGGGGGTACTATTCGATACTTGCAGGGGTGCCGTGTTTCTCCCGGAAAGTAGGGTGTTGGCTCTCCGGACTCTCGTGCGCCGCTTTCGGCGGGCCACTGCTCCGTCGGCTTGGCACTATCTGCAACTGTTGGGAACGATGGCAGCAACCTTGGATGTGGTGCCTTGGGCTCGCTTCCACATGCGCTCCTTGCAGAGGGCCTTGCTCCGTTGCTGGTTCAATCAAGTCGATTCGTTGAGCAAGCATCTTCCCTGTCCGCGGACGGTGTGCCAGGACCTGAAATGGTGGCTTCGACCATCCTCGCTCCTAGCGGGGATGCCCTTGGTGCAGCCGGACTGGATTCCGCTGTTGATGGATGCCTGTCTTTTGGGCTGGGGCGCGCACTGCGGGGAGCACGTGACGCAAGGTCGCTGGTCCCAGCAGGAGAGCGGTTGGTCGATCAATCGTTTAGAGCTGAGAGCCGTTCGGTTGGCGCTGCAAAGCTTCAAAGTTCAGGTGACGCACCGAGCGGTGCGGGTTCTGTCCGACAATGCCGCGACCGTAGCTTACATAAATCGCCAGGGCGGGACAGGAAGCGTGGGCTTGGAAGCGGAAGCCCAATTGCTGTTCGCGTGGATAGAGCCCCGGTTACAGACGATATCGGCGGCGCACATTGCCGGGAAGGACAATGTGACGGCGGATTTTCTCAGCCGAGTTCACGTGGATGCCGGCGAATGGGAGTTGAATCACAAGGTGTTCCAACAGTTAGTACGCCGGTGGGGTCAGCCTGTGATGGACCTCATGGCCACCTTTCGGTCAGCGAAAGCTCCTTGGTTTTTCAGTTGGCGGCGAGAACCCATGTCAGAAGGCATCGATGTTCTTTTGCAGGCCTGGCCCGCGATCGGCCTCCTTTACGTGTTTCCCCCGTGGCCACTTCTGGGACGGGTGATTCAGCGGATCGAGTCTCACCAGGGACGGGTGTTGTTGATAGCGCCGGATTGGCCCCGTCGTCCCTGGTATGCCGACCTGGTGCGATTGTTAGACGACACCCCATGTCGGCTTCCGCATGCTCTGGATCTGTTGTGTCAGGGTCCTCTTCGCAAGCCGCAAGTGAAGAGATTCTCTCTTGCGGCCTGGCTATTGAAAGGTCGAGGCTTAGGAAGAAAGGTTATTCAAAGTCCGTTGTAGCGACGTTGCTTCAAGCACGCAAGAGGTCCACTTCGCTGGCCTATGTCCGAGTTTGGCGTATTTTTGAAGATTGGTATTCCAGGCGTCAGGTTCGGGCGGCTTCGGCCTCTCTTCCGGTGGTGTTGGATTTTTTGCAGGACGGTTTTGATAAAGGTTTGGCCGCCAGTTCCTTGCGGGTGCAGTTAGCGGCTCTTTCCTGTTACAGG
Organism: Ichthyophis bannanicus; assembly: GCA_033557465.1. Taxonomy (NCBI): domain Eukaryota; kingdom Metazoa; phylum Chordata; class Amphibia; order Gymnophiona; family Ichthyophiidae; genus Ichthyophis; species Ichthyophis bannanicus. The sequence goes on from CM066032.1 coordinate 1,621,452,989, forward strand.
GGTAAAGTACAGGGTGTCGCACTGGGCGCCCATGCCGATGTTGGCCGTTTTCTGAATGCGGTTTCTAGGCTGCGCCCAACGCGCCGCGTTTCTGTTCCTTCGTGGGATCTCAACTTGGTCTTACGTGCGCTTAGTGCCGCTCCGTTTGAGCCTCTCTCTCGGGTTTCGGTGAAGGATTTGACCCTTAAGACGGTGTTCCTTGTGGCGATTTGTTCGGCGCGGCGTATTTCCGAGCTTCAAGCTCTGTCTTGCAGGGAGCCTTTCCTATCTTTCTCGGATCAGAAGATGGTTCTGCGGCCAGTACCTTCTTTTTTGCCTAAGGTGTCTTCTCCCTTTCACTTGAATCAGGTGGTGTCGCTCCCGGTGTTGCATGCGTCTGGGGGAGCAGGCTTCTGATCGCGGTCTTAGTTGTTTGGACCTTAAGAGAGTTTTGCGTCGGTATTTACAGGTCACCGAATCCTTCTGCAAGTCGGATCGTTTGTTTGTCCTGTTCGTAGGTTCCAGGAAAGGTGAGGTGGCAGCGAAAGCCTCCCTTTCTCGGTGGATTAAGGAGGCGATTGCCTCGGCCTATCTGTTGCAGGGGCATGTTGCGCCGCTGGGGTTGAGGGCTCATTCTACCAGAGCTCAAGCGACGTCCTGGGCGGAATATAGCTTGGTTTCGCCAGTGGAGATTTGTAAAGCGGCGACGTGGTCGTCCCTACACACTTTCAGTAAGCACTATCGTCTTGATGTCTTGGCGGCAGGTGATGCCTGTTTTGGCTCCGCAGTCTTGCGTGCCGGTTGGCAGAATCCCTCTCGTTAAGGCTGCTCTGTTACATCCCATACGTAGAGGACTAAGCTGGAGGAACGATAAGGAAATAGTAATTACACTTACCTGGTAATTGTAGTTCCTTGAGTGACGACAGCTTAGTCCTCCTTCTCTCCCTTATAGCAGAGCTTTGGCTCGGCACGCATTTGGTTCGGAGGTAAGGATTCACAGGTGAGTGTTTCAGATGTTTCTTCTTTGTTCTCCATTTTTTCTTCTTTCTTGCCTTTTTTCTTTGCTCTCGCTGTCTGCTTCTGGTGCGGCAGGCGGGGGATCCTCTGTTTGGGGTATTGTTGTTTTTTTATGGGTCTCACAAAAAAAAAGAGAAAAGGCTAACATTATATCTTTATCTGACCAGCTGAAATTGCTCATTAATCATTGCATATCTTCTTAAAGGTTAGCTATCTGTTTGAGTTTGCTTTGACAGTAGTTCACTGGAACTGAAGGGATAGCCAGTATGCTGTTTCCAGTGATGCTGAAATTTGATTGGTCCAGTCTTCATGCTGCAGGAGGAGGTGCACTACCCATACGTAGAGGACTAAGCTGTCGTCACTCAAGGAACTACAATTACCAGGTAAGTGTAATTACTATTTAAGCAGCGTATTTTACGTGCTTTTTTTAAAGTGAAGTCTACCATATTTTGTGGTCAGGCTATAAACATATTCCCTGATGTTTCTCCCGAGACTCAGCTTCGACAGAGTAAATTCCTATTATTAAAACCCAAGATTTTAGCACTTGGAGCTACGTTCTTTTTACGTTTTCCATGTAAGTGTGGTGTTAATTTTGAGGGTGCTACATATTTCTTTATGGATGTAACTCAGAGAAATTTGTCTTAGATCATTTAGGCGCAGCTGATGGAGATAATGCTGGTAGATAGATAGTTATATTCTCCAAAATTGTTGGCCTTTGGTCTTGTTTTCTGATTTATTGTTTTCCAATCTCTGACCGTATCCTGTGATGTGGACTTTATCATTGTTATTTTGCTTTTTTAAATTTTCCTTTCTGTGCATTGTACACTGCATTGTGATTTACCTTTATTACTTTGGTGTAATTTTCATCAAAAATCAATAAAAAAAAAAGAAAAAGAAATATTTCCGCATATTACTCCTGAATCTATTCCCTGTCACACTCATCCTATGTCCCCTCATAGCAGAGCTTGCCTTCAATTGAAAGAAATAATCCTGAACGTTTATGCCACAGTGGTATTTAAATGTCTCTATGATATCGCCCCTATCCCGCCTTTCCTCTAAAGTATACATTTTAAGATCTTTAAATTTGTCCTCATATGGAAGCGGAGCCAACGGGGTCTAAGATGGCTGCCTAACTTTCCTCCTCGCCATTCTCTTTAGGAAGAATCCTGAATTCCCTTGCTCGTTCTGCTCAGACCGACTGATAAACTGCAGTGGATTTTGTAAGAAATGGCTGCCGGCAAGCTTGCGAAGCTGGAATTCAACTCGAATCCCAACGCAGGAGTTAAAAGGGCCAAACCTGATCCCCCGTCTCCCCAAAAAGCACTGAACGTTCGGGAAGGCTCGGCGATAATGCAGGAACTGCTAGAAGAAATTCAAGCTGTTCGAGAGATGGTGGCTACTAATGGCAAAATTCTCAATGGAGTACAATTGGACGTTGCAGAGTTGAAGGAGATAAAAGAGCAGGTCATGGAGCTGATGGAGAAGCTAAACGAGATGGAAGGCAAACTTGGTGCACACGGGGAGCGTTTGAAGCAGGTTGGTGCTAACAGTAAAAGGATCAGGAACCTGGAACAAAATCTGGAAGATTTGAATAATCATACCAGAAGAAATAACGTTCGCATAATAGGGCTGCCAGAGGGTGCTGAAGGAACAAATATTAAAGATTTCCTGGCAGAAACAGTCACAAAGTTGCTGAAAGTATAATTTGACCTGCCGTTTAAGATAGAGCGGGCGCACCGAATTCCAACGCATGCATGCCCAAACGTTAAACAGCCGCGCCCAATCATCATGTGTGCCTTAAGGCACTCACAAGCGTTGCAAATATTAGCAGCGGCAAGGGCGCTGGGCCCTATCAAGTACGAGGGCCAGAACATTGCGTTCTACCAAGATTTCCACAAAGCAGTGGTGGAGAGAAGAAAGTTACTGCTGGCTTTCCGGCCAAGGCTACAATTATTGCAGGCCAGGTATGGACTCCTTTCACCGGCAAGAATGCGGGTCACCCTACACAACCAAGCGCAGACATTCGAAGATCTAAACTTGCGAGCCTTTATTGAAGAGAAGGAAGCTTCTGCAATGGGTTGAAGAGGGACATGGTGGCTTTGCTGTACATCTGAATCAGACAGGCCTGGGTTGGTGAACGGGAAACGTGGAGTTTTAGCTATGGGCTGTACAGTACTTTGGCAGATCCCTACTGCAAAATCGGCATGGAAAGCAAGGTGGGGGATCCCACGATATGGTATCTGGGTTGGATTTCAGTGGGTGAACTGCATATGGATTATATAAATAAAAAAGAAAACAGTGGGGGAGTTCTTGTTTTTGGCATGTTATACATTAATAGCGGGTTGAGGATTGGGCGGGTATCTGGGTAAATGTTGGGTCACCCAAGTAATCTCCCAATGTCGGGAGCTCTTTTGTCTTCTTGTGGTAAAGCTTTAATGGGATTATGTAGCAAGATAATAGAAGGTATTGTGAAGTTAAGCAAACCGTCTCTCTGGTTAACTTTATCTAAACGAACCCTGTCCCATGACGGCACTTAAGTTTCTCTCTCTGAATGTGAAGGGCATAAACAACCCTATTAAAAGAAAGAAGATCCTGCTATATTGTAAAAAAGAGAATGCGGATGTAATTCTATTGCAGGAAACTCGTCTTAACTCCTTGGAAGTTAGGAAATTGGGTCTAGGTCAGTATATACTTGTCCCATTCAGCAGCCTCACAGAAGAAAGATGGAGTGGCAATCTTGATCAGGAAAGGCCTAACCCCAGTGGTGGAACAATCTCGTGCTGCCATAGATGGGAGGTGGGCATCGGTAGTACTACAAATACAGGGAAGGAAACTAGCATTAATGAGTATTTATGCCCCCAATTGCGATGACGTTAGATTTTTTCAAATGATCGCAGAAGAAGTCCACTCTTTATCTCCCCACAAAATTATATTAGGAGGGGATTTAAATTTAGTATTGGATCCTCTGCTAGATTGCACTCCCTTTTGGGCACATAGGCATCATCAGGCCACTTCGGTGATCCTTTCCACTATGCAGGGGGAAGGCCTTTCAGATATCTGGCGTGTAAAGCATCCCACAGACAGAGAATATTCCTTCTTTTCCCTCTCACACGGCTCACACTCTCATATAGACTATTTTCTTGTTTCCAAAACTTTAATACTGTCGGTTGTAAGGGCGGATATCTGTGCAACGCAAATCTCGGATCATGCGGCTATCACTTTTACATTAGTAAACGGAGAAACAAATGTGCGTAAACCCAGTTTTTCCTTTAGAAGATCCCTTTTAGGTGACAAAGCATTTCTGAAATACATAAAGCACGGTATTAAGGAGTATTTTGATAAAAATCAGCTGGGAGATACGGCTGGGTGGGCCTGGTGTGAGGCGTTCAAAGCTTTCACCCGGGCCAAAATAACAAGCTACACAATTAGATCCTGCAAAGAAGGCCAAGCTGGTGGCTCTAGAAGACCAAATTAAAGCTGGAGAAAGGCTATTGATATCCAGAACGGAGCCTGAGATATTGTTATGCCTACAGAGGCTGAGATGTCAATATAATCTCATTCTAAGCGAGGAAGCGGAGCAGGTATTAGGGCTTCAACTGGCTAAATACTATGTTGAAAACAATAAGGCCGGTAGTAGTTTAGCGAATATGCTAAAACCCCGGACCTCAAGGAATAGAATTGAGGCTATTAAGGGAGAGTCTCAAGAAGGGCTGACAAAAAGTTCTGATATAGCGGAGGCCTTCCGTTCTTTTTATGAGAACTTATATGAGTCAGAGAGAATGCGACGCAGACAATTTTCAGAAGTTGTTAGCACAGGTGCCACACCCAACCCTTACTTCCCACCAAGCTTTAGAGCTGGACAATACATTTTCAGCCAGCGAAATTCAGGAAACTTTAAAAACAATGGCAAAGGGAAAAGCGACTGGGCCAGATGGTATTCCATCTGAATTTTACCAGACCTTTGAATTAGAATTAATCCCACATATGGTGGAATATTTCACTCGTCTCGATGACCAGCCTGCGGTAGGCTCCTTTAAAGACACCACAATTATTGTATTGGAAAAAGCGGGTAGGGACCCTTTTAAAGTAGAGAATTATTGGCCAATTTCTTTACTGAACTCTGACTACAAACTTTATGCATTGGTTTTGGCCTTGAGATTGGCAAGTCAGAAGAAATCCATGCTCCCTTAGATCCCTACCAGCATGGATTTAGTGAACACCACAGTGTTGAAACCCTACTTACTTCCTTGTTAAATACGTTACTAATGTTCTCAAAATTCAACCCAAGGCTTCCTACTCATATTCTTGGACATCTCATCTGCCTTTGATTCCCTCCCCCACCACCAACTTATACAGAGACTTTAGGAAATTGGGCTCTGGAGCTCTTCATTAAGATGATTCTCTTCCTACTTAAATGACAGGAAGCAACAAGTATGAATCGGCCACAAAACATCTCGTCCATTTAGCCAGCAACAAGGTGTACCCCAAGAGTCAAGCCTTTCAGCCCTTCTATTTAACATCTTCCTCCAACCCATATGTTGAATCTTCAAGAAACACAATGTCCAGTACAGTTATAAGCTGACGATATTATGTTCTTCGCAACATTCAACACTACATTGCCATACTTCAGCTGCATATACAAATGTTTCACAGATGTAAAGTAATGGCTACAAATTTACAACCTTGTTTATAAACCAGGATAAGACCGAGGTCCTCCATATCTTCACTAACCCATCTTTCTCTCCTTCCAAGACACTGCGAATTGGGGACTTCATCATCTAAGTGAAAGCAGAAATTAAGTACCTTGGTATAGTATTTTACCAGAAACTTAATTTCCAAGCACAGATAAAAAGAACAACTAATTCAATCTACTACAAATTAGGAATGCTTAAAAACCTTTAACCCCTACTAAACTTAGATCTATTCCAATGGTTTGCCAGGCCGTAATTTCACCTATTCTTGACTATTGCAATCGAATCTACCACGGCATCACAAAGCAATCACTACACCCTCTCCAAATGGCCCAAAATACTGCAGCAAGACTAATTCACAGAGCTCCTAAAATTACGCACATCACCCCCATTCTACAGCAGCTTTATTCACTGCCCATCCCTGCAAGAATAAGATACAAAGCACTCATCACAGCATTCAAACTCCTAAACAATGAATCTGTACCTTGTCTCCAGCCCCTCCTATCTAGACTCATGATGGACAGACTCCACAGACACAGCTCTCATACCACAAAATCAGAAGTAAACAATAGACATGTAAGTGTGCATTCTCTCTCTTTGCCCCTACCATATGGAATGCCTTACCAGCATGCTTGAGAGGACTCTGACCTAACTGACTTTAGGAAGAAATTGAAGACCTTCCTCTTCCAGAAATACTTTAATATTGACCCCACTCAGAGCTCACAAAGCAGTATGACATAACACACCCCCACTGTAGCACCCTAGACTCTCAATACCTGGAAATATACTGGATTCATTATTGTATAACATCTAGAAATGTATATAGCGCCTTACTACCTCTTACCCTGAAATCTTGAAAGATTCACGTTTATAAAGCATCTATAAATGTAAATAGTTATATAACTCCCATTTCCCCTTACCCTTTGCTATGTTCTCTTTTCTATGTACAACAGTGTGCATCACCTAGTCCTGTTCTGTTATATGTAAACCGTGTTGAATTATAGAAAGGCGGTGTAAAAATAAGTTTTAAATAAATAAATTTAAAAAAATCTCTAGTCTTAGTAGATGTAGTTGGCCATATGTTCTTAATGGCTACTGAAATCTGGGTTTCCATGAACATTCTTGAATTGAACCATATGCCTAAGTCTCTTACCATTGTAACTGAATGGCAGTGATACTTCATCCATGATAAACTGTATTTCCAGATCCAGTTCTGATCTCCCCAACAAAAGAACTTTTGATTTTTCTGAGTTTTTACATGAAACCAGGTTTCCAAAAATACACTACTTCCTGCATTAACTGCATTGGAATGTACATAAAATGTAGATGTTTTTTATGACAACCACTAGGTAGCAACTCACACATTTGCCCACTATATTTATAGACCAGTCATTTGCAGGGAACATTAAAACAGTGGTAATGGGGGAAAATGATGGAATTGTAACTTAAAACCAGCAAATATGTCTGACCCTATGGTTCAGGCCATAATGCTGCAGAACTGCAAATACCTGTCGGACTTTATCTATTGGAACTTACTGGAATCAGGTGTGCCACAGTTAGTAGCCCCAGAGAGCTTTTAATTTAAATGAAATCAGAGTATATCTTAGCATAGAAGGAAGAACAGGGCAAATATTTTTTGAGTAGAAAGAAATGAATTGTTTCTAGAGACCTTCACAAAGAGGCCTTCCAGTTATGGGGCAAAAGACCCATGAAACTGTTTTAAATAGTTGTTAAAACCAAGTGACAAGTCAAAGGGGCAATTTGAAAGTCTCCCTCCGTCAAACCAAGTGCTGCGTGAATTGCCCAGGAAATTAAAAGATTACCTTAAAAGCACAGGTCAGGACACTGTGTAACAAGCCAGCTTTTACTAGGTGTTCTTTCCCTCCCAGTCATAATCTTAGCTTTATAGGCTCTTAAACCTATTAAAGGGGAAGAGGTGGTTAAATTTGTTTCAGGTTCAGCTGGTTATCCTCACCAGGAATAGATTGATTTATCTTGAGGTAAACTAAGTCTCTTAAACTTATTAGGTATAATTGTATCAGTACAAGTATCCCTAACAACTTAAAAAGCTAAACAAAATCCTAAAACTAAGATGCAGACAGCAGTGCAGCAGTGCAGCAGTGAGACGAGGGCTATCCAGTCTTTTGAATTGAGTGTCACATGTACAGTTTTCTCCTAGTTGGTGAGGGGGTCTTACATGTGCACTAGATGCAAGGAACTCTTTGCCCTCGGAACGAGTCCAATCTCTGGAGGTTAGAGGGACAGACTTGAAGGACATAAGGAAGACAGAGGTATATAGACAGGACATAGTATTGAAGTTCCACCTCCAGTCTGGCAGCCTCTCAGTTGCTGTGGAAGAGAGAGGTCACGTGAAGGGACAGTATCATCTTGGTGTGACAGGAAGTGATCCTTTAGCTAGGACCTGTCCTCCAGGTGATGTAAAACCATCTCACACAGAGAAGGTTTCTTCAGGGCCATGTGCCCATGAGGGAAGGGTTAGGATGGTCGTTATAGTCGATGATTCGATTAGGCATGTAGGTGGCTGGTGGACATGAGGATTTCCTGGTAATATGCCTGCCTGGTGCGATGGTAGTGGACCTCAAGCGCCACCTAGACAAGGTTTTATATAGTGCTGGGGAAGAGTCTGCTGTCTTGGTACATGTTGGTACCAATGACATAGAAAAGTGTGGGAGGGAGGTTCTGGAGGCCAAAATTAGGTTTTTAGGTAGGAAGCTGAAACCCAGAACATTGAGAGTGGCATTCTCCGAAATGCTTCCATTCCACGTGCGGAACCCAAAAGGCAGGCAGAGCTCCAGAATCTCAATGTGTAGATCAGACAGTGGTGCAAAGAAGAGGGCTTTGGATTAGTTAGGAACTGGGCAACATTCTGGGGAAGGGAGGGGCTCTTCCAAAGGGATGGGCTCCACCTTAACCGGGATGGTACCAGGCTACTGACATTAACCTTTTAAAAAGGAGAGAGCAGCTTTTAAACTAAATAATAGGGGAAAGCCAACAGTCGCCCAAGAGCACATGGTTCAGAAGGATGTATTCTTAAAGGACACTAGAAAAAGAGGGAAGTTAGGGCATCTCGACAGAGGTTCTAATAAAAATAAAAGTAACCCAGATGCTCTTAAGTACAGAGTTGAAAGATTCCAAAGTACGCCTATGAACTGATAACCAGATTAATGTGAATAAAATATGACCCCTAAAGTGCCTGTATGCAAATGCTTGAAGTCTAAAAAAATAAGCTGGGCGAGCTAAAATATATAGCACTAAATGAAAGGTTAGATATGATTGACATTTCAGAGATCTAGTGGAAGGAGGATAACCAATAGAATATTGTGATACCTATGTACAAACTGTATCGCAGTGATAGGGTAAATCAAATTGGTGGAGAGGTTGCACTCTGTTAGAGAGGGCATTGAGTCACACAGGATTAAAGTTTGTAGGAAACAAAATACACTGTAGAATCTCTATGGATAGAAATTCCACATAAAAAGGGAAAGGCGATGGCAGTCAGGATGAACCACCGACTGTCTGGCCCGAATGTACAGATGGATGATGAAATGCTAAGAGAAATCAGGAAAGCCAACAGAAGTTACATCACAGTAATAATGGGTGATTTTACTTACTTCAGTATCGACTAGGTCACTGTCACTGCAGGACATGTTAGGGAGATAGTTTCTAGATGAAATAAATTATAGCTTCTTGGAGCAGCAGGTTAATGAACCAACAAGAGGGGAAACTATTCTGGACCTAGTCCTTAGTAGAACGCAGGATCTGGTGCAAGAGATACGGGTGTTGGGGCTACTTGGCAATAGTGACCATAGCATGATCACGTTTGATTTAACAAATTGGAAGGAGGACTACCTTTTAACTTTCAGAAAGGAGATTATGATAAAATGAGGAAAATAGTTAAGAAATAACTAAGAGAAGCTGCTGCAATGGTTAAAGGTTTACATCAAGCATGGCCTTCATTTAAAAATACTATCTTGGAAGCCCAACCTGATGTATTTCACGCTTTTTTTTTTTTTTTAACTTTTATTTTCATTTTGCAACAAACAAAAGAAACAACACACCAAAAGAGACAAAACAAGTATACAAGAAGGAAAAGTAAACCCATTACCCCCCACCCCGGTGCTTCTTCTCTACCCGTTTGTATCAGCATGTGAGCGCTTCCAATTAACAGTGATTATACATCAAACGATCAAAAAAGTATCCACAATACAGCATGATCATGAGACAGAGATATATACAAAGTTAGACAGTCAGATGAGAGCATTTAGCAAAATGTACATATTCATTGAACATCTTCCATTAAGACCAATAAGAAGGAGTCTGAACGGAGGAAGCGCACAGGCAAGGTATTTGTTCATATTTACTGTAGAGACAGGCATGATTCCACCATTCATTGAGGCCCAGATGGGAACTAATTTCCCAGTAGTACTCAATGAGGGAAACAGCAATGCCAAGCATAAAGTTCAAAAGGAGATAAGCCATTTCTTGGGAGAGAGGGGATCCCCGCAACTGGGCGAAGTCCCACTATCCTCCAAGAAAGGGACTCCTGAGAGTGCAATATAGACTAAATACGACCCCAGACCCGACGCCAGTTATACTGTAGTGCGGGATATTCATGCATAACATGAAATGAAGTAATAAACCAATGGCCACAGGACGTGTCCAGCAACCATTACCCTGAGTAGTGTTCCATTTGTCTAAACTGTGAGGAGTGTAAAAACACCGGTGGGCTAGAAAGAAGAGGGTCTGAGTGAGTGAGGCGGGTCGGGAACCCGTGTCCCTCTGCTCCAGATAAGGCTCCATTGCTCCGAGGTTAAAGTCACATGCAATTCTCTCTCCCATACTTTCTGCGCTATAGAGGTATCTCTAGTGATAGCATTACATAAGGTTTAGTAAAATTGGATGCTACACCCGGTAAACTACCGAGAGATCGGAAGTTTCCAATCAACCTTATGCAGAGAGTGCCGATGGCGGGAGTACTCTAGTGCTCCGAATGCAATGCTGAAGTTGCACTGACCAGAGTCGGGAGTCGAAAGGTTGCATAGGAGTATTAAAGGCACCTAAAGTGTCGAAAAACATTGGTGGATAGTGGGAGTCTAATGGGAGAGTCATACCAGGGAGTAAGGTAAGAGGAATCGGTGAGCAAAGGCCCGCTACTATATCTAGCCACACAGGTCTGCTCGGTACTGGAGCTTCCAACCAACAAGCACCTTGTTTGAGAAGAAAAGATTGAGGGAACACTTGAGTAAAATCGCCACCAAGTATTAATGGAGCAGTGGCGGAGGCCGAGGCCAACTGCGCAAAACTTGCATAGTAAGCAGGGTTGTCCACATTCGGGACATAGTGCAAATACACGTGAATTCACTATCTCCAACCTCAAGGTGTACACGGGCCCATCTACCCTCCATGTCAGCGCTAATATCAGGTACAGTAGCGTGCAAAGACTTCTTAACCAGAATGGCTATCCCGTACCATTTGGAAACGGTGGGAGAATAGGCAGCTACCATGTGAGGCCTAGCATTGAGTTTCAGTGTTTCAGCAGAGTGTAATGCGTTTCCTGAAGAAACACCTAATCAACGTGCTCGTGGCTAAGATAGCTAAGGATTTTCTTTCTGCTGAGTGGACCAGCAATGCCCTTGACGATGAATAATAAGATTTTACATGAGGCCATTCAGAAAAGTTAAAATTCTGAGCATGATAGCACACATAATTTCACTGTGTCCCTCAAACTGACTGTATCTGGCTGTACACATGACATAGGAAAAATAAGCTAATATAATACAATGAAGCGCCCCACATTAACAAAGAAAACCGCAGTACGGTAGAGGAGAAGCAAAACCCCAAAATTACTGGCGACCATGTGTCTGCGGGGAGAAACCCCAGAGAAGGCCGAAATTGAAAAAACATATAACCTGTAGGACTGTGCGTGCTCCGAATCCGACCGAGGCACACATCATGAAGGGATAGGAGACCAAAGACAAAAGTCATACAGAGAAAGAAAGAAAGTCCAGGCTATTTCTGTGCTGGGCTATGACCGCCGCATCGGGCCCTTCAAAATGGCGGACAGAGCCGGCAGATAAGAGTCCAAGATTTGGGATTAGCGCATCTGTTCTGCTTCTTTGGAGTCCAAAAATGTTGATAATAGATCAGGATCCTCGAACGTCCTGGTCTGGTTGTGGAGAGTCACTCGGAGCTTCGCTGGATACAACAGGCCAAAGCGAGCCTGTAGCTGTTGAAGTCGAGGGCGAAAAGCAAGGAGTTTCTTCCGACGGTCAACGGTAGGCTTTGCCAAATCAGGAAAGGAGGAGACCTTACGACCTTCATATTCCAAATGATGATTCGCTCGGGCAGCATGTAAAATTTTTTCCACTTGTTGATATCGTAGCAAGCTAAAGATAATAGGCCGGGGGGTCGTGCGGTTGAGCGCCATGCGGGCAAGAACACGGTGTGCTCGATCGATTTCCAGTTCTCTGTGAAAAGTGATCTTCAGCAAGGAGGGAAGAGTTTTGAGCAAGAATTCTCTTATATCTCCTGCTTCCACCCCCTCCGGCATTCCGAGGAGCCTCACATTGTTGCGACGGGCGCGATTATTGCTATCTTCCAACTCCTTTTGAAGATTCTGTATCTGGCGCTCAGCCTCGTCCAGTTTGCCCAAGCGCACCTCGTGCGAGTCGAGGACCCCCGCCATATTGTCCTGCCGTAATGAAAGACCTTCAAGTCGGTCTTGGAGCACTCCAAAGTCTTCTCGCATGGCTCGAAGCGCTTCTCCATTAGACTGCACCAATTCCTTCACGCCGCGTATTTCCTCCAAAATCTCCAGGTGCATTGCGGGGTTTTCACGAAATGGAACCATCTTCTGCGGGGAGGATACCTCTGTTTTGGAGCGTTTTCCGTGAGAAGAAGAAGGAGACCCGAAGTCCAAGCGCGCTGGTTTGTGGGCCGCCATCCCCCCCGAGGTGCCCCGGTCAGCTCGGAGCGAAATAGTAAATTTATATAGGTATTAAGTCAGGATTCTGAGTAGGCCTCTCGGGAGCTTCAACGCAAAGCGTCCTACCCGCTGGACATCAGGCTCCGCCCCCCGTATTTCACGCTTTAAGAAAAGTGGAAGGTCAAAAAACTGCCAGCATGGTTTAAAGGTAAGGTAAGAGAGGCTGTTGTAGCCAAAAAAGCATCTTTCAGGAAATGGAAAAAGGAGCCAGATGATAACAGGAAACAACATAAGCACTAGCAAGTTAGATGCAAGGCATTGATAAGGCAGACAAAGAGAGAATTTGAAAAAAAAGCTTGCCGTGGAAGAAAAAACACATAAAAGCTTTTTCAAGTTCATTCGTGGCAAAAAATGTGTGACCATAGCAGGGTAAAAGGGGCGCTAAGAGAGGACAAGGCCACAGCAGAGAGACTGAATGGATTCTTTGCTTCCGGCTTTACTGAAGAAGATTTAGGAAAGTTATCCATACCTGAAATGGTATTTAAAGATTATATATTGGAAGAATTGAAAGAAATATCAATAAATTGGAAAGATGTATTCAAAGTATTTGATAAACTGAAAAGTAGTAAATTACCTGTACCTGATGGTATACGTCCAAGGGTGTTGAAAGATGAGATTGCAGATCTACTATTAGTAATCTGTGAACTATCATTAGAATAATCTGTAATACCTGAAGACTGGAGAATGGCCAACATAATGCCAATTTTTAGAAAGGGTTCCAGGAGTATCCGGGAAACTACAGATTGGTGAGCCTGAAATCAGTACTGGGCAAAATGGTAGAAACAATCATAAAAAATAAAATTGATAAACATGTAGATAGTCATGGTTTAATGGGAGAAAGCCAACATGGCTTTAGCCAAGGAAGGTCTTGTCTTACTGATCTGCTATATTTTTTGAAGGTGTGAATAAGCAGGTAGACCAAGGTGAGCCAGTTCATATAGTATACCTGGATTTTCAGAAAACCTTTGACAAGGTCCCTTTATGAGAGATTCTTGGCTAAATTAAAAAGTCATGGCATTGGAGACTGTGTAGTATTGTGGTTAAAAGACGACAGAGTAGGGCTAAATGGCTAGTTTTCTTAATGGAAATAGGTGAATAGTCGAGTACCCCAGGGATCTGTACTATCCTCACTGTTTTTTAATATCTTCATAAATGACCTGGAAATGGGAATAATGAGTGAGGTGATTAAATTTGCAGATGGCACAAAATTATTCAAAATTGTGAAAACACAAGAGGATTGTGAAAAATTGCAAGAGAACCTTGATAAATTGGAAGGCTGGATGTTCAAATGACAGATGAAATTTAATGTGGACAAGTGCAAAATTTAGCTACCTAGGAAAGAACCACCCAAACTATGGTAACATGATGCAAGGTTCCATATTAAGAACCACCACCCAGGAAAAAGATGTAGGCATCTTCATGGATAATATGTTGAAACTCTCCACCCAGTATGCAGCGGCGGCCAAGAAAGTAAATAGAATGCTAGGAATCATAAGGAAAGGAATGGAGAATCAAACCAAGGATGTAATAATGCCTCTGTATCATTTCATGGTGCGACTGCACCTTGATTATTGTGTGCAGTTTTGGTCACCATATCTTAAAAATGAATATAGCAGAATTAGAAAAGATACAGAAAAGAACCACCACAATGGTAAAGGGGATGGAAAGATACTCCTATGTGGAAAGGCTTAAAAGGTTAAGGCTTTTCAATTTAGAAAAGAGATGGCTGAAGGGAGAAATGTTAGAGGTCTATAAATTTAATGAATGGAATGGAACATGTAAATGTAGATTGGTTGGTTGTTTACACTATCAAAAAGTAGAAAAACTAGGGGAGGCACAGTGAAGCTACAGCATAATCCATTTAAGACTAATAAGAGAAAATATTTTTTCACTCAATGCGTAATCAAACTCTGGAATTTGTTAGCAGAGGATGTAGTAAAAGCTTCTAGTTTAGCTGGGTTTAAAAAAGGTTTGGACAAGTTCCTGGAAGAAAGGTCCATAAACTATTATTAAAGAGGACCTGGGAAATCCGCTGCTTGCCCCAATACAAGCATTGTGGAACCTGTGTACCTTTTGGGAACCTACCAGGTAGTTGTGACCTGGATTGCCCACTGTTGGAAACAGGACATTGCACTTGATGGATCTTGGTGTTGGCCCAGCATGGCATTTCTTATGTACATAACATAAGAACATAAGATATGCCATACTGGATCAGACCAAGGTCCATCAAGCCCAGTATCCTCTTTCCAACAGTGGCCAATCTAGGTCATACGTACCTAGCAGTTTCCCCAAAAGAGACAGGTTCCACAGTGCTTGTACTGGGTCAAGCAAGGAAAAGGATGAAATTTATTTTTTTATGTAAAATTGAAGTTCGCATACCTAGAAACCCTTTTGACTTTGAGATAAAGCAGTATATAAAAATAGATAAATAAATAATGAATAGACTACTCCACCCCTGAGAAGTACCCACTTGTATTGTAAGGCCCTTGCTGACTATGAAGAATGAAACTTGGGTATATGGATTGATTCAAGACTGTAAATTGAAGCCAAAATGTCTTACTCACTAAGAGCATTTGGGCCACTATGTATGTTGTGACAACTAAGGACTTTAATAAAGTCCTTCTGATTTGGCAACGGGGGCAGAGAATGGGGTTACTTCGGGGTCAGTCATCCTCTCCCCCCCCATCTTTTAAATTTGTATATTGCTCCCCTGTGCTGGATTATTGAGGAAATTTGTTAAAAATATTTCTGTTAAGCTGACACGCAGCTCTGCTTTCCTAATGAAGCAGATAGGCTAGTTAAACAGGACTATTTGAGGCGTAGTTTCTTAATTGTTGATGTGCTCTGGAGAAATGATTTACTGTATGTTTGAATGCACGGAGGATTTGATGCAGAAACCCTGTGCTAGAGCTCAGCTCTAAAACTCTAGTGCGAGGTTTCATAATGCAAGTTTAGCAGGGTCGTTTTGCTCAGCGATGGTGTAAGCAAGTGGTATGCAGAGGAGCTGAGCACAGAAAGTCTGCACTAAACAAAAACAGTAAGCCAGGTGCATACGCGCAGGGGGCTGCATTAGCCTCACCAGTTTGGCATTTATGCACATGTGCTGCAGTGTTATGCGATGTATAACGTCAGTATTATTCTGTGCACAATTATATTGCTTATCTCCAGGAACAAGCAGGAATGAGTCTTCACATATGGGTACGTCGGTACCGACGGAGCCTGCGCGGGAACGCTCCCCAGCTTCCCAAAAAGGAAAGCTTTTGGGAGCATCCCACAGCGCCTGCGCGCTGCCTTCCCGCCTTTCCTAACCGCCTCTCCTCAGTTCTTCTTTGCCGCGGAGCCAGCAGGTCGAGCCCTGTCACCGCTGAAGAAGTTCTTTATTTTATTTTCTTTCTTTGGTCGCGTGTCTGCCTTCCCCGACTCCGGACCGGTACCGCCGGTCTTTTCTTTTAAAAAAAAAACAAACCTATATATTTTTCTCTCACTTAGTGTATTTTTCTCTTTGGGCCTTAGGCCTCACAAGAAAATTTCCTCATGGAAAAAACAGCCTCCGGGTTTAAGAAATGCACTAAGTGCAGCGGTACTATTTCTGTTACAGACACCCATGAATGGTGTCTTAAATGTTTGGGTCCTGAACACTCCATTTCGGATTGTCCGTCCTGCTCTCTGATGTCTAAACGGGGTTTACAGAACCGAGCAGCTAAGCTCCATGTGCTGTTTCCCGCTGATGCAGCTTCGGTGGCATCGACGTCTTCCAGGGCTGCTTCTTCCCCCAATGGATCTCAGGTAACCAAACATAAATCCAGCCGGTCCTCGAAGGGTAGATTTCCCTCTAAGCATCGAGATGCCTCCGAGCTTGCCCTCGAGGATCCTGCACCGGCAAAACAACCCCGGCGGGAAGCTCCGGCTTCCAAAGCTCCACCTATGGGGTTACAGGTTGACATCGATGGCACGGCCTCGACCGATCACCTGCTAGAATGCTCTGGGGTATCGGCACAACCTTCCGGTACCGAGTTCCAGGCACTCATGGCGTTGATGGATCAGAATGTTCTGTCCATGCAGCAGGATATCAGTGCGTTCATCCAAGCTGCGACGCCATTGATACCACAACAAACTCCGTTGTCGGTATCGACTCGGGTACTGGCACCAGCGCCGATACCGGTACCGACTGCATCGGCATCGACCAGGATACCGACTGCAGCGGTTCCTTGTCCAGGGATGCTCATCGGTACCGATCCGGTTCCGATGACGCCCGATGTCGATACTGCTCGATACGCGTACCGAGCGTTAGAAGAGCACCCTGACAGACGGTACTTTGATTCCTCTGGTGATTCTGATACATCAGAGGAGTCTGCTGAAGTATCTATAATCCTTCCTGAAGAGCCGCCTTCTCCAAAAAGAAGAATGTCTTCTCCAGAGGACTTGTCCTTTCAAGACTTCATAAGAGAAGTAGCTAAAGGTCTTTCTGTTTCAGTATCCTCTGAATCAGAGCCTAGAGCAAAAAAATTAGATATTTTGGGTTATTCTAAGGCTCCTAAAGAGGCAGTCACCTTACCAATTCATGAGATTCTTTATGAAAACATGATTGATTTATGGGAGACTCCTCTCACTATCTCTCCTCATTCTCGCAGATTGGACACTATGTATCGTGTCCCTCCCTGTCCTGGTTTTCATAAAACACAGCTTCCTCACCATTCCATTGTGGTGCAGTCAGCTATGAAGAGGATAAAGAGTACAAAGAGACACACTTCTACTCCTCCAGGAAGAGAATGCAGGACCTTGGATGCTTTTGGTAGAAAAATCTTCCAAGCCAGTATGCTTGTTGCCAGAATCAACACCTATAGTCTTTACATGGGTATGTTTCTAAAGGAGGTTGCAGATAAACTGCACACTTTCCTCCCTTTTCTACCAGAAGATAAAAGGGATGAATTCCTCATTTGGCTTAAGCATACTCAAGACATTTCAAAGTTTTCCAACAGGGCAGCCTTTGATTCCTTTGAAGGTGCCAGCAGAGCTTCTGGCATTGCCATAGCTGCTCGCAGAATTGCTTGGCTCCAAGCTTCTGATTTAGAACCCTGGGTCCAAGATGGTTTAGGAAATCTTCCCTGTACAGGTGAAAACCTGTTTGCTAAAGAATGGCAAATAAAAGCCACTCAAATGGATGCAGAAAATTCTGCTCTGGATAGACTTTCAAAGTCAACCTCCATTCCTGCCAAGAAAAAACCCTTCAAGAAGTATTTTTTCAAAAAGGGCAGATTCCCTTCTACTTCTGGCCAACAATCCTCTACAGGTCGCTTTGCTACTAAGCGTCAGCAACCTAAACAGGCCAGGCCTAAGACTACAGGGGCTGCTGCAACTCAGCAGACCCAACCTCCTCAGGGTTTTTGACTTGATGCTAGAGAACCTAGCCTTTCTGGCTTTAAAACAGCCAGAACCTCTCACCATTCCAGGAAGGTTAGCTCATTTTGCTCCCAGATGGGAGCAGATTACATCAGAGCAGTGGACCCTCTCCATCATAAGAGAGGGCTACAAACTTCATTTCTCAGACCTTCCTCCCCACACCATGGCGAGACATTTCAATTCTCCCACATCTCTTCTCGACCTTCTAGGTCAGGAGGTGGCTACCCTTCTTGCCCAAGGGGCAATAGAAGAAGTTCCCCTTCTTCAACAAGGGTCAGGGTTTTACTCCCCCTATTTTCTCATCCCAAAGAAGACAGGGGGATACAGACCCATATTAGATTTCAGGGAATTGAACAAATTTCTATGCAAGGAGAAGTTCTGTTACCTTGTTCTATGTTCTTTGTAAACAGTTGTATAATACTGTCAGTTATGTTACATGTAAACCGTCTTGAATTGTAGAAAGACGGTATATAAAAACTGTTAAATAAATAAATAAGTTCAAGATGCTTTCTCTGGGCACTTTCCTTCCATACCTTCAAAGTCAGGATTGGCTTTGTTCTCTAGATCTCAAGGATGCGTACACACATGTCCTCATCCATCCATCTCACAGAAGATTCCTCCGTTTTCTTTTCCAAGGAAAACATTATCCATACAGGGTGCTTCCGTTTGGTCTGGCCTCTGCCCCAAGAGTGTTCACCAAATGCATGGAAACAGTAGCTGCATTTCTACGCACTCTGGGAATATTTGTATTCCCATACCTAGACGACTGGCTCATCCGAGCTCCATCTCAGTCAGAGGTCCAGACTTCCCTGGACTGCACAAGGCGCATTCTACAGTATCTGGGACTTGTGGTAAACCTCCCAAAGTCCCAGCTCACCCCTACTCAGTCCCTAGAGTTCATAGGGGCCAGGCTAGATACTACCACTGCAAGGGCCTATCTTCCTCAGGCCCGTTGCCTACGCCTAGTGCAGTTAGCCTCTCAGGTTCAGTCAAAGAGCCACTTAACTGCCTGGGAGATGCTACAACTGCTAGGCCACATGGCTTCCACAGTGCATGTGGTACCCTATGCTCACCTACATATGAGAGCAGCCCAATGGACTTTGTCCACCCAGTGGACTCAAGCATCAGGAGCTCTCTCAGACCAAATAGCAACCTCCAAACGTCTTTTTTGGTCTCTCCAGTGGTGGATGTCCACTCAGAATCTGTTGCTGGGGTCCCCCTTCCAACAGTTGTTGCCCCAAGCAACTCTCCCAACAGATGCCTCCCAAACAGGTTGGGGAGCTCATCTACAAGACCTCTCCACTCAAGGCACTTGGTCCCCACAGGAGACCTTTCTTCATATCAATCTCTTGGAGCTTCGAGCAGTCTTTCTAGCTCTCAAGGTCTTTCATACCCTGCTCAGCTACAAGACAGTCCTCATTCATACAGACTATCAAGTAGCCATGTTTTACATAAACAAGCAAGTAGGAACTGGCTCTCTGTCGCTTTGCAACGAAGCTTTAAGATTGTAGGCCTTCGCCAGAGAGCATCAAATCCATCTCCTGGCAGTATACCTCCCAGGAATCCAAAACTCTTGGGCAGACAGACTCAGTCGAGTTCTGCTCCCACACGAATGGTCCCTGCACATGGATCAGGTACTCAGAATCTTCCAAGAATGGGGAACCCCGGACATAGACCTCTTTGCAAGTCCGTGGAATGCCAAACATCCCCGGTTCTGTTCCAGAATTCTGTGTCAGGGAGTTCAGGCCAAGGATGCCTTCCTCCTTCACTGGGGTCAGGGTTTCCTGTATGCCTTTCCACCCATTCCCTTGATTCCCAAGACTCTGTTCAAACTCCAGAGGGATCAAGGATCTATGATCCTCATAGCTCCACGCTGGCCACGCCAAGTTTGGTACCCTCTACTTCTGCATCTCTCCCAAGCCCCCTCTCTGGACTTGGGAGCTGCTCCAGACCTTCTGTCCCAGGAGGAGGGGACTTTGTGGCACCCAAACCCCAAGTCCCTTCACCTCAGAGATTGGTTACTGAAGGCCTGGACCTTCAAAGCTGGAATCTTTCTCAATAAGTGAAGGATATCCTCCATGCTTCCAGAAAACCTTCCACTAGGCGTTCCTATGCTTTTAAATGGAAAAGATTTTCCATTTGGTGTGCTGAAATGAGTCTCGACCCTCTAGCACTACCTTTGAATTCTCTATTGGAATACCTCCTGCATCTTTCCGATGCAGGCCTTAAGACAAATTCAGTAAGGGTCCATTTGAGTGCTATTGCAGCATCCCTTAAGCCTATCAATGGACAACCTGTTTCCTCTCATCCTCTTATTGCAAGATTCATGAGAGGCCTAACTTTAACTAGACCTCCCATTAGGCCTCCTCCGGTGGCATGGGATTTAAATCTGGTTCTTGGTCAGCTTATGAAGCCTCCTTTTGAACCCTTAGCCACCACCTCCTTGAAATTTCTTTCCTGGAAGGTTATTTTCCTCATTGCAGTCACCTCAGCTCGCCGCATCAGTGAGCTGCAGGCCTTAGTGGCTAATCCACCTTATACAAGGTTCCATCATGATAAGGTAGTTCTTAGGACCAATCCACACTTTATGCCTAAAGTGGTCTCACCTTTTCATCTTAATCAAGAGGTATATTTACCTGTCTTTCTTCCAGCTCCTCATGCATCAAGTGCAGAGAAGAATCTTCATACTCTGGATTGTAAAAGAGCTCTTGCCTTTTACTTACAAAGAACACAGCAACATAGAAAGTCTTCCCAGCTCTTTGTTGCTTTTGATCCCTCTCATTTGGGACTTCCAGTCTCTAAGAGGACACTGTCCAATTGGATTGCTCAGTGTATTTCTTTCGCCTACCAGAGTAAGAACCTTTCTCTGGAGAGCCATGTCACAGCTCATAATGTGAGGGCCATGGCCGCCTCTATGGCTCATCTAAATTCTGTGTCCATCGACCAGATCTGTCGAGCAGCCACCTGGGCCTCGGTTCATACCTTCATAGCCCATTACTGCTTGGACAAGGACTCCCGCCGGGATGCCTTGTTTGGTCAGGTTGTTCTCAAACACCTGTTCCATTCTTAATCAACTCCTACCCTCCATCCCTGGATAGATGCCTGAGATCCATAGGAGGAGGTAGAACCCTTCCCAGGGTCTCATATCCTTGGGGTTCTCCCAGGCATCTCATCTAGGGAGTCCCCATATGTGAAGACTCATTCCTGCTTGTTCCTGGAGATAGCACAGTTACTTACCTGTGATCTCTGGGAACAGCAGGAATAAGTCTTCACAACCCTCCCACCTCCCCTAGGAGTTGTATCTCTCTATCTGTCTTTCCTTTCCGCTCTCTCTCTCTCTTTTGTCTCAGCTTTAAAACTCGAACTGAGGAGAGGCGGTTAGGAAAGGCGGGAAGGCAGCGCGCAGGCGCTGAGGGATGCTTCCAAAAGCTTTCCTTTTTGGGAAGCTGGGGAGCATTCCCGCGCAGGCTCCGTCGGTACCGACGTACCCATATGTGAAGACTTATTCCTGCTGTTCCCAGAGATCACCTGTTACAGGTAAGTAACTGTGCTTTTTGTGCTCCGTAGTATTCCAGGTTGTGCACTTAACATTGTTCCAGCACACTTCCCTTGCCATTTTCAGCATGGTCTTCAGCAAAGCCAGAAAAATGTTGCTGTATGCTCGAGGAACAGATATTAAATTCCTCATCAGCACCGACTGCAGATCTGTAAGCTAACACTTAACATCTCCTTAGACCTTGCGTTAACATCCCAGCTTTGAGCTCAGCCTTCTGGTCTTCTGCACACTTTTCTGCATCTGTGTTTCAATAATTGCTTCAATAGCATCCATTTAAATAAATGTAAATGTGTGGTGTGCTGCTCTTTGTGCAGGGAAAGCACATTAATTATACTCGCATTAGATCCATTCCTGCATTCTATGGCCACACTAGTGCTAAAAGTTGTATGCCAACACTGCGATCTTGCCTGTACTAATGAAAGCACACTTGGCTGCATTCGACGCGGGTGTTGGCTGCTTTGCACTGTAGGGAAGACATAATTGCATCCATCTTTTCAGATAGTTTTGGAGAGGAGTCTGGTCCAGTAGATCTTGTTTCCTGTATCATTTCTATGGCAGCAGTGAGGATTGCACCTTGTACTGAGCATAGTGACTCTGTTTTCCCTACCAATGTCGTCATTGAGTAACATCAGTCGGGCGCCCCTCAGGGTGGCTAGGCAGGAAATGCCTGTGGGTTATTGAGGAATAAGTACTGTACTTGTTTTGAATACATGATTGTTTAGAGGGTATGTCCGTCCAGTGTACTGACCCTGTTGACAGTTGTTAATGGGCACATTTGGAACTTGGTTAGGAAGGGGAACATTTGGGGGGTGTAAGGTGTGGATTGGTTATGGATGGTGATATTGGGGGGATGTGGAGAAGGTCATGATGAACACTCCAGTATTGGTGGTTTACCTTGTGGTTGGGCAGGGAAAACATGGATGGTGGGACCGGAGGATTAAAAGTATAGGGGATTGTGGCTACCATACCTTGGTTTCCTTCCAGAATGGGGACTCGATATGGGTCATAGGCAGCGGAATGGGGTTGAGCCACAGGGGCCATGGCCCCACCAGTATTTTGCGAAATACAGCATCAGCAGCAAGAGAGCTTGGAAGCACAGCTTGAGATTAATTTGTTTGACCCCTCCATCTAAAAAAGTGTTCCCCTGCCCCTGATTGGGGTGGTGCAGGCCAAAATACTGGTGACACTGGTCCTCTCATTTTCTTTTTCTTTTTTTTTTTTACAGGAAGTGTTGATGGAAAATAGGTTCTCATGTATTGACTGCACCACAGAATTTGGTAATTTCACTAATAAATGACCAGTCTGTACTTAACAAAGTAGAGTTGCCTTCTGAGGTAATTCTAGAGAAGAGGTGGGACCTCTAATGCATATCAGAAATTTGGTTGGAGGGGAGACTCAGTGCTGCTATGGCAATTATGTCTTTGGGGGTTATGACTGTATAGGGCTCAGTCCTGCTAGGAAGCCTGGAGGGGGTGTTGAAAGTGGTTTCAGATCCTGATGCGTAAAGTTATGCGCATCAGGTGAGATGGGCACAACATACTGCTTCTAGTGTACAAAGGCCCAATATTTCATCTGCCCAAAATTCTGACTTGCTTTGCTTATCTTAGTCTTAGATTTTAAGAGTTTCAGTCTTGGGAGACTTTTAATATTCATTTTGAAACCTGGGACTATTCTCATGAGCGGCAGTTTTGGGATGGGATGTCTGAGGGTTTCATTAATATGTTGTGGGCAAGACTCATAGTGGTAATCATACCCTTGATCTTATTTTCTTGAAGGAGAATGCCAGCTCAATAGTTTTATCTAGTCTCCAGAACCAGTTGGTCCCCTGGTCAGAACATCAGGTCCTTTCTTTTTTGATATGAGTTGAATTCTTTGCATATTTTGCCTCAACAATCTGATAGGAGTCCAGACTTCAGAGGGACATTATCATTTAAGTTGGTGCTGCATATTCTCCCAGCCTGGTCTTAGAACCTGATAGGTGGATGCAGTGGTTTCTAGGTAGAATTCCTGCTTGTTGCAAGGGTTAAAGTAATAGTTGGTCGATGTACATCTGCTCCATAATATACTGCTACTGTTCAGACTTGAAAGCAGGAATGTTGAGACACTGGTGGAGAGTTAAGAGACATTGAGTCTCTGGTTCATTGGAAGGCTAAAGCAACAGTCTATAGGTACAAATTGAGGGAAGCTAGGCAGGTTTAAGAAGAACTAATTAAAACGCCTTTATATAATTTGAAGGCCCTTTTCCGGAAAATTCAATCCTTGGCATTTACTCACAGTTCAAGTGCCTCTAACTTTTTGTGTGTGAAGATTTTGCTTCCATTTTTTAGTCTAAGATCTCCCACTTATGCAACAAGATGACCCTACTGCCATTTGGTGTCTTGGCAAGTCTAGGAGAGATCGAGCTGCTTAAATTTGAGTTTTGGGAAGACATGGTTTGTCTGCTAAGAATGAGGGATGGAATGAATTTGCTACCATCTCCTCTACTGAAGTACACAAGTACACAATTGGCTGTGCAGTATGATCCCTGTCCGATCCCTTTGTGGCATTTGGGTGGGGAAGAAATAGAGGATAGGATTTGCTAGATCACCAATACCTCCCTTCAAGAGGGTACTTTTTCCCCTTTGCCTTGAAGCAGGCATATGCCACTCCAATTTTAAAAAGGACAACTATGAACCCCAGCACGCTGGAAAATTGTCTGCCCACTTCAAATTTCCCATTCCTTAGCAAAATAATTGGAAAGGCTACAGCAAGCCAGCTTTTGATACCTTAATGACCATCATATCTTAGATAGTAGATAAGTCGGTTTTTGATATGATAGTACCAAGACCTTACTGGTCACACTTGTAGATGATATTCATGGTTTGCTTGATATGCTGTCTGCCATGAGAGGTTATTGGCTTGTCCATTAGCAGGGTTGAGAAGTACAGTTGTAGCATGGTTCTGCTCTTATATAACTGTAGGGAGCAGGCGTTAAATCTGAAGGGAACATCTCCTCTCTCTAACCTCTCAAGCAAGGGATTCTGCAGGGGTTGGTATTATCTTATTTAATCTCTTTTTGACTCCTTTGGGTGAAGAGTCATTTTTATTGTGATGAATCGGGCAATTGCAACCTTACCTATGTGAAACTCATCTAGGGGAGGTGACTAGGGCTTTATTGAAGCTCCATCTCAATTACTTGAATGTATTGCAGGTTGGGTTTTCCCGAGGAATGTTCAATGGCTGCAGTTAGTGCAAAATAATGTGACAAAGCTCATCATCAGGCTGCGAAAGTATAATCATATTAATCCGGTGTTCCATGAGCTCCATTGGCTTCCTGTCAAATTTCAGTCTGAATTTGATTCTTGTATTGACATTTAACCCTCACTTGGTTTGCAGCTTGTCGAGCTGTGAGGGCTAGTGTGCATCAGTGATACTGAGGGCTTAGCTATCGGTAGTTTAACTACTGGCAGGGTCTCCCAAGATGGACAGGTCTCACTGAGATGCCAGACCAAGACAAACCACCCATCTGGGAAGCAGCAGAATGGGACAGTGTTGGTGGCGGAGGATCACATTTCTGTGACAACGGCAACAACACTAAACTTAAACTGTGCGGAAGAAAGGCCTGGCAATCTACTTCCGTATCTTGCCACAAAAACCCAATGGATAGTCGCAACAAAATAAATTGCACTATAGTGCTGGAAGATGAAACCTCCAGGTCAGAAGGCACTCAACTAGCTTCTGGGGAAGAGCTGAAGACTTTTCAGGGTAAAGCCAGCATTTATGATGTGGTTGGATCAAAACCCTTGGGACGTCTGACTTCTGATGTAGCTGCGCATGAAATGAGAGTCAGAAACAGCAAAGATGTCTTACATATTGGGACATGGAACGTACGAAGCATGAACCAAGGGAAGTTGTAGATGGTCAAGAATGAAATGTGTACAACTTGATCTGTTGGGTGTCAGTGAACTGAAATGAATTGGCATCGGGCACTTTGCATCAGATGATCACATGGTCGTATGTGCTGGAAATGAGACAACGAAGAAATGGTTTTGCATTTATAATTAAGAAGAAACTTGCTAGAACTGTAATGAAATACAATAAAATCAGCGAATGCTTAATTTCTATTCGTCTACGAGGAATGCCTAACACCACTATAATTCAAGTATATGCCCCAACAACAGCTGCAGAAGATGATGAAATTTGATGAGTTCTATGAACAGGTACAAGCTGAAATCAACAGAACATGCAAACAGGATATCCTGATAGTCATGGGTGACTGGAACGCAAAGGTTGGCAACAAAGAAGGCAATATGGTTGGAAAATATGGACTTGGTAACAGAAATGAAGCTGGAGAAAGACTGATAGAATTCTGCAAGACCAATGATCTATTCATCTCAAATACCTTCTTCTAGCAACACAAGCGGCAACTGTACACATGGACTTCACCCAATGGATTGTACAAAAATCAAATTGACTACATCTGTGAAAGTCAATAATGGAAAAGCTCTATAATAACAAAGACAAAATCTGGAGCTGATTGTGGTACAGATCACCAACTACTAGTATGCAAACTCAAGCTAAAGTTGAAAGAGCAAGCCACTCATGAATGTAGCAAAATATGATCTTGAGAACATACCACTGGACTTTAAAGACTGCCTGAAAAATCGATTTGCTGCTTTAGATACAAATGACAGAGCTCCAGAAGAATTATGGGATGACATCATGTAGATTGTGTTGGAAGAAAGTGAGAAGTCTCTACAAAAGGTGAAAAACACAAAAACAGCCAAAATGGATGACCGAAGAAACTCTGAAAGTTGCCCAGAAACGCAGAGAGGTTAAAGCCAGAGGAGAAAGAGAAGCAGTCTCAGAACTCAACAGAGATTTCCAACGTGCAGTAAGACAAGACAAGGAGAAGTACTACAATGACACATGCAAGGAAATAGAAGCAGAAACTATTAGAGGAAGAATAAGATTCTTTCCTAAATCTACAAGAGTTAGAGAAAATTCCAGCCTCAAATTGGAATGTTACAAGATGCTCAAGGATCTATGTGAATGATGCTGAGAAGATCAAGAAAAGGTAGAAAGAATATATGGAATTATTATGTGATAAAGATTAAGTGGACCAACAGTCATTTCAATCTGTACCTTATGATCTGGAACCATTGGTGATGAAAGAAGAAGTCAAAGCAGCATTGAAAGCCTTATCAAAGAACAAAGCACCAGGCATTGATGGCTTTCTCATAGAAGTATTACAGCAATCTGATGCAGCTGTTACCATACTTAAAAGGCTCTGTCAGGTAATTTGGAAGACAACATCATGGACAACTGACTGGCAAAGATCTGTGTTTATACCAATGCTAAAGAAAGGTGATCCAACTGACTGTGGAAATTATCGCACAATCGCTCTGATCCCACATGCCAGCAAGATTCTACTGAAGATTATTCAAAAGAGACTACAACCATACCTGGAACAAGAACTACCTGAACTGCAAGCAGGGTTCAGGAAAGGGCGAGGAACGAGAGACATTGCAAATGTGAGATGGATCCTTGAAAATACAAAAGAATACCTAAAGGATAGCTATTTGTGCTTTGACTACAGCAAGGCTTTTGAATGTGTAAACCATGAAAAACTCTGGACCACATTAAGAAGCATGGGTATACCAGAACAACTGATTGATCTCTTGCACAACCTTTACATTGATCAAGATGCAACAGTTCAAACAGAACAAGGAGAAACAGAATAGTTTAAAATCAGCAAAGGTGTATGACGAGGCTGCATATTTTCCCCCTACTTGTTTAATGTATATGCAGAACTAATCATCAGAGAAGCAGGATTATATGAAGACAGAGGTGTGAAGATTGGTGGAAAACCCGTCAACAACCTTCGCTATGCTGATCATACCACATTATTGGCTGAAATTGAAGACGATCTGAAACATTTGCTTCTCAAGATCAAATAACATAGTCTTATAATTGGCCTGCACCTTAATATAAAGAAGACAAAGATAATGACAACTGGCAAAATCAATAAGCTTATCATTGATGGAGAAGAAATTGAAATAGTGGACAACTTTTAACCTACTTGGATCAACTGTCAATAAAGAAGCAACAAGCAGTTAAGAAATCCGACGATGCATGTCTCTTGGCAGAATGGCTATGAAGGACCTAGAGAAGATTCTAAAGAGCAGAGATGTCTCTCTCCATACAAAGATTCGACTTGTTCAAGCCATGGTATTTTCAATAACGTCATATGGATACAAAAGTTGGACAGTGAAAAGGATAGACAGAAAGAAAATTGATGCCTTTGAATTATGGTGCTGACGAATACTGCATATACCATGGAATGCCCAAAGAACAAACCAAAGCTTTTTTTAGAAGCTCAGATGACAAGACTTCGATTTTTATACTTTGGACACATGTAAAGAGAGAGATCATTAGAGAAAGATGACATGCTTGGCAAGGTAGAAGGTCAGCACAAAAGAGGAAGGCCAGCAGTGAGATGGATCGATACAATAACAGCAGCTATGGGTGCCTGACTGAAGACCAAACACATTTTATGACAACTATCCAGAAGGTCGCCATGAGTCAACACTGACTTGATGGCACTTAACAACAACATTGACATTTCAGGCATTACATGGGATGACCCCCATTACCTCCATTCCAAATTATCCTGCTACATTCTGACCTCTTCCCCCCACTACTTTTCCGTCTCAGGAGGATTGCTTGCTGATAGTACCCTCCATTAAAATTTTATGTAAAGCCCAGTATTTAATAAGGCTTATTCTGTTTAAGCATCTCTGATTTGGAAAGCTCTCTCCGGGAGGTAAGACTTGTGGATGATCTTTAGCTGTTTCGTATGTCTTTGAAGACTTTCCTGTTCAGGAAAGCCTTTGGAGGAGAAGAATAAGGATCATAGAAAAAGATTGCTTGAGGGACATTGGTTTTGGTTTGATTATAAACATGTATACTGCTATATTTTGATAGGGGTTTGGTTATCATGGAGGGGGGAATGCTATGGGTTAATGGTATATGAATCATGCTTTTTGTATGATTGTTTTGGGCACTGCCAAGAGTGTTTCTGTTTATTGTGGTTAATGCGTAAAAATAAATACATAATTATAGGATTCTTGATAGGTTTTGAGCAATGAATGATCAGATTCCTGTGATGATCAAGATTGCGTTGTGGTATGGCTGCTTTTTTCAGTGGACGATATAAGGCTGATTTTTCAAAAAAATGAAGCCTTGGCCATCTCTTTGGTAGTGCTGTGCATATCTATGCAGAAGAACATGGGTTTGATTTCCCGTTGAGATAGTCTCTCCAGGTCAGTTGGAGCTGTGGATGCTGTAGAGGAGATGTCATAGCTGTTGTGCAATGGCAGCCCATAGTGGCTGGATTAGAATCCATGAAGAGAGTTTTAGAAGGAGCCGTGGTTCATGGCTCTAAGTTGAAGCTCCCTGTTTTAATGACTATACAAAGGCCTCGATGCAGAACTTCATGCATTTGAACACCGTGCTAAGCTCTAGGCATAGAATTCTAACATATGAAATAACAATTAATTAATACTGCATTAAATGTGTGTGCTGTCAAACAGTGCATATTGCAGCAAGATGCAGCCATTTGTCACATCACAAGTAAATAACATAGTAACATAGTATATGACGACAGATAAAGACCAGTATGGTCCATCTAGTCTGCCCAGCAAGGCAGCAAGATAGGTGCACTTGCTGCTCCGTGCAGGTCACCTCTCCTCATGCCTTTGTTTAGGGGTTTACCCACCACTCCATGTACATCACCCCTATTTCTTCAGATATAAGAGATATAGTTATGCTTATTTTAATTATATCCTATTGCTATAAAGGGATCCACTGTGTCTGTCCCATGCCATTTTAAATTCTGTGTTTGCCCCACCATTCCCATCTGGAGGGCATTCCAAGCATCTACCACCCTTTCAGTGAAAAAGTATTTCCTGACATTGCTTTTCAGTTTATCCCCTTGCAACTTCATGCTATGCCCTCTAGTTTTACGGCTTCCCCTTTTGAAGAGGTTTATTTGTCCATTAATACTCTTTAAATATTTAAAGGCCTGAATCATATTTCCCCTGACCCTCCTCTTCCCCAGAGTGTACATATTTAGGTCTTCAAGTCTCTTCTCATAAATCTTCTGACACAGGCTCCAAATCATTTTGCTTGCCTTCCTCTGAACCATTTCCAGCCTTTTTATAGCCTTTGCAAGATACGATCTCCAAAACTGAACACAATATTCCAAGTGAGGCCTCACCAGGGACTTGTACAATGGCATTAGTACGTCTTCCTTTCTGCTGGTAATTCCTCTCTGTATGCATCCCAGCATCCTTCTGGCTTTTGCCACTGCCTTGTCACACTGTTTCGCCACCTTGAGATCATCAGAAACAGTCACACTGAGATCTTTCTCCTGGTCCATGCACATCAATCTCTCGCCCCCTATCGCATACCATTCCCTTGGATTTCTGCTTCCCAAGTGCATTACACAGCACTTCTTCACATTAATTTAAATCTTAACTGCCAAGCATTAGACCATTCTTCCAGCTTTGGTAGATCTTTCATCATGTTATCCACTCCCACAGGGGAGTCTACTCTGTTGCAAATTTTGGTGTCATCTGCAAAAAGACAGACTTTTCCATTCAGCCCTTCGGCAATATCACTCACGAATTTATTGAACAGTACCGGTCCCAAGATCGAACCCTTTGGCACACCGCTAATCACCTTCCGTTCATCCGAGTGAGTTCCGTTTACCGTCAACCTCTGTTGTCTGTCAGTCAACCAATTTCTGATCCAGTTCACTATCTTGGGACCCATCCCCAAGTTGTTGAGTTTATTGATAAGCCTCTTATGAGGAACAGTATCAAAGGCCTTGCTGAAATCCAGATAGATGACATCCATCACATGTTTTTGATCTAGTTCTCTGGTCACCCAGTCAAAGAACTCAATCAGATTTGTTTGGCAGGATTGTCCTTTGGTAAAACCAATTTCTTTTGTAACAAGTAGGGGGAGGGGGAAATAAACTCCTTTTTAGATTTCCTGGATTCTTTCCTATATGGATTAAGCATACATGCTCTGTTTTTCTCTGGGATAATATATTTTATTGATAGACTATAACTTAAAGTTAATGTGTTGTATACTGTATCCAATAAAAGTGTATGAGCACATTCTAGGTACCCAGCCCTGTGTTTCCCTTATTGTTAGCCCCAAAATTGCTCCAAAGGAAATAAACTGGAGAGATCTCACCCATGTGTTCAAATTTTTATGCTGCAGTTGTGCCAGACTTCCTCTCTGACATGCTTGGTTTCTGGAGTTTAGTCTTTGATCAGGATCTCTCAGGCTCTTTCCTCTGGATCTGGATCTGCTGGTGGTCTTCGAGCGGCTGCAGCTCCTCCTTCCTGTTGCAGTTTGAGCTCCTCTGACTTATGCAGTGGGTTTTAGAGAAGCTGGGCAGGGCTTCTTAGGGGCCAATTTTCCTGTCATAGTCCAGCCTAGGAAATGAGGCTTACCAATGATAGAAAACCATTTCCCCTGAAAAGCTTCCTATAGACATTGTAATTCTGCTCCATGTACAGCGTTTATGTCCCTGCTTGTCTACAAATGAACTTTATCCCAGTTTCAGCCTCAGCACTGGATGAACTCTTGTCCTAAAGCTTCTAAGCCTCAACCCCCTCCTCCCCCAATCTGCTAATGAGGGAGTGCTTTATCCATGCAATCATCTGGATCCTGAGCCCTCTGACCGGAGAATCTGCCTTTTCCTATTGTTCTTAAGCAAGAAGCCCATGTGCAAATATTCAGCTCTGCTAATTCAGTGTTCATTATAGCAAATATATTTCTTTAATGTTCACGGAGAATGATATTTATTAAAAATGTCTTTGAAGCTTCACCTCTTTACATGATAAATATCCTTGTTTATTTCTTCATTGTCTTCATCCCAGATATTTATTTACTCGTATATGCCCCGGTTCTGAATGGTTCATAAAAAGTTCTTTTCTTTTTTTGTTTGTCATCTCTCAGTATGTCTTGTTTACACAACATGGGCATGTAAGGAAACAAAGCTTTCTGGTGGGGCTTTCTGAGGGATTATTTTGAGGACAGTATTGTCCTTATGAATATATGTGGCAGAAAATTGTAAATTATCCATTCATGAAATGTTTTTTTAAATATCCATTTTTCCTTTTCCCCAAGATAAAACAGATGAATAAAATGTGTTTCTCTATTAAACTTTAAAATCAGATAACATAATTTTCTGTTCTCTGCATTTCTGCAAGAAAATAGCTGTAGCAGACAGGAAGCTAACTTCCTGATTTTTCCTGTAAAATGGCCTCAAACGATTCATCTACAGATTTGTTAACTTCCTGTTCTCCAATGAAATTCTCAAATAGATTTCAGTGAAGATTCACACATCTAGTTCAACTATGAGCCAAAGCATATTACCACTGTGGGAGTTCTTATCATATCCTTGAGACATCCTGGCTCAATGTCCACAGTTTCAGTGATTGTAGGGCTCAATGGTACAAGCTTCAGATCTGAACTTCAGAGAAACAGTAATTTGAGTTTAACGAAAAATGACCCCTTTGCTACTGCGCTGCATTTTTATACCAGCCCTGAGCTGGCATAACTATACAGCATTAAAAGGTGAGTTTAAAAAAAAGAAATAGTTCAATTCTAGTGCAGTTTTTTTACATTTGATAACAATTCTTATTCCAGTATTTGCACGTGTTTTGCATGCCCACTGCTCTATCCTTTAGCGCAGCAGTTTTACTCAAGTCTTTCTGAATTGGGAGTAAGACTAGTGCGGGAAAATCTTGTTTAGAGCCCTGCATTTATGTATCGGGCACTTTATCCCAAGGTAAATTGGGAGAGGGTACCAAAAAGTGGGGGAAACCCAAAAAATAGGTCCTTCTATTATCGTCATTAAAAGTGATTTTTCTTTTAGCTTGGTTGAAGAGTACATTAACTGTCTTAGCATTACTATCGGGACAGTTGAAAAGGACAGACGAGACGGGTGCCAGGGCATCATGGTGCCACTGTGTTGTCAGTCAAACCACTTGAACCCAATACAGTGAATAAAATTCAAACTCTAAATATAATTCACCGTGAGCAAACCAACCCCCTTTTTTTTTCTTTTTGTCGTAGCGTGCCGAGGGAGGGCTGGAATTGACAACCCAACCCAACCCCCTCCAGACGGCAAACTTCTTTTATTCATAAAAGTTCCCCATCTATTATATAGACGTCACTTATCTGAACAAGTCCCGAAATCAAATCAAGATGTTGAAACACACCGTTGCCTGCATGTACGTTCTTCACACGATGTGCATGTTTCGGGAATAATCCCTGTTTCAAGTGTCACTCACAACCCAAACTTCTCAAAAGAAGTTTGAATAAAAGAAGTTTTGCCGTCTGGAGGGGGTTGGGTTGGGTTGTCAATTCCAGCCCTCCCTCGGCACACTACGACAAAAAGAAAAAAAAGGGGGTTGGTTTGCTCACGGTGAATTATATTTAGAGACTGTGTTGTCAGTGGCAGTAAGCCCCCACGGCTCTTCCTGTGCAGCAGTGTCTTTATAGTGAAATGGGACTACACATCAAAAGGGGCTCTACCCCCTCCCCCTTCCCAGCTTGGGCCACAACATTTCAGACAGATATTGCTCCTTCAGTTGAAAACTTTGGAGAAAGACCCCCGACTTCCCAGTTCACAAATTAGAACAACAATAGACCTGACTAGCACAGGGCCAGCCCTAGAGTTGGTTCAAGATGTTGGCACTCTAGGCAAACCTTAAACCTTATCTCCCCCCCCCCCCCACCTCCCCATAGTCAGAATCAATTGTTTAGCTTTGACTGCCACCCTAGGATGCTGCTTAATTTGTCTAGTGGTTGGGCTGGCCCTGGACTACTAGTAAGTAAACATTGTATCACTGTTTTAAAGCTATAATTTTTATAATTTGACTGCCTTAACCAAAATGTGATATCACAGTGCAGGACTGCACTCCAGTACAAACTTAGGGCCTTATTTACTGATGTATGTTTAGTTTGAGTTAACATGTAGTTAATAAAAAGGCCCCACTGAGAAAAATTGGGGTTTGTGTTTATTTAGCAAGTGTTAACATATTAACACATTTTACTAAATGAAGCCCTTAGGTTATAAGTCCTCTGGAGACCGAGAAATGTGTATTGTGTTTAAATCTAACTCCCTGAAGGCTATCAATGCAAATGTGCAAGCTAAGTCCAAACAGGTGTAAAATTATAATAAGTAAAATAGAGTGGTGGATTAAGTAGCTCATTGTGGAGCTCACCCATTGAAGTACTGAAGGAAGTTTTGGTTCATCCATTGAGCGAGATCTTTGATTTTATTTTGAAAAAAATCCCACCATGAGTCTAAAGAATGCTTGTTCTAAAGAGGCTGTCTAAAGAGGCTAATTCATAGCACCTTAAGAGATTAATAGAGTAGTGTTTCATTTCTGAAGCATGGTAGAAATTGAACAGTATTTTGATGGAGAAATTCTTATTTGAGCATTGCTTGGGATTTTTATTAGCAAGAAGCCCTACAGAAACGAGAGTTAGTCCTATGTTGACTAAATCTCATCAGTATGAGACAGACTAAAATGGTATAAGATTATTTAGAAACTTTTTTTCTGAGCTGATAACTTTCAGACAGCATTTCTTTTTGGATGGACTCCAACTCTACTACTACTACCTCGTATTAATCATTTATATAGTGCCACAGAATGTACACAGTACTGTACAGACACATATATAAAAGAACGTCCCTGCTCAGTAGAGCTTACAATGTAATCAAGACAGACAATACAATAAATGAGAATAAGGGTACAAATACGGAAAGTAAGGAGACCCAAGGAAAACAAAGGATCAGGATCCAAAAGCAGCCTTAAAGAGGTTAGCCTTAAGCATGGATTTAAACAGAGGGCGAGTTGAAGCCTGATGTACAGACTTAAATAGTTTCTTCCAAGCGTAAGGAGCAGCAAGGTGAAAGAATCTGAGTCTGGAGTTGATAGTGAGAGAAAAGGATATAGAGAGTAGCAGGCCAGTAGAAGAGTGGAATTCACGCAGATGGGTGTAGGGAGAGAGCAAAGGAACAGTAGAATGAATACATTTATAGGTCAGAAGGAGAAGTTTAAATTGGATACAAAAACAGAAGGGGAGCTAATGACGTGACTTGAGAAGAGGGGCTATATGAATATATTTGGGTTGGCGGAAGATTAGCCACGCAGTTGAGTTCTGAACAGATAGAAGGGGAGAGAGGTGACTCAAAGGGAGAGCAGCAAGGGGGAGATTGCAATATTCAAGACAGAGGTAAGGGATAAATGTTGTCAGACGGCTGCCTGGGTGAGAATGTTCACAGTCTTGGCAAGTGCATACGTCAATATGATTTGCAAGGGATTGTGGTCAATGCAGTCCATTCACACCCGACACAGCTGCTCACAATAATTTAGTTGTGCTCAAGTGTAAAGCCAATAAGATATTTATTTATGGGGTTATTTCTCCCAACACAGATATGCTTGGTAGCACATAAATCAGGTTACTTGCTTTCAGTGTTAAACTTGGAAAAACAAAATCAGGAAACATTTGAACTTGTCAGGCAATCAAAGCAAAAGAAATAAGACCTGGTTGGCAACAAACTGGTCTTTTCTGTAGGCTTTAGCTAATATTCTCTTAGCAATGTATCAAACAACAAACCAAAAGCCACAAAGAAAGGAACAACTGTTCTTTTCAGGTTAACTTCTTATATCTTCCCACATAGATTCAGAAGTGATTCTCTCAGAGCACACAAGCAATTAGGTAAGGCTCAATTGCTAGCAGTTATCCAGCTGAAACCCCTTAACTGGCTTGCTTTCTACTGCGTGGCTAAAAATCCTACTCAGGAGCTTTTCTGAGTATATTAAAGAACCAGTTTGTATTTCTTTGTGATGGTTGCTGTATTTTATAACAGAAAATCACCAAAAGAGTTTAGACAGAGAGCAGTCCATGTAAGCACATTCTTCATCTGCTATCATTCCCTCTTCTTCAACAAGCATGGGTTCAATATCATGGATTGGCACAGATGAATCTCCCAATGGAGCACTTTCAGGAGAATACTTGTTTCCCTGCTGTCTTTCAAGGTTATAGCTAGGGCATAGATCAGTGTTCATACCTGAGCTTCCATTGCTGTTAGAGTTCCTCTCTATATAGCCTGGCCAGTATGTAGTCCAGTTCTTATGTCCAGCCTTCCAATCCAGATCCCTGGACACTGGATCTCTCTTCACATACCTTCTGGCACGGGTCTTAGGGTCCCTTCCACGTGCAGCCGTCTCCCTCACAGGTACCGTCTGGAGATTCCTAGCTCTGCAGCACCATTCCTCTGGCTTTCCCCAGTCCAGTGGTGTTTGCTGGCCCTTGGAATGCCTCCCAGTATACGTACTGCTCCAGACTCCTCTAGACCTCCCAAAGGCTTTTCTCTTCCTTCTTCCAAAGGGTTTCTTGCCCTCTCTGTCCGTCCGGTTTGGCTTCTGCTTCTGATTATCCTTCAGATGAAACAGGATAATTCTCTGGATATCCAAGTTGATCATGAAGATGATGATGATCCTCAGGATCTTTCTCTGTAGAATAAACTCTACCTTTATTCTGCCTAGATGAGTGTTCCTCCCTAACACAGCGCAGCTGTGCTGAATCAGGCCCTGCCCTTTGAGATGAGTGCTTAGGGATTACCTCATAGCCCTCCTGATTGAACACACGTTTCCCCACTTCAGCTCCTCTAGTGGCTGTTGGAAACCTGGTGCATTCTGGGACTGGTAGTCTTTTATGGGAAAATTCTGTTTTCTTATTTCTACCAGAACTGACAGGTTGCTTGTTCAGAGTCACTTCACCTTTTCTATAGCTCCTTCCTGAGCTATGATGAGCTTCCTTATCACATACCCCCCTGCTTAAGTTATTACGGACTGGTTTAACTGGTGAAACTTCTTCTCTACAGTCCGTAATACCTACGAGAGTGTTATCTTTTTGAAGCTCACTTACTTCCTGACTGGCTTCAGGGTCATTATTATTTACAGGCCTCTCCTTCCAAGACTTAAGTACATTAATATGGTAGGTCTGCCTACGCCCTCTTGCATTTTCTACCATATAAGACACTGGGCTCACTTGTTTAACAACCTTCCATGGCCCTTTCCACTGTACTTCAAATTTTGGGGCCGTACCTGCTACTTGAACCAAAACCTTTTCACCAATGCTTAATTGGCGGCTTTTGGCCTTCCTATCATACCACCCTTTCTGGCGAACTTGACTGTCCTGCAGGTTCTTCTCAGCAACCTGCGAGGTCCTTTTCAAACGTGCCCTCAAGTCACGTAGAAACTGTGGCACTTCCTGACTTCCTGGTTCAGGATCAATCCATTGTTCCCTCAAAATATCTAACAAACCCCGTGGAGCCCTACAATACATCAATTCTTATGGAGTTACACCTAGGGACACCTGAATTCTTTCCCTGCAGGCATATAAGGCAAAGGGCAATAACATCCCATTCTTTTACCTCTCCTGCTAACCCTCTTCTCATTTGTTTGAGAGTTTGGTTGAATCTCTCCACCAAACCGTTTGATTGTGGATGGTAGGCTGAGGTTTTCACATGATGAATGCCAAAGGCATCCCAGACCTGGGCCAAATATTTGGATACAAAATTGGACCCTCTGTCAGTCAACACCTCTCTTGGGAATCCCACTTCACAAAACAATTTTACTAGCTCTAAAGCTATTGTTTTTGCAGAAACATTCCTCAATGGTATGGCCCAGGGAAACCTTGTTGCCTGATCTACCATAACTAGGATGTATTGGAAACCTCGGGGCGTTTTGACTAATGGGCCTACAATATCCATGGCAATGCGACCAATTGGGTCTGTGATAATTGGCATGGGGATCAATGGCACCACCGGTGGGTGAGCCGCTGTAACTCGCTGACACGCTGGACATGCAGCACAAAACTGGGCAGTTTCTTTGAAGATACCTGGCCATTAAAAACGCATAAGTATTTGATCCAGCGTTCCTTGCATCCCTTTATGACCTCCCACTGGATGATCATGTGCTAATCTAAGTACTAGCCCTTTGAAAGTTGTGGGTACCACCAATTGTTTACGTATGGTCCCATTCCTGGGGTCCTGACTCTCTCTATATAATATTTCATTATCTAGTCTGAATCTGGGCAATTCCTCCCTGACCTCCTGAGCATACTTAAAAGCTCGGGTGAGAGCTTGATCAGCTCGCTGCTCTTGTGGAAAGTTAGGAAACTTTGCCACTAACTCAGCTGGCACCCAGGGTAAACTTTGACCAGCTAACATTTCAGCCCTACCCTGTGCTCTGCAAAGTCTCTCACGCCGCTTTTGTGCTTTCAACTTTCTTACTTTACCAGATGGAGTTATTAAATCATCATGAGAGGGTAAGTCTCCTAATAACTCTGCCTGCTCCCCCTCCTCCTTCTGCTGGCTCTCTACCTTAGCCTGCGAGCGGGTGGATACAAGGCCCCTCTTATTACCTATAGTTTGGCCTTCTGGAAGCTTAACCATCTTTTTAGCTAGGGACTGAGGACTTCCAAAGAAAGGCCCGGGAGCTATTTCCATTATTCCTTCTCCCTCCTTCTTTCCTAGCCCTTTCACTAGACCCTGCTTAAATCTTGGCCAGTCCCTTCCTAGAGCCAAATCAAAGGGTAGCCTAGGCACCACTGCTAACAGGACTTCCTCTTGTTCCCCCAGGCACTTAACCTTTAGCCTATAGGTGGGATATGATGTTGCAGCACCATGAATGCATCTGATGTGAACTTGGCTTTCAGGGGTTCTAGGCACAAATCCTAGTAGTGAGTTCAGAAAGGAAGGGGCGAATTTTGTTAATGTGATAGCTAGAATCTGTCATTTCTTTCTCTAACTATTGGATATGTGTGGAGAAGGAGAGAGAGGTGTCAAAGATGACCCCCAAGGTTGCGGGCTGAGGAACAGTAAGTAGAAGAGTGTTATCTATAGAGAAATGATGAAGGGGGAATGAGGGTTTAGGGGGAAAAACGAGAAGTTCCGTTTTGGCCATCTTTAATTTCAAACGGTGGTGAGACATCCAGACAGCACACAACAACAGCACGACTTCCAAAATGTGTGAGGTGGAAAAAATTCTGTTTATTTAAACTAGGTCAATTCTAAGATGGGTCAAAGATGGCTAATGTTGAAAGTCTGAAAAAGAATTTTAATTTGGGTGCATGTGGCTTTATTGCTTACTTGCAGGTCCAGGGCTTTATTAGCTCTAAGGATTTTTTCTCTCATTAATTTTCCATCATAATAT
This sequence comes from Ichthyophis bannanicus, assembly GCA_033557465.1. Lineage (NCBI taxonomy): Eukaryota > Metazoa > Chordata > Amphibia > Gymnophiona > Ichthyophiidae > Ichthyophis > Ichthyophis bannanicus. The sequence goes on from CM066032.1 coordinate 1,621,491,938, forward strand.
CACATTATAAAACATGACTACAAGTAATACCCATCCTACCCCAGCGCATTACTGTTGTAACATCAAAGAAAGAAAAAGAACGGAAAAGGAAAATGCTCAAGTAAATAGGCCTCCCGGATTACAAATTCAAGGGGATCCAAGATAAAAACGTTGAAAAGAAAACAAACAACTCTAAATATAAATTACATGGCTATTAATTCAAACATTGCATCCAAAAAGCAGTGATACCGAATAACAAAGCCAAGCTTATGAACAAGATCAGGCGAGTCCCTTGGGGGAAGGAGTGTAATTTATTTTGAAGAAAATTATTTAATTGCTCAGGTTCTCAAAAGTACTGAGCACCTTCATATTTCAATAAATATTTGCATAGAAACTTAAGGAAAAACTGTGCCCCTTACAGACCCCACCTGAGAATGTTAAAGTCTCAAAAAATAAATCATTAACTGCAGGGGAGAGAGTTAAGCAGAAATACTAAAAGTATGATCAAAATGCTACATAGATTACAAAGAAGACCTTGTAAATGAGATACAGCATATGGGAAATCCTAGGAAAGAGTCTTATCAATGGCAAATAAGCACAAGAGAATGTTAAGAGGACTTTACGGAGGGCATCTATCTCTATATTGAAATTAGAAAATAGCTGCAAGAATCTATATTAGGGATATCCTACCCTACATAGATTGTGGGGAATTTTCCAGGTACATGAGCTGATAGTTAATGGACTTAATATGGATCAGTGTTGGTATTCGTATTTGGTGGCTGTGTCATGTTCAAAAGAATTTTTGGAGTGCTGTTTGCCACATACTTACAGTAATGTCATGTCATGAGTTCTGATACAGGCTTTTGAGATGGCGCTTCTGAGGCTGCTCTATCTCAGACGGTCATAACATGAGACACAGCTGTTAATTGAAGTTAAATGTGAACTAGCTTCTTATTAGAATAAAATTGTCTTCTCTTTTCTCACTTACGAGCTGTAACTATATTTGCTTTACATGTATTTGGGATAGACAGTAGGATGTAAGGAAAATATCAGTGGAGTTCCAAAAAAACATATAATTTTTGCCTAGATGTTGTACCATTTATTTGACATTTCTTATAATACTGCCTTTCAGTGGTGGTTGTTGTTGTTAAGTGCCGTCAAGTCGGAGTCGACTCATGGCGACCCTCTGGATAGCTATCCTAAATTGTGTTCGGTCTTCAGTCAGGCGGCTTATTGTTGACAGACTGGTACCCGTAGCTGCTGTTATTGTATCGATCCATCTCATTGCTGGCCTTCCTCTTTTGCGTTGACCTTTTATCTTGCCAAGCATGATGTCTTTCTCTAATGATCTCTCTCTCCGCATGATGTGTCCAAAGTATGAAAGTCGAAGTCTTGTCAAACGGCCAAAATGGATGACGGAAGAAACTCTGAAAATTGCCCAGAAACGCAGAGAAGCTAAAGCCAGAGGAGAAAGAAAGACAATCACAGAACTCAACAGAGATTTCCAACGTGCAGCAAGACAGGACAAGGAAAAGTACTACAATGACGCATGCAAGGAAATAGAAGCAGAAACTATTAGAGGAAGAACAAGATCAGCTTTCCTAAAGCTACGAGAGTTAAAGAAAAAGTTCCAGCCTTGAATTGGAATGTTACAAAATGCTCAAGGTTCTATGTTGAATGATGCTGAGAAGATCAAGAAAAGATGGAAGGAATATACAGAGTTTTTATATGATAAAGATCAAGTGGACCAACAGCCGTTTCAACCTGTACCTTATGATCTGGAACCATTGGTGATGAAAGAAGAAGTTGAAGCAGCATTGAAAGCCTTATCAAAGAACAAAGCACCAGGCATTGATTGCATTCCTGTAGAAGTATTACAGCAATCTGATGCAGCTGTTACCATACTTACAAGGCTCTGCCAAGAAATATGGAAGACAGCATCATAGCCAACTGACTGGAAAAGATCTGTGTTTATACCAATACTAAAGAAAGGTGATCCAACTGACTGGTATGAATACTGTTTACATCGAACAGAACAAGTTATATGGTACAACTAACTGGGTACAGGCAACTTGAATCACAAAGCGATTAACTATTTACATTTTAACTAATAGGCAGTAAAGTATTTACTGTCTGATCAGTGGGCTGACAACTATTTACATTTGAGTGGTATAAAGTCCATACTTTTATATTTGTCATTTAGGTCTGTTTCAGGGCTTTGAATGTGAGTGAGTTTAGCAGTCTATCCCATGATATTTCTGGAATATGTGCGTTTTTAGCATCTTCCTGAAGTCCTTTAAGTCAGTAGTTACTCTGAGATTAGCCAGAAGGGAGTTCCATAGAGTAGGTCTGTATATGGAGACGGTGTGATGGCATATTTCTTGTGTACTGATTGTTTTCTGTCTGGGGATTTTAAAGAGGTTTGTTCATTTGGCCTTTTCTGTTGTCGGAAGGTACGGGTATGAGGGATTGTAGACATCCTGCGTTTAGGTTATGTATACTCTTGAATGTGTTCATGGTTGCTTTGTATTGTATTCGAGCTTGGATGGGCTGCCAGTGTAGTTCTTTTAATATTGGAGTAATGTGTCCTTGATATTAAGCGAGCTGCGGAGTTTTGTGCTATCTGGAGAGGAAGGAGTGTACCTTTTGGTAGGCTTTGAAGTATTGCAGTAGTCCCAGATTGGAATAATGATTGTTTTGGGATTGTGCAGAACAGGTTGTGGTCCAGCAACGGGCAGAGGTTATGCAAGGTGGTTTATTTTATTTATTTATTTATTTATTTATTTATTTAACAGGTTTTATATACTGCTTTATCATTTCAATCAAAGCAGTTTACATTGTAGCTTAAACTTAGTAATGTACATTAAACAGGGTTATTGATAACTTGGATTTTTCTGAGGCAATGGAGGGTTAAGTGACTTGCCTAAGGCAACAAAGAGTGCTAGTGGGAATCGAGCCCTGGTCTCTGGGTTCCCAAGCCAGTGCTCTTAACCATTAGGCTACTCCTCCACGCCAAAGGTTCTTATCCTTTGATATATGTCGCTGCAGTTGTTTTCTTAATATGTGCTTGGAAATTGAGTTCCCAGTCTAGTATCACACCTAGGTATTTGATTTCAGATTTGATGGGGATATCGTGGTTGCCAAAAGTAAGTTTTGCTATTGGACTGTAGTTGGGGTCTCTGTTAAAAAACAGTGCCTCTGTTTTGCTTACATTCAGTGCGAGTGAGTGTTCATGTAGCCAGTGGGTCACTTCCTTGAGACAAGAGAGGATGTTGGAGAAGTCTGGGTTCCTTGTTGCAATTGGGGTGTACAGCATAATGTCATCTGCATAGATATGAAACATCCTGTGTTTCCAGAGGATGTTACATATGGGCTGGATGTATAAGTTAAGAGGGCTGAGAGAGCTGATCCTTGAGGCAGACCTTGGTGAATTTGAAATGGTTTTGATGTCCTGCTTTGTACTTTAATCTGTTGCGTGCGGTCAGATAAGTATGAGTGAAACCATCTTAAGGGAATCCCATTTACTCCAATATCTGCCAGGTGGGTAAGGAGTCTTCTATGGTTTACGGAGCCAAATGCCACTGTGATATCTATGAATATGAGGATGAAAGCCTGTTTGGATATTTCAATTCCCTTGAGTAGAGTGTCAAGGAGTGAAGTCAGAAATGTTTTGGTACTGTAATGCTGTCAGAACCCATGTTGCTGGTCATCCAGAGGTGTGTGGGAGTCTATAAATTCCTGCAACTGGAGCGGGTGGCTTTTTCTATTATTTTTGCTAGGAGAGGGGTACTGGAGATGGGTCTGTAGGATGTGAGTAAGGTAGGGTCAGCAGTAGTATTCTGCAGGGTAAGCCTAGGCAGGTTAGCCAGAGTAGGCCAGGTTAGTTGGCATCTGACCTAGAGTGAGGGAAGAGTTTATTATTTTGTGAAGTGGTGAGGTTAACTCTTTCCTGGCTGCTTTGATCCATGTGGTTGGACATGTGTCTAGTGGTGATGTGGCGGTGTTCATCATTGAGAGAAGGTTATCTAGTTATCTGCTTGATTCTGGAGTGAACGGGGACCTGTTTGGTATGCTGCTGGATGTGCTTGTAGGTAGCTGATCCAGTTCTATTGTTTCTTTAGTGCAGAGGAATTTGTTCTGGAGGTAGGAGGCATAATCTTGCAGGTTCAAGCTAGGGCCTTTTGGGGCAGTAGGTATTCGTATGCGTGTCTTGGTGATTTCAAACAGCTGTCTAGGCTGGTTGAGTGATTTGTAAATATTACTATGGTATTCTCGTTTTCGCTGGCTTATCAGGTTATTGTAGTCAACTTGCTTGGAGGCGTATTCTTTGTGATGTTTGGCGTCTTGTGTTCTTTGTCATCTGCGTCCAAGTTGTCTCAGTTTAAGTTACGCTTCTTTTATGTCTTTTGAGTACCAAGGTGCTGAGCAATTTTGCCTCAAGCCTTGCTTTGGGGAGAGTACTGCAAATGAAGTTATTCGGTTGTTCCATTCATCAATTAGTTTCATGGCATCTGTAGATAATTCTGTTAGAAAGGTGAGGTGTTCAAGGAGGTCTTCCTTGTCGAAATCTCAGAATCTGTGCATGTTGTGGTTTCCATTTTTGGATTGTAATGAGCAGTGGTAGGTCGAAGGATACCAAATGGCAGGCAGAGCTCTGGAGTCTCAATGCATGGATGAGACGATGGTGCAAGGAAGAGGGTTTTAGATCTGTTAGGAACTGGGGAACATTCTGGGAAAAGGAGGGGCTGTTCTGAAGGGATGGGCTCCACCTTAACCGGGATGGAACCAGGCTGCTGGCATTAACCTTTAAAAAGGAGATAGAGCAGCTTTTAAACTAGATAATAGGGGAGAGCTGACAGTCACCCAAGAGCGCATGGTTCGTAACAATGTATGCTTGAAAGATACTAGCAAAGGATTGAAGTTAGGGCATATCAGCAGAGAGAATCCAATAAAGATAAAAGTAGCCCAAATGCCCTTGAGTACAGAGCCAGACAGAGCTTAAAGATTCAAAATTACCCCTACCTACCGATAGATTAATATGAATAAAATACAGCCTCTAAAATGCTTGTATGCAAATGCTAGGAGTATAAACAATAAGATGGGAGAGTTAAAATATATAGCACTAAATGAGAGGTTAGATATGATTGGTATCTCAGAGACATGGAAGGAGGACAAAGAGTGGAACACTGTGATACCTGGGTACAAAATATATCATAATGATAGAGCAGAACAAATTGTTGGAGGAGTTACACTCTGTTAGGACATTGAGTCACAAAGGATTAAAGTTTTGCAGGAAATAAATTCACTGTATAATCTCTATGGATTGAAATTCCATGACGACAATGCTGCCGAGCTGGAGACCGAGTTCATGATGAAGACCAGGCTTTCCAAGAAGACTACTGCTCCTCCCCGATGGAAGGGCTCGGGTAAAAAGCCCTTTTACCCAAGGAAGGGGGCTGCTTACCTAAACTATCCACCCTATCAGGCCTCCCTGGCTTCCCAACAGGGTCAGCAGGCCAAGGGACATGGGCATGGCCCGTGTAAGCAGAAGGCTCCCAAAACCTAGGCATGGACACCGGCCCAGCCAGGGGGGAGCTTTTGACTCCTTGAGCATAGCCTCTCTACCCCAAGGAGATCAACAGCCCACAGGGGACGTCTGGTCCTCTATGTCCAGAGGTGGGTGCCCATCACCACCAATTCCTGGGCACTGAGGGTAGTCGGGGAGGGTTACCTCCTCCACCTGACTCAGACACCTCCCCCTTATTTTGCAGGAGAGACCCTCAGGTCTCCCCTCCACTGGGACTTTCTCCTGAAGGAGTTGGCAGGTCTTCTTGAGGACAAAGTGGTGGAACCAGTGCCCCACCACCTCAAGGGCAGAGGGTTCTACTCCAGATACTTCCTCGTCCCAAAGAGGACGGGGGGCCGAAGGCCCATCCTCAACCTGCGCAACCTCAACAAATTCCTGGTGAGGAAGAAATTCAAGATGCTCTCCCTTGGAACATTGCTGCCATACCTCCAGCAGGGAAACTGTCTATGCTCCTTAGACCTCAAGGATGCTTATACACACATCCTTATTCACCCCAGCCACAGGCAATACCTGCGGTTTGTGGAAGGGGTCAAACACTTTTAAAACCAGGTGCTTCCCTTCGGTCTAGCCTCTGCCCTGAGGTTCTTCACGAAATGCCTGGTGGTCATGGCCGCCTTCCTCAGGCTCCAAGGGGTCTTCATGTTTCCCTACCTGGACGACAGGCTCATAAGGGGAGAGACAGGCTCCGAGGTGCAGTAGGCCATGCCCATCCAGGTTCTGCAGCACTTGGGCTTCGTCATAAATTACCCCAAGTCTCACCTCCTCCTGGCACAATGCCTGGAGTTCATTGGGGCAAAGCTCGACACCTTCCAGGCCAAGGCCTTCCTGCCCAAGAGTAGGGCCGTTTGTCTCAGAGGTCTAGCTTGAGACATACAACACTGTCCCTCAGTGCCTGCCTGGCATCTTCTGCATCTCCTCGGACACATGGCCTCCACAGTCCACATCACCCCAGACACTCGCCTCCAGATGCGGGCGGCGCAGTGGTGTCTCCGAGACCAGTGGGCTCAGGCCACAGGCTGCCTCCGAGACAGGGTTGCTGTGACCCGCCAGTTGGTGGATTCCCTGGTCTGGTGGCTGTCGCCCCCAACACCTAGAAGTGGGCATGCCCTTTAAGACTCCCAGCCACTCGAGGGTCCTCACCACGGGCGCCTCCCTGCTCGGCTGGGGAGCTCACTGTGAAACCCTCCACACTCAGGGCACCTGGTCGCCAGACAAGAGTGCTCAACAGATCAACCTCCTGGAGCTCCGAGCGATGATACTCGCTCTGAGGGCTTTCTGTCATCACCTGTGCCACCAGTCAGTCCTGGTCCAGACAGACAACCAGGTGGCAATATTCTACATGGACAAACAAGGAGGCACGGGGTCCTGTGTCCCTTGCCAGGAGGCACTGGGTCTCTTTTCGTATGCAATCAACAGGGTATCCTCCTGAGGGCAGTGTACCTGCCAGGCCAGGACAACCTGCTGGCCGAGAGGCTCAGCAGGGTTCTCCAGCCATACGAGTGGCAGCTGGACCCCAGAATAGCCAGTCAGCAACTTTCAGTTGGCCTGCTTCTGCTCCCGGAAGGCCCACCCCTCCAGGGTGGCAGCAGATGCATTTCTAGTCTTGTGGTCAGAAGGCCTCATGTACGCCTTCCCTCTGATGCCGCTGATCGCCAAGACCTTGTTCAGGGCCTCGCTGATCCTCATAGCTCCCAGATGGCCCAGGCAGCTGTAGTTCCCGCTGCTTCTACAATTGGCAGTGGAGGCCCCCATCCCTTGGGCACTGCCCCGGGCTCCTATCTCAAGAGGGGAGCTCTCTTCTGCACCATGGTAATGGTGTGGTTTGAATATTCTGTGCTGTCTGTTTTAGCAATGAAAATCAAGTCCAGAGTGTTTCCTCCCTTGTGTGTGTGGGAATTGACGATCTGTGAAAGGTCCATCGCATCTATTGCTTCCAGGAAGAATGTGACGGTTTGTTGGTGCTGAGTGTAGGTTTAGGTGTCCTAGCAAGATGAATCTGGGGTTCCTTTCCTTGACAGCGTGGCTGCTGTGAGGGTGACTCTCGCCTCCCTCAGCCTTCCGGTTGAGGTTGAAGACATTCTGCTGGCCTCTTGCAAGGCCTCTACTAGGAAGGCGTACGCCCTCAAATGGCGCAGGTTCTCTGTTTGGTGTGCCGATCATGGGGCTGATCCCTTCTCCTACCCTGTGGGTTTGGTTTTGCAATACCTTCTCCACCTCTCCCAATCCGGGCTCAAGTCTAACTCAATCCGCGTGCACCTTAGTGCCCTGGCGGCATACCACCACCACCACCACCCCCCAGTGGATGGTAAGCCCCTCTCGGTCCAACCTTTGACCCGCTTCCTTCGGGGCTTGCTCTTGTCAAAACACCTGGTTCTATATTGTGGTCTATTCCAAGTAATGTTTTTGCCTTTAGGGCTATCTATGTACTTGTATTTTGATAGTCCTTTCGGGATATTTCCGTTTACTCTTTGTCTGATTCAATTTCAGATTGTTGTTTCTGGATTGTATTGTATAATCTCATAAAAAATAAAATTAAAAAGAAAAAACACCTGGTTCTCCCTCCGGTGACCGAATGGGACCTCAGTGTGATGTTGGGGCAGCTCACTTGCCCACCCTTCGAGCCTCTGGCAACTTGCCACCTTCTCTGCCTCTCTTGGAAGATGATTTTCCTGGTTTTGCTCACCTCTGCTTGCAGAGTTAGCGAGCTCCAGGCGCTCATGGCAGTCGCGCCCTACACCAGGTTCTACAAGAACAGGGTGGTGCTTTGCACGCACCCCAAGTTCCTTCCGAAGGTAGTGTCGCCCCTTGGGTGGTGGACTGTCTCGCCTTTGCTTATGGGCAGATGAGGCTCCCACTGGAAGGCCACGTCATGGCGCACCATGTCCGGGCCATGGCGGCTTCGGTGACAAACTTGTGCTGTCTCGATGGTGGACATCTGCTGGGCCACCACCTGGTCTTCAGTCCATACTTTTGCAGCTCATTGCTGCCTTGAGAGAGTCCCGACAGGACAGTATCTTCGGCCAGGCTGTGCTCCGTAATATTTTTAGGGTCTAAGCAACTCCTACCCTCTGACCCTTCTTTGTTCAGGCTACCGGAGTGCTGGTTTCATCAGAAGCAGGGGTCCTACTCTGGTCTGTGTGCAAGGACTCAAATTGTTGCTGCTGCTTGTGGCTCCCCTCGCAGGAGCCCTGTTTTTGCTATGGGTTTTCCGGTAGCCTGTAGCTGGGGGGTCCCATATGTGAGGATTGACTTCCTGCTTGTTCCTGGAGAAAGTGTAGTTACTCACCTGTAACAGGTATTCTCCGGGGACAGCAGGAATCGGTTCTCACAACCCTCCCTCCTCCCCTTGGAGCTGCTGCTGTTACATCTTTTATTTTTGCCGTCTTTTAGCTATGTCATCTGACTGAGCAAGATGGCACCCTTGGGCGGGAAGGGGACCATGCATGTGTGGTGGCATCTCCCAAAGGCTTTCTTTGAAAGCTGGGGGAATGCTTCCATGAGAGCTCCATCAGCACCGATGTCACCCATATGTGAGGACTGATTCCTGCTGTCCCCGGAGAACACCTGTTACAGGTGAGTAACTACGCTTTAGTGTAGCTGGGTTTAAAAGAAATTTGGACGAGTTCCTGAAGGAAAGGTCCATAATCCATTATTAAAGGGGACCCAGGATATCCACTGCTTGACCCAATACAAGCATTGTGGAACCTGTGTCTTTTGGGGAAACTGCAATGTACCTGTGACCTAGATTGGCCACTGTTGGAAACAGGATACTGGGCTTGATGGACCTTGGTCTGACCCTGTATGGCATATCTTATGTTCTTATGTTCTAACCATGTGGTGGTCAGACCATGGTAATGGTGTGGTTTGAATATTCTGTGCTGTCTGTTTTAGCAATGAAAATCAAGTCCAGAGTGTTTCCTCCCTTGTGTGTGTGGGAATTGACGATCTGTGAAAGGTCCATCGCATCTATTGCTTCCAGGAAGAATGTGACGGTTTGTTGGTGCTGAGTGTAGGTTTAGGTGTCCCTAGCAAGATGAATGGTTTTTCTGATGCTGATTGGGAGCTTGCTGGTTCAATTAGTGATGAGAGATCATCTACTGTTGATGTTGGTGCTCTATAAATTAAGCATATGGATAATTGGTGGTTTTTTTATTTGTAGGATGTTTAAGGTGGTGTTTGTTACTGAAGTGGATGCTTGGAATTTGAGATCTTTCCTGGTGAGGATTTATCCATAGGCAGTTATGTAGGTCCATTTCTGGTGTGATGCATTGATTTGTGAGTATTTATTTTTATTTATTTATTTGGTTTTATATACCGTGCTATTTCACATTCAGTGCGGTTTACAAGGAACACGAACAGAAATTACATAGAACAAGTTTAGAGAAAAACTAATTATATTGGAGGTTAACAGTGGAACAATTTATAGCTTAGGTAGGTATAAGTTGGGTCGTAACAGGGAATACATTATAGTTGTATAACAAATACACATTGAGCTTCATAGAAGCTGGTCGGTATTAGTGAATAATGATTCAGTCACAAAGATAATATCTAGCTTGCTGTCATTTATATAATCATTAATAAGGTGTATATTCTTGCATGCGGTTGATTGTGGTTTTGTTGGACCATTGAGGAGGATGGTGTAGCAATCTGGATTAGTCTTGGTTGCCGTCTAGGTATATACAGATATTGTTGGAAGTTGGAGAGGTTTCTCTGGTTGTATATGATTGGAATAAATGTTGTCTGGGTCATGGTTCCTTTAGATAATCCTGTCATAAGGAGTGTTATCAGAAGCATAAGCACCTTAGGGGTTATCTGGGCCATTTTGAGTCTTCGTAACCTAATTCAGTCCACTGTGTATTGCAGAGACTACAGGTGGCAGTTTTTGCAGGCTATGTTGACAGAGAGCCTGATTGTTTTGCTGATTTCTTGTGTTGCTTTGCAGGCAGTGCCTAAGGCTAAACCTTTGTGGTGGTATAATACTTCCTGCGTCCTTGGCCAGGTATAGATGGTACCAGAGATGCCTGTAGTGCTGTTTGATTTAGCGTTCACCTGAGGGATCCATGGGACCGTTATTCCCCCTCGAAGGGTTGCCGGGACCGAGAGGGTCAGGATCAGAGGGATTGCTGGCAGAGGGTTATGTGGCCCCTGACCAGCATTGTTTAGCGGAACCTGTGGCACTACTGAGTGAAAGACCGGCATGAAGAGAGCCTGCTGGTGAGCAATGGAGTGTGATGCCGGCAAGGATGGAAGCTGTTCCGCCTCAAGCAGGGTCTACAATGGCTTTTTTTCTGCAACATCCAGCAAACTTCACATTGGAAGCTATTTGGCATGCTATTATGTCTCTGGGGGAAGTTTTACTACCCCAAGTTTCTTATTTGGCATTAAAAGTGAATAATGTTGTGGCTGAGGTTGAACAGCTGGAAAGCAAGGTAGCTGCGGTTCAGTGAATGTCGAAGAGACGTGGATTAGAGTTGCTGCACTTGAAGAGCAATCTGAAGCTTACAGGAAGAACTTTGCTTCTGTTCAGGTTAAGTTGGAACTTTGGCTAACTTGTCTCGAGTCAATAACTTGAGAGTAATCAACTTTCCTTGTGTGTCTACAATATCGGTGAGGACTATGTTAAGAAATATTTGGTTGATGTTTTGGGAGTTTCCCATAATTTAATTCCTCCTCTTGTTAAGATTTATTACTTACCCAAAGCTAAATCATCTTTGGCTTTGGTGAAGATGGGAGATGTACAAGCGAATACCTTGAATGTAACAGACTTGTTGGAAACTGTGTCAAGAATCTCAAGTGCCATCTACCTTGCTAATAACTTGCACTGCTGTTTGATAAAGTATGGTTGCTCTAATTATTTTTCTGGAAAATAAATCTTTTGTTTTGAGGGTTACTAATACATATCTACCCTGATTTGGCTAGGGACACCCAGAGGCGACGCAGGGAGTTTCTCCTGCTACACCTTGGGATTTTGCAACTGGGAGGACTCTTCTTGAAACATCCTTGTAAATGCTTAGTGAAATATTGCTCTGTCTCTTATATTTTTTTATGAACCCTCTGTTGACTGCTTTCGTTAATGCTAGGCATCTGGAGTCCTCGGTAGATTCTTCATTTGTACCCTCATGAATAGGATTAACCTGGATTTATCCAACTGCCTTTCTTTTCTTATTTTTGGTATAGTTATAATATAGTTACCCCCCCACACACACACACACACACATTTTTGGTTTGTGGGCTAGAGTGAGCAGACATATATAATCTGTTTTCAGTGTTTACTACTTGAACGTTTATGCATGATAATTTTTTTCTGTTTTTGCTCTTTTTCTGTGCAAGATCGCTCTTGTGAACTTTCTTGGATTTATTGTAAAATTTTATAAATATAAAATAATTTAAAAAAAGAATGATTAGTTATCTGCAAACTTGATCACCTCACTCATTATTCCTATTTCCAGGTCATTTATGAATATGTTAAAAATCAGTAGGCCCAGCACAGATCCCTGGGGTTCTCCACTATTCACCTTGCTCCATTGAGAAAATGATCTGCTGTCATGCTTCTGTAACTATTATCTGTATTTGTGCCTAAAGATGCCACATGGTATAGGAACTCTGAACCTGATCTCATGAGACTTGAGAGCCTGAGACCAGTACAAGAGACAATGGGGGGGGGGGGGGATGGCGAGGAGGTTACAAGCACTGGCTCATAAGATTTTGGCCTGTCTCCTAAATCCACCCAAAATTTGTAGAGGCCTGCAGAGCACATTTAGAATTTTGGCGCCAGCTAGAGGCTGCACAGCCGCACAAATAGTCTCATCACCATGTGCACCCCTCTGCTAGCTACTGCTTTTATGTTTGCTGAGCAGTAACATGAGGCATAGTTCTCTCTGATCCCATATGCTGGCAACACTGCCTCTCCCCATGGTCTTTCCCCTCCCTCAATCCCAGTGATTCTTGTTCAGAGATGGGCTTGTAGAGAGAGCCAGCAAGGCACTTAATCAGCAATATGGCCACCTCTGAGCAAGAGGCACCGAAAGCAATGAAGGGGGGGAAGACTGTGGAAGAGAGATTGCGCTGCCTACATGTGGGATCAGAGAGGCATGAGAGTCTCATGCTACTGCTCAGCAAAAGTGAGGTAAAGTGTCACCCACCTCCTCTATTTCTGGTATTGCACTACATGCAGAGCCTGTTTTATTTGGGTTTCAGTTTAATTTTGTGTACATATTTCTACTTCCAGTTTGTTATAATTGATTCTGTACTTGGTGTGAGGATCTGCGTTATGTGACTGAGACCGAGTGTTCTGTTAGCATGTAGTTTCTACATAGGATCTGCATCCCAGTGATGGATTGGTCGCCAGCCCGGACAACATGCAGTTGCAATGTTTCTGCTCCTGCCGACCGCACCCATCTCAGGTAGTGGGGGATGCATTCCTCATCCCATGGTTGGAAGGCCTGTACGCCTCCACCCCCCCCCCCCCCAACACAGCTGATAGCCAAGACCCTGTTCAAGGCTCAACCCGACTGAGCGTCGCTAGTGCTGATAGCCCCTTGGTGGCACAGACAGCCCTGGTTCCCACTGCTCCTTTCCTTATCAATGGTACCTCTGATTCCCCTGGGCCGAGCCCCAGGACTACTCTCTCAGGAGCAGGGCACTGTCCTACACCCCAACCTGGGGTCCCTCTTGCTCATGGCATGGCTGCTGAAAGGGTAGCACAAGCCCCCTTCAACCTTCCATAGGACGTGGCGATGTTTCTCACTGTGGTGCACAGAAAAGTGCACTAACCTGTTCTCCTGCTTAGTACACATGGTGCTCCAATATCTGCTCCACCTATCGCAGACAGGCTGAAGTCCAACTCTGTCAGAGTACACCTATGTTCCATGATGGCGCATCACCACTCCGTCGAGGAGAAGCCCCTATGGGGTCTCATTTTGTCCAAACCCCCATCCGCTCTCCAGTGCCAGAATGGAACTTTACTGTGGTGCTCTCACAACTCACTAAGCCTCCATTTGAGCCTTTAGCTACCTGCCACAGGCCGGAGACTGTTCTCCATATTCTAGATTGCAAGAGAGTCCAGTCCTTCTACCTGCAATGGTTCCAGGGCCACCGCAAAGCTCAACAGCTTTTCGTATCCTATGACCCCAGCCTTGGGGCTCCCAGTAACTAAGCAAACTCTGTCCACCTGGGTGGCAGACTGCATTACCCTTGTCTGAGAGCAAGCGGAGATCCCACTGAACCAGAGAGTCATGGCACACCGCATCGTATCCATGGCTACTTCCGTGGCCAATCTGCATTTCATCTCCATGATGGAAATTTGCTGGGCCACAACCTGGTGTTCGGTTCATATCTTTGCAGCTCACTACTGCCTGGAGAGGGAGTCTCAATGGGACAGTACCTTCAGCCAAGGCCGTACTTCATAATCTTTTCGTGGTATAGGCAACTCCTGCTTTCCGACCCTTCTTTTATCAGAGCAGTAATGGGGAGCTTTCTTTCCTGTCACAAGATGCTTGGTCAAGCTGATCCGGCATTAGTGGGTGTCTCTCAGTTCAGGTTTCCTTTATTGAAGGTTCTGCCACTGCTGCATTGAAGGGGGTGCCTGATTGAATCGGGCAGTAAGGAGGAGCTTACCTCCCTGTTGCAGGAGATCTGCTTTCGCTGTTACAGCATTGGTGGACTACTTTTTTACACGGCCATGTTTCTTGCCTTTTCTTTGATTTATTGTCTGTTCCAGGTGGCCTTCATGCGGTATTGGTAGCTGTTTGGTGATTGTGGGTTCTCTGGTTGTTTTTCTCTTTTAAGTAGGGTTTTGTCGTTGTTGGAGGTCCCGTCCAGGGTCCCCACCTAAGGGCCATGCCAAAGGGCCCTCTGGTGAGGCCCTCAGGCACGGGCACGCCTGTTGGCACTTCCAAATTTAAGAGTCCTGCTGCTGGGTGTGCTCCGGGCCCAATTGGCCTTGGTGGGGGGAGCGGGAGGGGCTTGAAACTCTGGCTTCCACCCCTGATGCCATTAGGGTGCTGGGATGAGATGGTTTATCAATTCCTTAGATCTGTAAAAGTACTACTACTACTGAACATTTGTATAGCGCTACAAGACTTATGCAGCACTGCACAGACACATGTAAAAGACTGTCCCTATTCATCAGAGCTTACAATCTAGTCAAGACAGACAACACAGTAGCTGTAGACATGGGATACATCTAGGGGAAATGGTAAGGAAGCACAAAGGAGATAAGGTGAGCCAAGATCCGAAAGCAGCAGCAAAGAGTTGAGTTTTCAGTCCATATTTGAAAAAGGTCAGAGAAGGCGCCTAACGTAGAGACTCGGGTAGTTTGTTCCAAGCATAAGGAGCAGCAAGGTGAAAGGTTTGAAGGAAAGGAGCAAAAGGAAAGCTTATATCTATTACCTGCTTGACCATACCTGGTATTGTGCTTGAGGACTGTACCATCTTATTTGGTTTTATAAAGTGAAAAAAGCCATAAGATTTGTTTACAGTATTCAATGTATAAATATACAAATATTTTGGAAATGCTTTGGGAAATGGAGATACAGCTATAGGGAATTGCCTTTCCACAACACATACCAAAATAAACCCCAAAGTGGTTCTCTGGTACCAGGAATTTATTATAAGCCAGATTTATAAACCAGTTACTAGAGATTCTGAAATATTACAGTGGATAAGGTGATATAAAGACAAAGCATATATATTATGAATTTGCGGTAAAAATTACTCCTGCACCACTATACTCCAGATAAAATAAATTACTAATCCGGATATCTTATCCAAGAATATTCCAAAATGCAGCTGTCTTTCAGTTTCCTTGTTGCCTTTTTTTTTCTTATGGTTGATGCTCACTTCTGTTCTCTTCTTTCATAGCAGCTTCTTCTAACACCGATCTATATTCAATGTAGGCACTGGCCTAATCAGATCTCAAACCCTACATGCCATTATTATGTAACTATACCTGGCTATACTTTATTCAGAAAGGACAGGGTAGGAAGAAGGGGAGGAGGAGTGGCACTATATGTAAAAACTACTATTAAAGCTTTGGAATTACAGAGCTTAAAAGGGGGAGAGGAGGCATTATGGGTTAAACTAGAAAGAGGGAAAGAGAAATCTATTTGCATTGGTGTGATATACAGACCTCCCTCACAAGAGGAAGAGGTGGACAGAGATTTAATTGAAGACATACGCAGCATTGCTAGGAAAGGGGAAGTGCTACTGATAGGAGATTTCAATATGCTAGATGCTGATTGGCACATTACTGCTGCAGTATCATCTAGAAGTAAGGAGATCCTGGATTCTCTACAGGGAGAACTATTCATGCAATTGGTAACAGACCCCACACATGAAGGGGCCATACTGGACTTGGTGCTTACCAATGGTGAAAGTGTTTCTGATGTAGTGGGAGATCATTTTGCATCCAGTGATCCCCAGATGGTGTGGTTCAGTATTAGGACTAGGGCTGTTAGAATCCATTCCAAGGTGAGGATGTTAGACTTTAGGAAGACTAACTTTGCAAAGATGGGCCAATACCTCAGGGAGTCGTTAGTGGGATGGGAACAGCTGGGGGATGTAGAAAAACAGTGGGCAAAACTGAAAGGGGATATTTTAAGGGCAACCAACCTTTTTGTTAAAATGGTAAATAAAGGGAAAAGGAGACCGCTATGGTTTTCGAAGGAAGTAGCTGAAAAAGTGAAGAAAAAGAGGGAGGCCTTCATGAAATACAAGAGATCACAGAGAGAGAGGAAGACAGGCATGTGTATTTGGAAAAACTTAGAGAAGCTAGCAAAGTAGTCAAGAAGGCAAAGATTCAAAAGGAGGAAGAAATAGCCAATGCAATAAAATGGGGGGATAAGACATTTTTCAGACATATTAGTGAGAAGAGGAAGGGCAAAAGTGGTATTGTCAGACTCAAGGGTGCGTGGGGGGGGGGGGGGGAATATGTAGAAGCTGATAAGGATAAAGCGGAATTACTTAACAAATATTTTTGTTCTGTGTTCACAGATGAAGAACCAGGAGCAGGACCTCAGAAAACACCCACAAATAGGAACAGAAGCGAGGGACATCTTAAACAATTTTCAGAAGATTGTGTTCGTGAGAAACGAGCTCAACTTAAAGTAGACAAAGCGATGGGACCAGATGGGATACACCCTAGAATACTGAGGGAACTTGGGGACGTTCTAGCAACTCCACTGACTGACCTTTTCAATGCCTCATTGGAGTCGGGAGTGGTGCCAAAGGACTGGAGAGAGGCTCATGTGGTGCCTTTACTCAAAAGCGGAAGTAAGGATGTGGTTGAAAACTACAGGCTGGTTAGTTTAACTTCGGTGGTGAGTAAATTATTGGAAACGCTGCTGAAAGAGAAAATAGTGAGGTTTCTGGAGTCCAGCGGATTACAGGATCCGAGGCAGCATGGATTCACCAGAGGCAGGTCTTGTCAGACAAATCTGATTGATTTCTTTGACTGGGTGACCAGGGAGTTGGACCGATGGAGAGCTCTAGATGTGGTGTATTTAGATTCCTCACAGGCGACTTATAAACAAACTGAGCACCCTAGGGATGGACCCTAAAGTTACTGCTTGGATTAGAAATTGGTTGGGTGGGAGGCGACAAAGAGTCCAAGTGCTTTATAGGACCTTCTGTGGATAGCGGAAGGAGATTCTTGTAAATCAACATAGCCATGCCCTTTTTTTTTTTTTTTTAAGTATAGGTCTCCAAAAACCAAGTTTCTGCCAACTCCAATGAAATCAAAGCAGATCAGCTAAAATTACCCGAACTGCTCGTATTTTGTGGTAATCTGCTGCTCCACTTCCTTCTTCTCCTCTTATCTTTTTGACTGTTTCTGTCCTCTATCCTGTCCTATCTGATAAATGGAGTTCTTTTCATATTTTCTCAAATGATATTGTATTGTAAACCGCTCTGATGCTTCGGCCTGAGCGGTATATCAAATGTAATAAACATAAACATAAATGGAGCTCACTCTGTGGAGAAGGATGTTACCAGTGGTGTGCCCCAGGGATCTGTCCTTGGTCCGATTCTTTTTAACATCTTTGTTAGTGATATAGCGGAAGGGCTGTCGGGTAAGGTCTGCCTCTTTGCAGATGATACCAAAATCTGCAATAGACTTAGACACCCAGGAAGGTGTAGATAACATGAGGAGGGATCTAGCTAAGCTTGAAGAATGGTCTTGAATTTGGCAGCTGGGATTTAATGTTAAAAAATGTAAGGTCATGCATTTGGTCTGCAGCAATCCAAGGGAGCAATACAGTATAGGAGGTGAAGTACTTTTGTCCACTAAAGAAGAGCAGGACCTAGGCGTGGTTGTGTCTGGTGATCTTAAAGTAGCTAAACAGGTAGAAAAGGTGACGGCAAAAGCTAGAAGGATGCTTGGGTGCATACGGAGAGGAATGGCTAGCAGAAAAAAGGAGGTGATAATGCCTCTGTATAAGTCTTTGGTGCGACCTCATTTGGAGTATAGTGTGCAATTCTGGAGACCGCACCTTCAAAAGGATGTGAACGGGATGGAGTCGGTGCAGAGGGTGGCTGCTAAAATGATTAGTGGGCTTCATTATAAAGCATATGAGGACAGACTTAAGGATCTTAATATGTACACCTTAGAGGAAAGGCGGGATAGAGGTAATATGATTGAGATGTTTAAATACCTCCGTGGCATAAATGTTCAGGGAGAGAGCCTCTTTCAATTGAAAGCAAGTTCTGCTACGAGAGGACATGGGATGAGGGTGAAGGGAGATAGATTCAGGAGTGATATGCAGAAATATTTCTTTACGGAAAGAGTAGTGGATCCATGGAATAGTCTCTCAGTGGAGGTGGTAGAGATGAAGACAGTAACTGAATTCAAAAAAGCATGGGACCAACACAGAGGATCTCTAAAGGTAAAAAGTGGACTGTTGTAGTTGTTGATATGGAAGGACAGACTAGATAGGCCATGTGGTCTTTATGTCTTCATGTTTCTATGTTTCTATTATTCGGTCCCAGCCATTCTTCCCAAGATAGGACCAGCAGCCAGACATTTCCAGACTTCTGCAGGCAGTTTGAGATATTCTTAGACATTTGCCAGAGAGATGGAAACCACAAATGTACCTGTAGGTGTTTGTTGCTCAGTCTTTTCTGGACATGCCAATCAGACACTGTGACAGCAGCATTACAGGAGGAGGGGGAGTTTCATGTTCACCAATAGCATGACCTTTGCCGAGTTCTCTCTTGCATGCTTCTTTGCTAGAGAACAAAAACCCTTTATTGGAAAAATATCAGTGTTCTGTTCTCCTGTACAACCATTTCTTCTTTTGGACTAAGTATGTCTGAAGCAAAACACTGTCTCTGCTCATCTCAAAATGAAGTTTGTTGAAAAGAAAATGGATTCTGACTCACAATGGTCTTCTATTGTCCACAGGACTGGGGTAGATGCTTCAATTTGGCGCACTCCATCCTGTCTACTTTCTCTCCTGAAGCCCCAAAGATGGGCACTGACACCTTATCTATACTAAAACAGTGGTATTTTTACATGATATAAAAGTATATTAAAACAGGAAATAAAACTAAACAGTGTAATTTAGTTACGTTTCTAACTTATTTTCAAAAGTGTGCCCCTACTGGTTCAAATTTCAGCTTGTATACCCATTTATTTTTTGACTTTCTATTTTTAATGTGGTCAATGAAAAATATCCCTGAATAAGCCAAAAGTAATTTGTCTGCTCATTTCTTCCTTCTGTCCTCTGAATGCTTTCTTTCTCTTGAACCTTTCCTAATGTTTCCTCCTTTTTTCATCTTTTCCTCCCCTTCCACCGCTAGCTGCTATTGAGATCCCATCTGTCCTTCTAATTATTGACCCATCTCCCTCCTTCCCTTCATTTCTAAACTACTTGAACGTACAGTTCACTGCCGTAGCCTTGACTTCCTCTCATACCCTCCTGGATCCTTTACAGTCTGACTTTCGTCCTTTACACTCTACTGAAACGGCTCTTGCCAAAGTCTCCAGTGACTTGTTCCTGGCAAAATCCAAGGGCCTTTACTCTATCCTCATCCTTCTTGACTCTGCTGCTTTTGACACTGTTGACCACAACCTTCTTCTCGATACCCCATCCTCGCTTGGTTTTAAGGGGTCTGTACTATCCTGGTTCTCCTCCTATCTCTCCCATCACTCTTTCACTGTTAGTTCTGGTGGCTCCTCCTCTTCTGCTATCCCACACTCAGTTGGTGTACCCCAAGGATCTGTCTTGGGTCCTCTCCTTTTCTCTCTCTATACACAGTCCCTTGGTGCGCTCATCTCTTCCCATGACTTTCAGTACCATCTTTATGCCAATGACTCCCAGATCCTACCTCTCTATGCCTTAAATCTCTCCGACAATCCATACCCGGATCTGTCTGCTTTTCTGACATTGCTGCTTGGATGTCTCACCGCCGCTTGAATTTGAACATGGCCAAGACTGAACTTCTTATCTTTCCCCCTAAAACCTTCTCTCCTCTTCCTCCTTTCTCAGTCTCTATGGATAACTCTCATTTCCTTCTTGTTTCCTCGGCTCGCAATCTTGGGTTTGTCTTTGACTCCTCTCTCTCTTTTTCCACACACATTCATCTGATAGCTAAGACCTACTGTTTCTCTATAACATCAATAAAATCTGACATTCCTTTCTGAACACACTAAGACGTTTATCCACTCCTTAATCACCTCCCGTCTTGACTACTGTAACCTACTCCTTGCTAGTCTCCCTTTGAATCATCTCTCTCCCCTTCAATCTGCTGTGCGACTAATCTTCCGCCAGCCTCTTCTCAAGTCACTTCATTGGCTCACTATCCGTTTCCACGTCCAGTTGAAACTTCTCCTGCTGACCTATAAATGCATTCACTCTGCAGCTCCTCACTACCTTTCTTATCTCTCCTTACACCCCCTCCCCTCGGGAACTCCACTCTTCTAGCAAACTGCTTTTATCTGTGCCCTTCTCTTCTATTGCTAACTCCAGACTTCGCTCCTTTCACCTTGCTGCACCTTACGCCTGGAAGAAACTATCTTTGTCTGTACGCCAGGCACCTTCTCTGACCCTTTTCAAATCCAGGCTAAAAACTCACCTCTGCTGCTGCATTTGGATCTTGACTCACCTGATCTCCTTGTTTCTTTACCTTTTCCCCTTGTTTTATCCCTGTCTACACCTTTTGTGTTGTCTGTCTTGACTAGATTGTAAGCTCTGATGAGCAGGGGCTGTCTCTTACATGTCCATGCAGTGCTGCGTATGACTTGTAGCACTATACAAATGCTCAGTAGTAGATCCCCCATCTCAACTATCTTTTATCTTCACCTTCTCCGTCTCTGTTGCTTTTACCTCTTCAATTTAGGACATGAAGTAGTATAGAAAAAATTGTATTAAACTAAATTTAACATTCTCATCCACCTCACTTTCACTCAGCTCTTACTGCCGTTTCGCAGAATTTTGCCCATCTTCCCCATTCTTGTTTGTGTCTATTTCCTTTAATTACTTGATACACTACCTTTCAAAAATGTATCGGAACAGTTTGCAATAAAAATGTCCAAGTGTGAGCTATAGACATATGGATGGAATGCATGCACTCACTATCCCTTTGGCACTTTCATCACTGTCTGTACTTGCTGCATACCTGCAGGATTTCAGAAATCAGTATGAATAGAAGTGGAAGCAGGACTGGAGTGGCGGTCTTGATGGAAGGGAAAATTCAGGATGGTTTCCTTAAAGAATTACTCTTCCTTTTCTAAATCGGAGAGTCTGGTTATATTGTTTGGTCCTTAAGAAGGCCTACCCGCAGATATACATCTCAGTCAAAGAAAGTATTTCACATTCAAGATTTGTTGTAGGTGCTGTGCCTTTTGTCTGCTTCTGTAAGTTGAGTAGTTGCCAAATGCCTATATATAGTTGTACATTTCCATCAACAGAGATGCATATGTTTTCATACCTGGATTATTGACTAATTAAAGGCATATTTAAGCAGAAAAGAGTTCTGTTAGTTACCACCAAGATACTAGAGTCACTTAGGCACAGATCAGGTAAAGACTAGTAGAGCTCAGCAAATACAACTGTAGTGATGGCAAAACTGGTCACAAACCCACCTCCTTGATCAAAGATAACCTTGCTACAGACTTTCCTGCTGCTGATAGAGAAGGGGGATTAGTTATGCTCATAGTCTGTAAAAGTTGCATATACTCACATCCCCGTCTACCCCAGCCACAGGAGATTCCTACAATTCAGTATGAATGAATGTCACTTACAGTACCGATTCATACCATGTCACTTGTACAGCATCAAAGATCTAGCAGCAGCAGCATGCTCCTGATTGCAGAGGATCTTTATATTTCCTTTCCTTGATGACTGACTGGGATGACCATTGCTCTAAAGGCAGTGGTTGCCTTTTTGTAGTCACTGAGTTTCATCATAAAATTTGAGGTCTAACTCACAAACTATGCTGTTAGTTGGTGCCTGGATAGATACAATGATTGGGAAAATTTTTTCCATCCCCTGGCAAGAGTAATAACAATGCATCATATGTCCA
Source organism: Ichthyophis bannanicus (assembly GCA_033557465.1). NCBI lineage: Eukaryota > Metazoa > Chordata > Amphibia > Gymnophiona > Ichthyophiidae > Ichthyophis > Ichthyophis bannanicus. The sequence continues at coordinate 1,621,514,025 of CM066032.1, forward strand.
GTCACCTTGTGACAAAGAATGCTGCTCCATGGAGGGCCATACTAGTAGTGCTGGATTATATGACTGCACATCATCCCTTTCATCATGTCTACATAATCTTCAGTAGGATCTCAAAACTCCCTGGGACCAGCTGACACAACACCTATCTAAACTGTTTTCTATCACTCCCAGGATGACCTTGGCCCTCTAGTATAGGAGGTCATCTGTAGTACAAAACCTCCTTTTGCCCTGAGTCTCACTTCAGTGTCAACATCACTGAACTCATGAAGCCAACCTTTTCAGCTGATGGCCTCTGCACTTTTGAGTTTTCTTATATGGAAAATGCTCTTGCCGATTGCCATCTTCTCGGTAAGAAAAGTGCAGGCGTTGCAAGCACTGATCACTGATCCACCTTGGCTCCAATTCTACCCAGATAGGACAACCTTTTGGACACACCCAAAGTTTCTTCTAAAGTTGATGTTTGTTTTCCACATCCATTAATTTATTATTTTTACCACTTTCCTTCATTAGCATTAGGATTTATGAAGAGAGCAAGCTTTATGCATTTCAGTGTAAACATGCCTCATCTTCCTCCCTTGAAAGGACTCAAGTTCACTGAGGGTTTGATCAGCTGTTTTCATCTAACCTAAATAAACCAAAAGTAATGATGTCCAAGTGCACTCTCTCAAATTCATTAGTTGGCTGACTAGCGCATGGCTACCACACTACCAGCCTTAATCAATGGGGTTCTGTTAAGGTTCATCAAATTTGGACTGTGTCCATTTCAATTGCTCACTTCCACTTATTCCCCATAGAGGACATTGGCAGAGCGGCTGCCCGATCATCTGTTCCGTTCATGCATTCAAGTCTTACTACTTCCTGGACAGCACAGGTCAGAGATGATAGATTCAGGCAAGCTATACTCCAGACCCTGTTATGCAACCAGCCAACTTGAATTGCTGTCCTAACGGATTGCCTATCTTCAATCAGACTTCAAGAAGGAAAAGGGTGGTCCTCAGCTTTGGGAGTTTCCAGAAGCTTGGCCAAATTGATCTGCTTGTCAACAGAGAAAAAGGAGTTGCTTACCTGTAATGGGATTTCTCTGTAGACAGCAGCATAAATTGGCCACACCATCTCTTCCAGCTTCCTGGAGAATTAATGACAAGGTTAAAGTGGACAAAGTACCGTGAGGGCTGCCACATATGCAGAAAGTACCATGCATGCTCAGAAGGCATTTTTGGTTTTGGTCGGTCTGTTTGTGCTCTGAGACAACAGGGTCCATGTTAACACTGTCCTATATCACCCACCAGTGTGTCTGATCTTATCCTGTAACCAAAGAGAACCTTCCCCCTTCTCCCTCCTCCCACCCCTTCCCCAAATTACAGATAAGAAACTTCACTTTCTCTTGGCTCTTGCTGGTGTCTTCTCTGCCTTTTAGCTGGGTATACTGAGTGGGTATTATTTAATAATTAATTACTATTTTTATAGTGATATACAGTAATGATAGGTATTCAGGTACAAGATGTCCCTTCCTCAGAATTTACAATCTAAGTGGGTACCTGAGGCAAAATGAAATTATAACTTGCCCAAGGTCACAAGGAGTTAAACTTTAGTCATTTTATTGTTTTGGGGTGTTCATTTCATGTGGGGGGACTTGAATGTCATACTTTCTTAATTTTACTTTGATAATCTCCAGGAACAAGCAGGAATGAGTCTTCACATATGGGTATCGTCGGTACCGACGGAGCCTGCGCGGGAACGCTCCCCAGCGTCCAAAAGGAAAGCTTTTGGGAGCATCCCACAGTGCCTGCGCACTGCCTTCCTGCCTTTCCTAACCGCCTCTCTCCAGTTGTTCTTTTCCGCGGAGCCAGCAGGTCGTGTTCCTGTCACCGCTGAAGAATTTATTTATTTTATTTTATTTCTTTGGTCGCGCGTCTGCCTTCTCGACGCTGGACCGGTACCGCCGGTCTTTTCTTTCTTTATTCTAAAAAAACAAAACAAAACCCTACTGTTTTTTCTCACTTCAGTGCATTTTCTTCTTTGGCCTTAGGCCTAGGAAATTTTTCCTCATGGAAAAGCCCGCCTCTGGGTTTAAAAAATGCACAAATTGCAGCGGCACTATTTCTGTCACTGACACCCATGAATGGTGTCTAAAATGTTTAGGTCCTGACCACTCCATTGCGGATTGTGAGTCCTGCTCCATGATGTCTAAGAGAGGTCTACAGAATCGAGCAGCTAAGCTCAGTACCCTGTTTCCCTCGGATGCAGCTTCGGTTGCATCGACGTCTTCCAGGGCTGCTTCTTCCTCACATGGATCTCAGGTAACCAAACTTAAATCCAGCCGGTCCTCGAAGGGTAGATCTCCCTCTAAGTATCGAGATGCCTCCGGGCTTGCCCTCGAGGAATCCGCACCGGCAAAATTACCCCAGCGGGAGGCTCCGGCTTCCAAAGCTTTATCTATGGGGTCACAGGTTGACATCGATGGCTCGGCCTCGACCGATCACCTGTTGCCATGTTCTGGGGTATCAGTGGTTCCCACTGGTACCGACATCCAGACATTGGTTGCGTCAATGGATCAGAATATCCTGACCATGCAGCGTGCCATCACGGCATTCATACAAGCTGCGACGCCTTCGGTACCGCAACAAACTCCGTTGCCGGTACCGACTCCGGCACCGGTACCGACAGCATCGACATCCGCTTCGGTGTCGACTGCAGCAGTGCACTGTTCTGTGATGCCCATCGATACTGAACCGGTACCGATCACTTCCAATGTCGATACCACCCGGTACGCATATCGGGCTCTGCAGGAGCATCCAGACAGGCGATACTTTGATTCCTCTGAAGACTCTGATGAATCAGAGGTCTCTGTCGAAGCATCGGTGATTCATCCTCAGGAGCCCTCTTCTCCAAAAAGGAGAATGTCTCCTCCAGAAGACTTGTCTTTTCAAGACTTCATTAGGGAAGTGACCAGGGGCCTTTCCATCTCAGTGGCCCCTGAGACAGAGCTTAGAGCCAAAAAATTAGATATTTTACAATATCCTAAAGCTCCTAAAGAGGCAGCCACTTTACCAATACATGAGATCCTTTATGATCACATATTGGGCATATAGGAGACTCCTCTCACCACTTCCCCTCATTCTCGCAGGTTGGACACCATGTATCATGTTCCTCCTTGTCCTGGCTTCCATAAGACTCAGCTTCCTCACCACTCCATTGTGGTGGAGTCTGCTATGAAGAAGATAAAGAGTACAAATGGCATTCTTCTGCTCCTCCAGGAAGAGAATGCAGAACCTTAGATGCCTTTGGCAGGAGAATTTTCCAGGCCAGTATGCTTGTTGCCAGAATCAACTCCTATAGTCTCTATATGGGGATGTTTCTAAAAGAAGTTACAGATCACCTGCAGACTTTATCTCCTTTTATTTTAGAAGATAAAAGGGAAGAGTTCCTCACCTGGCTCAAACATGCCCAAGATATTTCCAAGTTTTCCAACCGTGCAGCCTTTGACTCTTTTGAAGGTGCCAGCAGAGCCTCGGCCATTGCTATAGGTGCACGCAGAGTTGTTGGTTACAAGCTTCTGATTTGGAACCTTGGGTTCAAGATGGACTAGGAAACCTTCCTTGTACAGGTGAAAACCTTTTTGGCAAAGATTGGCAAGCAAAGGCCACCCAAATGTATGCTGAAAATTCTGCTTTAGATAGACTTTCAAAGTCTACTTCTGCTCCTTTTAAGAAAAGGTTGTTCAAAAAGGGATTTTTTCCCAAAAAAGGGAAATATTATTCTGCTTATGGTCAGCAGTCATCTTCTGCAGGTCGTTTTGCTACAAAGAGACAGCAACAACCGAAAAAGGCCAAGCCTAAGGCTGCTAGGACTGCTACGGCCCAACAGCCTCAGCCTCCTCAGGGCCTTTGACTTACAACTAGAGAGCTTAGCCTTTCTGGCTCTAGAACATCCGGAGCCTCTCACCATTCCAGGAAGGTTGGTTTACTTTGCTCCCAGATGGGAACAAATCACAGCAGAGCAATGGACCCTCTCCATCATATAAGGGAGGGGTACAAGCTTCATTTCTTAAACCTTCCTCCTCACACCATGGTGAGACAGTTCAATTCTCAGACATCTCTCCTCGACCTTCTGGGTCAGGAGATTACTACCCTTCTTGCCTAAGGGGCAATAGAAGAAGTACCCCTTCTTCAACAGGGCTCAGGGTTCTACTCCCCCTACTTTCTTATCCCAAAGAAAACAGGGGGCTACAGACCCATATTAGATCTCAGAGAAATGAACAAGTTTCTATGCAAGGAGAAATTCAAGATGATTTCTCTCGGTACTCTCCTTCCATACCTTCAGAGTCAGGATTGGCTTTGCTCTCTAGACCTCAAGGATGTGTACACCCATGTCCTCATCCATCCAACACACAGAAGGTTCCTTCAGTTCCTTTATCAAGGGAAGCACTATCAATACAGAGTGCTTCCTTTCGGTCTGGCCTCTGCACCAAGGGTGTTCACAAAATGCATGGCAGTAGTAGCTGCATTTCTACGTACTCTAGGGATATTCGTATTCCCATATCTGGACGACTGGCTCGTCCGAGCTCCATCCCAGTCAGAGGCCCAGAGTTCTCTAACCTGCACAAGGCGTATCCTTCAGTATCTGGGACTTGTAATAAACTTCCCAAAATCCCATCTCACCCCTACTCAGTCTCTAGAGTTCATAGGGGCCTTGCTGGATACCACAACTGCAAGGGCCTATCTTCCCCAGGCCCATTGCCTACGCTTGGTGCAGTTAGCCTCACAAATTCATTTAAAATCCCATTTAACTTCTCGAGAGATGTTACAACTGTTAGGCCAAAGGCATCCACTGTGCTGGTGGTTCCTTATGCTCGCCTTCACATGAGGGCAGCTCAGTGGACTCTGTCCACCCAATGGACCCAGGCATCAGGTTGCCTGTCAGACAAAATAGCAACCTCCAGTCGCCTCTTTTGGTCCCTCCAGTGGTGAAAGTCCACTCACAATCTGTTGCTGGGGTCCCCCTTTCAACAGGTGTTACCCCAAGCAACCCTTACAACAGATGCCTCTCCAAGAGGTTGGGGAGCTCATCTTCAAGGTCTCTCCACTCAAGGCATCTGGTCTCTACAGGAGACATCTCTACATATCAACCTCTTAGAGCTCAGAGCAATTTATCTAGCTCTCAGAGTCTTCCACATCCTGCTCAGCTACAAGACAGTCCTCATCCACACGGACAACCAAGTAGCCATGTTCTACGTGAACAAGCAGGGCCGGGACTGGCTCTCTGTCGCTTTGCAACGAAGCTCTGAGATTGTGGGCCTTTGCCAGAGAGCATCAAATTCATCTCATGGCAGTGTATCTTCCAGGGGTTCAAAACTCTTGGGCAGACAGACTCAGTTGAGTTCTGCTTCCACACGAATGGTCCCTCCATGGGGACCAGATAGCCAGGATCTTCCGAATTTGGGGAACCCCAGACATAGATCTCTTTGCAAGTCCATGGAATGCCAAACTTCCCCGGTTATGTTCCAGGATTCTGTGTCAGGGAGTTCAGGCCAGGGATGCCTTCCTCCTTCTTTGGGGGCAAGACTTCCTCTATGCCTTTCCACCCATTCCCCTAATTCCCAAGACCAATGTTCCCTCTAATTTTCTGTAGGCTATGTGCACATAAAATATCAGCTGTGCAGCTTTTGAAGGAAGGTTAAATTTTTGTGCGCCACATAACGACACTCGGAGTTATATACTTTAAAATTTGACTACACGTCAGAATACAGTATGTACACCACACTGATTGCATTAGAAAATATTGTAGAACTTGTGAAAACCGTAAATGCACAGCAACTTTTAAATTTTAAGACGTCTGTATTGTTTTCTATCAGAATCAGAACCGTAATTTTTGTGCGCTCTGTTGTAAAGTATGTGCGCTCGCTCGGCGAGGTGTGTGCGCGCGCACACGCGCACAGCTTAGAGGGAACAGTGCCCAAGACACTCTTCAAACTTCAGAGAGACAAGGGGTCTATGATCCTCATAGCACCACATTGGCCACGCCAAGTGTGGTACCCTCTACTTCTGCATCTCTCCCAAGCTCCCTCCCTGGACTTGGGATCTGCTCCAGACCTCCTGTCCCAGGAGGAGGGAACATTGTGGCACCCAAATCCCCAGTCTCTTCACCTCAGAGCCTGGTTGCTGAAGGCCTAGACCTTCAAGATTTGCATCTTTCTCAGCAAGTGAAGGATATCCTTCATGCTTCCAGAAAGCCTTCCACTAGACGTTCCTATGCTTTTAAATGGAAAAGGTTCACCATTTGGTGTGCAGAGAAGGGCCTTAACCCTCTTGCAATACCTCTGAATTCTTTACTAGAGTATTTGCTGCATTTATCTCATGCAGGCCTTAAAACGAATTCAGTAAGAGTCCATTTGAGTGCTATTGCTGCATCCCTTAAACCTCTCAATGGACATCCTATTTCCTCTCATCCTCTTATAGCAAGATTCATGAGAGGCCTTCTTTTGACTAAACCTCCCATCAGACCTCCTCCAGTGGCATGGGACTTGAATCTGGTTCTTGGCCAGCTTATGCAGCCACCTTTTGAACCCTTAGCCACTACCTCCTTGAAATTTCTTTCCTGGAAGGTTATTTTTCTCATTGCAGTCACTTCAGCTCGCCGCATCAGTGAGCTGCAAGCCTTGGTGGCTAATCCTCCTTATACAAGGTTCCATCATGACAAGGTAGTCCTCAGGACTAATCCACACTTTCTGCCTAAAGTGGTCTCACCTTTTCATCTGAACCAGGAGGTTTATTTACCTGTCTTTTTTCCAGGACCTCATGCTTCAAGTGCAGAGAGGAATCTTCATACCCTGGATTGTAAAAGAGCTCTTGCTTTTTACTTACAAAGGACACAGCAACATAGAAAGTCCTCTCAACTCTTTGTTGCTTTTGATCCCTCTCATTTAGGACTTCCAGTCTAAGAGAACTCTGTCCAATTGGATTGCCCAGTGTATTTCTTTCGCCTACCAGAGTAAGAACCTTTCTCTGGAGGGCCATGTCACAGCTCACAATGTGAGGGCCATGGCAGCCTCTATGGCTCATCTAAAGTTTGTGTCCATCGACCAGATCTGTCGAGCGGCCACCTGGGCCTCGGTTCATACCTTCACAGCCCATTACTGCTTGGACAAGGACTCCCGCCGGGATGCCTTGTTTGGTCAGGCTGTTCTCAAACACCTGTTCCATACCTAACCAACTCCTACCCTCCATCCCTGGCTGGATGCCTGAGATTCATGGGTGGAGGTAGAGCCCTTCCCAGGGACTCACAACCTGGGTGATCTCCCAGGCATCTCTAGCTGGGGAGTTCCCATATGTGAAGACTCATTCCTGCTTGTTTCTGGAGATAGCACAGTTACTTACCCTTAACAGGTGATCTCTGGGAACAGCAGGAATAAGTCTTCACAACCCACCCACCTCCCCTAGGAGTTGTATATCTCTATCTTTCTTTCCTTTCCTCACTCTCTCTTTGTCTCAGCTTTAAAACTCGAACTGGAGAGAGGCGGTTAGGAAAGGCGGGAAGGCAGCGTGCAGGCGCTGTAGGATGCTCCCAAAAGCTTTTGGACGCTGGGGAGCGTTCCCGCGCAGGCTCCGTCGGTACCGACGATACCCATATGTGAAGACTTATTCCTGCTGTTCCCAGAGATCACCTGTTACAGGTAAGTATCTGTGCTTTCTAGCTACAGTTACAGTCACTCTTCCATTTTTCAACCACACAGTGTGTCATGCTGAATTGAACGCTTTCGTGAACAAAAACTCGGCAGACGTGAAGGGCTGCAGTATATATGTTACCCTGTTTCCTTGTAACGAGTGTGCAAAGCTGATCATCCAGGCAGGTAAGGAGCTGCGCTGGCTTCATTTGTCACATCTGTAATGCTCTCAGTGCTTCAGTACCTATCAGATATTGGATTTTAAATTGCTGTTATTTAGATCTAAATTAATTGCGCTATCAACTTTGCAAGGTATTTCTAGTGCCTTGTGTTTGAACAGTGCCAAGACTAATTGCATCCTCTGTGATTCTTAGCATGTTTTTAATTTAGGTTTGCAACTTTTAGATCAAGAGCTGCCAAGGAACAACGCAAGCATTGCATATAATTACTGTCAATTCACTGTGCTCTGACACATCGTGAATAGAGTAGGGGAAAAGGAATAAAGTTCTGCCTGACATCAGGTCTGTTGGGAGGATATACATGAAATTTTAATTTGAACATAATGCCTAGAAGATATCTGAAGATTTTAAAATATCTTCACTAATAAATGTTCTCAGCCTTTCATGATCCTACTTTAATTATATTCTCTCTTAAAGTTGTTATCTCTCTACACTGCTGCTGCAAGTGTGTCTGTCGTGTTTCAGCTTCTCCCTCTTACCTAGGATATCGGATATCAGTATCCTCTGATCTGATGTTCCCTGGACTTTTGTGCTGTGAAGGTCCAGCAGAGCTGGAAATGGGATTTTGGGTATAGTAGACTTGTACCCAAGTGGTGTTATAAGGGGACATTGGATGATGCAGATAGGGCTGGCCCCAGCTTAGGCAAACCTTAAGCTTTACACACACCTGTCCCCGGCTGTCAAAATCTATTGTTTGGGGGGTTTTTTTCCATTTACTGTTTATGAAATTTCAAATAACATTTCCAAAAAAAATTGAATAAACCACTAATATGAGAAATAACAGGTATAGGCAAATAACATTTTAAAAAATCAGTATATTCTAGTCCTACCCTATATAAACTGAAAAAAAGTAAGTAACGTAGGAAAGAGCCATAATGAAAAAAATAATAAAGGAAAAAAATGACACGTTCTCAAATTATGGCTATCAAACTTGTGACCCATTCATATTCCCCCAGTATCATTTATTTTATCTATTTATTTAGCTGTATTTATAATTCCGCCTTTCTCCTGGTCAAGGCGGTTTACATGGAACAAAATGCAAACTACATTATAACAGTGGTATTAGTGGTATCAGTATCATGGAGTATTGATGTTTTCTCTAGATCCCCGTCAAGTTCAAGTTGTCTAAGTTCCAGGAAAATATAATCCTGCCTTATATATTTACCAAAACATTTTCTAGTAAATTTAAAAAAGAAATTCATCTCTAGGGCCAAGGCTCTGGGATGAAGCTGAAGAAAGTCTTTCCTGATCCGTTCAGAATCATGTTTTATACGCACTATTCTCTGTGGCAGCGCAGTACTGGTCTGAATTGCCTAGGCAATTTAAAAAAATTCTTTTTCACTTTCTCAGTTTCGTAAAAAACTGAAAACTTGGCTGTTTAAATCTAATTATTTAGTTTTTATTCTCTTTTTATGTTCCTCTTGCTGTAAACTGCACAGAACCACTGTTTGATTGGGATTGTTGCGATATACAAATCCATGTTAGATTAGATTAGATCTTCTGCGTATTGTTTAGTTTTGAATGCCCTATTCCTTGTCAGATCCTATTAACATACCGTACTGATCCCAACAGATCTGAGTTTTTGAAACTTAGTAAATGCATTCATACGTTGTTTCAATATCCAAGGCTCGTCAATGTTTTCTTAAATATTCACTGTGTGTCTTCAGTCTTTATCTTTTTTTTTTTAGGTATAAAAGAAGTAATTTTTGTGTCTGACAAACATCATAATAAATCTGAAGTGAAAGCTGCAAAACGTCTGTTTGAGTTAACTGGAATTGCCTACAAGTAAGTCATGAAGTCTTTAGTAGCTTGCTTGTATCAAAAATGCCATTTTATTGCTAAGGGCCTGATTCACTAGCTTGTTTCTCATTATCTATCACGCATATGGAGGGTAACTTTATATAGAGGTGCCTCCTTTACACTTGAAGGTAGGTACCTACCTAGACACTATTTTATAAAGAAGAATGCCACTTTTATTTATAAAATTCTAGCACAAGTAGTCGAAAACATGTTAAGGCGCAGACGTAATTGTGTGCACTCTTCCCATGCACATGCCCACAGTGAAAGTACATACCATTTGGCGGATGTGCATACCTATAAAATAGCGAACAACAAAAGTATGTGCGTAAATGCTCCTACTGTGTTACGTTTAGAGTTGCCACCTCACCCATGTTAATCTGAAGAGGTTGACAGAGTCTTGAGTTTGCCTCCTTCATGCATATAGGGATAGTCCTATTTTTCTTAGAAAAATCTGAATTCTAACTCCATGTATGTGATCGGGAAAAATCTTGGTGGATTGACTTCAGTATTATGGCATGTTTACTTAGGTAAGATGGTCCAAGTCCTAGCCCTTCGCTTTTTAAGACTGCATGACCATAGAAGAAGGAGCACACCTAGGAGTATATTTGTTTTGTTTTTTTAAGCGCACAATTTTCTTTTTCAACGAACACATGAGGAATAGGGAGGAGTAGCCTAGTGGTTAGAGCACTGGCTCAGTAACCAAAGACCAGGGTTCAAGTCCCACTAACACTCCTTGTGGCCTTGGGCAAGTCACTTAACACTCCATTGCCTTGGAAGACAGGCCTGCAATCTACTTCTGGTCACCCTGCCAAAAAACCTGCTGAGTCGCTAGGAGGCAGCAGCGACTCAAAGGCACACATCACATTTTTGCCTAAAGTTATGTGCCATGAATGCACATAAATCACAGTATTTTACTTATTTATGTGTATAAATGTACAATTTGCCGTGAAATGAGTAGGCTTGCTTAGGTCATTTGTAACAAAGATAACTAAATACATTTTGTTGGATTACTGTATGTGGAGAACTTTAAAAAAAAAAATACATGAACTGTTAAGATCTGATCTTGAGACAGAAAAGTGCTAGCCTGAAGTATAATACAGTTTTGAGGTCATTTAATGCTGTTATCTCCAGGAACAAGCAAGAATGAGTCTTCACATATGGGTACGTCGGTACCGACGGAGCCTGCGCGGGAACGCTCCCCAGCTTCCCAAAAAGGAAAGCTTTTGGGAGCATCCCACAGCGCCTGCGCGCTGCCTTCCCGCCTTTCCTAACCGCCTCTCCCCAGTTCTTCTTTTCCGCGGAGCCAGCAGGTCGTGTTCCTGTCACCGCTGAAGAAGTTCTTTGTTTTATTTTATTTCTTTAGTCGCACGTCTGCCTTCCCCGACGTCGGACCGGTACCGCCGGTCTTCTTTCTTTTCTTATAAAAAAAAAAAAAAAAAGAACATATTTTTCCCTCACTTAGTGTATTTTTCCTCTTTTGGGCCTTAGGCCTCACGAGAAATTTTCCTCATGGAAAAACCAGCCTCCGGGTTTAAAAAATGCAGCGGTACTATTTCTGTTACCGACACCCATGAATGGTGTCTCAAATGTTTGGGTCCTGACCATTCCATTTTGGATTGTTCGTCCTGCTCCTTGATGTCTAAACGAGGTTTACAGAACCGAGCAGCCAAGCTCCATGTGCTGTTTCCCTCTGATGCAGCTTCAGTGGCATCGACGTCTTCCAGGGCCTCTTCTTCTTCCCATTGATCTCAGGTAACCAAACATAAATCCAGCCGGTCTTCGAAGGGTAGATCTCCTTCCAAGCATCGAGATGCCTCCGGGCTTGCCCTCGAGGATTCCGCACCGGCAAAACAACCCCGGCGGGAAGCTCCGGCTTCCAAAGCTCCACCTATGGGGTTACAGGTTGACATCGATGGCACGGCCTCGACCGATCACCTGTTAGAATGCTCTGGGGTACCGGCGCAACCTTCCGGTACCGAATTCCAGGCATTCATGGCGTCGATGGATCAGAATGTCCTATCCATGCAGCAGGCTATCACGGACTTCATTCAAGCTGCGACGCCGCTGATACCACAACAAACTCCGTTGTCGGTATCAGCTCCGGTACCGGCACCAGTGTTGGTACCGGTACCGACTGCATCGACATCGACCAGGATGCCAACTGCAGCGGTTCCCTGTCCAGGGATGCCCATCGGTACCGAACTGGTACCGATGACGCCCGATGTCGATACCGCTCGATACGCGTATCGAGCTTTGGAAGAGCACCCTGACAGTCGATACTTTGATTCCTCCAAAGATTCTGATGCATCGGAGGAGTCTGCTGAAGTATCCATAGCCCTTCCTGAAGAGCCTTCTTCTCCAAAAAGAAGAATGTCTCCTCCAGAGGACTTGTCCTTTCAAGACTTCATAAGAGAAGTGGCTAAAGGACTTTCTATTTCAGTAACCTCTGAATCAGAGCCTAGAGCTAAAAAATTGGATATTTTAGGTTATTCTAAGGCTCCTAAGTAGGCAGTCACCTTGCCAATTCATGAGATTCTTTATGATCACATGATTGACTTATGGGAGACTCCTCTCACTATCTCTCCTCATTCTCGTAGATTGGACACTATGTACCGTGTCCCTCCTTGTCCTGGGTTTCATAAAACACAGCTTCCTCACCATTCTATTGTGGTGGAGTCAACTATGAAAAAGATAGAGTGCAAAAAGACACTCCTCTGCTCCTCCAGGAAGAGAATGCAGGACCTTGGATGCTTTTGGTAGGAAAATCTTCCAAGCCAGTATGCTCATTGCCAGAATCAACTCCTATAGTCTTTATATGGGTATGTTTCTGAAAGAAGTTGCAGATAAGCTGCACACTTTCCTCCCTTTTCTTACACAGGATAAAAGGGAAGAATTTCTTATTTGGCTTAAGCATACTCAGGATATTTCAAAGTTTTCCAACCGTGCAGCCTTTGACTCCTTTGAGGGTGCCAGCAGAGCTTCGGCCATTGCCATAGCTGCTCGCAGAATTGCTTGGCTCCAGGCTTCTGATCTAGAATCTTGGGTCCAGGATGGTTTAGGAAATCTTCCCTGTACAGGTGAAAACCTGTTTGACAAAGATTGGCAAATAAAAGCCACTCAAATGGATGCAGAAAATTCTGCTTTGGATAGACTTTCAAAGTCATCCTCCATTCCTGCCAAGAAAAAACCTTTCAAGAAGTCTTTTTTTCAAGAAAGGCAGATTCCATCCTGCTTCTGGCCAACAATCATCTACAGGTCGTTTTGCTGCTAAACGTCAGCAACCTAAACAGGCCAGGCCTAAGCCTACAGGGGCTGCTGCAACTCAGCAGACTCAGCCTCCTCAGGGTTTTTGACTTGATGCTAGAGAACTTAGCCTTTCTGGCTCTGAAACAGCCAGAGCCTCTCACCATTCCAGGAAGGTTAGCTCATTTTGCTCCCAGATGGGAGCAAATTACAGCAGAGCAGTGGACCCTCTCCATCATGAGAGGGCTACAAACGTCATTTCTCAAACCTTCCTCCCCACACCATGGTGAGACATTTCAATTCTCCAACATCTCTCCTCGACCTTCTAGGTCAGGAGGTGGCTACCCTTCTTGCCCAAGGGGCAATAGAAGAAGTACCTCTTCTTCAACAGGGGTCAGGGTTTTACTCCCCCCTACTTTCTGATCCCAAAGAAAACAGGGGGCTACAGACCCATATTAGATCTCAGAGAATTGAACAAATTTCTATGCAAGGAGAAATTCAAGATGCTTTCTCTGGGCACTCTCCTTCCATACCTTCAGAGTCAGGATTGGCTTTGTTCTCCTGATCTCAAGGATGCGTACATACATGTCCTCATCCATCCATCTCACAGAAGGTTCCTCCGTTTTCTTTTCCAAGGAAAGCAGTACCAATACAGGGTGCTTCCTTTCGGTCTGGCCTCTGCTCTAAGAGTGTTCACCAAATGCATGGCAGTAGTAGCTGCATTTCTACGCACTCTGGGAATATTTGTATTCCCATACCTGGACGACTGGCTCATCCGGGCTCCATCTCTGTCAGAGGCCCAGACTTCCCTGGACTGCAGAAGGCGCATTCTGCAGTATCTGGGACTTGTGGTAAACCTCCCAAAGTCCCAGCTCACCCCTACTCGGTCCCTAGAGTTCATAGGGGCCTGGATAGATACTACCACTGCAAGGGCCTATCTTCCTCAGGCCCGTTGCCTAAGCCTAGTGCAGTTAGCCTCCCAGATTCAGTCAAAGAGCCTTTTAACTGCCCGGGAGATGCTACAACTGTTAGGCCACATGGCATCCACAGTGCATGTGGTACCCTATGCTCGCCTTCACATGAGAGCAGCTCAATGGACTTTGTCCACCCAGTGGACTCAAGCATCAGGGGCTCTCTCAGACAAAATAGCAACCTCCAGGTGCCTCTCTTGGTCTCTCCAGTGGTGGAGGTCTACCCAAAATCTGTTGCTGGGGTCCCCCTTCCAACAGTTGTTGCCCCAGGCAACCCTCACAACAGATGCCTCCCAAACAGGTTGGGGAGCTCATCTGCAAGACCTCTCCACTCAGGGCACTTGGTCTCCACAGGAGACCTCTCTACATATCAACCACTTGGAGCTCCGAGCAGTTTTTCTAGCTCTCAAGGTCTTCCATACCCTGCTCAGCTACAAGACAGTCCTCATTCATACGGACATTCAGGTAGCCATGTTTTACATAAGCAAGGAGGAACTGGCTCTCTGTCGCTTTGCAACAAAGCTTTAAGATTGTGGGCTTTTGCCAGAGAGCATCAAATCCATCTCCTGGCCGTATACCTCCCAGGAATCCAAAACTCTTGGGCAGACAGACTCAGTCGAGTTCTGCTTCCACACGAATAGTCCCTGCATATGGACCAAGTACTCAGAATCTTTCAAGAGTGGGGAACCCCGGACATAGACCTCTTTGCAAGTCCGTGGAATGCCAAACTTCCCCGGTTCTGTTCCAGAATTCCGTGTCAGGGAGTTCAGGCCAAGGATGCCTTCCTCCTTCACTGGGGTCAAGACTTCCTGTATGCCTTTCCACCCATTCCCTTAATTCCCAAGACTCTGTTCAAGCTCCAGAGGGATCAAGGATCCATGATCCTCATAGCTCCACGCTGGCCACGCCAAGTGTGGTACCCTCTACTTCTGCATCTCTCTCAAGCTCCCTCCCTAGACTTGGGAGCTGCTCCAGACCTTCTGTCCCAGGAGGAGGGGACTTTGTGGCACCCAAACCCCAAGTCCCTTCACCTCAGAGCTTGGTTGCTGAAGGCCTAAACCTTCAAGGTTGGAATCTTTCTCAGCAGGTGAAGGATATCCTCCATGCTTCCAGAAAACCTTCTACTAGACGTTCCTATGCTTTTAGTTGGAAAAGGTTTTCCATTTGGTGTGCTGAGAAGGGTCTTGACCCTCTAGCACTACCTTTGAATTCTCTATTGGAATATCTCCTGCATCTCTCCAATGCAGGCCTTAAGACGAATTCAGTAAGGGTCCATTTGAGTGCTATTGCAGCATCCCTTAAGCCTATCAATGGACAGCCTATTTCCTCTCATCCTCTTATTGCAAGATTCATGAGAGGCCTAACTTTAACTAAACCTCCCATTAGGCCTCCTCCGGTGGCATGGGACTTAAATCTGGTTCTTGGTCAGCTTATGAAGCCACCTTTTGAACCCTTAGCCACTACCTCCTTGAAATTTCTTTCCTGGAAGGTTATTTTCCTCATTGCAGTCACCTCAGCTCGCCGCGTCAGTGAACTGCAGGCCTTAGTGGCTAATCCACCTTATACAAGGTTCCATCATGATAAGGTAGTCCTTAGGACCAATCCACACTTTATGCCTAAAGTGGTCTCACCTTTTCATCTTAATCAAGAGGTATTTTTACCTGTCTTTTTTCCAGGTCCTCATGCATCAAGTGCAGAGAGGAATCTTCATACCCTGGATTGTAAGAGAGCTCTTGCCTTTTACTTAAAAAGGACACAGCAACATAGAAAGTCTTCCCAACTCTTTGTTGCCTTTGATCCCTCTCATTTGGGACTTCCAATCTCTAAGAGGACACTGTCCAATTGGATTGCTCAGTGTATTTCTTTCGCCTACCAGAGTAAGAACCTTTCTCTGGAGGGCCATGTCACAGCTCATAATGTGAGGGCCATGGCCACCTCTATGGCTCATCCAAATTCTGTGTCCATCGACCAGATCTGTCGAGCGGCCACCTGGGCCTCGGTTCATACCTTCACAGCCCATTACTGTTTGGACAAGGACTCCCGCCGGGATGCCTTGTTTGGTCAGGCTGTTCTCAAACACCTGTTTCATGCTTAATCAACTCCTGCCCTCCTTCCCTGGAGGGATGCTTGAGATCCATAGGAGGAGATAGAGCCCTTCCCAGGGTCTCATAACCTTGGGGATCTCCCAGGCATCTCTAGCTAGGGAGTCCCCATATGTGAAGACTCATTCCTGATTGTTCCTGGAGATAGCACAGTTACCTGTAACAGGTGATCTCTGGGAACAGCAGGAATAAGTCTTCACAACCCACCCACCGCCCCTAGGAGTTGTATCACTCTATTTTTTTCCTTTCCTCTCTCTCTTTGTCTCAGCTTTAAAACTCGAACTGGGGAGAGGCGGTTAGGAAAGGCGGGAAGGCAGCACGCAGGCACTGTGGGATGCTCCCAAAAGCTTTCCTTTTTGGGAAACTGGGGAGCGTTCCCGCGCAGGCTCCGTCGGTACCGACGTACCCATATGTGAAGACTTATTCCTGCTGTTCCCAGAGATCACCTGTTACAGGTAAGTAACTGTGCTTTACTGATCCTGACATGCTATTGATGTCTCATTTCCTTTATAAAAAAAAAAAAAAAAAAAAAAGTTTGAAATAGTATATTTTTGGAGGCTGAGGTATCTTTTTTACAGGATCAATAAAAAAAAATTATAGACGTACATTAGATTTCAGCCTCCTAGGTTATAATCTAGAGCAGTGCTTCTTAACCCTCCCCTGGAGGGCAGGCCTAGCCAATCAGGTTTTCTGGATTACCCTAATGAATATACATGAGATAAATTTGCACATATTGAGGCCCATTGTGCGCAAATCTATACCATGCTTATTCCTTGCGGTAATCCTGAAAACCTAACTGGCTAGGTGTGCCTCCAGGAGAGGGTTGGGAAGCACAGCTCTAGAGTAAGTATTTGTTTCTTTAACGTACTACAAAAAAAGGGTAAGACAAGGAGTGATGTTACTCAGACAGTTGAGGTACCTAGAAGGAAAATGGAGGGGGAGGCAACATATTTAGTAATTTATTTAATACAGTATTTGCCAGCCTGTGGTCAGTGGATCTCTTGTGGTACATAAGACCATTATAGGGGGTCTACAGACACACAGAACAAAGGTTTTTTTCAAGCTGCTGTAATTCATGTGAGCAGAATATCAAGGCTGCTGCAGCGAGAGACCGGTAGGGACAGGAAGGGGAAGGAAGATAGAGGGCTAGTGGGGACAGGCTTTGACACTGAGGGAAGGGGGTTCGAATGTGGATGGATAGCTGATCCCTGAGCTTTTTGGGTGATAAGAGGTTCACACTACCAAAAAGGTTGAGATACTCTGGGTCCAATTTTCAAAAGGGTTGGTATTTAAATGTCACAGCAGTCAGCTGTGAAGCTTAAACATCTGTGAGGTATTCAGTGGCAGTAACTGGATAATAGTTACCACTGAAATTCTGGACTGAGCAGCACTATCCAGATAAGGGCCGGCTGAAAATCTGCACTATCTGAACAGCAATTTAGGCCTGCTTTTCATATGGCCTAATCTCTCCGTGTAAGTGCTGGCTGAAAATTACCTCTACCCAGATAACAGCCATCACTTATTTGAATAGTTGCCATACTGCCCATGGAATTGCCCTGTACTAACTGGATAGTGCTGGATATCTGGAGATATTCGGCAGCGTTATCCGGATAGTGCTGCTGAATAGTTCCCTAAGCTCCCAACCTTGCCTATCCAGATAGAGCACTGAATATTGACCCCTCTGATCTAACAGCATTTCAGAAACAGCCCAGTTGTGTAGAAGAGAGGGCACACCCATGTGCAATTTTCTACTTTTGATGCATGAACTATTTGAATAATAAAAAAAAAAGCTAGTTTCTAAATTTGGATTTTGATTAATCACGCGCCCTTTCAAGCCTTTATTTAAGATGAGTTGCCGTTCAGGTGCAGGAGGTACTTCCTTCCCTCAGAGAGGGCATATAACTGGAGCTGGAGCCAAGTGACTTTCTCAGGGTCACAAGGAAAAAGTGTGATTTCCCTCGTACCCAAAATACCTCCCCCCATACCTCGTGCCTCAACATGCCTATGTCATGAAGTAAAATTGGTTTTGCCTTGCACCTAGTAAAAAGTATATTTAAAGGTGCTGCTTGAACTGAGTTGGGCCTTTCAGTTTCTGAGCCTGACATTACCACAGAAGAACTTGTCTAGACAGATTGCAAGTTGGTGCTTTCGAAGGAAAGATGAAGTAGGTGTCACTGTCTTCCTTCCAAGACAATATCTCACCAGCTTCTCACAGCTAATGGGTGCACCAGTGTATTCTGAAGTATAAATTTGATCTTCAGATATTTTCATTTGTGCGAGCTTTATGCTTAGAGCTTAATGAGGGGTCCTATCATCTATATTTTAATTTAAGACCTTAAATTTAGAATGACACCATTCAAAAAACAGTTTTTCTTCTGCATTTCAAAAGCTTCAAAACTGCTAACTGAACTGAAGAAGCAAGGATGGCGTCAGTATTTGGGGAGAAGAGAGAAACCCGTGAACAATCAGTTTGTGAAGGAAAGTTGTTAGAATGTTTTGGCTTTCTAATGATTTATGAACTCCTATGGCTAAAGCACACACAGTGTAAGCAATGCTGTGTGTCTTTTTTTTTGTCTCAGCCTTTGTGCAAGTTTCTCTCAGTGTGGTGCAATATAATTGGCTGCAGTGGAGATCAAAAGTCAAGTGAATAAAAAAAAAGTACTCTTCCCTCCCCTATTACTTTATTCAGGAGACAAAGCAAAATGTTTTTAACTACTTTACAACTAATATTTCTGCATTTCTTTTTTTTTCTTTTATAGGAAATTTATACCAAAACGGAAACGGCTTGTCATTGACTTTGATTCAGTTAGCGGTGGCAATCATTGGCAATCTGATTAAGACCCTTTATTTGTTGAAGATTGTTTTTTCTATAGGCTTGGAATAGGGAAAAGTAATTTTTAGTAAGGTCTTAAATGTATAGACTATTGTGATTATCCTTTTCTGGGAAGATATTAATTCCTTACAAGCTGCTCCCTCTGCCAATGTACATATTTAAACGAATGAACTTTTTCATACAAAAATTGCTGGTGAGGAATCTCACTTCTTATATTCTTCAAAATATTGATTGTTGGGGCCTTCAAACTGCTTTCCAAAACAAGGTATTTCCAAATGATTTGGTGTATCTAACTTTGCACTTACACACGTATACAAATACATGTACTAGGTGACTTATCATGTAGCAATACAGCAACGTTTAGAATTGCATGGAAATTTCAGTGAGCGCGTTTGACTCCCCAACCTCTATTTGTGTTTCAGTTGCTTGTGGTTGGATGGTGCTAGGGGGTGGAAGGAAGTGTATGTGTGGGTGGGTGGGGGGAGTTTATCACCCTCTTGCTGTCCTATCCTCACCTGCACCACACTCATTGTTATCACTGCTGCTTTTTTGCCTCACCTTTCCCTCTCCTATCTATTCCTCTAGGGCTGGTCCAACCATTAGGCCTATGGTGGAAACCTATGAAGGACAACAAAGAGCAGGGAATTTAAAACTAAGCAATATATTCTGACAGCCTGCGGGGTGGGGGAGAATAAGTCTTAAGGTTTGCTTAGAGCGCAAACACCTTGAACCAACTCTGGAGCCCGCACTCGCTTCCTCCTGCTTTTCCTGTACTACAGTGCAGTTGGTAAGTGAAGAAGAGGCATTGACAGAGCTGCAGCTATAGAATGACTGCATACATCAGTCATTGGCTCCCCTGCTGTTTTCTTATGGGTGCTGTACTCCTTACTGCTATTTAAAAAAAAGAAAAAAAATAGCAACAACTGCAGGTCCTCTGATCTTCAGGTGGTAGTAGGGCCTGGAATCCCCCAGCCTCTCCTATGCTTCACGTAGTCCAGTGTTGGGTCCTCTTTTTGAGTGACAGAGCCTGGGCTTCTTGTAACTTCACTTTTTTTTTTTTATTCTCAAGTCCGCGCTTCCATTTTGGCTTTTATCTTCCAGCTACCCTTGTCTGTGATGTCATTTCTGACATCACTGTCGGTAAAGGAATGGACAGACATACTCAGACCATATGTACTTTTTTATTTTATGAAACACACTAAAAACAAAGCAATATATCAGGCAATAAAGCTAAGTAGTACATCAATATATATAAATAATATATCAAATATGCACAACACTATATGACCATTTATGCGCTATAAAGTATATATGGGGTTTTGCTATAGAAATTTTATTTTCTGCTCTCTGCTGTTAATCGGGCGGGGAGTGTTAAATTCTTTTATTCAAGTGCAGTGTACTCCTGACTGTTCCATCCATTATAGCTACATGCTTGTCACAGGACTATAAAAGAAGTAAACTATAATCAAAGCATGAAAATAAGTACCGAGATTAGAAATGGAGTGTTTGCGGGTTGCAATGCATTTTTATTGCTCTTGAGGGCACACTGGTCACCTCTAGAGACACCATACCTCTGAAGGAGGGTTCTATGGAATCTTGAAAACTCATTCCATACCTATATGCATATAGTTCGTAATGGGATCAGTTACTAATACTTTGTGCTGGCGATGACCTATTAAGCTGAACATGCTTCTAAATGTCTTCATGGATGTCAGACAGCTACCACAGGAAAGGGTGGATCTTCCGTAAAGGGAATGCCCCATCTGTACCACTGTCTATCCCTGAAAGTGAGACCTAGTGCGCCTGTGCTTTTGTGATTGCATCACAAATACATTTTTATCCTACAGTTGGGACTATGCAGCTCAGCAGAATGTTTTCTCCACGAACAAGCAGGAAATCAATCCTCGCATATGGATAACAACGCTGACGGAGCCCTTGCAGAAGCATCTTACCACCTTTCAAAGGAGATGCGTGTTCCCCTTCCTGCCAAAGGGTGCCATCTTGCTCAGTCTCTCTGTTTTCGTGGAGCTCTACAGACGTTTATCTTGTCCCCCCGGAAAAGAAAGTTGTTTTTCTTCGTACTATTTTTGTACTTTATTCGGCCTGCACCAGCTCCTTTTCTGCCTGAGACCCGATGCTGTTGCATCGGGTCTCTGAAAACCTTTTTGTTTTGATCTTTTCCATTGCAGCGCTTTCATGCCTTTTTCAACCGCTGGCCGCATCGAGGGTCTTCCACCTCGCGGGGGTCCTTTTTGCCCCAGTGGCCACCGGCTTTTTTTTTTTTTTTTTTAAAGAAAGAAAATGTGATCGATGCTCAAAAATCATTTCTCTCACTGACACTCATGATTGTTGCCTCCAGTGTCTGGGCACTGACCACAACCTGGAGGAATGCTCCCTGTGCAAGAAAATGTCTGCTAAGGCCATAGAGAGCCGTCTGTTTAAGCAGGATGACATCTTCCACAAGGCAGACTCAACCCCAGTTTCCCCGCCGACGCTCTGACTTGCAGACACTCCGAGCAAGGTTCCCCGGAGTGTGAGCGTAAGAATAAGACCTCAAGAGCCTCGTCCAGGGAGGCGGACAAGCATGGGAAGTCCTGTGCTCGGTTCCTCAGTCCGCAAAGAGCCCCCAAGAAACCAGAGCAGGAGCATCCTTGGAAAGTGCCTAGGACCGATGTTGAGGCCTCCGTTTCTGGACCGTGATCTCCCAAGGCCTGTCCTGTCGAGGACCCCTCTCATCCTCGACACCTGACCAGGTCACTCTGGTGCCAGTGTCCATGGCTGCTACCCCCGAGTGGGAAGCTCATATGTTGGCCTTAGAGCACAGCGTTTCTACGTTCCTCACCTCCCAGCAGGCACTGACCTCTGGCCTCCGAGCGGGTGTTAACCCCTGGTCCTGCTGAGACTGCAGGGACCTAGAGAACTCCCCAGGCTGCCTAAGTGATCGCCGAGAGCCAGACACCTCAGGAAAATCCCCTGTGAGGGTCTTGCTCTCACTCCCGGTCCTCGAGAGTGAGGTCTTTGCAGGCAAGTGCCTCTGGCTCAGGCCATGCCCTAGCCTCGAAGCACCCAAGACCGGAGCTATCAGCTCTCTTGCAGCCGGAGGACATCAAATACTGGAAGTCCGATGTTGAGAAATCTCTGGAGACTTGGGCTCACAGAGACCTTCCCTTGGACCTGTCTCCATCAACTGCCAAGCTCTGATCCCGTCCCGAGGACACCTCGTTCCTCAAGTTCGTCAGGGACATGGCACAGGCACTCTCCCTCATGACGGAGATGGAGGAACGACATCCTCCAGTATGAGGCACCACCGAAGGAGACCTTGACAGTCACCATTCCCCTTATTCTTACCTGGCTGCTCCTCTAGATGTAGGAGACCTTGGCCTCTGTGCCCATTGTGATTCGGCAACTTGACACGATGTACGGGTCTAGCAGGGGCCAGGCTTTCGCAAGGTGCAATTCCTACACACCTCCATGGTGGTTGAGTTGGCCATGCGCTGGCAAAAATGCCCGAAGAGACACTCCTCAGTGCCCCCAGGCAGGGAGTCTCATGCCCTCAAAAATGCTACCAGGGCTCGATGCTGGCATGCCGTATACAGACTTACCAACTCTACATCGACATGTTCCTTTGGGACCTGTCCAAGGAGCTTGGAAGGTTTGCCTCTGGCCTCGATGGAGACCACCTCCGGTGTTTCCAGGCTCTTTCGAAGTCTGTTGCGGAGTGCTCCAAGTACTTGTCCCGAACCGCTTACGATGGCTTTGAATCCAGTGCGAGGGTGGCTGCTGCCTGACTCCAAGCTTGGCTCTAATCATTGGATCACGAGCAGTTGGTGCAAGAAAAACCTCTTGATGTACAGTGCCTCAGCGAACAGCTCTTTGGCAAGCTGATGGAGGACAAGGCGGCCGAGTATGTCACTCGGCCTCTGCTCTTGAGGAAGACACCTTCTCTTCCCAGAAAGAAGCCACAGGGTAAGAAGCCCCCTTTTCCTTCAGAAAAGCCCCCCCCCCCCTGTTCAGACCCTGCAACAGGGTCCACAGAGCAAGAGAACCGGCCAGAGCCCATGCAAACCCATGGACCAAAAAACCCAGACGCCAGCCCCAGCCCAGCCTGGGTCCTGGTTTTGACGCTATCAGCATAGCCCCTGTTCTACTAGAGGACCGGCTTCCCACAGGGGGATGCTTGGTTCACTTTGCCCATCAATGGACCTCCATCACCACTGACTCCTGGGCCCTTCAGGTGGTCAGGGAGGGCTACCTCCTCCACTTGGACCAGGCACCTCCAACCTTTCTTCCTCATGGAGCCTCCTCGGTCCCCCCCCCGCCCCCCCCCCCCGCATCAGGCCCTGCTGCTACAAGAATTCACAGGCCTTCTTAAGGACAGGGCTGTGGAGCCTGTGCTTCCTCCCTCGAGAGGGAAAGGTTTCTACTCCAGGTACTTCCTGGTCCCAAAAAGGACAGGAGGCCTGAGGCCCAGCCTGGACCTGAGAAACCTCAACAAGTTCCTGGTGCGGGAGACGTTCAAAATGCTTTCCCTTAGAACATTGCTGCCCTACCTCCAGCAGGAAGATTGACTATGCTCCTTGGATTTAAAGGACGCTTACACCCACATCCTTATCCATCCAAGTCACCAAAAATACCTGAGGTTCATGGTCAGGGGGCGACCACTACCAGTACAGGGTACTCCCCTTTGGTTTCACCTCTGTCCCAAGGGTCTTCACCAAGTATGGTGGTGGCCTCTCTCCGCTTCCAAGGGACCTTCATCTTCCCTTAACTCGACAACTGGTTGGTAAAAGGGGACACTGCCTCAGAGGCCAGGCAGGCCACCAGCCATACCATTCGGGTCTTGCAGCACCTGGGCTTCATGATAATCCCACCTCACTCCAGCTCAGGCACTGGAGTTCATCAGGGCCCGCCTGGATACTCTTCAGGCCAGGGTCCACAAAAAAACAGCACTAGCCACTCAACCGAGCAGGAACAAAAAAAGAAGCGGCAGATACACACCCAATAAACTTAAAAACTTTATTAAACCAAAGGGGTGGCCAAAACCCAACACAGGCCGTGTTTCGTAATTACTTCATCAGGGGCTATCCAGGCACACTAAAAAACAAATATATAAATTAATAAAATCAAACTAAAAAACAATAGACATATGAAAATAATGAGTTTGGAGAATTAAAAATTAAAATACTAATGAAGATAAAATTATAAACATTAATATATAATAAAGCATAAAGGCCAAAATGGACCATATCAATGAACAGATATCTTAAGAACCTTAATAAAAATCATAAAAACCATATATAATCTAGATATATCTAACGTATTTGATTAACCAACCGCTCCATAAATAAAATAACACAGAAAATTCATTTATATACACATATATAATTAAATATGAAAATATGTATAATATAAATAAATAAATTAAAAATATGAACACTAATTGGAATACAAAAAATAATAAAATAACTAAAACATTTATAAGTATAAAATGCATTATACAAAATTACACAAAAAATATAAAACACAACTATAATCCATTGCGAAACAAGAAGGGATGAGGAGACTGAAAGAGTAGGACCCATCTAAAACCAATTGTGTAAATACTAATAAAATCACATACTATAAAGATGGATGTTACCTGTGGGTGTGAAGTGCAAAGACTTCACCAGGTTCGATAAAAAAACTGGCAGATACTAATATCAGAATAGCTTCTAGAAAAAATAAAAATAGTAGTAATAAACCCATGACCCATACGCCATATTAAAGAATGGAAGTTGTTAGTTATTTAAAACAATATTTTACAATAGAAAAAGGTGATAACGGATAAAATTATAAGTGTGTTTACATTATTCATAAATTATCAAAAAACCATGGCTGTTGCCCTCATTGACATATAAATTGTGTATCTTTATTTTAAAATCTAAACGTACTGTCCCTCTTTAGAATTCATAATCATAAATATAACCAGTACTAAACCCATACTCTAATTGAGTAAATAAAATCATCTTTGTGAAGGGCTCAATGAACATTGATTTAAATATATGTCTAAAAAACTGTAAATATAACTCTCATAAAAATGTATTTTAATACTATCCCTATTAAAAAACTGATCAAAAAAAGGGGGCTGGGAGGACTCGATGGACATAATGTAATTACCTTGTTATATTTCTATAGTTATAAAAATTGCCCTTATAAAATAAAATATATTCTTTAATTTTAAAATTTATTCTTTAATTTTAAAAGGTAAATGTTATACCCACACATTTACCTTTTAAAATTAAAGAATATATTTTATTTTATAAGGACAATTTTTATAACTAAGATAGTCTGATTTCCACCTCAATCAGGAGGTAGTCCTCCCTACCTGCTTTCCATGGCCTCACACCGACTCTGCATCAGTCATCCTCCATACCCTGGACTGCAAACAAGCCCTGTCATTCTGCCAGCAGCGGACCCAGGGCTACCGTAAAGCCTCACAGCCATCTGGGGCAGGCTGTCACCAAGCGGACCATATTCATCTGGGTGGCGGACTACATCACCTTTGCCCGCAGTTGAGCTGACATTCCTCTGGAGTGCCGAGTCACGGCAATCCTCCATTCACACTTTTGCAGCCCACTATTTCCTGGAGAGGGAATCCTGACGGGACCAGTGCCTTCGGCCAGCCATACTCCATAACCTCTTCGGAGTTTAGGCAACTCCTGTCCTATGACCCTTGTTCAGGCTACTGGAGTCATGGTTCTCCCTGTGGTCCTCCGAATCTGTCAGCGGATTCGCTTGCGGCTGCTCACGGCCAGGCTGAGCCTTTTTCATACCGGTCCTCTGTGGCCTGGAGCTAGGAAGTCCCATATGTGAGGACTGACTTCCTGCTTGTTCCTGGAGAAAGCGTAGTTACTCAACTTTTACCAGGTGTTCTCCAGGGACAGCAGGAATCAGTCCTCACAACCCTCTCTCCTCCCCTTGGAGGAGTTGTTCATTTTTGGCCATCTTCTTGGTTGGGCTCAAGCTATGGCACCTGACTGAACAAGATGGCACCCTTGGGAAGGGGACCACGCATGCATGGTGGCATCTCCCAAAGGCTTTTCTTTGAAAGCTGGGGAGATGCTTCTGCGAGGGCTCCGTCTTCGTCAACCACACCCATATCTGAGGACTGATTGCTGCTGTCACTGGAGAACACTTGTTACAGGTTGGTATGCTTTATAGTTCTACTGTTTGTGGTGGTGTCTCCCTTCCCTTCCCTTTCATTTCACATAAGCAGCATACTAGTTTAAAATATGTCAAGACTATATCATTTTCATGTATGTGAATGTTTTAAAAAATAGCAGAACATTAAAATAATGCACATACATGAAAATGATAAATTCACATACATGAAAGTGATATAGTATATAGTTTGATGTATCTTAAACCAGTACGTCGCTTTTAGAGTTGCTAATACTGAAAAAATAACTGCTGTTTAGTTCAAACTCAGCAAGAGCCTTAATATTCTGCGTTTAGCTCCATATGGAAAAGAACAGAGGCAGAGTTCATCCAGGATTTGCTCCCATGGTATCTATGAACTTCCCAGTCCAATTTCTTCACAATTGTGCAGAGATGATGGTGAACATTATAAGCAGTATGCAAGATCTATGATTTCTGGTCATGGAGTGAATTTATTGCTAGTTCGGTTAAAAGATTTATTTGTTTCCAGGAACAAGCAGGAATGTAGTCTTCACATATGGGTGACATCGGTACCGATGGAACCCGCACGGGAACGCTCCCCAGCGTCCATTAGGAACGTTTTTGGAAGCATCCCACTGCGCCTGCGTTGTTGCCCTCCTGCCTTCCCAACTCTCCCTCTCAGTTCTTTTTTTTCCACGGAGCCAGCAGGAAGCAAATCCTGTCACCGCAGAAAATTCATTCATTATATTTCTTTTTGTTTTCTGTGGTTCGCGTCTGCCTTCCCGTCGATGCCGGAACAGACCATCTGTTCTGTTATTTTCTTTTCTTTCTTATTTCTTTCCTGTAAAAAAATATATATATATTAGTAGTAGTAGAACTTTTCTTCGGGTTCATCTATGCCATTTTAGGCCTTAAGCCTGCCATTTTGTCTACTAACACTATGGAGAAACCAGCTAGTGGTTTTAAAAAATGTTCTAAGTGTGGCGGTATCATCTTGGCTACCGATACACACGACTGGTGTCTCAAATGCCTTGGTCCCGACCACCAGCCATTAGAGTGTCCTCTGTGTAAGAAGATGATGAAGAGAGGGCTAGAAAATCAAGCTGCAAAGTTAGGCACACTCTTTGCCTGAGACGCAGTTTCTTTGGCATCGACAGCGAGGGCATCGTCTTCCTCTCATGGATCTCAGGTATCAAAGGATAAGTCCCCTTCGAAGACGGGCTGTCCACCCAAGGGTAGATCTCTTTCTTAGCACCAAGATGCCTTGAGCGTTGCCCTGGAGGTGGATCGGCCAGCCAAAAAACCCCAGCGGGAGGACCTTCCATTCAAAACCATCGACGGGTCCCAGGATGCTCCTGAGGCCTCCACCTCTGGAGAACTCCTGGTAACATGCTCTGGGATGCATGCATGTATCTCTGAAACCAATACCCAGGTAACTGCAGGCTCTATGGATCAGCATATTCTGGCCATTGAGCAGAGCTTAGCAGCTCTACTGGCAGCTTCGGTTCCGGTCAAATCTTTACTGGTGATACCACCAACACCTGCACCGTCTATGGTACCAATGCAGACCGCATCTGGATATATGCTGTTCGATGCGCCATCACCGATGTCTGCCCTCGAATCCATTCCTGGTACCGGAGGTTCCTCCAGGCAAGTCTTTCGCTCTGATACAGACTTTAATCGGTATGAGCCTTAGCGGAGCAGGGACATCGTTCACGTCGATACTTTGTGTCTTCCAATTCTTCTGAGGATGAATTGATCGCTATCCAAAGACTTCAAAGTCTACCGGAGGATCCTTCTTCTCCTTCTCCGGAATGGCACATGTACCCTCCCGAGGATATGTCTTTTCAAGAATTTATTTGGGACCTAGCGAGGGGCCTTTCCATAACAGTAACATCCGAAAAAGAACCGAGAGCAGAGGAATTGGAGATTCTCCAATACCCTACAGCTCCTAAGGAGGCGGCTGCACTTCCAGTTCACCACATTCTACATGATCTCATGCTTCAGATGTGGGAAACACCCCTTACTATTTCTCCGTATCCTCGACGACTCAATACCATTTATTAAGTACCGGAGTGTCCTGGCTTCCAAAAAATGCAGCTAATGCACCACTCCATGGTAGTGGAATTGGTGATTCGTCGAAACAAAAGTTCTAAGACACATTCTTCTAACCCTCTGAATAGAGAATTAAGAGCCCTCGATGCTTTTGGGCTTCGGTGTTTTCAGGCTTCCATGCTGTCAGCCAGGATCAGCTCATACATACTCTGTATGGGAATGTTCCTCAAGGAGGTTACTAGAGATCTGGAGTCAGTCTCCTCTTCTCCCTGATAAGAGAGCTGGCTGTCTCACATTGGTCAAACATGCCCAGAACGTCTCAAGGTTTGTCAGTAGAGCAACTTTTGATTGCTTTGAGTGCACCAGTAGAGCCACATCAATCTGCATCGGTACACGCAGGATTGCTTGGCTTCAGGCATCAGATCTTGAACAATGGTCGCAAGATAAACTGGGTAATAATCCTTGCACAGGTGAAAACCTTTATGGCAAGGACTGGCAGGGTAAAGATTCTCAGTTAGAATCTTAGAATACCACTTTAAATAGACTTTCTAGAACTACTGCCAACCCTGCTAAGAAGAAAACAGCTGCAAAGAAAATGTTTAGTAAGAAGAAGTTTTACCCTTTTTATACCACTGCTTCTCAATATGAACCTCAGGGTACTCAGAAGAGGCAACAGCCTCCCAAGCAACAAAAGAAGCCACAAGTTTCTTAAGACTCAACCAGCTTCGCAGGATAAATCTGTGCCTGGTTTCTGACTTTTTCCTAGAGAACATAGCTACTCTGCCTCTGGAGATCCCCCACCCCCTCCACATTGCTGGCAGACTCTGTCATTATGCCTACAGGTGGCACCTCATCACTTCAGAGCAGTGGACACTATCCATAGTGAGAGAGGGGTACAGACTTCATCTACAAAATCTGCCCCCCTCCACCCTAGTAGGGGAATACCATTCTCAGCCCCGTCTGACTGCTCTTTTGCTGCAGGAGGTGACTTCTTTTCTATTACAAGGTGCCATAGAGGAGATTCCAATATCTCAACAGGGCATGGGTGTCTATTCTCCATATTTTCTCATTCCAAAGAAAACCAGAGGATACAGACCATCCTGAAACTCAGAAACTTGAACAAGTTTCTTGTCCGCGAGATGTTCAAGATGGTCTCTCTCTGGGGACCTTTCTACCCTATCTCCAGAGTCCGGACTGGATCTGTTTTCGAGATCTAAAGGAAGCGTACACACATATCCTTATTCATCCAGAACACAGGAAATATCTACACTTCATGTTTCAGGGAAGACACTATCAATGCAACGTCCTTCCTTTTGGACTCTCCTTTGCCCCAGGAGTTTTCACAGAGTGCATGGCAGTCGTAGCCACATTTCTAAGATCTCTAGATATATTTGTCTTCCCTTACTTAGACGACTGGCTCATAAAGACAGGCAGCTCCCAAAAGGTCCACCTGTCTCTTTCCCTTGCCATGCAGGTACTGCAACATTTGGGATTTGGGATAAATCTTCCAAAATCCCATCTCGCTCCTACTCAAACATTAGAGTTCTTAGGAGCACTCTTAAACACTCAGCAGTCAAGGGCATTTCTACCCCAGCCACGCTGTTCTCTGTTCTCGCTGTTCAACTGGCATCTCAGGTATGTCCGAGACCATCTAACTGCCTGAGAGATGCTGCAGCTTCTAGGTCATTTGGCCTCAACAGTACACGTAGTTCCATATGCCCGTCGGCATATGTGCACAGCTCAATGGGCTCTGACCTCCCAGTGGAAACAGGCCTCAGTGACAAGATCATAGTCTCTGCCCCTCTGGCCCACATCCCTTCTATGGTGGTGGTCCCCAGAGAATCTCCTCATCGAGTCACCTTTTCAGATGCCTCCACATCAATGTACCCAGACAATGGATGCCTCCAAACCGGGGTGGGAGGGCCCATCTGGGGACTCTCTCCACTCAGGGCTTCTGGACAGAACAGGAATCACAATTCCGATTAAATCTACTAGATATTCAGGCTATCTTCATCGCCCTCAGGGTGTTTCAAGGGCACCTATGTTCTCACAGTGTCCTGGTCCAAATGGACAATCAGCCATGTTCTATATGAACAAGCAGGAAGGAACAGGATTTGGGCAACTCTGCAGGGAGGCTCTCCATCTCTGATCCTTTGCCATTGCTCATCAGATACACCTCCAAGTGGTGTATCTCCCAGGGGATCAAAATGTCTTGGCAGACAAATTGAGTAAGATCCTTCTTCCCCACAAATGGTCTCTCCATATGGAGGCAGCATCCTTTATCTTTGACCTGGGGGACTCCGGAGATAGACCTGTTTGCCGTTCTGCAGAATGGCAATCTTTCGCGCTTCTGCATCAGGACTCACATGTCGGGCAACCACCAAGTGGAAGCATTTCACCTCCACTGGAGCCAAGGATCTCTATATGCCTTCCCTCCCATTCCCCTAATTTCCAAGATGCTTTTAAAGCTCCATGTGGACAGGGGTTCATAATACTCATATCCCTGCACTGGCCACATCAACCGTGGTTCCCTCCCCTGCTACGTATGTCTCGGAGTCAACCCCTAGATCTTGAATCTGCCCCAGATTTTCTCTCACAGGAGGAGGGGATGCTGCTCATCCCAATCCACAGTCTCTCTCCACCTCATATGACTGCTGAAAACAGCATTACAAGATCTTAACCTTACTCAGGAGGTAAAGGAGATCCTCTTAGCTTCCAGGAAGCCATTCACCAGACGTTCATAAGCCTTCAAGTGGTGTAAGTTCTCTCACTGGTGTTCCCGGAAAGATCTTAATCCCTTCTCGGCTCTAGTGGAGGCACTCCTCCAGTATCTAAGAACATAAGAACATAAGACATGCCATACTGGATCAGACCGAGGTCCATCAAGCCCAGTATCCTGTTTCCAACAGTGGCCAATCTAGGTTATACGTACCTAGCAATATCCCCAAATATCTCCTCCACCTGTCCTCATCTGGTCTCAAGACCAACTTGGTAAGAGTGCACCTAAGTGCAATTACAACCTCTCATCATCCTCACAGCCAATTTCCTCACAGCCACTTATAGTGTGTTTCATGAGAGACCTTTTGCTGACCAAGCCTCCCATCAGACCACCACTGGTGGCATGGGATCTCAGTGTTGTTCTAGGACAACTTCTCAAACTGCCTTTTGAACCTTTTGCCGCCACCTCGCTAAAGTTTCTAACATCTTCCTATTGCCTTCACTTCAGCTAGACACATTAGTGAGCTTCAAGCTTTGGTGGTAGACCCACCTTACATACAGTTCCACCATGACAAGGTCGTCCTTAGTACTCACCCCCATTTCATGCCAAAGGTGGTGTCTCCTTTTCTTTTCAGTCAGTCTGTTTACCTTTCTGTCTTCCTAGACCACATTCGTCTAGGGCAGAGAAAATCATCCATACTCTTGACTGCAAATGTCCCTTAGCATTTTATCTTCAAAGGACACAAACACCGTAAGGCTTCTCAATTGTTCATCTCCTTTGACCCTAGTCATCTGGGTTGCCAGTATCTAAACGTGCTCTCTCTAAATAAATAGCAAATTGCATCACTTTTGCTTATGGTAAAGCAGGACTATTCCTTGAGGGTCACGTCACTGCCCATAATGTTTGTGCCATGGCCACCTCAATGGCAAATCTATCTGTGCTCTATAGCCATTTATGAAATCTGCAAAGCAGCAGTTTGGTCTTTGGTTCATACCATTGCTGTTTATTACTGTCTGGACAAGGACTCCTGCCGGGATGCCATGTTTGGTCATGCTGTTCCCCAGCACCTCTTTGAGACTTAAGGGCAACTCCTATTCTCTGTCCCAGAATTTAACGATACCAGACATCCATGGAGGATTCATGACCTCTTGAAGCCTTCCCTGAGGCAAACCTACCGGTTCTGAGGTCATCTTTCTCTGGCATCTGGGAGCTAGGGAGTACCATATGTGAAGACTACATTCCTGCTTGTTCCTGGGGATAGTGTATTTACTTACCTGTAACAGGTGATCTCCGGAACAGCAGGAATTTAGTCTTCACAACCCACCCTAGGAGTTGTAAGTTTTCTTTTCTCTCCTTTTATCTCAGTTACAAACTCAACTGAAGAGAGAGAGTTGGGAAGGCAACAATGCAGGTGCAGTGGAATGCATCCAAAAGCTTTCCTATTGGACGCTGGGGAACGTTCCTGTGCAGACTCCGTCTGTACCAATGTCACCCGTATGTGAAGACTAAATTCCTGCTGTTCCAGGAGATCACCTGTTACAGTTGACTAACTATGCTTTCTGGTCTTCTAGTGCTCTTTGGATAAAAATAATACTGGCTCAGTCCATTATCATTGAACCAAAGCTATATGGTCACCCCAAGTCCACACTTTCTGATGTTAAGTCTTAGCTAATTTGTGTAAATTGTGCTTTGTCTTCATGAGAAAAATGTATTCAACAGTATATCATTCTTCCTTAGTTTTTTAATGAAAAGACCTAGTGCATGGGGAAACTTTTAATTTTTTTTTTGTTAAATTCTGAGCCAGGGAACCAAGACTGATTCTGCCATTGCTCTTCTCCGCTGGTTTTCTTGCAGGCCGCAGATTAGTTAGCATGAAGCTTTTCTACTTCCCTATGTACATGTTCATTTTTTAAAGTGAAGGTGGGTGCATGTCGAGCAGAGGGCCATTTCAAGCCTTGTTACTTCTTTAACGGTGCATATTTTTGGTGCAGAATTCTACATTGAGAAATATTGTAAAATCCAGCATTACTGAAAGGTGACTTTGTACAGTTGGCAAGTTAGGGTTAGGAAATTTTGCATGCCTTGTTCTTCGCAAACATGTTTGTTTTAGTAAATATTTTTACAGAACAACTGTTTGGCAGTTAGGTTTAATATCAGTCAAAGAATTACATTTGCTCTGTTACTGTTTTTTAACTGTATTTTTTTGTGCTTTGTATCAGTATTAAAAAATAAATAAATAAATCAAAATCAACTTCACTGAAGCATGTTCATTATTATAACATTATTAATGTTATCTTAAACATCCATTCAATTAGTTACACTGAATATTAATACCTGCTGTGTACAGCTCTCTCTTGCCTGGAATGTTCATGACATAACCATCTAAATGGTCCACAGCTCTAATAGCCAAGAGATTCAATAGCCCTTACTTCCTAAGAAGCTGAAAGCTGGATTTAATCAAGTAATGGCACACTGGCACTTTATTAACATTTTCTTGACTTGTTGATTGGGGAGGGGAGGAGGAGAAAAGCAATGTTAACAGAATAGGAAGGGCTAATGGAGTAGGTAAAATCCAAATAAAATTAAATATAAGTACTGTGTATGAAGGCGGCTGCCTAAGCAGACTACCAGCAAAAGAACCAGGTGAGCTCACTAATACAGTTAAAGAAATGCAGTATGGTACAGGAAGAGTCTTTTCAAAGGCAGATGTTTTAAGTCACCATTTAGTCCTTGGAAAACAGCAGTTTTCTTCCTTGAAAGCCGATTTAATAAAGTGTGGGAAGATTAGGGCGTATTGTGAACATGAGAAATGCCATACTGGGTAAGACCAAGGTCCATCGAGTCCAGTATTCTGTTTCCAACAGTGGCTCATCTAGCTCATAAGTACCTGTCAGGTTCCCAAAAAGGTACACAGGTTCCACTATGCTTGTCCTACTACTACTACTGAGCATTTGTATAGCGCTACAAGTCATACGCAGCACTGCATAGACATATAAGAGACACTCCCTGCTCATCAGAGCTTACAATCTAGTCAAGACAAACACAGAAGGTGTAGGCAGGGATAAAACAAGGGTAAAGAAAAAGGAGATCAGGTGAGTCAAGATCCAAAAGCAGCAGCGAAGAGAGGTGAGTTTTCAGCCTGGATTTGAAGAGGGTTAGAGAAGGTGCCTGGCGTACAGACACAGGTAGTTTGTTCCAGGCATAAGGTGCAGCAAGGTGAAAGGAGTGAAGTCTTGAGTTAGGCAGTGAAACAGGACATTACTCCTCATGTCTCGCACATAGTGAACTTATCACTGCAACAAGGAATCATGCCCACACAACTTAAGAAGTCTATCATAAGACCTATCTTAAAAAACAAAACAATCAAGGAGGACGACCCTGCTTCCTACCGACCAATATCCAGCATATCTTTCCTGGCCAAAATCATTGAAAAGGCCGTGTTGCTACAACTGCAAGACCATTTGGATGACAACGAAACACTGGATAGACAGCAATATGGTTTCAGACGACATCACGGCGTTGAAACACTACTACTAGCGCTGCTTGACAACCTCCTCAAGGGCCTAGAAGACAAAAAGAAAATGTTTCTACTCATATTCATCGACATATCAGCCGCGTTCGATACAGTTCACCATGGAACCCTCATAAACAGGCTCAAATCAATAGGAGTAACAGGAACCCCCCTAAAATGGTTTTCCTCATACATATCGAATAGGATGCAGCAGGTTCAGTTCAATGGCGAAAAGGCAGAAGCCTTCACGCAAACTCAAGGTATACCACAGGGTTCGGCTCTCTCTGCACTCCTGTTCAATGTGTATATGCAACCACTTTGCAAAATTTTCCAACATCATAATATCAAATACCACATCTATGCAGACGATATTATGCTGTACACTCAACTTGACACGGACAACCCAAACTACACCCAACTAGAAGAGTGCTTAAGTGAGATGCAAGCCTGGTTACACCGAAGCAACATGACGATAAACCACAAGAAAACGGAGGTGATGTACATCTCCAGAAAGCCAAACTTCGACCCCCCCGCAACAATCACCCTATGTAACAATTCATACCAAACGAAGAAAGAAATAAAATACCTGGGGGTAACACTCGAAAGCGACCTAAAAATGGATCAACACCTCCGCAAAACAAACAGAGCCGTTTTTCACAAGCTAAGAGTCCTTCAACCGCTAAGGAGCATTATCGAACCCCAGGACTTCCGGACCGTTGCGCAGGCACTCATCATGCCACATTTTGACTACTGCAACGCCATCCTTCAGGGTCTCCCCAAAAAAACCTTGAATATTCTGCAAATGTCACAAAATGTAGCCGCTAGGATCATCACGAAAAAAGGCTTTGCTGATCACATCACACCGGTATTGATTGAGCTACACTGGCTCCCCATTGCTGCTCGCATAAAATATAAAACACTCACTACCACTTTCAAGCTCCTACATAACATTGCTCCGTCTTTCCTCTCCACCTTGATCAGCGCACAACCACCCAACAGAAGCAGAAGAGCCATCAACTCCAACACCCTCCTCGTTCCACCAGATATAAGAGCTGTTAAAACCAACACTAGTAACAGAGCGTTCTCATACACTGCACCTACACTCTGGAATCATCTGCCACCAGAGTTACGAGCTTGCAAAGACCTAACTGACTTTAGAAAAAAACTAAAGACTAATCTGTTCCAGAGTCATTTCAATTTGACTTAAACCCAAGGGGGTCTAAGGTTATCCACCCCAGGAGACCAAAACATAGCTATGTATGCCTGCTCGTTTTTGAAAATGTATATATGTATATATGTAATTTCTGCCCGTATCCTCAAATGTATATAAGTATTCATGTATATATGTAATTAGTACCCATATCCTCAAACAGAACCCGCTGTGTGATGTGCCTTCCCTCCGAATCAACGTGTAAGCACCCCAAATTTTACTGTACTGATTTGACAGTTCTCCTTATGTAATCAGACCGCTGCTGATCGCTGGAAGTAGCGGTATATAAATGTTTGCCAAATAAATAAATAAAGAGAAGGGCACAGATAGAAGCAGTTTGCTAGAAGAGCGGAGTTCCCAAGAGGGGGTTGTAAGGGAGAGATAAGAGAAGAAAGGTAGCGAGGAGCCACAGAGTGAAGGCATTTATAGGTCAGCAGGAGAAGTTTGAACTGGATGCGGAAACGGATAGGGAGCCAGTGAAGTGACTTGAGGAGTAATATGGGCATGACGAGGTTGGTGGAAGATAGCCGCGCAGTAGAGTGTTGAACAGATTGAAGGGGAGAGAGATGATTCAAAGGAAGACCAGCAAGGAGTAGGTTATAGTAGTCAAGACCGGGAGGTGATTAAGGAGTGGATAAGCGTTTTAGTAGTGTGTTCAGAAAGGAAAGGGCAGATTTTGCTGATATAGAGAAAGAAACAGCAGGTCTTTGCTATCAGATGAATATGTGTGGAGAAAGAGAGGAGTCAAAGACAACCCCCAGATTACGGGCTGAGGAAACAGGAAGGAGTATAGAGTTATCCACAGAGATTGAGAAAGGAGGAAGAGGGGGGAGGTTTTAGGGGGAAAGATGAAAAAGTTCAGTCTTGGCCATGTTCAATTTCAAGTGGCAGTGAGACATCCAGGCAGCAATGTCAGAGAGGCAGGCAGAGATCCGGGTCTGGATTGCTGGAGAGATTTCAGGCATAGAGAGGTAGATCTGGGAGTCATCAGCATACAGATGGTACTGAAAGCCATGGGAAGAGAACACACCAAGGGACTGGGTATAGAGAGAGAATAGAAGCAGACCCAAGACAGATACTTGTGGGCCTCAAAGCAGAAGCCCAGGTCTTGGACCTCTAAGACAGGGGTTGTCAAACAATTAGCCAAGTATGAAAATAAGTTGCGAGCCATTTCAGGTACTGCAGTGCAAGCCATTTGAAAAGGTGAACCCTGGACAGCCCCCCAAAGGCCAGTGGGTTTGTGGCTAAGGCAGTCTCATCAAATTCCACCTCCACCAGGTGTAAGCCACCATAGAAATGGCCATAGTGCCCACTGGCAAGGGAAAAAGAAGAAAGGAGCATCAGGGACCACAAATGGCATTTGGCCCCAGGCCCCTGTAAAGGGTTCCAAAATGGAGGGGGGAGAAATTAGACTTACCTGCTAATTCTTGTTCCTTGAGTAACTCCAGTTCTGTCCTCCACCACTGGGCAGTGCACCCCCCCCCCCCCCCGCCGCACGGAGACCGGGCATACCAAAACTGCGACATCACTGGCTGCACCCTGCTGGTCTCTCCCATCAACCCCAGTGAACTATTGACAAAGCAGACTCAAAGGAGCAACAAATAAGTAGCTATAGCATTAAATTTAACTTTAAACAATTAAACTATACCCCCCGAAAACAAGAGGAAAATTTTGAGATCTCACTTTCTCTTCCCTCCATGAACAAACTAAGATAGAGAAGCTAGAGTAAAATAACTATCATGACATCGAACTTTGAAAAGTTTTACCATTATCGTGACTGATAAACCCCCCCAGATCGAACCTATCTCTGAACTAACCATCCCCAGGTGGGATTTGTCCTTGGCAAGCAGTGGATTTCCTGGGTCCAAACCTTTTTTAAACCCAGCTACACTAACAGCTTTACTACATCCTTGAGTAACAAATTCCAGAGTTTAATTGTGCACCAAGTAAAAAAATATATTTTCTTATTAGTCTTAAATGGATTACATTGTAGCTTCTTGGCATGTCCCTTAGTCTTTCTACTTTTTGATGATGTAGACAACCGATTTATATTTACCCAGTCCATTCATTAATTTATAGATCTCTGTTATATCTCTGTTATATCTCCCCTCAGCCATCTCTTTTCCAAGTTGAAGAGCCATAAGCCTTTCTTTATAGGGGTATCCTTCCATCCCCTTTACCATTTTGGTGGCTCTCCTCTGTGCCTTTTCTAATTCTACTATATCCTTAAGATATGGCAACCAGCATTGCACATAATATTCAAAGTGTGGTTGCACCATGGACTAATAGAGGCATTATAATATCCT
The DNA here is from genome assembly GCA_033557465.1 of Ichthyophis bannanicus. Taxonomy (NCBI): domain Eukaryota; kingdom Metazoa; phylum Chordata; class Amphibia; order Gymnophiona; family Ichthyophiidae; genus Ichthyophis; species Ichthyophis bannanicus. Next base: position 1,621,551,835 of record CM066032.1, read on the forward strand.
TGGTTTTATTTGCCATTCTTTTCCTTATGATTCTTAGCATTCTACAGTATTTGGTGCCTTGGTGCTTCTGCACACTGGGCGGAGGGTTTCAAAGTATTATCCACGATCAAATCCAAATCCTGTTCCTGGGTGGAACTTTGCATCATGTAGCCGTAGTTTGGGTTGTTCTTTCCTAGGTGCATAACTTGCACTTGTCCTCCTTAAATTTCATCTGCCAATTGGGATGTCTGGTCTTCCAATTTATCAAGGCCCTCTTGCAATTTTTCACAATCCTCTTGTGTTTTAACAACTTTGAATAATTTTGTGGTGTCTGCAAATTTGATCACCTCTTGTTAATACCATTTCCAGGTAATTTATGAATGTTAAAAAGCAGCGGGCCCAGCACAGATCTGTGTGGTACTCCACTATTCACCTTTCTCCATTGAGAGCATTGGCCATTATGCCCTGCTCTCTGCTTTCTATCTTTTAATCAGTTCCTGATCCACAACAGTACACTGCCTCCAGTCCCATGACTTTTTAAGCTCCCCAAGAGTCTCTCATGAGGGACCTTGTCAAATACTTTCTGAAAATCCAGATCCACTGTATCAGCTGGCTTACTTTTATCTCCTATTTGTTCACACTTTCAAAAAAAAATATAACAGATTAGTAAGACACAATCTTCTTTGGTTAAATGCTATTGGCTTTCTGCTATTAAACTATGACTGACTATATGTTCAATAATTTCATTCTTTATAATGGTTTCTACCATTTTGCCCAATACTGTCATCAGACTCACTAGTCTTAAGTTTCCCAGATCACCCCTGGAATCTTTTTAAAAATTGGTGTTACAATTGGCATTCTCCAGTCTTCAGGTACTACAGATGATTTCAGTTATAGTTCACAGATTACTATTTTCTGTGTTGTTATGGCTGCCCTTTGTACAAAGGAGTTGAGCACACAAGAAAATTGTGTGCAAAGGATTGCAAAGATATAGTTGGGGTCAACATTATTTCCTGTTGTAAAGATATAGTTGGATCAAAAGATAATTTCTGAAAATATTTTTGATCCTGTAAATGATTCAAAATATCTGCATGATGAGTCAGTATTCATTAAAACAATAGCTCCTCCTTTATCTGCTCTACAAATAGTAACTGCATGTTGGTTCCTTAAAGAAAGAAGAGCGCTATGTTGACTACTTGATACATTCAAAAAATGTCTCGAAGAATTTTCTTATTTAAATCTCGTAATCCAAATTTTGAAATGTCGTCAATGTCGCATCTGTACTCACTAGAGGTAGCCAATTAGAAGGATTGTGACAAAGGGAATCGTCTGTTGAATTTCCCAAAGAAGAAGTAGCAAAATAAAAGTCACTTGTAACTTCCTAAACAGTTTATGCAAAGCTACCCTCATTTCGAAAGGGTCATACTTAGGAGAAGGAATGAAAGATAAACCCAAATTTAATGCTGAAAATTGCTGAGCAGTTAATGCTATTCTTGATAAGTTAATGACTGCAGCTTGGTGTATGCTGGAGTTGGTCTCCTCCAACTCTCCTCTTGAAACTGTCGATAAGGCCGGCGATTGCGAGGGCGGCCCCTATCCTCTTTGAGAAGTTGGGGTGTCTGTCACATGTCTCGTTTCTCCCAAACATTCCATAGAAGAGTTCGAGCTTTGATCTTCAGAAGAAGTAATAAAAGTGACTTGTTTAATGTTAAAATAGCTATCTCCAAGTTATAATGCCCTGTTCAATGTAATTTCAGTTTGTTCAATGTAAACCACCTTGATAATCATGAATGGCGGTATATAAGAAATGTTAGGTAAATAAATAATGTTACTAATTTGTTCTGACTTATTTTGTTTCCAAGTGTATACCTGATCCTTAGTATAGTCCTCAGTGTCTCGGGAGAATTTTTTTAGTTTTAAAGCGTGCAAATTTTCCCGAAACCGTTGTGTGTGAGCATGCAGATCATCCCAATTAGTTTTATAAACTTCTGTTGTTAATTCTAATTTAAGCTGCTGTTACATTTGATCCAATTGATGTTGTATCAACTCTTCCTCCGTGGTTAAACATTTAATCAAAAGAGCAATTAAATCCAAACCACATTTATTTAAAATACTATTCCATTTTGTGTAAAAAAACTTTGTGATCTGTGAACAAATTTCGCTGTGAAGAATCCTATCACACCAGCTTTTTCGGCAGGATGAAGGACATTCTCCGCTAAGATAAGTCTAGTGCCGTGGCGGTTTGTTAAATATTGTTCTGGAGAATTAAGACCATAATCTTCTGTTTAAGTAAGTGGAGGGGCACGCATTCATGTGGCTTTCTTCATACTGTTTTTAGGCCCTTTGGTCTTTTATAAATTTGATTAAAAAGGAGGACCTGCTACGAGAGAGGAACACCTCCTAAGGCGGGCGATCCGACAAGAAAATTAATATACAGTATATTATATAGATTAGTCTATCACATAGGTGGATTATTTAAGAATTATTTGGAGGAAGTCATCTTAATTTCGGGATATATATTCGGTGATTTCTTAGGGCTTAATTATTGTTCAGGACATGATTATTGGCATCCTTATAACAATTCAAATCAGTTTGAACAGAAGAACCACATTGCAGTAAAATTAGACATACCTGTGATCAATTGTCAGTACTTACATGACTTGAATCAACCATGGAAGGATGGCTCTAATGTTTAAAATGGCCACATTCACTCCTGGTTCCATTTTCACAATGGTGAAAACAAGAGATCTGCATGAGACTGTCAGAGAAGCTTAAAGGGAAAAAAAACCACCCTTCCTACAGTTAAGTATGGTAGAGGTTCCGTAATGTTGTGGGGCTGTTTTACTGCCTCAGGAACTGGAGGCCTGGAAAATATTAAATGAATTATGAAGTCAGAGGACTACCAAGGTATTTTAAAGCAAAATATGCTACCTAGTGTCAGTAAGCTAGGTCTGGGTCGAAGGTCATAGTCCCCCAGTAGGACAGTGACCTAAAACATACATCCAAAAATGCAAAAGAGTGGTTAAAAAGGAACAAATGGACTGTTTTAAACTGGCCAGCAGTGAGTCCTGATCTCAATCCAATTGTGAACCTTTGGAAAGAGCTGAAATCTGCCATTGGTAAAAGGAATCCTGGAAACATCCATGAGCTGGAATAAATCACAGTTGAAGAGTGGGAGAAACTATCAGCAGATAGATGTACGAAACTTATAGATATCTACAAAAAATGTTTGAAGGCTGTCATCATTGCCAAGGGATGTGCAACCAAATATTAGTGAAGGGTGCTGCTATTCCTGTCCAGGTCATATTTTGTTTTGTTTTGTTTTTTCTCAGAAATTACTATGTCTAAGCTGTACAAACGTTTCTTTTTGTTGTATACCTTTGAATATACTATTAAAATATTATGATGACATACAGTTGGAATATTTCCAATTATTTCTCTAGATATTGTACACAACATATGTAAAATGCAAAAGTGCCAATAATGTTGACCACAACTGTAACAACACAGTGTTCATTTAAATTTATTGGTAATGAAGTCATTCGCTATCAAACCTGGATGCAAAGATATGCACTTAAAACATGAAGGCTTAATACCATTTTTCAAATGTTGGGAGTTTAGCGAATATGAGATGGTTTTGTTGCGGGTAGCATTAGAGAGGGTTTTGCATCCATTTATTTTGTGTCAGCATGAACTATTCACTTTCTTGTTTATATTGAAGATGATGGGCACATTTTCAAAAGGGGATAAAGAGGGGATAAAGAGATGAGATGATCACAATTAAGGGGAGATGTCACAACTGTGAAATGATGGTCAATGCACTCAACTTGAAATTTAGATGATACCATATAAATAATATTTATACATGGAATATGCATTTGGTATTTCACAATAAACTGCTTTGAAAATTACATTTCAACAAATTTGAAACTAGACACTGACATCTGATATGCATCACGTATACACATGCAACATACCTCCCAGCTGCCAAAACCATTTCTGTGGAAAATATTGATTCTGCTAACACACGCCCATGTTTGCATGTTTCCATGGAGACTGCCTATTTTCCCATGTTTGACATTATTTGCATGATTTGTTTACCGTATTGGGTGTGATTTTTTTTTTAATGTATACATTTGGAAACTGTAATGAGCTTCAGCACACAACTCTTACATCTTATTACATTGCCTCTTGAATTCTCTTGTCTTCTACTGAGAAGTAAACAAGTTGGACTACCCAAAATATAATCACTCTCATTTCCAATGCTAGTATGAAGACATTTTCCAGAATTCATAGCAGTCACTGGAAGAAAAGACATATAATAACTAAAGTGTGTTGAATTTTTTATTGCTAGAAGTGAAATATGTTAAACAGGAAATGTATTTTTATCTTTTAGGTCTGTTACTAAACTAAACTACTAGAATTTCTGTGGTTTTAATGTTTTATAGTCCCAGCCCCCAGTTTCTCATGGTACATTGTTCAGCAAAGTTTTTAGGAAATTCAGTAACATACTTGATATTAAATGTGCATTTTATTTTACTTTATTAAATTGTTTTTTTTCTAACTTTTCTTATTTGCCCAATTTTTTTATTTTTTATTTTCAAGCAGGGCAAAGTTTTAATGATCAGTGTAGGAAAGGACGGGGTGGGGTGGATTCAGGAATATAGGAAGGGATAAAAAAAGAAATTGGTACTGATAATGGAATGGGATGTTGGGGGTAGAAGGAAGCAAAGGAGATTTATTCATTTAAATGATGGGGGTGGTGGGGGCGAGTGCGGTGGTGGAGTTCGGAGGGGCATGGGACGGACACAGTGGATCCCTTTACAGCAACAAGAAAATATCAAAATAATCTGAACCATCTAATTCCTTAATAAATAGGGGTGTACTACAAGGAGTGGTGGGATCACCCCTAAACAAAGACATGGGGAAGGGGGGGGGTGTGCACAGAGCGGCAGGTGTACCTACTCTTGACATTGTACTGGGCAGACTAGATGGACCATACTGGTCATTATCTGCCGTCATTTACTATGTTACTAAATAAACTTGATTCTCCAGGACAAGCAGGAAGTCGGTTCTCGTATATGGGTGATTGCTCAGACAGAGCCTGTGCGGAGCATTTCCCCAGCTTTCAAGGAAAGCCTTTGGGACATGCTACCATGCATGCGTGGTCCCCTTCCCACCCAAGGGTGCCATCTTGCGCAATCTCCTTTTTTTCGTGGAGCCCAATGAACCTCTGTCCCGTTTCCCTGGAAGAAATCCTTGCTAAAACCTTAAAAATTAGCTTTACTGGTTCCTCTTCCTGTCTCAAGCTGGCGCTGTTCTCAGCTCTTTTCCTCTTTTTTTCAATGAAGGCTTTCCTCGACCGGCATTCATGCCTTTATTCACCTGGGAGGTCAGTCAAACCATGTCAGTAACCGACATCCATGACTGCTGCCTGGGACTGGACCATGACAGCACCTCCTGTGACCTGTGCCAGGCCATGATGCCTAAGACCAATAAAAAGAGGTCTGAGTTGCAGGAAAAACGGTTCCCAAGGGCTGACTCGGCACTGGCCTCCCCGACGCCAAGCTCCAAACCCAACATTTCCCTTGAGGCCCAAGCATCCCCAGAGTTGCAAAGCGGCGGCTCCTCCGAGAAGACTTCGGACCCCAAGAGAGAGAAGAAAAATTCCTTGAAGTCTATTGAGGTTTCACCAGAGAAACCTGGTAAAACACCTCGGAGGGACTCGGGTGGCTCCGAGAAGCGCCCTACTAAAATCCTCAAAAATGATTCCTCAGCCAGCGGAGACTGTGATAAGTTCTTCAAGACTATAGTCCCCGTCAAGGACGCACTCGTGAGAGTGCCGGCGTCAGGCCCAAGATACTCTGTGCCTGTGCCAAAAGCTGCACAGCTTTCTGGCTTGGAAACCAGAATGGCAGACCTGGAGCAGAACATCACTGCTATTCTGGCCCTGCAGCAGGCAATGATGACTGATTCATCCGCATCATCTGCTTTGAAGACCGGCCCCCTGACTGCGGGGGGTCTGCAGTTATCGAGCTGAGCTATGAGCGCAACCAGCCTCTGATAAGTCTTCGCGCCAGTTGAGGTTCTGTTCCCGTTCCTTGGGAATCTGATCCTTCCCGGCAAGTTTCTGCGACTCGGACTCCAGGTCCTCCAGAAGCCCCAGGCCTCTCAGCACTGTCCTTGAGACAAGGAATCACAGGGCCTCAGATTCATCATCACCCCTCAACTCAGAGGACCCATCTCCCCCAGTGCCTGGCACTATTCTCCTCTGGAAGACGTGGCCTTACACAACTTCATCAGGGATATGGCCAGAGCCCTCTCTGTGCAAACCAAAGTGGAAGCGGACCCACACACTGAAAAACTGGAGATCCTCCAGTATGAGTCTCCACCCAAGGAAACTTTCACGGTGCCGGTGCAGCCAATCCTCAAGCAGCTTCTGTTGAGAATGTGGGAAACCCTTGCATCAGAACCGGTGATCAGCCGGTGCCTCAACGCCATGTACCACGTCAGGAAGGGGCCCGGTTTCCAAAAATCCCAACTCCTAGATAACTCCATGGTTGTCAAGTCAACAATGCAAAAATGCAAGAGCCAGAAGACCCATTCTTCTGTTCCCCCTGGTAGGGATGCTAGAGCCCTTGATGCCCTTGGGCACAAGTGCTACCAGGGCTCGATACTGGGGTGTCATATCCAGGCCTATGAGTTATACATAGGCATGTATCTCAAGGCCTTAACCCAGGTGTTTTCTGGGTTTTCAGCAGGGCTTACTTGGGAATCCCTTTATATGGTTCCAATCCCTGACCTCTGGTTTCAAGGGCTGCTCTAAATTTCTTTCCTGGGCAGCCTACGATGGCTTTTGATTCTGTGGCTTGGGTAGCAGCTGCCGGCATCATTGGCCGTCATAAAGCTTGGATGCAGTCTTTGGACCTTCAGCAGTGGATCCAAGGCAAGCTGCTCGATGTCCTGTCCCCTGTACCAGGGAGAACCTGTTTGGCAAACCTGTGGCTGACAAGGCAGCTGAGATAGAGGTGACTCGACAGAGGCTCTCCAAGAAGACCTCATCCTTCCCTCATAAGAAACCATTGGGAAAAAGGGGCCCTTTCATCAGTCACCACTACCAGCCCTTCTCGGGCCAGCAACAGGATTCTCACCCTAAAAGACAAAACCATGGGGCCCAGAAGTCAAAAACACAGAAGCCCCTGGCCTCGGCTCCCGTCCTGCCTGGGGGAAGCTTTTGACTCTCAGGGCAGGACCTTCCCTTTCCCGGGAGACCTTCACCAGCCCATAGGGGCTGCCTGGCATTCTTCACCCACAGGTGGGCCAGTGTTACCTCAGACCAGTGGGGTACTACAGGTGTTAATCAACGGATACCTCCTTCACCTACAGCAGGTACCACCCAGGTTCTTTCCAGGAGAGCCCGTGCAACCTCTCCTTCACCAGACACTTCTGCTCTCAAAGAACAGAAGATATACCATACTGGGTCAGACCAAGGTCCATCAAGCCCAGTATCCTGTTTCCAACAGTGGCCAATACAAGTACCTAGCAGTTTCCCCAAAAGACACAGGCTCCTCAATGCTTGTATTGGGTCAAGCAGTGGATATTCTGGGTCCCCTTCAATAATGGTTTATGGATCTTTCTCCAGGAACTTGTTCAAACCTTTTTTAAACCTAGCTATACTAACAGCTTTTACTACATCCTCCGGTAGCATATTCCAGAGTTTGATTACACCTTGTCTAGATGGCACGTGAGGTCCAGTACCTTTGCTCCAGGCAGGCATGTTACCTGGCGATCCTGACGTCGACCAGCCACCCACCTATCTACATGCCTAATGATCAAATCACCAACTACAACGGCTGTCCTAACCCTTCCCTCGTGGGCACATGGCCCTGAAGAAACCTCGGTACGATAGGGTTTTGCATCACCTGGAGGATGGATCCTAGCTACAGGATCACTTCTACCACACCAGGTTGATGCTCTCCTGTCATGTGACCTCTTTCCTCCATGGCAACAGGGATGCCACCAGACTGGAAGTGGGACTTCAGTTCTATATTCCTGTAGGTCTCATCTATGTACCTCTCTGTCTTCCTTATGTCCTCCAAGTCTGCTACTCTAGCCTCCAGAGATCGGACTTGTTCCCTGAGAGCAAAGAGCTCCTTGCACCTAGTGCACACATAAGACCCCTCACCAACTGGGAGAAAATCATACATGTGACACTCGATGCAAAAGACTGGAAAACCCCCATCTCGCTGCTGGTCTGCTGTCTGCATCTTAGTTTTAAGGTTGTGTTTAGGTATTTAAGTTCTTTACTTACTAAGGGTTGCTTGGGATACTTATACTAATAAAAATATACTTAATACATTTAATGAACTTTGTTCACCTGAAGCTTAATTAATCTCAGGTCCTTAATGTATGCCTGATGAGGATAAACAGCTGCACCTGAGAGTGAAAATGGCACCTCCTTTTCTTTAAGAGGTTTAAGGACCTATAAAGCTACGATTATCCCAAGGGTGGTTGGGTGTCGAGAGAGGGAGTGAAAGAAGACTTATTAAAAGCTGGCTGCTACACAGTACCATGTCCTATGCTTCTAAGGTAATATGTGACTAATTTCCTGGGTGATTCACACAAATACACTGGATTCACAGATTAATCAACTTTAATCTAAAGAATTCCTTTTTCACCAAAATTTAGAAAAAATCCCAGAAATGAATACTTACAATTGCAGATCTCTCTCCAGAAGTATCAGTCCCTTTTTGTAGTCCTTCAAGACTGACAATCACAGTGCTCTGGTTGAAATATTTATACCTGTGCTTCTGAGGTAATCTGTGACCAATTTCTTAGGTGATTCACACAACCCTTGCTTGGATCGAGGGAGTCTTTTAAAATGGCCTTTTTATCTGTCACTTGGCTTTAACACCTATTTAAAACAATTTTGCAAGTCTCTTGCCCTCTATCTAGAAGGCCTCTTTGTAAAGGTCTATAGAAATAATTTATTGCTCAAAGAATACTGACCCTATTTTTCCTTTTATGATAAGTTATACTCTGATTTGATTTAAACTGAAAGCTCTTTGCTGATGCCAGACTCCGGCTGAGTATTAAATTTAAACTAGAAGCTCTCTGCTGTGTTTTAAATTTAAACTGAAAGCTCTTTGCTGCTACTAGGCCCTGACTATTTAAATTTAAACTAGAAGCTCTCTGCTGGTTTGCTCAGGGACAACACAGTACCCAAACATCTATGGGGAAAAGGCTTCTATCCAGATACTTCCTTGTCCCAAAGAGAACTGGGGCTTCAGGCCCAAACTAGACCTGAGAAACTTAAGTTTCTGGTGAGGGAGAAGTTCAAGATGCTCTCTGTTGGAACACTGCTGCCTTACCACCACCAGGGAGATTGGTTGTGCTCATTGAAACTAAAGGATGCATACACACACATCCTGATCCATCCCTTCCGCAGGCAGTATCTACGGCTTGTGTTGGGAGGAGGGCACTTCCAGTGCAAGGTGCTACACTTTGGCCTGGCCTCCTCGCCAAGAGTCTTTACCAAATGCCTGGAAGTGGTGGTCATCTACCTGCACCTACAAGAGGCTTTCATCTTCCCCTACCTGGATGATTGGCTCATCAGAGGAAGTACTGCCTTAGAAGTCAGTCAGGCCACAGAAGGTGCAACCCTTCTGTTGCGGCATAAACTACCCCAATTCCCATTTCTCTCCAGTCCAAAGTCTGGAGTTCATAGGTGCCCAGTTACACACACTGCAGGCCAAGGCCGCCCTCCCAAGAGAAAGGGCAGAATGTCTCGGGCAACTAGCAGGAGAGGTACAACGCCTCCAGTCAGTGCCGGCTCATCGTCTCCTCCACCTACTGGGCCATATGGCCTAAATGGTCCACGTCACGCCTTCAGCCCACCTACATATGCAGACAGCCAAGTGATACCTACATTCGCAGTGGACTCAGGCCACTGCCAAGCTATGGGACAGGGTCAGGGTTACCTGCCAACTGGCAGAGTCCCTCAACAGGTGGCAAAGCCTGTGCCACCTCCAGGCAGGAATATCCTTACAGGCACCCACGCCGCAGAGGACCGTGACCACAGATGCCTCCCTCCTGGGTTGGGGGTTGCATTGTGGAGACTGCCACACACAGGGCAACTGGTCTCAGGAGGAGTCGCTCCTACAGATCAGTCTCCTGGAGCTAAGGGCAATCTTCTTGGCCCTACAAGCTTTCCGCCACCACCTGCAACACCGACCTGTACTGATTCAGACAGATAAACAGGTCGCCAAGTTGTATATCAACAAGCAGGGAGGCACAGGCTTGTATTCCCTCTGTCAGGAGGCAGTGGCCCTCCTCTCCTTTGCAGCATACAGCAACATGTTCTGCGAGCAGTGTACCTCCTGGGCCAGGGCAATTGCCTAGCAGACAGGCTGAGCAGAGTACTTTGCCCATACGAATGGTGCTTAAATGCCAGAGTAATGAAGCAGCTCTTTCACCTCTGATGGACCTTTTTGCAACTGCTGACAAAATGCAGCTACCCTGCTTCTGCTCCTATCAGCTGCACTCAGAGAGAGTAGTGGCAGATGCCTTCCTGATCTCGTGGTCCGAGGGCCTACTCTGTGTTCCCACTGACCCGCCCCCCCCCCCCCCAAGTCACCAGGACCCTCTTCTTTATCTTTATCTTTATTAAAATTTGATATACCGCTACAGCAGCGCATTGAGCGGTGTACAATAAAATGTGATTAACACTACAGTCCAGGAAAAGAACGCCAAATTCAATATAGGAAAGGAAAGGAAAAGAGACAGTGACCAAAGCAAGACACTAAACCATAATTCATAATAAATTTGACACATCAGATGTTAATGATGTACAACAAATCATAACAAATCAAAAGAAATTAACAATAAATCAAACCAACAAATCATAACAAATCAAAAGAAATTAACAATAATCAAACCAGGGCATACAAATACAAGGTACGTGGACATAGACATTACTTAGACACATCGACAGGACCATTCAGGATGGGTCTTCAGAGGGCAGGTCGAAAGCTTTGTGAAATAAGTAGGTTTTTAACCGGGATTTAAACTGGGAATAGGATGGTTCTAGCCGTAATGAGGCGGAAAGTGTATTCCAGAGTGAGGGTCCAAGGAAAAACCAAGCTGAATGCCGCGTCTGTACCAGACGAGCTTGTGAGGGAGAAGGAAGAGATAACCGATTTGTTTGGGTGGAGCGGAGCAACCGGTGAGGAGTATACCGTGAGATACAGTCAGTGAGATAACGAGGGGTGCAAGTGTAAATAGCCCGGTGAAGAAGAATCAGAAACTTGTAGTGGTAACGATATTGGAGAGGGAGCCAATGCAAATGAAGCAGAATTGGAGTGATGCGATCATACTTACATGAAAAGGTGACGAGACGGGCGGCGGTGTTCTGAATACGTTGTAGTCGTTGGAGAGAATATTTGGGAAGATTAGCTAGGTATACATTACAATAGTCTAGTCTATTGATTACAAGGGCGATAACAAGCGTGATGAGGGCACTGGAAGGCAGAATAGACCGGACGGCCCTAATCTGACGTAATGCAGAAAAGGAGGAACGAGTGACATTAGACAGATGAGCAAAAAAAGTTAAGGAAGAGTCAAGAGTCACACCTAAATACCGAACAGAAGTAGTAAGAGGAATGTTAGTCGAACCAATAGAGGGTGCAAGCGTGGGACAGACACCACTAAGTGAAATCCACATTGCTGAGGATTTGGCTGGGTTAAGATGAAGAAAGTTCTCCGATAACCAAGAAGCAACGTGAGAAAGACAGAGGTTCAATGAAGTAATATCAGGGGAGAGTGGGGACGTCTTCAAGGTTCAGAGCGAGAGGGCAGCAGTCATAATACTGATTGCCCCCAGGTGGCCCAGACAACCTTGGTTCCCTCTGCTGCTTTCTGTGTCTGTGGTACTCCCAGTCCATCTGGGCTGAGCTCCAGGCCTGTCCAAGGAGGGAGGGCTCTCTTCTGCATCCCAATCTGGGGACGCTAATGTTAAGGGTGGCTACTGAAAGGGTATTTTTGGCCCCTTTCAATCTTCCAGGAGAAGTTGAGGAGATCCTACTGGCCGCCCAAAAACTCTCCACTAGATGGGTTTACACCTTTAAGTGGAGATGGTTCTCCGCCTGGTATGCGTAAAAGGAAGAGAATCCCTTCTCCTGCCAGATGCAACTAGTACTGCAGTACCTATTGCACCTATCACACATCGGGCTGAAATCTAACTCTGTGAGGGTACATCTGAGCGCCATAGCTGCTCACCATGACCCTATCGAGGGAAACGCCTCTCTAGCGAGGTTCCTTCAAGGCCTCCTGTTATCCAAGCCCCATTTCCGCCCTCCAGCAGTAGAGTGGGACCTCAATGTGGTGCTCTCACAGCTTATCAAACCGCCATTTGAGCCCCTGGCCACTTGAGGTACCTGTCTTGGAAAGTGGCCTTTCTGGTGGCCCTTACGTCTGCTCGAAGAGTGAGCGAACTGCATGCCCTGGGACAGATCTACCATATACAAGGTCGTACAAGAACAGGGTAGTGCTCCGCACAGACTCCAAATTCCTCCTGAAGGTGGTGTCTCCTTTCCACCTCAACCAAAAGGTGGTCCTTCCCACCTTCTTTACGCAGCCTCATGCCGGTAAGGAGGAACTAATATTTCGCACATTAGATTGCAAGCAGGCCTTATCCTTCTGCTTACAGCGGATCCAGGGTCATCGAAAAGCTCCTCAGCTTTTTGTGTCTTATGACCCCAACAGGCTAGTGCTCCCCGTGACTAAGCAAACTCTGTCCACTTGGGTGGCGGACTGTATTGCCCTCACCTATGAATGAGCTGGCCTCTCCCTTGAGCACTGAATCACACTGCATCGCGTGAGGGCAATGGCCGCATCGGTGGCCAACCTCTGCTCAGTGTCAGTGACTGAAATCTGCAAGGCTTCCACATGGTCTTCAGTTCATACGTTCACAGCGCACTACTGCCTGGAGAGTGAGTCCCACAGGGACAGTGCCTTTGGCCAGGCAGTACTCCGTATTATTCTTGGGCTGTAAACAACTCCTGCCCTCCAACCCTTCTGTGTTCAGGCTGCTAGAGTGATAGTGTCGCTGGACGCTAGGGTCTTGCAGAGTTTCTCAGTGGGGGCTCACATTCTGAAACTCACAGCTACCCGAGTGGTCACCGTTGGTGCTGTCCTGGTTTGGTCCTCAGCAGCCTGGAGCTAGGGGGTCCCATATGCAAGGACCGACTTCTGCTTGTTCCTGGAAAAAGCATAGTTACTCACCTGTAACAGGTGTTCTAGAGGGACAGCAGGAATCAGTACTCGCAAACCTTCCTCCTTCTCTTGGAGTTGCCTCCATACCTTGTTTTAGTTTTTACTGCCGCCCTAGCTACGTAATCTGACTGAGCAAGATGCCACCCTTGGGCAGGAAGGGGACCATACATGCATGGTATCCTAAAGGCTTTCTTTGAAAGCTGTGTGAAATGCTCTGCGCGGGCTCCATTGGTGCCGTTATTATCCATATGTGAGGACCGATTCCTGCTGTCCCTGGAGAACACCTGTTACAGGTGAGTAACTATGCTTACCCCGCTCACGTCCAGTCAAAGGCTTCAAGCAGCTTACATAATCTGGGGTATTATGGAGTAGCTTTGGGCCCCTTCCCCTCTCTGTCCACACACACACACACACACCCTGCCCTGTTCCCCCTTCATCTGCATGCATGCAAATAAACAGGCCAGATTCATCTTCCTAACTCTTTATTAGTGGATGAAGTCGGCCACAGCATGAGGATACAACAAACACCATAATTATACTTTACACACATGAGTATAACAACATTAACAGTATTAACAATGGAAGAAAATGATAGCCTATGCAGTTTATCCTGAGGGGTACCACACACTCTTCCCCGCCTCTCTTGCCGCCGGGTTTGGTGCCCCTGGCCCACTCCATGGCCAGGGCTGACAACCATCGCTCCGTGCAGGTATCCAGGGTGCCCCCATTTTCTATGCTCCTGGCAACCGGGGCCATGCACCCCTGGACCCTGGTAGCTTGCTGCCCCATCACTGGGCCCCTGCACCCCATGTCGGTATTTGGACCCCCCTCCCTGTTATGTGGCACCTTACCCTTCTCGGTGAGGTCCTGCCACCATGAGGGCCTGCGACCCGACTCACCCAATAGTGAGTACCGAACCGATGGCCCTCCACAAGCTCTCAATAAACAATTCTGACCCAATCTCATTTAAATGGACACCGTCCCCCATATACAACATCGCCCCACTGGCCACTATACCTCTGTGCTGCACAACTGACCCCCCTCCCCAGCCCAGCGCCCACACTAAGCCCCCGATCTTTGTTCAGTTTTTGCCTACTCTTCTCATTGCCCTTTGGCTGCCTTGAAGATGGCCAGTGAGCACTGGCGTCAGCTGGTCCCATCGCATCCCCCCTCTTGCCCATCCATTCTATGCGAACACTGTCGGGGTGGAAGCCGAGCTGCTATCCCAAATGCCTACTGACTGCCCTTTATCTTGCCCAGTAAATACAGGATACAGGAATGACCCATCACCATGCTGCAGCAAGGGGCCTTCCACCAGCGGGCATACCCTTAGGTATTCCCACATGGCTGCCACCAGACACAGGTCCAGCACTAATGTGGCATTCAGCCATTCTGTCTTGGACTGAGCCAGGAACAGGTGCAACCGGTCTCCAACTACCGCACATCCCCTATAAGAACATAAGATATGCCATACTGGGTCAGACCAAGGTCCATCAAGCCCAGTATTCTGTTTCCAACAGTGGCCAATCTAGGTCATATGTACCTAGCAGTTTCCCCAAGGGACACAGGTTCCACAATGCTTGTATTGGTTCAAGCATTGATATCCTGGGTCCCTTCTTAATAATGGTTTATGGACCTTTCCTCCAGGAACTTGTCCAAACCAGCTACACTAACAGCCTTTACTACATCCTCCGGTAACAAATTCCAGAGTTTGATTACACGTTGAGTGAAAAAATATTTTCTTTTATTAGTCTTAAATAGTTTACCCTGTAGCTTCATTGCATGTCCCCTAGTCTTTCTATATTCTGATAAGGTAAACAATTGATCTACGTTTACCCCTTTCACTCCGTTCATTAATTTATAGACTTCTATCATATCTCCCCTCAGCCGTCTCTTTTCCAGGTTAAAGAGCCCTAACCTTTTTAGCCTTTCTTCATAGGAGTATCCTTGCATCCCCTTTACCATTTTGGTGGCTCTTCTCTGAACCTTTTCTAAAATCGCTATATCCTTTATAAGATACGGCTACCAGAATTGCACACAATATTCAAGGTGCGGTCTCACCATGGAACGATATAGAGGCATTATAATATCTTTTGTTTTATTTTCCATTCCTTTCCTTATCATACCTAGCATTCTATTTGCTCTCTTGACTGCCGCTGCACACTGGGTCGAGGGTTTTAACATGGTATCCACAATGACGCCTGAATCTTTTTCCTGGGTGGTAGTTCCTAATGTGGAACCTTGCATCGTGTAACCATAGTGCTGCCTGTCATGCCCATTGTGGACCGAGGCAGGAGCTTGCTGTGCCGAAGGCCCCAAAAAACATTAACAGTGTCGTTAGCTGAAACAGCGTCTCCTCGAACTTGTCCTTGGTGATGGATACTGCCCGCAGTAAGGCCCCTTTGAGCATGAGCAGGGTGACCGTCTGCATTAACCTGGCCTGCCCTAACGTGGCTCCCTCTGCATGGGTACGCATCAAGAACTTGAGCATGAGCCCCGGTGTAACTCTCCACAAGAGGCTGACTCCCTTTTTCACGGCAAAGCTCTCCAACCTGCTTGACCCTGATGAAGTGGTGCCCCTTGCGGACACCCTTCATGGACTCCTTAAATCGCCATATGAAAGCCCTGTCCATGGGCATCACCCAATACCCAAAATTCAGGTGCCCCATCAGTGACTGCATTTGTTGCAGCATGATGTTGTTTGCTGCTACTGTCACCTGGACTGCCACCCTCAGGGCCACCACCTTTTCTGCTAGGAGGCGCATCACCATCTTCGTAGTGTCAGTCTCAATCTCCAGGAAGCATAACTGCTGTGCCAGCCCCTCAGTCTTATGGGCTGCTAGAGGAGCCCCCAGCTCTGCGGCCTTCTGCTGAAATATGCTACCAGGATCAGGAAATCGTTGAGGTAATGTATAATACTTCCCCGGCGAAACTCCTCCTTAACCTCCCATTGGAAGGCAGAACTGAATTCTTCAAAAGAAGTGCAGAATATGGAGCATCCCACAGGGAGGCACTTATCCACATAGTACTTCCCACCGAAGTGAAACTCCAACAGGTGGAAGCTATCCAGATGTATCAGAAGCAGCCAAAAAGCAGATCCCATGTCTGTCTTAGCGAGCCATGCTCCCCGCCCCAGACTCCGGAGCAACTCCAGGGCCTGGTCTACAGAAGCATACCTCACCGAAAATGCCACCAGTTCAAGGTGATCATTCACTGATAAGTCATCGTGGAAGGCAAATGCTGTATGAGCTGGTACTCCCCCAGATCTCTCTTTGGGACAAGGCCCAACGGTGAAACAATCAGCTTGGGGATGGAGCTACATCTGAAGGGGTCCACCACCCTGCCCGGCTTCAATTCTTTATTGATCTGCTGCTGGACCACCTCCTTCCGCTCCAGTGGACCATTGTACACAATTGAAAACCATGCACAAAACCTCTAACCTTTGCACTTTGCACTTATACCCCTCCCCATATTATGCCACAGCACCTCTACATGAATGGGTGTCACGGTCCACCCAAAGGTGCTGGTATCACCACAGTCACTGATAGTCCCTCGCTTGTCTCTTCCCACATCTGAGCTGAGGATGTCCCTCCCCGTATGTAGCGCAGGCATGCCTGTACTCACAGGAATTATTAAATCGGTATGCCCCACCATTGAAAAGTTGGTGCTGCACAATAGGACCAGGGGGCCTGGGGGGGAGGGGCTACCTTTCCGATGCTGAATCTATTCCCCCCCCCCCCCCCAAAAAAAGGCAGTAACTGGGATCCCGTATGCTTCCTGGGCTATCCCCCTGCCGCAACCCCACTGGTTCGGTTAGCCCGCTGACCTTGCGTCATCAGCCATATCTATCTACAAGTCTATATCCTTCCTGTCCCAGCTTAGATGGGGGAACCCACCATGTTCCAATGAAACTGCTCATTGTACTCTAGCCAGGCGGTCCCTCCATAAACCCTATAGGCCTCACAAATGCTATTTTATTACCTCAAGAGCCCCATGCATTGCTGTGGGTGTTTTTTCCATACCACACTGGCTAACGCCCAAAAGGCTGAGCACCAATTTGCAATCAGGCGTGGGACCACGTCTGCCTTCTTATGGTTTAGTTTGTACTTGTAGCGGTACCCCGGGCAGTCGCATTGTGCGTCATCCTGCCTAATGTGGAAGGAGAATATATTTACTTATTTGCCCTTCCAATTTTTCTCTTTTCATATTGAGGGTATGTGACTATCTAATGTGCTTCCAAACTAAATGTCCATCTTACACCTGTGATGACAGGCTCCCAGCAGTCACTGGGGCCATGCCTCTGGCAGGTGCAGTGCTGGAAGAGGAGGGGTTGGGGTGGTCAGAAATGAGGGTCCCTGTCCCGACGGGCATGGTGCTGGGGAAGAAGGGGTTGGGGTGGTCAGAACTGAGGGTCCCTGTTCTGCCCGTACCCCCCTGGTATCTGATGGCCCCGAGTGCCCGGCCACTGAGGGGCCATTGAGTTGCAGCAATGTCTGCTGTAACCTTTCCATACCCTGTCGGTATCCCCCAGCCGCTGCCCTGACCTCCCAAATCTGGGATGCCGCCACGGCTTATGCGATCTGTGCCTCTACACCCCCTCCTGTGAAGCAGTCCCGGCCCCCCTTCCATTCCCCTGCCATACATGTCCCCTCTCATGCCCATCTGCTGGTTCCCCCCACTGCTTAACCTGCCCCTCCCTAGGCCCTGCCCCTTCATGCATAGAAGGATTAACTTGTTCATACTCACCCCTCTGTGCAGCTGCCCAGCTTGCTTTTGCCTCTTCAGGGGATAGAAACATAGAAATATGATGACAGAAAAAGACCACATGGCCTGTCTAGTCTGTCCTTCCATATCAACAACTACAACATTCCCCTTTTTACCTTTAGAGATCCTCTGTGTTTGTCCCATGCTTTTTTGAATTCAGTTACTGTCCTCATCTCTACCACCTCCACTGGGAGACTATTCCACGGATCCACTACTCTTTCCGTAAAGAAATATTTCCTCATATCACTCCTGAATCTATCTCCCTTCACCCTCATTCCATGTCCCCTCATAGCAGAACTTGCTTTCAATTGAAAGAGGCTCTCTCCCTGAACATTTCTGCCACGGAGGTATTTAAACATCTCAATCATATCACCTCTATCCCGCCTTTCCTTTAAGGTGTACATATAAAGATCCTTCAGTCTGTCCTCATATGCTTTATAATGAAGACCACAAATCATTTTAGTAGCCACCCTCTGCATCGACTCCATCCTGTTACATCCTTTTGAAGGTGTGGTCTCCTGAATTGCACACTATACTCCAAATGAGGTCGCACCAAAGACTTATACAGAGACATTATCACCTCTTTTTTTTCTGCTAGCCATTCCTCTCCGTATGCACCCAAGCATCCTTCTAGCTTTTGCCGTCGCCTTTTCTACCTGTTTAGCTACTTTAAGATCATCAGACACAACCACGCCTAGGTCCCGCTATTCTTTAGTGGACAAAAGTACTTCACCCCCTATACTAAATTGCTCCCTTGGATTGCTGCAGCCCAAATGCATGACCTTACATTTTTTAACATTAAATCCCAGCTGCCAAATTCTAGACCATTCTTCAAGCTTAGCTAGATCCCTCCTCATGTTATCTACACCTTCCTGGGTGTCTACTCTATTGCAGATTTTGGTATCATCCGCAAATGAGGCAAACCTTACCTGACAGCCCTTCCGCTATATCACTAACGAAGATGTTAAGAAGAATCGGACCAAGGACCGATACCTGGGGCACACCACTGGTAACATCCTTCTCCTCAGAGTGAGCTCCATTTACGTGTAGTCTGTCGCCTCGCACCCACCCAATTTCTAATCCAAGCAGTAACTTTAGGGTGCTTAGTTTGTTTATAAGTCACCTGTGAGGAACAGTGTCAAAGGCTTTACTGAAATCTAAATACACCACAGCTAGGGCTCTCCCTCGGTCCAACTCCCTGGTCACCTAGTCAAAGAAATCAATCAGATTTGTCTGAGAAGACCTGCCTCTGGTGAATCCATGCTGCCTCGGATCCTGTAATCCGCTGGACTCCAGAAACCTCTCTATTTTCTCTTTCAGCAGTGTTTCCAATAATTCTCCAGGACCAAGCAGGAAGTCAGTCCTCACTTATGGGTGACGTTGGTGCCGACGGAGCCCTTGCAGAGCAATTTTCCCCAGCTTTCGCAGAAAGCCTTTGGGAATTGCAGCGCGCATGCGCGGTCCCCTTCCCGCCCAGGGATGCCATCTTGCTCAGTCTTCTTTTTTCTGCGGAGCCCTAAAGACGTAGTTTGTTACCGCCGCTGAAAAAGTTGATTTCTTTAGTTTGATTTCTTTCTGACACGCATGACTGCTGCCTCCGCTGCCTAGGGGCCGAGCATGACACTATGAGTTGCAGCCCGTGCAGCAAGATGTCCTCGAAGGCCCTGAGGAGTCGGCAGTCGCAAAGGGATCGTATCTTCTCTGACTCCGCGCGGACCTCGTCAGAGGCCTCGACGTCTCGTGGCTCCGGCTCAGTCCATCGTCGGAGTTCTTCTGAATGGGGCTCCCCCGGCCGGGAACACCGGCGGGAGAAGAGGCCCGCGAGGGTGGAGCCGGACGGCAATCCTGGTTCCTCGAGGGCCAGGTCACTCAGCCCGGCCCGACTCCCCGGGCCCTCGGAGGGGGGAGAGGCCTTCGAAGCTTCCTCATCTTGAAGTGGAAACTCCTGGACACGTGAGTGATATAGTCCTCCTGGACTCCCCCACGGATGATCCGACGCCGTTGGGGCCCGAGTCGGCGGATGCTGGGTCTTCTGAGCTTGGTTTCAGACTGACGACCTTGGAGCGCAGTATCTCTGCCTTCATGGACCAGCAGCGGGCATTGATCACCGGCCTCGCCAGTGCATCTGCCCCGACCACCGGGACGTCGACGCCCAAGTCGACCCCGGAGGCCGAGTCGATCCTCGAGTCCATATGAGCTCGAGTCGATCCTCGACCTAGGTCTCCCTCGGCTTCCCGTTCGGGACCGAGGTCCTCGACGCCGGCCTCGGCATCGGGGAGGAGGTTTCCGGGCCCCGCACGCTCAGAGCCGCTCAACGACTACTCGGAGGAGTCGGGCTGGGACACGGAAGAGGACGAGTCACCCGGTTCCTTTCAGACCCGGTGCGTCCCCTCCGACTCGCCCGAGTCGGAGCCTCGGAGGCGGTCCCCCCCGGAGGATACCCGGTTCTCCGATTTCGTGAGGGATATGGCCTAGGCCTTGGCTTTTCCCACGGATCCGGAGGATGAACCCCAAGCCGAAGAGCTCGAGGCCCTTCAATATGACTCCCCCCCCCTAGGGAGGCCTTTACTGTACCGGTTCCCCCGATGCTGGAGCGGCTTCTCTTCCGCATGTGGGAAAGCCCGGCCTCGACGCCGGTGTTGAGCAAGCGGATCGATTCCATGTATCGAGTCCGCAAGAGCCCCGGGTTCCAGAAGGCGCAACTACCGCACCACTCCATGGTGGTGGAATCGGCCATGCATCGACTTAAAAGTCAAAAGATGCACTCCTCGGTGCCTCCGGGTAAGTAGGCCCGGAATCTGGATGCCCTCGGTAGGAAGTGCTTCCAGGGCTCTATGCTTGCTTGTCGGGTCCAGACATATCAGTTGTATATGGGTATGTATCTCCGCGACCTGGCGAAATAAATGGGTTTTTCCGCCAGTCTCTCCGAGGAACCCTTGCAGCGGTTCCAAGCCCTGTCCACAGGGATTCGAGAGTGTTCGAAGTTCATTTTTCGAGTGGCCTATGATGGCTTCGAAGCATCGGCTCGAGTAGCCGGAGCCGGCATCGGGGCTCGCCGCCAGGCTTGGCTTCAGTCCTCCGACCTCGAGCCTTGGGTGCAGGACAAGTTGGTCGATGTCCCTTGCAGAGGGGAAAACCTCTTTGGCAAGCCCATGGCCGATAAGGCGGCGGAGCTCGAGTCAGAGACTCTCACCAGGACTCGCCTTTCCAGAAAAACCTCTGCTCCTTCTCAGAGGAAGAAGGGCTCGGGAAAAAAGCCCTTTTACCCGAGGAAGGTGTTCGCTTATAAGCAGCACCACCCACACTATCAGGCCTCGACAACCCCTCATCAGGGGCAGCAGCCTAAGGGGCAGGGTAACGGATCCCGGAGGCAGAAAGCCCCCAAGCCCACCACACAGGCCCAGGCCCAGCAGGATGGGGGTTTTTGACTATGCCAGCATAGCCTCTCCCCCCAGGGGCCCTCGCTCAGCATGGGGGCCGGCTGACCCACTTTGCTCACAGGTGGTCAGCCGTAACATCCGATGCCTGGGTGTTGCGGGTGGTTCAAAAGGGCTACCTCCTACATTTTCACCAGGTGCCCCCCCCCCCTACTTCCCGGGGGAGCCTCCCAGACCCCCTCTGCACAAGGACGTACTCCTTCAGGAGCTGCAAAGTCTGCTGCAGGAACGGGCAGTGGAGCCAGTGCCCCAGCATCTGTGCGGTCACGGTTTCTACTCGAGGTACTTCCTGGTGCCAAAGAGAACAGGAGGCCTCAGACCCATTCTGGACTTACGCAACCTCAAGTTCCTGCAGCGGGAAAAGTTCAAGATGCTTACCCTTGGAACCCTACTGCCCTACCTCCAGCAGGGGGATTGGCTTTGCTCCTTGGATCTAAAGGATGCTTATACCCACATCCTTATTCACCCCGACCACCGACAATACCTAAGGTTTGTGGTGGCAGGGAACCATTATCAGTACTGAGTACTGCCCTTTGGCCGATCCTCCGCTCCCAGGGTGTTCACGAAGTGCCTGGCAGTGGTGGCAGCCTTCCTAAGGCTTCAAGGCCTCTTCGTCTTCCCGTACTTGGACGACTGGCTCATCCGAGCATCGTCTGCTCCAGAGGTCGCCCAGGCCACCCAGCGTACGGTGGCTCTGCTTCAGCACTTGGGCTTTGTCATAAACTTCGAGAAGTCTGCTTTGCTTCCCTCTCAGGACCTCGAGTTCATAGGGGCACGGCTGGACACTCGGCAGGCTCGTGCCTTCTTGCCTCTGGAACGGGCCAACAGGCTTATGGCTCTAGCCGGCAGGTTCAACAGCGATTCGCCAGCCCCTGCCAGACAGTTCCTGCAACTGCTCGGACACATGGCCTCCACGGTCCATGTTACTCCGAATGCCCGTCTACATATGAGACCTGCTCAGTGGAGCCTTCGCACTCAGTGGCATCAGTCCACAGGGAGACTGTCGGACCTGATACAGATTTCCGACCGTCTGGTCTCCTCCCTGCAATGGTGGCTTCACCTACCCAACCTAGTGCTCGGCATGTCCTTTCAATCGCCCCCACCTTCCCGGGTGCTCATGACGGATGCCTCTCTCCTGGGCTGGGGGGCGCATTGTCGGGGGACATGCACTCAAGGCCTTTGGACACCTTGGGAGGCCGCCCAGCAGATAAACTTTCTAGAGCTACGGGCGATCCGCCTAGCTCTGCGGGCCTTCTCTCACCTGACGTTCGGTCAGTCCGTACTGGTGCAGACGGACAATCAGGTTGCCATGTTCTATGTGAACAAACAAGGGGGCACGGGCTCCCTCCTTCTATGTCAGGAAGCCCGGAGGCTGTGCTCTTGGGTTGTCGATCACGACATCCTCCTCAAAGCGGTTTACCTGCCAGGGCAGGACAATTGCCTGGCAGACAAACTGAGCTGGATTCTGCTGCCGCACGAATGGAAGTTGAACCCCGCAGTGGCCCAGCAGATCTTCCGCCGGTGGGGCTCTCCCACTGTGGATCTCTTTGCCAGTCCCCTGAACAGGCAGCTCCCCAGATTCTGCTCCCGGCACCCTCACCCTCTTCGAGTGGCGCCGGATGCTTTCCTCATCCCGTGGTCCACGGGTCTGCTGTATGCCTTCCCTCCCACACCACTGGTGTCCCAGACCTTGTTCAAAGTTGTCCAGGACAGGGCCTCCGTGATCCTGGTAGCGCCCCGGTGGCCGAGACAACCGTGGTTCCCTCTGCTTCTACAGCTAGCGGTGGACACCCCTCTTCCCCTGGGGTTTCAGCCCGATCTCCTGACCCAGGATCAGGGTACTCTTCTGCACCCCAACCTCAGGGCCCTACACCTGATGGCCTGGCTGCTGAAAGGGTAGTCCTAGCCCCACTGCTGCTACCCCCGGAGGTGGAAGCCGTCGTCCTAGCATCTCGGCGACCTTCCACCCAGAAGTCTTATGCCCTCAAATGGCGTCGCTTCTCGGTCTGGTGTTCTCAGCGATCTGAGGACCCCTTCGCCTGTCTAGTATTGGTGGTACTGCAATATTTGCTTCACCTCTCCGATCTAGGTCTCAAATCCAATTCTGTCAGAGTCCACCTCAGTGCTCTCTCTGCACATCATTCACCGGTTGAAGGCCAGCCTCTCTCTTCGCACCCCTTGGTGGCGTGTTTCCTCAGAGGCCTCCTTCTGCTTAAACCTCCGTTGCGCCCTCCACGTGGTTCTGCAAAGGCTTACCTGCCCGCCTTTTGAACCCATGGCTACCTGCCCTCTTCGTTTCCTCTCCTGGAAAACTCTCTTCTTGGTAGCCCTCACTTCCGCGAGGCGCGTAAGTGAGCTGCAGGCCCTAGTGTCGGAGCCTCCATACACTAGGTTCTACAGGAATAGGGTGGTCCTGCGGATCCACCCTAAGTTCCTTCCAAAGGTGGTCTCCCACTTTCACATCAATCAAGAGGTGGTTCTTCCGACCTTCTTCCCCAGGCCGCATGCCAGCCGAGCTTAGACTGTCTTGCACACCCTGGATTGTAGAAGAGCCTTGTCCTTCTACCTTGACCGTACGCGGGAGCATAGAAAAGCGGTTCAGCTTTTCGTGTCTTTTGATCCCAATCGGTTGGGGGTGCCTGTCTCTAAGTGCACTCTGTCCACCTGGGTGGCCGACTGTATCGCCTGGACTTACGGGGCAGCCAGCCTCTCCTTGGAAAGTCGCGTCACGGCTCATCGGGTCAGGGCGAAGGCCGCGTCCGTGGCTCACCTCCGCTCTGTTCCGTTGGCAGACATCTGCCGGGCCGCTACTTGGTCTTCAGGTCAGACTTTTGCGGCTCAATACTGCCTGGAAAGGGAGTCCCGCAGGGACAGTGCTTTCGGTCAGGCAGTCCTCCACCATCTCTTTGAGGTTTAGGCAACTCCTACCCTCCGGCCCCGGTGTTGACTACCGGCCGGATGCGTATTCAGAGGAGATTCCTTCCTTCTGTACTGCTGAGCTTCAGGAAGCTCTTTGGGCTTGAGGTCTCCGGTAGCCTTAAGCTTGGGAGTCCCATAAGTGAGGACTGACTTCCTGCTTGGTCCTGGAGAAAGAGTAGTTACTCACCTGTAACAGGTGTTCTCCAGAAGCAGCAGGAATCAGTCCTCACTACCTTCCCTCCTCCCCTTGGAGTTGCAGTCATTCTTATTGCATATCTTGCAAATTTTTTTGCTGTCTTTCTGCTATGTCATCAGACTCAGCAAGATGGCATCCCTGGGCGGGAAGGGGACCGCGCATGCGCGCTGCAATTCCCAAAGGCTTTCTGTGAAAGCTGGGGAAAATTGCTCCGCGAGGGCTCCGTCGGTGCCGACGTCACCCATAAGTGAGGACTGATTCCTGCTGCTCCTGGAGAACACCTGTTACAGGTGAGTAACTACTCTTTTACTCACCACCGAAGTTAAACTAACCGGCCTGTAGTTTTCAACCACATCTTTACTTCTGCTTTTGTGTAAAGGCACCACATGAGCCTCTCTCCTTTGGCACCACTCCCAACTCCAAAGAGGCATTGAAAAGGTCAGTTAGTGGAGCTGCTAGAACGTCCCCAAGTTCCCTCAGTATTCTAGGATGTATCCCATCCGGTCCCATCGCTTTGTCTACTTTAAGTTGAGCTACTTTCTCACAAACACAGTCTTCTCAAAATTGTTCAAGATGTCCCTCGCTTCTGTTCCTGTTTGTGGGTGTCTTCTAAGGTCCTGCTCCTGGTTCTTTATCTGTGAACACAGAACAGAAATATTTGTTAAGCAATTCTGCTTTATTCTTATCAGCTTCTACATATTCCTCCGTGCCCCGTGTTCCATCAAGCGAACTCGGTAGAGTCTGGATGCGTCCCACTCTGTGGACTGTATCCATGGCCCTAACTTGGTTCACAAGATCACAAATGCTGGGTGGGTCCTGCCCATCACCGCCGCACAGCAGGGGCAGGTTGCTGGCCCTGGTCCATTCTGTGCTGACCTGTGCTGAGTTGGAGCCACAGTGCACTGCTCCGTGCTCTGGTACCAATTCATTCCTCTTTGTGCTACCCGTGGGTTTGCTACGCTTCGCCCCAGATGCTGTCCTCCTTTCACCTTGCTTCACCTTATGCCTGGAACAAACTACCTGTGTCTGTGCGCCAGGCACCTTCTCTGCCCTTTTCATATCCAGACTGAAAACTCACTTCTTCTCTGTTGCTTTTGGTTCTTGACTCACCTGATCTCTTTATTTGTTTACCACTCCCCCTTGTTTTATCCCTGTCTGCACCTTCTGTGTTGTCGGCTAGATGGTATGCTCTGATGAACAGGGACTGTCTCTTACATGTCTGTGCAGCGCTGCATATGACTTGTAGTGCTATACAAATGCTTAGTAGTAGTACTATCCTTCGCTTGCCTGATTTCCATGGCATCTGTGCTTCCCACCTTGCCTCACTGTTTTCCGATTATCGCTTCCCTCATGCTCCACTGTCCTGATGGGGAGGGTTAAGTGGTCTGCCTAAGGCCCCAAGTATGCTAGGGGGAATCAAGTCCTGGTCTTTTAGTTCCAAGCCTGTGCTCAAACCATGAGGCTACTCATCCCCTGCACTCTCCTTCAGTCCATGTGCTCTCCCAGTCCACAGCTGAGCTCCCACGCTGAGACTGAGTGCTGCCTGAGCCTGCTGCCACTTCCCCTTACCTCTAGCCAGGTCTTGTACGTGCAGGGGAGGGGCAAAGAGATCTGGCCCCGGAGCTGCTCTTGCTGTCCCTGGGCTCCCTGTTGATGGGGGAGTACTGGGCTGGCCCTGTCACATGTTTCTCCAGCAGCCTGGTTCCCCTCCCCTCACTTCTGAGGGTGTGCACGTGCCCAGAAGCACCTCTTGCCTGTGTTTGCCGTGCATGAGTTGGTCCTCTGCCCCTTTTGCCTGTGAGCTGCTCCTCTGACGCTCTAGTTACCATGGCAGTGACCCTCACTTTTTGCCTTCCAGACCGGTTATAGCCCTCTGTCCCCTTCACTTTATCCAAGCACGAACTCCCCACTAATTGCTGCTTCCCTGTTCTGGCCCTCCACCTCCTGGCAGCCCAGTTATGGGGCTAGCACCCTTTTGGTGCTAACCCTCCAGAATTTATACAGATATAACAAACACAGTTTTAGCAGCAACAGTACACTCCCCATATACCCCACCCCTCCTATTTACCTTTCCCACAAATGTCTCAAAATATATCCAAGCCTTTGCCTGTTTCCAAAATCGCCAGAGATGCAATTCTTCCTTAAGGTTTGGTAGAGAGTTACTTAAAACAGGTACAAAACAGTGAAAACCTACGCTCAAAACGAGCCTGAGGAAACTGGCACTTCAGGACATTTTTCTATGACAATGCACAGTGTGCCTGGAAAAATAGGACTGCCTAGGTTTCACATGATTTACTTTGTCCCTGTGTATAAACATTTAAAAGCAATGCCCATAATTCTCTGCTAGACAAGCAACCAATGCAACTTGTAATACAGATGTGGTATGTTCATATTTCTCTTTGGCAAAAATCATTTTTGCTGCAGAGTTTTGTACATATTGAAGCTTCCTAACCTGATACTTCAGGAGCCCCTTATTACAATGGTTGATGCAAGATGTAATCAAGGCATGGGTGACTCCTTCCTGTTAATATAAGGCTGTAATCTCCTAAGATGATACTATGCACAAAAAGGCCCTTGCATCACCCCTGCAATACTAGTGTCCAACTATGCCTGACCATCTACTCTGACATCCATGATGCAAATCACATTCTTGGGTTCTAATCACATCTCTTCGGCCTCAAGGTGCACAGTCAGCTCATGTCTCCCCTACCACACCACAGCAATTCATGTTTCTTTGAGTTTAATTTCAAGTAATGATCCCACAACCAATGTTCCCTCTAATTTTCTGTAGGCTGTGTGCGTATAAAATATCAGCTGTGCAGCTTTTGAAGGAAGGTTAAATTTTTGTGCGCCACATAACGACACTCGGAGTTATATACTTTAAAATTTGACTACACGTCAGAATACAGTATGTACACCACATTGATTGCACTAGAAAATATTGTAGAACTTATGAAAACCATAAATGCACAACAACTTTTAAATTTTAAAGACATCTGTGTCGTTTTCTATCAGAATCATAACTGTAATTTTTGTGCGCTCTGTTGTAAAGTATGTGCGCTCGCTCGGTGAGGTGTGTGCGCGCGTGCACACGCGCACAGCTTAGAGGGAACAGTGCCCACAACCATCATGATATTTGCTCCAACAGCATTTAGGGCTGACACATCCCTCGCTGGGTATGTTCTTAAATGCATAGCACCACTAAAATGTTTTCATCAGCATAAAGATACCCCACAACCCCTATATGAGCAAGGGGCTGACTGAATGAGGCCATTTTGAATAATCTTAAAGATTGTATATAAAAGTTTTTAAACAAATAAATAAAATGCTATATAAATGTTAAACCATGTCAACAGCACTGATCTTTGTGGAATCTGATCCATTATTGGCTGTGCTGCTACCAGCTACCCCTTTCAAAGCAGCATGATGTACCCCAAGCACCACAATATGTTGTAATAATAACGAAGGACTGTATATGCCATGGATAAATTGACTCTATCACCATACAAGCCAAATCCTTGTCTATCCCCTGTCTGACTAAATGTTGTATTGTTAACAGAATAGTCTCTGTACCGTGATGCAGTCGATGGTCTGACTGTGATTGAGATCATGTGTGTTAGTAGGAGGTTATGGTTATGTATATTAGCCACTGGCCATCTCCCCCTGTGCTCATACAAGTCCTGACCAGCACTTCTGTAAACTGGGACAAGCTTCTTGGCAGAATTGTTTTATTATTGGTCAGTAAATAGGGTGCAGAGGTTATTTCTCCCACATAACATAAATATAGCTAAGTACAGATAAAATACAAACTCTCTCTTCAGTGTGTAACTAAATCAGAGTTGTTTCCCATGAGCATGGACAAAGGCAAACAGATTCTATCTATTAAACTCCTAAAGGAGTTCTATCTTGATAGTTCACCTTGGTAGCGAATCAGTGATGGCAGCTAGTCACAGGGAGAGAGAAAAAGAGACAGGGATACGAGCCTGAAGTAGCCCTTTATAGGGATGGGTTTGTTATGCTGGGAGGATAAGTAAGAGAGAACGAGCTTTGTTCAGACCATCTTCAGGGCAGGGTCACATGAAATATCGTTAATGTCACTGCAGCAGTAAAAATGCAATGTTGCTAGATATCTCAGTGCTATCAGGTCCATCCAAATGGATTCCAGTGGATCCTTTGGATCCAATAATTGCTACATATCATAGATTAGTATTGAAGAATTTGGCAATGTCAAAGGCATCTCTGTTATGGTTTCAATGGAAGATGCCCAAGTTACAATGGAAAGCAGCTAGAGAATTAGCTCAACAAAATCAGCTTGTGATATGCAAAGCTTGACAAGTGAGGAAGAGTAGTATTACAGACCAAAGTACAATATCATGAGAAAATATTAAGGCAGTTATGTGACACATTATTATAAGAAACTGGATCGGGGTTCTACATCAGAGATTCAAAATTTGATTAAGATGTTAATAAAACAAGATAAAGAGCAAGATTTCTTGACATACAGTATGAAGTGTCACAGTATTTGTAACAACAACATCCAAAGATCCCCCACTTTTTACAGTTACAAAAGTGCAAAATTGATTATAAAGCCCCCAGGAAGACCAGTAATATTGGTGAAAGTCTTCTTTGGAACCATTTTCAACTTTTATTGATGAGTTTTTGAATCCATTGGTCAAGAAGGTGACATCTTATTTAAAGGATACTACCCAATTATTAAACATATTGGAGACAGTAAATCTTCCTTCAAGATAATGTCCATTGTGACCAACTATACTTAACTCATTGTATACCAATATTGATCAAACTGAGGCACTGTTGATAATGAATTGAACTTGCATGATAAGGGGGACATAGATAGATTATGTATATAGTTAACCCAGTTATCCAAGTTTGTACTCCTGTTCAATGTAAAACCTGACAGTTTGTCATTATGGTCGTTGTTGTTATGATGTAAACCGCGCTGATTCTAAATAGCGTGGTATATAAGAAACTGTAATAAATAAATAAAATAAATAGGATACTCAAATCCTTTATACTGGACATGTTGCAGTTAGTGTTAAGGAATTATTTTTGTTATGACTTATTTTTATCAGAAGATTTTTGGAGTGGCTATTCTTTATATAGTCCATTTTGAGGAAAATGATATCTATACAGCTTGGTGGACTCTAGAAGAAGAATAATGGGCAGTTGAATCATAAAATAATTGGCTCAACTCTGACAACCTCACAGTAAACCTAAAGAAGACAGAAGTACTCTTGATTTCCAGGAGCAAAGAATTCTCACTACTTCAGACACTACAAGTAAATGGGGCCTCGCTAGAGATGAAAAAGGTAATTGAATACATAGGAATAATATTGGACCAGAACCTCAACCTGAAAAAAACACAATAACATGACAACATGAACCATCTATAATAAAACGCAAAACCTAAGACCTCTTCTCTCAACTGATGGATTCCACTGAGTTACTCAAGCAAGGATATGTCCCCACTTTGATTTTGTGAACAGTATTATCGAGGGCCTGCCCAAACAAATCTTGAACATCTTACAGATAGCACAGAACACTGTTGCACATACCATCATGAAGGCAGCCAGGACAGAAACATAATGGCCATCCTACATCAACTTCACTGGCTACTTGTCACCCAGAGGATCAGATACAAAACAATGACCACCTTCAAGACAATCAAGAAAATAGCACCAATGTTTCTCAATTTGTTAATCCAAGTACGCCCGGAAACAAGACAGAAGAGGATGTTCACAAAATTCACTGACAATTCCCAAGGAACTCAGGAAAGCAAATCAGTCAATAGTAAACAGAACATTCACCTTGTAATCCCAAACCATCTGGAACGCTCTCCTAGCCCCAACCTAAGAGAAATAAATGGCCTAACCACATTCAGAAAGACAATCAAGACACATCTCTTTACTGACTATTACCAGAAGAGAATTGAAGACCTGTAACTGTACCCCACATAAATCCTAATACAACTGCATCCATATACCTCTCCTCACAGATATAATATAATTAAGGCATTAATCGCCCATAATGACAACATTTCATAACCTTGTACAAACCATAACACAGATTTGGACAATGTACATAGTTATATGTAAATAGTTCTGCCTAACCTCACTGCATACCAAAGGTCTGTTGAAATATGACACACTTAATTTGAAGTTGTACTCGAGAGGTAATAGTTCATTGAGTTCTCTGTAAACCGCCTTGATTCCATGGATAAAGCACTATATAAAACCTAAAAGTAAATAAACGAGCGTCTAAACTGTTCATTGAGAACATAGGGGTCTGTTTGCTAAAGTGCAGTAAGTGCAAAGGTGTGTGATAAATGCAGGGAAACAAGGCAAGCATCTGCCCTGCATTTTTTGCACAGGGCAGATACATAGAATGTAGGTCCCGGTGTAATTTAAAAAAAAATGCTGCTGCTACTTTAGCATAAGCCCTCCCAGACTGTCCCTCCCCACAGACAAAAAGACCATATCCTGACCCTTCCCCATCCCCTGACCCATGACATACCCAGGGGTCTTCATGTTAGTTTAGTGGAGCCACCAATGTTCAGGAGGCTAGCTATGATCCCTAGTGATAATCTTGTGGTACCATCTAAGAATATTTGCTCCTATATCCCATGGCTGCTGATAACAGCAGCTCACCATAAGATTAAACAAAATGGCATCGGTCCAGCACCATTTTCTCTTGTATATTCAGAGATCAAAATAAAGGTTTGTGAAAGATAATAACAGCACTGTTTCTGTCCCCGTGGCAAAGAAATGTGCATTTTAAAAATCAGGCTTTGTTTGTCTAGCACCAGAAAGATTGACTACATAGTCTGAGATAAATTGCAGAGACAGAGCTCAGAGAGAGAGAGAGTGCTTCTGTTTCAGTGGCAGAGAAAAATGAGTTTTAAACATCTCTCCGGCTCCAATGTCAGATAAAAAGAACCTAATGTAGCCTCTTCTGAGACATGCTAGCCTTACTTAACCCCACTTTGAGCCTTTATTAATGTAGTTGTGATCAGAGTTACTTAAAATTGAATATGACTAAAATGGAATTACTTTGGGAACAAGCAGGAAGTCGGTCCTCACATATGGGTGACATCAGCGCCAACAGAACCCTCGCAGAAGCATCTCCCCAGCTTTCAAAGACAGCCTTTGGGAGATGCCACCACAAATATGTGGTGCCCTTCCTGCCCAAGGGTACTATTTTGCTCATTCTCCTTTTTTCCATGGTGCCCTTCAGACGTCTGTCTGGTTTCCTCTGGGAAAAGTTGTTGGGGGTTTTTTTTTGTTGACCTGAGTTTTCATACTATCTTGTTGTGCCACTGGTATTCTTCCCACTACCCGAGCTTGCTGTTCTGTGGTTTGTGCCTTTTTTTTTCTTCCAGCTGGCAGCACTGCGGGTCTTTGACCTCGCTGGGAGTACTTTTTTCCCCCATGGCTACCAGTGGTTTCAAGAAGTGTGATCGGTGTGCTAAAATCATGTCCCTAACCAATACAGACGACTCTGCCTATGCTGCCTAGGGTCGGACCATGACCCCGCGGTATGCGGTCTTTGCAAAAAGATGTCCACCAAGCTGCCACCGGCAGTTTAAGTTTTTCCTGGAGTCCTTGGTGCCTCTGAAAATCAAGGCCCCCTCTGAAGCCACAGAATCCCAGGGTGCCCTTGTGGACCCCAGTCAACTCTGTGGCTCCTCAGAAAGGGGTCTCCCTCAAGGGGAACATAAGAAGAAGAAGAAAACCTCAAAGGTGGCATCCCTGGATGGTTTTGATAGGTCCGATAAGCCCCGAGCCAGATCCTGCAGTCCTAGATGCTTTTCTGAGGGATCACAGCAGGAGAGGCCTACCAAGGTCCCCCAGAAGAAATTGTCCTCGGACGCCAGAACCTATCCTCATTGAGGCCTCCCCCCTCAGGTAACTGGTGCAGGGCCTGAGTTCCTCTGTGTCCGCACCAATGCCTGCGGAGCCTTCTGGACTTGAAACCAGAATTGCGACCCTGGACTACAATCTGTCATCCTTCATTGACCAGCAGTGGGTGGTGTTGTCCAGTACCACCGGTTCCTCTGCCGAGACCACCAGGCCATCGATGTTGAGGATGTCTCTGAAGGCCGAGCTGATCCTCGAAACCATACGTCCTCGAGTCGATCCTCAGCAGAGGTCTCAATCCGGCTCCTGTTCTACAGGACTGAGGTCCTCCCTGGCTAGTGCACCTCTGAGGGACACAGGCAGGGCTCAGGCCTAGAGCCCATAAGTTGCCCTTCCCTCAAGTCTTCGACTGACTACTCAGAATGGGAGGATGAGGAGTCACCAGACACATATTGCCACCATGGTGTCCACTCAAACTCTCCTCCTGAGCTCCAGCGTTGGTCCCCACCTGAGGATATGGCATGCCTCGACTTCATGCAAGACATGTACAAGGCCTTAGCGTTCCCAACGAAGTCGGAGGAGGACCCTTAGACAGAGGAGCTAGAAATCCTCCAAAAAGGCGCTTCCGAGGGAATCACTTATGGTACCCATTCCACCCATCCTGGTATAGCTAATGCTCCGTATGTGGGGAAACACCGACATCGGTGCCGATTGTAAGCGCGTGGCTCGACTCAATGTATCGAGTCCGCTGTAGCCCAGGCTTCCAAAAGGCACAGCTGCCTCACATGGGCATGTACCTGAGAGACCTGGCGAAGGAAATCACTGGGTTCTCATCTGGTCTCGCCGAGGAATTCCTGTAGCGGTTCAAGAACCTGGCCAAAGCCAGCCGTGAGTGCTCCAAATTTATCTCTCGAGCAGCCTATGACTGCTTCGAGTCTGCAGACATCAGGGCCAGATGCCAGGCTTAGCTACAGTCTTCTGTCCTCAAGCAATGGGTTCAGGACAAATTGGTCAATGTCCCATGCCAAGGAGAGAACCTCTTTGGCAAACCATGACCAAAAAGGCTGCAGAGTTGGAGATCGAGGACCAGGCTCTCTAAAGAGACTGCTGCCCCTCCCCAGTGGAAGGGCCCTGGGGAAAAAACCCTTTTACCTGAGGAAAGGGGTTGTTTACAAAATCTACCCACGTTTTCAGGCCTCCCCAGCAGGGTCAGCAGGCCAACAGACATGGGCAAGGCCCTTATAAGCAGAAGGCTCCCAAGCTCCAGGCATTAGCTCCGGCCCAGCCAAGGGGGAGCTTTTGACTCCTTGGGCATAGCCTCTCTACCCCAAGGAGGTCAGCAGCTCACAGGGGGACATCTGATCCACCATACCCATAGGTGGCTAGCCATCACCACCGATTCCTGGGTACTTCATGTGGTCAGGGAGGGCTGCTACCTCCATCTGGCTCAGACACCTCCTTTCTTCCCGGGAGAGTCTCCCAGATCTCCCCTCCACCAGGACGTCCTACTGAAGGAACTTGCAGGCCTTCTCAAGGACAAAGCAGTAGAACCTCAGGGGCAAGAGGTTCTACTCCAGGTATTTCCTTATGCCAAAAAGAACAGGGGGCCTAAAGCCCATCCTGGACCTTTGCAACCTGAACAAGTTCCTGGTGAGGGAGAAGTTTAAGATGCTCTCCCTTGGAGCATTGCTGCCTTACTTCCAGCAGGGAGACTGGCTATGCTCCTTGGATCTGAAGGATGCCTATACCCACATCCTCATTCACCCCGGCCACAGGCAGTACCTTTGCTTCATGGTGGAGTGGCGGCCACTACCCTTTGGCCTGGCCTTCTCCCCCAGGATCTTCACCAAATGCCTGTCAGCAGTGGCTGCCTTCCTTTGTGTCCAGGTGGTATTTGTCTTCCCCTACCTGGACGACTGGCTCATAAAAGGAGGCATGGCCACAGAGGTGTAGCAGGCCATGGCAAGCACCATCCAGGTCCTGCAACATCTGGGGTTTGTGATAAACTACCCCAAGTCTCACCTCCTCCCAACACAATGTCTAGAGTTCATAGGAGCAAGGCTGGACACTCTTCAGGCAAAGGCCTTCCTCCCCCTGGAACGAGCCAACTCGGGGCACTGACTGTAGACGTGCAACACCATCCCTCAGTGTCAGCTTGGCTTCTACAATGTTTACTCAGGCACATGGCCTCGATGGTCCTTGTCATCCCAGACACCCTTCTGCACATGAGAGCAACTCAGTGGTGCCTTTGGGACCAGTAGACACAGACCATGTTCCATCTCCAAGACAGTCTCAGTGACCTATCAGTTAGCAGAATCACTCTTTTGGAAGCAAAATTCCCAACACCTTCAGGCAGGGATGCCATTCCAAACCCCAAGCCCTCTAAGGGTCCTCACTATGGACACCTCCCTGCTGGGATAGGGAGCCCACTGCAAAGGACTTCACACCCAGGACAGCTGGTTGCAAGCCGAGAGGAACCAGCAGATCAACCTCCTGGAGCTTCGGGCAGTATCTCTAGCCCTCCATGTATTCTATCAATACCTAAGGCACCCAGCCGATGCTGATCCAAATAGACAATCAGGTGGCAATGTGCTATGTGAACAAACGGGGGCACGGGGTCCTGCATTCTCTATTGCGAAGTGATGACACTCTGGTCTTACACAGTTCAACAAGGAATACTCCTATGGGCAGTATGCCTACCAGGCCAGGACAACGCTCAGTCGGACAAACTGAGCAGGGTCCTCCAGCCACACGAATGGCAGCTGGACCCTAGAGTAGCCACCCGGCTCTTCCAGTTCTGGGGGACTCCATAGGTGGACCTCTTTGCCAGCCCAGACAACTGTCAGTTGCCCCGTTTCTGTTCCCGGCAGTCCCACCTGTTTCAGGTGGCAGCAGATGCATTTCTCATTCCGTGGTCAAAAGGCCTCATGTATGCTTTCCCACCCATGCTGCTGATTGCCAAAATGCTCTTCAAGGCACTTCGCGACAAGGCCTCACCGATCCTAGTGATCCCTCAGTGGCACAGGCAGCCATGGTTCCCGCTACTCCTCTGACTGTCAGTGGAGACCCCGATCCCACTGGGGAACTCCTTAGGGCTCTTGTCTCAGGAGGAGGGCTCTCTCCTGCACCCCAACCTGGGGTACCTATCACTGACAGCCTGGCTGTTGAAAGGGTGATCCTAGCCCTTTCACCCTTTTGGGAGAAGTGGAAGAGATCCTGCTGGCCTCCCGTGAGGCTTCCACCAGGAGAGCTTATGCCTTCAAATGGCTCAGGTTCTCGGTCTGGTGCACGGAGCAACAGGTGAACCCCGTTCTCCTATCTGATGCAGCTGATGCTGCAGTAACTTCTTCATCTCTCGCAATCCGGGCTCAAATCAAACTCTTATTAGAGTGCACCTCAGTGCCCTGGCGGTGCTCCACCAACTGGTTGAAGGCAAAACCTTTCTCAGTCCTCCTACCTCTGGTGACCCGCTTCTTGAGAGGATTTCTGCTGTCCATACCCCCTGTCCACTCTCTGGCGACAGAATGGGACTTCAGCGTAGTATTGGCACAGCTCATGCACCCACCATTTGAGCCTCTGCCTACTTGCCACCTGAGATACCTCTCGTGGAAGGTTATCTTCCTGGTGGTGCTCACCTCCGCTCGAAGGGTCAGCAAGCTCCAAGCCCTAATGGCAGAAGCGTCGTATATCAGATTCTATAAGAACAGGGTCATGCCATACATACACCCCAAATTCCTTCCGAAGGTGGTATCTACTTTCCTTCTCAACCAGGAGGTGGTGGTGCCCACCTTCTTCCAAAGGCCTCACTCCAGCAGGGTGGCGATGGTCCTTCACACCTTGGTCTATAAGAGGGCCCTGTCTTTCTACATTCAACATACTCAGGGCCACTGGAAAGCTTCTCAGCTTTTTGATTCTTATGACCCAGTCAACTGGGGGAAGCGGTGACCAAACGGAGATTGTCCACCTGGGTGGCGGACTGTATCGCCCTTGCCTGTGAGCATGCTGGGCTCACGTTGGGTGGCCGGG
Organism: Ichthyophis bannanicus; assembly: GCA_033557465.1. Lineage (NCBI taxonomy): Eukaryota > Metazoa > Chordata > Amphibia > Gymnophiona > Ichthyophiidae > Ichthyophis > Ichthyophis bannanicus. Next base: position 1,621,588,305 of record CM066032.1, read on the forward strand.
TCATGGCACACTGTGTCAGGGCTATGGCGGCCTCTGTGGCAAGCCTGTGCCCCGTCCCGATGCTGGACATCTGCCAGGCCGCCACCTGGTCTTCAATTCACACCTTTGTAGCTCATTACTGCTTGGAAAAGGAGTCCCAATGGGACAGTGCCTTCGGCTCTGTAACCTTTTCGGGATCTAGGCAACTCCTACCCTCCAACCTTTCTGTATTCAGGCTCCCAGAGCATTTGTTCCCATTGGACACACGGGTCCTACTGTAGTCTGTATCTGTGGACTCAATTGCTGCTGCTCATGGCTCCCCTTGAGGGTGCCTTGTTTATCCCTATGGGCTTGCGGTAGCATGTAGCTAGGGAGTCCCATATGTGAGGACTGACTTCCTGCTTGTTCCCAGAGAAAGCTTAGTTACTCACCTATAACGGATGTTCTCTGGGGACAGCAGGAATCAGTCCTTACAACTCTACCTCCTCCCCTTGGAGTTGCTTCTTTACCATCTTTTATTTTTTTGCCGTCTTTTAGCTATGTCATTTGATTGAGGAAGATGGCCCACTTGGGCACATGCATTGTGGCATCTCCCAAAGACTTTCTTTGAAAGCTGGGGAAATGCTTCTGCGATGGCTCCGACTATGTCGATGTCATCCATATTTGAGGACTGACATCCCTGGAAAAAACCTGTTACATGTGAATAACTACACTTTTTCCCCCTAAACACTCCTCCCTCTTCCTCCTTTCTCTATCATTGTTGACAACACTCTTCTTCCTGTTTTCTCGGCCCGCAACCTTAGGGTCATCTTTGACTCCTCCCTTTCCTTCTCCACACATATTCAACATATAGCTAAAACCTGTCTTCGATTTCTCTACAACATTAACAAAATTTGTTCCTTCTTCTCTGAACACACTACTTAAGGCTCTTTTCCACTCTTTAGTCACCTCCAATCTTGACTATTGCAGCCTCCTCCTTGCTGGTCTCCCTCAGTGTCATCTCTCTCCTCTTCAGTCGATCCAGAACTCTGCTGCACAGCTAATTCACTGGCTTCCCTTCCATTTCCGTGTCCAATTTAACCACCTTCTTCTAAAGACTACAAAAGGGGGGACTGCTACTTCTGGAGAGAGATCTGCAATTGTGAGTAAATACTTCTGGGAATTTTTCTGAATCTTGGGGAGAAGGGTATTCTTTGAATTAAAGCTGATTGATCTGTGAACCCAGTGTATTTGTTAAATCAGTCGGGGCCTAGTAGTAGCAAAGAGTTTTCAGTTCAAATTTAAAACACAGAAGAGAGCTTTCTGGTTAAATTTAGAACCCAGCAGAGAGCTTCTAGTTTAAAATTCATAGTCAGTCAGGGCCTAGTAGCAGCAAAGAGCTTTAATTTAAATCAAATCAGAATATAACAACATAAAAGGCAAAACATGATCAGTATTCTTTGAGCAATAAAGTCTTCTAGAGACCTTTACAAAGAGGCCTTCTACCTAGGGGGCAAGATACCTGTGAAACCTTTTAAGTAGGTGTTAAAGCCAGGTGGCAGATCAAAGGGCCATTTTGAAAGACTCTCTATCCAAGCAAGGACTGTTAATCACCCAGAACGTTGGTCACAGCTTACGTCAGAAGCACAGGCATAAATAGTTCAGCCAGAGTTCTGTGATTCTCAGTCTTGAAGGACTACAAAAGGGGACTGCTACTTCTGGAGAGAGATCTGCAATTGTGAGTATATACTTATGGGAATTTTTCTGATTCTTGGGGAGAAGGGAATTCTTTGGATTAAAGTTTATTAATCTGTGAACCCAGTGTATTTGTTAAATCAGTCAGGACCTAGTAGTAGCAAAGAGTTTTCAGTTCAAATATAAAACACAGAAGAGAGATTTCTGGTTAAATTTAGAACCCAGCAGAGAGCTTCTAGTTTAAAATTCATAGTCAGTCAGGGCCTAGTAGCAGCAAAGAGCTTTAATTTAAATCAAATCAGAATATAACTTAACATAAAAGGCAGAACAGGATCAGTATTCTTTGAGCAATAAAATCTTCTAGAGACCTTTACAAAGAGGCCTTCTACCTAGGGGGCAAGAGACCTGTGAAACTTTTTAAGTAGGTGTTAAAGCCAGGTGGCAGATCAAAGGGCTATTTTGAAAGACTCCTATCCAAACAAGGACTATTAATCACTTGGGAAGTTGGTCACAGATTACCTTAAAAGCACAGGACAGGGTACTGTGTATCACCAGCTTTTAATAAGTCTTCTTTCCCTCCCTCCCTCCCCAACACCCACCCACCCCTTGGATAATCTTAGCTTTATAGCTTTGTTAGTGATATAGCGGAAGGGCTGTCGGGTAAGGTTTGCCTCTTTGCAGATGATACCAAAATCTGCAGTAGAGTAGACACCCAGGAGGGTGTAGATAACATGAGGAGGGATCTAGCTAAGCTTGAAGAATGGTCTAGAATTTGGCAGCTGGGATTTAATGTTAAAAAATGTAAATTCATGCATTTGGGCTGCAGCAATCCAAGGGAGCAATACAGTATAGGAGGTGAAGTACTTTTGTCCACTAAAGAAGAGCGGGACCTAGGCGTGGTTGTGGCTGATGATCTTAAAGTAGCTAAACAGGTAGAAAAGGCGACGGCAAAAGCTAGAAGGATGCTTGGGTGCATATGGAGAGGAATGGCTAGCAAAAAAAAGGAGGTGATAATGCCTCTGTATAAGTCTTTGGTGCGACCTCATTTGGAGTATAGTGTGCAATTCAGGAGACCGCACCTTCAAAAGGATGTGAACAGGATGGAATCGGTGCAGAGGGTGGCTACCAAAATGATTATTTTATTTATTTTATTTATTTATTTAACACTCATTTATATACCGCATCTTCCAGCGATCAGTTGCGGTGTACAATTAACAACAGTTAACAAAGCAGCATTTGTTTTACATAGAACATTTAACATTATAACTTATTACATAGAACATCTTAACATATATAAGTCAGGAATTCAGCAACTAATCAGGATATTTCAACTATAACAGCGTGTGTAACAATTTAAACAAGAGTACTGTCTGTACTGCATTAGGCAGAACATACCAGTAGTGGGCTTCATTATAAAGCATATGAGGACAGACTTAAGGATCTTAATATGTACACCTTAGAGGAAAGGCGGGATAGAGGTGATATGATTGAGATGTTTAAATACCTCCGTGGCATAAATGTTCAGGGAGAGAGCCTCTTTCAATTGAAAGCAAGTTCTGCTACGAGGGGACATGGGATGAGGGTGAAGGGAGATAGATTCAGGAGTGATATGTGGAAATATTTCTTTACGGAAAGAGTAGTGGATCCATGGAATAGTCTCCCAGTGGAGGTGGTAGAGATGAGAATAGTAACTGAATTCAAAATAGCATGGGACCAACACAGAGGATCTCTAAAGGTAAAAAGTGGACTGTTGTAGTTGTTGATATGGAAGGACAGACTAGATAGGCCATGTGGTCTTTTTCTGTCATCATGTTTCTATGTTTCTATAGGTACTTACACATCTTAAAGGAAAGGAGCTGCTCTCAGGTGCAGCTGTTTATCCAAATCAGGCATACAATAAGGACCTGAGATTCATTAAGCTTCAGGTGAACAAGGTATATTAAATGTATTAGATATAATTTTATTAGTATAAGTATCCCCAGCAACCCTTAGTAAGTAAAGAACTTAAATATGTAAACACAGCCTTAAAACTAAGATGCAGACAGCAGTCCAGCACGAGATGGGGGCCTTCCAGTCTTTTGCATTGAGTGTCACATGTATGATTTTCTCCCAGTTGGTGAGAGGTCTTATGTGTCCACTAGCTGCAAGGAGCTCTTTGCTCTAAGGGAAGTATCTGTTCTCTGGAGGCTAGAGTAGCAGACTTGGAAGACATAAGAAAGACAGAGCGGTATATAGACGTGTCCTACACGGATATAGTCCTGAAGTCCCACCTCCAGTCTGGCAGCATCCCTATTGCCATGGAGGAGAGAGGTCATATGACAGGAGAGCATCACCCTGGTGTGGCAGGAAGTGATCCTGTAGCTATGACCTGTCCTCTAGATGATGTAAAACCCTCTCGCACCGAGGAAGTTTCTCCAGGGCCATGTGCCCATTAGGGAAGGCTAGGACAGCTGTTGTAGTAGGTGATTTGATCATTAGGCATGTAGATAGCTGGGTGGCTGGTGGACGTGAGGATTGCCTGGTAACATGCCTACCTCGTGCAAAGGTAGTGTACCTCACGCACCACCTAGATAAGGTCTTAGATAGTGCTGGGGAGGAGTCTGCTGTCTTGGTACATGTCGGTACCAATAACATAGGAAAATGTGGTAGGGAGGTTCTGGAGGCTAAATTTAGGCTTTTAGGTAGGAAGTTGAAATCCAAAACTTCCAAGGTAGTGTTCTCCAAAATGCTTCCCGTTCCACACTTAGGACCCAAAAGGCAGACAGAACTCCGGTGCAAGGATGAGGGTTTTGGATTTGTTAGGAACTGTGGAACATTCTGGGGAAAGAAGGGATTCTTCCGAAGGGATCGGCTTCACCTTAATCGGGATGGAACCAAGCTGCTGGCATTAACCTTTAAAAAGGAGAGAGAGCAGCTTTTGAACTAGATAACAGGGGAAAGCTGACAGTCGCCCAAGAGCCCATGGTTCGGAACAATGTATCCTTGAAGGATACTACTAAAAGTAGAGAGGTTCGAATAAAGAGTAAAGTAGCCAAATGCCCTTGAGTATGGAGCAGACGGAGCTTAAAGATTCCAAATTACCCCTGCCTACCGATAGCCAGATTAATTTGAATAAAATACAGTCTCTGAAATGCTTGTATGCAAATGCTAGAAGTCTGAAAAATAAGATGGGAGAGTTAGAATATATAGCATGAAATGAGAGGTTAGATATGATTGGAATCCCAGAGACATGGTGGAAGGAGGATAACCAGTGGGGACACTGTGATACCTGGGTACAAACTATCGTAATGATAGAGCTGATCAAATTGTTGCGCTCTATGTTAGAGAGGGCATTGAATCACAAAGGATTAAAGTTTTGCAGAAGACAAAATTTGCTGTAGAATCTCTATGGATTGAAATTCCATGTGAAAAAGGGAGGGTGATGGCAGTGGGGGTGTACTATCGACCGCCTTGCCAGAATGAACAAATGGCTGATGAAATGCTCCAAGAAATCAGGAAAACTAACAAAAGTTACAGCACAGTAATAATAATGGGTGATTTCAATTACCCCGGTATTGACTGGGTCACGGCAGGACATTCTAGGGAGATAAAGTTCCTAGATGAAATAAATGACTGCTTCTTGGAGCAGCTGGTTCATGAACCGACCAGAGGGGAAGCCATGTTGGACCTAGTCCTTAGTGGAACACCAGATCTGGTGCAAGAGATAAGGGTGTTGGGGCTACTTGGCAATAGTGATCATAGCATGATTGCGTTTGATTTAATTAGTGGAGGAGGGATGGTAAGAAAATCCACAGTACTACCTTTTAACTTTCAAAAGGGAGACTATGATAAAATGAGGAAAATAGTTAAGAAAAACTAAATGGAGCAGTTGCAAAGGTTAAACACTTACATGAAGCTTGGGTGTTGTTTAAAAATAATATCTTGGAAGCCTAGACCAGCTGTACTCCACACTTTAAGAAAAGTGTTAGGAAGTCCAAAAAACTGCCAGCATGGTTTAAAGGTGAGGTCAGAGAGGCTGCTGTTGCCAAAAAAGCATCTTTCACGAAATGGAAAAAGGAGCCAAATGACGAAAACTGGAAGCTGCACAAGCACTGGCAAGTTAAATGGAAGGCATTGATAAGGCAGGCAAAGAGAGAATTTGAGAAGACGCTTGCTGTGGAAGCAAAAACGCATAATAAAGACTTTTTCAAGTACATTCGTAGCAAAAAAACTGAGTCAGTTGGTCCATTAGATGATAGAGGGGTAAAAGGGGCAGTAAGAGGGAACAAGGCTATAGCGGAGAGACTGAATGAATTCTTTGCTTCGGTCTTTCATGAGGAATATGTAGGATGTTACCCTGACTGAAGTGGTATTTAAAGGTGATATTGCGGAAGAATTAAAGGAAATATCGATACATCGGGAAGATGTAATACAACTATTTGATAAACTGAAGAGTACCAAATCACCTGGACCAGATGGTATACATCCAAGGGTGTTGAAAGAACTGAAATGTGAGATTGCAGACCTGCTATTAGTAATCTGTGAACTATCATTAAAATCATCTGTAATACTTGAAGATTGGAGGATGGCCAACATAACACCAATATTTCAAAAGAGTTCCAGGGGTGATCTGGGAAACTACAGACCGGTGATCCTGACATCAGTACTTGGAAAAATGGTAGAAACCATCATAAAGAACAAAATTACTGAACAGGTAGATTGTCATGGCTTAATGGGAGACAGCCCACATGGCTTTAGACAAGGAAGATCTTGTCTTACTAATCTGTTATGTTTTTTTGAAGGTGTGATATAGTGTATCTGGACTTTCAGAAAGCTTTTGACAACGTCCCTCATCAGAGACTTTTGGCATAACTAAAGAGTCATGGGATAGGAGGCAGTGTACTATTGTGGATCAGGAACTGGTTAAAAGATAGAAAGCAGAGGGTAGGGATAAATGGCCAATTTTCCCAGTGGAGAAAGGTGAATAGTGGTGTACCCCAGGGATCTGTGCTGGGTTCACTGGTTTTTGACATTGTCATAAATGACCTGGAAAAGGGAATAACGAGTGACATTATCAAATTTGCAGATGATACAAAACTATTTAAAGTTTTTAAAACCCATGACGATTGTGGAAAATTGCAAGAGAATCATAAGAACATAAGATATGCCATACTGGGTCAGACCAAGGTCCATCAAGCCCAGTATCCTGTTTCCAACAGTGGCCAATCTAGGTCATATGTACCTAGCAGTTTCCCCAAAAGACACAGGTTCCACAATACTTGTACTGGGTCAAGCACTGATATCCTGGGTCCATTCTTAATAATGGTTTATGGACCTTTCCTCCAGGAACTTGTCCAAACCTTTTTTAAACCCAGCTACACTAACAGCCTTTACTACATCCGCCGGTAACAAATTCCAGAGTTTGATTACACGTTGAGTGGAAAAATATTTTCTTTTATTAGTCTTAAATAGTTTGCCCTGTAGCTTCATTGCATGTCACCTAGTCTTTCTATATTCTGATAACATAAACAATCGATCTACGTTTACCTGTTCCACTCCGTTCATTAATTTATAGACTTCTATCATATCTCCCCTCAGCCGTCTCTTTTCCAGGTTAAGGAGCCCTAACCTTTTTAGCCTTTCTTCATAGGAGTATCCTTCCATCCCCTTTACCATTTTGGTGGCTCTTCTCTGAACCTTTTTTAAAATCGCTATATCCTTTGCATCAAAATGGCAGATGAAATTTAATGTGGACACTTGCAAAGTTATGCACCTAGGGAAGAACAACCCAAACTATGGTTACACGATGCAAGGTTCCACATTAGGAACCACCACCCAGGAAAAAGATTTAGGCATCATTGTGGATAACATGTTAAAACCCGCCGCCCAGTGTGCAGCGGCAGCCAAGAGAGCAAACAGAATGCTAGGTATCATAAGGAAAGGAATGGAAAATAAAACAAAGGATATTATAATGCCTCTATATCATTCCATGGAGCGACCGCACCTTGAATATTGTGTGCAATTCTGGTTGCCGTATCTTTACTCAAGTCTCTTCTCTCCCCCTCTTCAAATCCATGCTAAAAGCTTACCTCTTTGAGGCCACATTTGGATCCTAATCCCTTGTTCTCCTTGTCTCCTTCCCTATTTGAACCCCCCTTCTTTCTCTTGTATTGTTCTGTCTGTCTTGATTAGATTGTGAGCTCTATGAGCATGGACTTTCTTCCTTATATATTTGTAGAGCATTGCATATGCCTTGTAGTGCTATATAAATGATTAATAGTAGTAGCAGAGTTAAATGATGTTACCTCAGACTTTCACTTCACAGAGGGCTATTAGTGAAAACAAACTTTGCCCCCCTCACTCCCCCCAAGTTGCTCCCTTTGAGATCAAAGCTAGGAGAAATAATATAAACTAAAAAGGATCCTGCAAACCACCAAGGTGCCACAGGTTTAGATGTTAAGCAGGTAAATTTTGTATTTTCTGAAAATATATAGCAGAAAAAGACCATATGGCCTATCTAGTCTGCCCTTCCATATCATATACTATTGTTCCATTTTTCCCTTTAGAGATCTTCTGTGTTTGTCCCATGCTTTCTTGAATCCTCGTCTCTACTACTTCCACACATCTACCACTCTTTCAGTAAAGAAATATTTTTGCATATTACTTCTCAGTCTATCCCCTTTCACCCTCAACCTATGCCCCCTGATTTCCAAGCTTACTTTCAATCGAAAGAGGCTCTCCTCTTGTACATTTATGCCTCAGAGGTATTTAAATGTCTCTATCATATCTCTTCTATCCCTCCTTTCCTCTAATGTATACATATTGAGATCTTTAAGTCTGTCTCCATATGATTTATAATGAGGACCACTGACCATTTAAGAAGCCACCCTCTGCACCGACTCAATCCTGTTTATATCCTTTTGAAGGTGTGGGCTCCAGAATTGCACACACTACTGCAAATGAGGTCACACCAGAGACTTATACAGAGGCACTATCATCTCCTGGCCATTCCTCTTCCTATGCACCCAAGCATCCTTTTGGCTTTCGCCGGCACCCATTCTACCTATTGAGCCACTTTAAGATCATCAGAAATAATCACGCCCAAATCCCCACTCTTTTTTTTGTGGACAGAAGTACTTCACCCCTAGATTGTACCACTGCCTTGGATTTTTGCAACCCAAATGCATGACTCTGCATTTTTTTAGCATTAAATCTCAGCTGCCAAATTCTTGACCATTCTTTAAGCTTAGCTACATCCTCCCTCATGTTATCTATTCCTTTCTGGCTGTCTATTGTATTGCAGATTTATCATCAACAAAGAGGCAAACCTTACCTGACAGCCCTTCCACAATATCAGTAACAAAGATGTTAAAAATAATTGGATAGGCATACAATTAAAAAATACTTGCCTCGGGGGAGTGTCCAGCTTCAAGATGGCGGCAGCCGGCTGTGCCGAGTGTGAGCGCGTGAGTCTTCACTAACGGGGAAGAAGCATAAGGGGAGAGGTGGGTCGTTGCCCTCCCAACCCCCTCGTATCTCTTTGCCGGTTGCTTCTCAGGTTACGGGTCCTTTGGACGTTTTTGTTCTTCGCGCAGCTCAGAATCCGGTGTTGGCTAGGTAAGAAAGCCAAGTTACAGTTTCGCTGGAGTCGGGGAACTCGACGGCTGTTTCGGCATCATTGTTCTCCCCAGCGTTGAGTCCAGCGCCGAAAGTGCTCCATTATCAGCCCTTGCCTGAAGGTTTCCTGGAGCTCGATTCTTCCTTGAAGCAAGGGGAAGTCTCCGGCTTGAGAGGATCAGGAGTGAAAGGGCTGTTGGAGCCTGAGAGTGCAATCTTTGGACGGCACTGCTCTTTACAATCTGAGGCATTGGCAAGTGAAGATCTGGCAGGGAAAGAGGTCCCTGCACTGCGAGGAGGAGAGTTGCCAGCAAAAATGGAAGCCGTTCTGCCACTGTTGAATCCATGATGGTTTTCTCACTACAACGACCTGCTAATTTTACTTTAGAGGCTATTTGGCACGCTATTGTTTACTTGGGAGAAGTGTTATTGCCTCATGTTTTGTCCTTGGCTTTGAAATTGGTAGCAGTTGAGGAGTTGGAAAGGAAAATGTCGGCAATACAGACTGAAGTGGAAGAATCACGGAATAAGGTTGTTTTTCTTGAGGAACACTCTGAAGCTTATAGCAAGAACTTTTCATCTGTTCAAGCAAGTTGCAACATTTGGATAATTTGTCTAGAGGAAATAATTTGCGAGTAATTAACTTTCCAAGGTTAGCTACAGTTTCAGCTAGAGATATGTTTAAACAATATTTAGTTGATGTTTGGGGGTTTCTCCTGAATTGATTCCCCCTCTTGTTAAGATTTACTATCTACCCAAAGCAAAATTAGCTCCGGCTTTGGTTAACTTGGGGGGGGGGAGGGGGGAGAGCATGAGCAGGGGAATACTTTGAATGTTAGACTTGTTGGAAAAGTCAGGTTATGAATCTCAGGTGGTTTCTACTTTGTTAATAACCTTTGCATTACTTTCTGACAAACAATGGCTGCTGAAACTTTTTTTTCAGAAAAGGAAGATATTGTTTCGAGGATTATTGATACATATTTATCCTGATTTAGCTAGGGATACCTAGAAACGATGCAGGGAATTTCTCCAGCTGCGCCCTGGGATAGTGCAGCTGGGTGGGCTCTTTTTCTTAAAGCACCCATGTAAATGTTTAATGAAATATCACTCTGTTTCTTATATTTTTTTTATGAGCCCTCCCAGTTGACAGCTTTCATTAATGCTAGGTTCTTGGAGTCCTCAATTGAGTCTTCTCTTGTGCTCTCATGAGTTAGGTTGCTCTGGATTTAGCTGTCTGCCTTACTATTTCTTTGCATATGCTGTTTGTGTCTATAATGCTGTATCTCCCCTGTTTTGTGGGCTAGGGTGGCGGACACACACACATATATATATATATACACACATATTTATTTATTTCATTTTGAAATTGCTTGATTGTGTTTTCTTGTGTTTTGTAAAAATAATTTTCTGTTGTCTGCTCTTTATCTTCAAGAATGTTTGTTAGAACTTTCTTGATATATTTGAAAAAGTTCATAACAAAAAAAAAAAAGAAATAGACCAAGGATTGGATCCCTGTGACACACCACTAGAAACATCCTTCTCCTCGGAGTAAGATCCATCTACCTGTGCCCTTTGTCTCCTCCCACTCAACCAATTTATAACCCAGTCAGTCACTTTAGGGTCCATCACTAGGGTGCTCAATTGATAAGTTGCCTTATTGCACCAGATATTTAAGTTAAATAAATATTAAATTTAAATATTCTAGGCCAATGGAAATAATTCATTACTATAAAGTACATGGGAGTTCTTGCACATAATAGTAAAAATATGTTCATTACCAAGATTATTACAAAGTATTTTCCATTCTTTACAACAATCAGTTTTCTATTCCCTTTTGCAGGTTCCTCAAATACAGGTGAGTGTAACTCTTCAAATATCTTTCGCAAGAACCCACTTTCAACAGTTTTACTTGCAGTTCACACAAAACCACAATAATGTTTAGAAAACTACTTTCCTCTTATGAAACTTTATTTTCCTTTAACTTTTCCTCATTGCTTTGTGTATCTCTTTTCTTTTACAGGAAGCTTCCCATTAAAGGTCAGACTTTGAAAACTCAGCAAGCTCTGAAAGCCCATCTTATACTTTCAATAATAAAAGAATAAATAAAAATATGAGTGCGCCTCAAAACAAATTAAAAAATTATTTCTAGATGTGTCTGTTTTGGTAGCTACTTATCTTCCTGGCGCTCTCTTGTGAAGAGGCATATGAGTTCTGGTCCTGGTCCTTGTTACTGGTACCGGTCCTCTAGCTCTGATCCTTCTCGGGAACTACTGGATCTCACTGGTCTGTACCTACTGCCTTTTAAAAACTCAAGAGAGTCTACCATCTGTCAGTTCGGGTAAATTTCTGATCTGTCAGTAACAGCAGGACTTTTAAACACTATGCTTGGTCCCTAACTAAAGAAATAAAAAGATAATATTCCCAGGCTAACTCAACCTCTGTATTCTCACCTCATTCATATACTAAAATTATCCCCAAAAATCAAAGCTAAATAATTAAGAACTGGATTCAGATTTAAAATGAATTATTTTGTTCTTTAGATTCTTTATCACTTAGGAGTATGTTTGCTATATGGCAGTAAGGGAGCACGTCTTTCCAAGTGGTAATGGCAGCAATAAGGGGTTACCGTGCGGTAAGTGTACTGGGCGTGTTAGAGGTGTTCCAGTATTAAGGTGGGTAGTGGACAATTAACAGTATTAAGGCGGGTAGTGGACAATTAACAGGTGGTAAAAGGACATGCTGCGTTAAGATTTCTTGTATGCACCTTAACGCAGGGAAACCTCCAAAATGCTGAAAGGGAGGCAGGAAAGCCATTGGAGGAGGTATGGATGCAAACACAGTTGGTAGCTAATGGAGTTGATTCACCTGATGCCTGGCTGTGTGTCAGTATGTTTGATGAGCATGTTTGACTGTACAGCAGGCCTGTGCTGTTGACTAGGTGAGATAGGCAACTGCCTAGTGATGCTGGTCAGTGTGGGTGGTGGTGACAGCGGAGTCAGCAGAGAGGTTGCAACAGCAGGGGGCCCTGTGACAGGTGTGTAGTCTTAGATGCTCCTGAAAGCATATAACCATGCCATAAGCTATATTATAGTGTCTGTGAGGTGTGGACATATGTAAATAGATGTACTGTCAGTGAGTGGCATGCCATAGGCCAGGACAGTGTCTGGGTGGAGGCAGCAAAGTGAGGATTGTCCATGAGTGCTAATGTGGAACAGACATAGGAAAGGTGTGCATGATATGGCTAACTGCTGCAAATGACTCTTGATGGCCATGGTGGGGCAGCTTACTGGCAAATACATGAATCCCCCTGATGGCCAAATGATGGGTTCAGGGTTGTGCCATGGCCCTGCTAGTCTGTGGCAGGTATTGTCTGCAGTGTGTTATGCTTTTCTCCTTGTTTCCTACATGCTTGTAGCATGATGTAGGTGACAGCAACAGCTCGGCCCTGTGTTCTGCCCATTTTGGACACTATCTCTCTGATAACAGTGCAGGTCAGTGCCAGGTGTCAATATGCTGATGCCATGGACAGCCACTGCAGTGGGACTACTGCCAGTGTGTATAGGTTGGTGTGGGGCTACTGCTACTGTCCTGCCATGACCACAGTGAGTAGACCATGAACCACTGCAGCCCCAACCATTGAGGATCAACAATCGACCACAGCATGGCAGTAAGACTGCTTCTGCTGACCTTCACTGGGCTTTGTCAGCCATGCACAGACCAACTGCAGTTGGTCCACTGGTCAGCATGCATGGCCATGTGCTTAGAGCCTTGGGATACTCGGCATTGCCATCCCCAGACAGAGACTGCATCCACATCACTGGAGCCAGACATTACAATAGCTCTACCTGGATACATCATCATGCCATCCTCACTTTTTTGATCATAGTGAGAGTGCCATCTCAGCATGACATGCTGTGGCCACCCAGGCAATGCATGTGGCAGACAGACACAATGACATCTCAGCCATTGACCCTACCATTGTGGCAGACACATCCAGGCCAATCTGCACTGTTTCAGGTGATACCCACAATCCTCTGCCTCGCGTTATTCACATTTTCAAATAAAGGCTGGGAACAACTCGGACAATGTGAGCCAAATTGAAGTGCAGAAAGCCACAGGACAAACGAGAGCCATACACACACACACACACATACACTCTTATTGGTGCAAAGTGCAAATATGGGGATGGATGGCATTCCTGCCTGCTACTCCTGACTCCATGTCAGTTCAAGGACTGATAACAGCTCTGTGTGCAAGTGCTATTAGCGTACCTTGGCCTCACCGCACGTTGTTACCACCCGCTAAGTGTGCTATTAGCCTTCAACCAGCTTTGGACAGTGGAGCCTATCTGTATTGCTGGTGGGTGTTTCCACCCTTGCTGGTCATCTCCTTGGTGGTTGCACATGCTGGAGGTGTACCTACACTATCTGCTAAACCTTGTCCACAGGAAGATGCAATACAGAAACCCCAGTGGGGACCTGAACCTGTGACCCTCTGCACATATACACATCGACCATGTGTGTTGTACCATAGTGCTACCATATGGGGATAACACCCCTGTTGCTGACATACTCCCCTTTGGCTGGCCTTTGGCAAATGCTGCAGTGCACATGGTGCACAGGACTAGGACAAGGTTTCTGTCTGCTGCAGGCTGGTGCCACTACCCATGCAGCCACCACCACAACACCATACAGACATGCCAACGTGCTGTCAGTGGTGGTGGTGGTGGTGCACAGTCCCAGCATGTTAAACATACAGTTTAGGTGGGTGTCTTGGGCTCAAGGCCCAGATGGGGAGGTCAGTGGCACACATTGACAGCCACGCAGCCCTCCCATCAGCTTGACTATGCAGGGGCCCCAGTACTGCCTGCCACTGATACATCTCGGGGGGGGGGGGGAGTCAGCCACTGCTGTGGTATTTCTCTGGGCACCTGCATTTTACAGCTACCTGGAGGGCTACAACTGCTGGCACTATTGGCCTCTTCCTCCACAGCTGGGTTCAGAGGCACCATGGGGGGCAGCCTGCCGGGATTTCTGCCTAGGGTGCCATGTCCCTTGGACTGACCCATGTGGCAGATCTCCTTTCCACAGCTGTCATATGTCTATGTTTCTCCAAAGTCACAGTGTGATCATGACAGACATCACAGATGGTGCAGATGGGGAGCTGCCCCTATGTGCAAAGGTTACAGTGGTTAGGCCCCTTCAACCTGGAGGACAGACAGCTAAGGAAAGATATTCCAGGGTCTATGCATTACTAAATGGCATGGAATGGGTAAACGTTGATCAGTTATTTACACCATCAGAACGTGGGGGGACAAAGGGACAGGGAATGCTGCTACAGGGTAACACATTCCGGACTGATAGGGGCATATAATTTGTCAGGCAACGCGTAGGCAGTCTCTGGCACTCCAATCATGAAGCTGTTGTAAAGGATCCTCAGGTAACTGTGCTTAGAGAAAGTTTGGTTAGGTTCCAGGGGAACGGTCATTGCACCATTAGCAGGGGGCTCTGCGGATCCACAGCTTGCCCCACTGCAGGCATCGTTGAACATGGGTACATTTTAAGGACCCAGCTAGGTACTTCAGAGTGTGATTGTCCACCATTGGACAGAGGATACAGGGCTTGATGGACCATGGTCTAACCCAGTATGGCCTATCTGTAGATCCTCTGTTCTTATGCCACTATGTGCCACCTGGGTAGCTTCCTGATCCGCAATGTACACTTGCATCTACCATTGCATGACCAATGTACCACCCCCATTGCTCCATTGGCAGCATCAGCATGGTGCCCTTTCATACTTGTGCACCATGCTGCTGCTGCTGCTGGAGCACTATTATCACTGTCTGGGGCTCCCTTGTCATTTCATCACACTGCTCACGTTTAAATAGGCTCTTTCCCCTTTCCACAAGGTTTCACATGGTGGTATGGTTACAGGCGTAAAGGGGCTCTAAGGGGTGTTGCACAAGGGGCGGTAAAGGAACACACTGTATTACTGCCCACTCTCCTCCCATTCTCCACCCCTTCACACCCGCTTTCCGCCTCCTCTTCCCTTTACACTGCAGGAGCCTTTTACGCACAGAAACTCTGCATTCTTGCGACGTTAAGGGGATATGTGTGCCGTTACCACACATAAATGGCATACTTGCTCCCTTACTGCCGTTTCATAAACATACCCCTTAATTGCTATCCTTTAAACACAAAGCAGCCACAGCTGCCACTCTGATTCTCTCAGCCAGTATGTTCAACAGATTTCAACCTCTCCTTAAAGAGGAAATATTCTTCTTTACTCCTTTAAGGTAATAATTCTGACTGAGAACATATTATTTTTCATGAGCAGTTTCAGTCAAACTAACAGTTCTCAGCAGCACTGCACCTCATTCGAAGTAGCTCTCAAAAACCAGTGACAGAAAAAAATTCCTTTCCTCAGGAAAAGATTGCATTAATTCCTTTTCCTTTTAGCCACTATTAGTTTCTATTCCTCACCAGTTACATAGCTGCCAGTCTTAAACTGCTTTCTTCTCCACGCCAAATCTGCCTTAGAATCTCTTTTTAAAGCAGTGGTAAAATTCTCTGAATTCTTTTTCCCTTACTCTTCTGACCTCTCGGATGTTTTCCTAAAAGAAGCTCAGATTACTGAGTGTCTACCAAAACATCAAACCAATAAATTCTTTCATTAAAGTAGCTTCTCTCATCTTTTCCTACCAAAATCATTTAAAATCTCTTCAAATAAACCTCTCTCATTACCATTCTTTCTCACTCTCAAGCTCTCTATTCAGCAATGGACCCCAACTCTCAACTGAAAAAGCACACACACTCATCTTCAGCTCAGTACAAAAATTAGCATTCCTACGCCAGCATTAAATAGTCCATGGGACCCCAAATTCAGTGCTTTACAGAACATGAGCCCCATAATACATTTAATGGCAGATTTTTGTTAAGTGTCGATTCATGGCAACCCTCTGGATAGTTGTCCTAAATTATGCTCAGTCAGGCGGCTCATTATTGATAGTGGCATTCATAGCTGCTGCTGTTGTATCAGTCCATCTCATTGCTGGCCTTCCCCTTTTGCATTGACTTCTACCTTGCCAGCACGATGTCTTTCTCTAACAATATTTCTCTTTGAATGATGTGTCCAAAGTATGAAAGTCAGTCTTGTCATCTGAACTTCTAAAGAAAGCTTAGGTTTGATCTCTGGCACTGACTGGTTTGTTCTTTGGGCAGTCCATGGTATAAACAGTAGTTGTCGCCAGCACCATAATTCAAAGGCATCTATTTTCTTCCAGTCTATCTTCTTCACTGTCCAACTTTTGCATCCATATGATGTTACTGAAAATACCATGGCTTGGACAAGTCGAATCTTTGTATGCAGAGAGACATCTCTACTCTTGAGTCTTATCTAGATCCTTCATAGCCATTCTGCGGAGAGCAATGTGTCGTCTGATTTCTTGACTACTTGTCATTTGATTGCTGATCCAAGTACAGTTGTGGTCTACATTATTGGCAGCCTTGTAGTCCAACCCCTTAATATCCAGTTTTTTTAAATAAGTGCCATCTTGGCAAGGTATGACTGGAATTAGATTGTCAGACCTTTTCTTCTGAGGCAATGGAGGGTAAAGTGACTTGCCCAAGGTCACAAAAAGTGCCAATGGGAATTGAACCCAGACCTTCTGGGTGCTGGGCTGTTGCTCTTATCACTAGGCTAATGTCCAATATCTCCTAAATTTAAAATAAAAAGTGGCGAGTGAAATGACTTTAGACTATATATGAACACACATTTGACGCGTTAATGTTGTTAAATACTCTCATGTTAAATGTTGTAAAACACCCACATGTTAAATGTAACCCCAATTGTGATGTGATGTGATGTGATGTGACCACTTTGATTGTAGGATAAGGTGGTATACAAATCTGTCTTTCTAAATAAATAAGAGAATCAAATAAAACAAGACCAAGTAAATAAGGAAATAGTAGCAAATAGTATAAAAAACTGGGACATTGCCAGGACATGATTATTGTCTCCTTTATGAACAATTTAAATCAGTTTGAACAGTAGAACCTCATTCCCATTGCAGTAAAATTAGACACACCAATGATCAATTGTCAGTACTCACATGACTGTAATCAACCAATGAATGACGGCTCTAATGTTTAAAATGGACACATTTGCTTCCTGTTCTATTTTCACAATGGTGGAGACAAGAGCGCTACCTGGGACCATCAAAAAAAGTTCTTATCACTAAACATCAAAATTCAAAAGGGTACAACGTACAAGGCCATCTCCAAAGACATTCGGATTCCTGTGTCTACAGTTCACAATGTTAAGAAGTTTTCAACTTAAGGAACTGTCAAGAACCTCCCAGGACATGGTGGAAAGAGCAAAATTAATCCAATAAGTCTACGAAGGTTAGTGTGAACTTTTGGAAAAATGCCACATACAACATCCAAAGAGCTTAAGACTGACCTGAAGCAAGCTGGAGTGGTGGTTTCAACCCACACCATATGCTGTGCAGTAAACAAAGAAGGATTTCATGGGTAAAGGCCGAGGAGGATCTTTGCCCAAACTCACCTTGAGAAACCACAGTCCTCCTGGGAAAATGTTCTGTGGACAGATGAAACCAAACTTGAGCTCTTTGGCAATGCAGATCGGCGATATATTTACAGGCAAAGAAATTAAGCTTACAAGGAAAAAACACCCCTCTTACAGTTAAATATGGTGGAGGTTCCATAATATTAGGGGGTTGTTTAGCTGCCTCAGGAACTGAAGACCTGGAATCATGAAGTTGGAGGGCAACCAAGGTATTTTGGAGAAAAATGTGCTACCTAGTGTCAGAAAGCTAGGTCTGGGTGGAAGGTCACAAGTCCTCCAGCAGAACAATGATCCAAAACATACACCCAAAAGTACAAAAGAACGGTTAAAAAGGAACAAATGGGCTGTTTTAAACTGACCAGCAACGAGTCCTGATCTCAATTCAATCGAGGACCTGTGGAAAGAGCTGAAATCTGCTATTGGTAAAACAAATCATGGAAACATTAATGAGCTGGAAGAAATCGCATTTGAAGAGTGGGAGAAACTACTAGCAGACAGATATACAAAACTTATTGATGGCTACATCACTGCCAAGGATTGTGCAACCAAATCTTAGTGAAAGGTGCCATTAATCCTGTCCAGGTCATATTTTCTTTTTTTTTTCCGCAAAAATTACAACATCTAGGTTGCATAGACATCTTTTTTTTGTTGTATACCTTTGAACATACTATTAAAATATTATGATGACATACAGTTGGAATATTCCCAATTATTTCTCAAGATATTGTACACAGCATACCTAAAATGCACGGTTGCCAATAATGTTGATCACAACTGTAGGTTAAAGTTGTCAACTATTTCAATTTCTTCTCCATCAATGATGAACTTACTGATCTCAGGATCTTTGTCATCTTTGCGTTAAGGTGCAAGCCCATTTTAAAACTGTTCCTTGATCTTGAGAAGCAAATGTTTCAGATTGTTTTCACTTTCCGTCAGTAATTTAGTGGTATCAGCATAACAAGGGTTGTTATGCTGATACCAGTTGTCTTCATGCAGTTCTGCTTCTCTGATGATTTGTTCTGTATATAAATTAAACAGGCAGAGGTTAAAGTATGCAGCCTTGTCATACACCTTTACTGATTTTAAACCATACTATTTCTCCTTGTTCTGTTCAAACTGTTGCTTCTTGATCAATGGGGACATGGGATAAGGGTGAAGGGGATAGATTCAGGAGTGATATGCAGAAATAATACGGAAAGAGTGGTGGATCCGTGGAATAGTCTCCCAATGGAGGTGGTAGAGATGAGGACAGTAACTGAATTTAAAAAAAGCATGGGACAGACACAGAGGATCTCTAAAGGAAAAAAGGGGACTGTTGTAGTAGTTATGGAAGGACAGACTAGATAGGCCTTATGGTCTTTTTCTGTCATCATATTTCTATGTTTCAATGTAAAGGATGTGCAACCCGGTCTGTTGTGGTCCAGAGTTTCTCATGGTTTACACAGTCAAAAGCCTTGCTGTAGTCAATAAAACACATATAGATATCTTTTTGGTATTCTTTTGTCTCTTCAGGGATCCATCTCACATCTGTGATTATATCTCTCATTCCTTGCCCTTTCCTGAACTCTGCTTGCACTTCAGGCAGTTCTTGTTCCAGTTATGGTTGTAATCTCTGCTGAATAATCTTGAGTAGAATCTTGCTGGCATGTGGGATCAGAACGATTGTGCAATAATTTCCACATTCAGTCAGATCACCTTTCTTCTGTATTGGTATAAAACAGATCTTTTCCAGTTGGCCATGAATTTGTCTTCCAAATTTCCTGACAGAGCCTTGTATGTATGGTAATGGCTGCATTTGATTACAGTAATACTTCAATGGGACTATCGTCAATCCCCAGTGCTTTGTTCTTTGATAAGGCTTTCAATTCTGCTTCGACTTCTTCTTTCATCACCAATGGTTCATTATCATAAGGTACAGGTTGAAACAGCTGTTGGTCCACTTGATCTTTATGATATAATAACTCTGTATATTTTTTTCTACCTTTTCTTGATTTTCTTAGCATCATTCAACATGGGTCCTTGAGCATCTTGTGGCATTCCAATTCTAGGCTGGAATTTTTTATCTCTTGTAGCTTTAGGAAAGCCAGTCTTGTTTTTCCTCTAATAGTTTCTGATTCTGTTTCCTTGCATGTGTCATTGTAATACTTCTCCTTGTCTTGGCTTGCTGCACGTTGGAAATCTCTATTGAGTTCTGTGATTGCCTATCTTTCTCCTCTGGCTTTAGCTTCTCTGATTTCTGTGCAATTTTCAGTTTCTTCAGTCATCCATTTTGGTGGTTTTTGCTTTTTCACCTTTTGTAGAGACTGCTCACTTTCTTCCAACATAGCCTTCTTGTCATCCCATAACTCTTCTGGAGCTCTCTCATTTGTATCTAAAGCAGCAAATCAATTTTGCAGGCAGTCTTTAAATTCCAGTGGTATATTCTCAAGATCATGAGTGGCTTGCTCTTTTTCAACTTTAGTTTGAGTTTACATACTAGTAGTTGTACTGCAGTCTGCCCCAGTTTTTGTCTTTGTGGATATTATGGAACTTTTCCATCGTTGACTTCCGCAGATTAGTCAATTTGATTTCTGTATAATCCATTGGATGAAGTTCATGTGTACAGTTAGCGCTTGTATTGTTGGAAGAGGGTGTTTTAGATGAATAGATCTTTGGTCTTGCAGAATTCTATCTTGCAGTTGCTGTAACCACTGTACTGCTTTTATAATATGCTTCTTTCTCTTTGGAACTCGCTTCTTCCTTATTTCACTACTGAATCTTGTAGAAAGGAACTCAAAGTGGGGTACTGGAAAAAGGTTCAGAAATGTGAAGATTGAAAATGGCTTGTAATTTTGCTAACAGCCAAGCAGAATATGTGTGAGAGAAGCCAAAGTCACAGAGAAACAGATGTTTGTGAGAGTGAGATAGAAAGTTTTTGCTTCCAGAATGCTTGTCATGATTAGAAGTGGTCAATATGCCTATGCTTAGCTTGACCCGAAACATGTAGTGTTTAGCTTGATGTGTAACATGTAGATATAGATAAACAAAAAGTAAAGCAAAAAGCATGATGCAGAGTGATAAGATGAAATTGTACAATGTGGTATCTTTTCCTAATAAAAGAAGTGTTGCGGCCAAGCTAAGGGAAGAAGTTACAGGAGACTACTCAAGTTTGCGGACCTGTGAATTTCCTCCTTAAAGCTTTAAGCAGACTCTGTGTGTCTGTTTTCTTTCTTTTCTTACTTGCCTCTGAGTCCAGAGATAGATTAAGGGCTGAGGACGAGCCCCTTTGTTTGTTGCCCCCCTGGTCAGGCAGTCAGGAACAGATTACATGCAACAAATCTTAGGTAGTTTTTTTACTAATGGGTGCTAACAGGCAGTGCATGTTCTGGCACATGTTGAAGGCACGCTACGACATGTGTTGCCAGCTAACATGGGGCCATGACAGTGCGGGATGA